>JAVLUX010000008.1:25826756-26426756 GCA_032164185.1 Moxostoma hubbsi
AAAACTGACTGAATCACTTCAGAAGACATTGATTAAACCACCTTTTATATATAACTTTTATGATATCTTTCACATGGCTGACTGTAAACAGTACATTTCTGCAATGGCATTTGTAACTTAAAAGCTTCTATTGATTTTGAACTATGCTTCATCCATGCTGCTAGGTAGTCCAAGATGACACAAACAAAGTTACTGAGTACCCTTTTAAGCAAATGAAACTGAGTTAATCATATTTAATTAATCTCCAAATTTAAAACATCAAATAGATAGTTTCAGAAATGAAAATTCTCTCTTCATTTACTCATCCTCCTGGCATCCCAGATGTGTATGACTTTCATTCTTCTGTAGAACACAAATTAAGATTTTTAGAAGAATATTTCAGCTCTGTATATCCATACAATGCAAGTGAATGGATGCCAAAATTTTGAAGCTCCAAAATCCACATAAAAGGAGCATAAATTAATCCATATGACTCCAGTGGTTAAATGCATGTGTTCAGACAGGATATGAATGTAGTGGGTGAGAAACAGATAAATGTAAGTTATTTTTTATATTTTTATATTTTATATTTTTATAAATTCTCCTCCTTGCCCAGTAGGTGGCAATATGCATGAAGAATGTGAATCGCCAAAAACAGAAGAAGGAAAAAGTGAAAGAAAAAGGACTTGAATGTTCTCCACAGCCTGAAAAATCCATTTACTCATATGTAACTGTGTCTTAAAGAGCCACTATGTGTCCTCCTCTCCACACTTTTAATACCACTCAAGTGTAGACTTTTACATTCTGGCCTCAGTTACTAAGCAGGTGTTCCACATATTCAGGTCTATCGACCATCTCAGATTTAGAAAAAATGACAAAATTCAATAATTAACAGCTGGACTTTAGGAACTGTGGTTAAGAATGGCAAAATTTGGCTCTACAAAAGTGATGAAAATTTAATTTCTTAAATTCTCCACAAAACGTTTCTGTTTCTCACCCACACCTATCATATTGCTTCGGAATATATTGATTTAGCCATCAGAGTTGTCTGGAGCATTTATGTTTCCTTTAGTTGATTTTGGAGCTTCAAAATTTTGGCATCCATTCACTTGCATTGTATGGACCTACAGAACTGAAATATTCTTCTAAAAATCTTAATTTGTGTTCTGCTGAAGAAAGAGAGTCATACACATCTGGGATGGCACAAGGATATGAAATATTTTTTTGGGTGAACTAACCATTTAGCTATAGGAAAGCCCAAGTAAAAAGCAATTACAATAATATTTGAACTACATAGTGAACTATAATGACCAACCTTTTCATTATTAGTGTAAAGTGGTTATGTGTTAGTTTACCTCTCTCAGCAAATGAACAATATAAAGAAAAAAATCATAGGTGTTTGGTAAGTGCTAAAAGCTGATGCAAATACGTCAAATTATATCTATTGGCTTTATAGCAGTTAACAACCCATTCTTTATTCTGACATAACTAAATTTGGGATCTTATTCCCAGTTACTTACCAAAATATTATTTAGATGTACAACACAGCATATTCCCATCACATTTTACAGCATATGTCATCATACAGCGTATGTACTAGAAAATAATGGGGTGGGACAACAGAAGGGACAGAGAGAGAAGAGTACTGTATGTGAAGGGTTGAGGATGGCTAACCAACTATAACTGCACTGAGTATCTAGCAGAAGTTTATTTTAAAGACCAGCATATATGAAAAGCCTGCCATCAACACATATAATCTCTTACCTGAGCCCATTGAAAGCCAGGGATTTGGGGTTAATTCACCCATCGTGCTGAATATACTTCAGACTCACATTGAGAAGAAAGCCCATGAGTCCCACGGACGAGCTGCACCATGGGGCCCGCTGGGCCTCTTCGACTAGGCCGGATTACTGCTTGTTGGTCTGGCTGGGACCTCCATCAGGACAGGGAAACTGAAAAGAAAAACAATAATTAGAGATAATTGCTTGTGTCCAAACATGAACATTAAAGCCCCCTCTCTCCCTCCTTTGCTCTCTTTCTCTCTCTCTCTTTGTCTTTGACCCCTTATATGCCCCCCTCTCTCTTTCTCTATCTCAAAGTCTCTCTCTTTTGGTAGTATATCGGGTGCAAAGAGAAAAACACACCCCTGTTTTGACAGCTGGGCAGGCGAACATAATTTGTGACAGCTGAACTGAAACGTCTTTAAACAAGAAGGAAAAGGAGAAAAGGGGGTTTGGGCGAGAGACTGAAAGGCAAAGGATGGAACAGAAAGAAGGAATGTGAGAGAAAGTGAATTATTGAAACAATAGAAAGCAGACAAATAATAGTCATGCAGAATTACCATAAGCTCTATGAAGAGGAGAGGAGCATGATGGAAAACAAGATAAGAGAGTATGGAAAGATGTTAAAAATCTTAAATCAAAATCAGCTAAAAAGAGCTAAATATTTTCACAGAAAAGCTCACTTGAACATAGTGTCATGCAAGGTTTGACGCATTGGGTTAATTTACTGCTCAGCAACTGTGACCTCTGAACTTTGAGGTCCAAGGGGGTCAAACTGAACCCAGAATGAGGCAGCCAAAATCATGTTAGTATGAGGGAACAGTGTCAAAGGTCACTGGAGAGATCTTGTGGTATATGGGCCAAAACAAGAACCATATGTGAATAGATACACATTTTAAACCAAAATAACCCCTCATTTTCCATCCCTTCTAACCCTTCTGCAGGCACACACAGGCAGACCCACCGCAGACATACTGCATCCAAATTGAATTAAGTCATAAATGTAAGTGCTACATTGACATTAAAGAGGCATTGACGGAACATTGGCCGACTGCCCTGTAAAACTGTAAGAGAAGAATTAAGGGAAAAGAAGCAGGACTAAACCATGATGGCACCTCAAGCCATTTTGTTAAAAAAGGTATGTATGTAAGATTTTCACAGGAAATATTTCATGAACATTTTCCTGAACTTAGATCAGTTAACATGTTACGATATCCCAGATGCATGATCCCCTTTTGATAAAACAACACTGATTCACTCTCTCTCACAAACATATTGGTGCTCGAGCTTAGACACATCAGCCTCTTAAATCCAGCAAAGTAATTTGATTAACATCTTCGCTGGTGCTTTATCATTCCACAAACTAACTGCAGAGAAATCATCTGTAAGAGCAATGAATATGTTTCTGTGAGGAGCAACAGATTATGTCCTCTTAGGCTTACCAGTTGGATTGTATGTGAATGTTTGTTTGTGTACAAGTTTTACATAAGAGCGAAAAGGGAGAAAAGAGAGACCTGTAAGATAGCTATCTCACTGATGCTCTCGGATCTGGGCTTGGTTCTTTTTCCAGACAGCAGTCAAACATCTGCAAAGATCATCTGGGCCTTCATCTGAGCCTCATTAGGTCTCTCTTTGCTTTATTAAATACAGGGACATTATTTTTCCATCAGATACAGTATTACCAATGGACCGCAGCCTGAAAATGTCAATCAATATCCCTTTTTGTTAAAGCACAGATCAAATGTGATCATGTATGACTTGTGAGGTTTACTGCATTGTGCGTAAAATAATGACATTTATTGAGGGGTAATGAATTGAACTCTGGAGGGCAGTTTTTCTAACCAAAATGAAGCCCCATTTGCAGAGCAGAGCTTTGAATGAAGAATCCAAGGACAGATTTTGCTTTAGCCCAGGTCAAGGTGATATGGATCTTGAAACTTTGGCATAACTTTTAAACCTAAAAGATTCATGCATCTCACCTACAAATGGCTTTTTCTTACTAATTGTTTCTGAGAAGATATTGATTTGAGGAATACATTTCCATCACTTATGTAGAGCTACATTTTTCATTTCTTAACCACAGTTCCCACAGTCCAGCAGTAAATAATCGAATTATGTAATTTTTCTAAATCTGAGACGGTCGATAGACCTGAGTCGGTGGAACACATGCTTAGTAACTGAGGCCAGAATGTAAAAGTCTACACTTGAGTGGTATTAAAAGTGTGGAGAGGAGGACACATAGTGGCTCCATAAGACACAGTTACATATGAGTAAATGGCTTTTTCAGGCTGTGCGGAACAACTGGCGGTTTTAGTGAATAACACTTGAATGGGGGCCTGGGGACCGCTGATCGATTTGCCACCAGAGTTACTTTAAGCCCTCACACACACACACATCAAACAGGCTGCACAATGTAAACATATATTCATCGCTGCACTCCCCTCTTCATAGCTCAAATTTTCTAAAGGTAACGCTCTTCCAGGTTCGTTATTGGATGTGAGTTTTGGGCATTGTGGCTTTTAGGGTTGGCACTGGGCATAGGTTCTCTCTTCGTCTGACCGGGGGTGTCCCTTTTGATCATTTCACGGTCTGGCTGGGGGGTTGGGGGCACAAGGAAATCTAGGAACCCACCCCACCCCACACACACACACACACACTTTCCTCTTTCCTCATTGCGTGAGGAAAATTAAAAAAATATGCAGTTATGCATGTGTGTTGGGGGACACTTGTCTTGTCAGCCTTTCAGAAAAGTAATGTTAATGAGCAGTAGGGTACAATATGTTCAGCAGATCTGCATGTGTGCATGGATGTGTTTATATACATACAGTGTTTATGCATGCGTGTTTGAGGCTTCATGTAAATGAGCTTTAAAAGTCTGCAGTGTCTGTGAATCATTTCCTGTTTGCCATATTGATCTCATCATCCTTGGGTTTACTGTCAGATGCGCCCCCTAACAAACTGTGTGTCTGTTAACCTTCACTCATATGGTAATGTATATGATTGCTCATGTGTATGTCATCTATTCATACACTAAATTTGTGTATATAATGTGTGTGTGTGTGTGTGTGTGTATTTAATTTATTAATTATAATACAGTACGAATACTTCAACCTGTACAATGTATGTGTGAGTGATGCTCAGTCTATCTGGGTGGCAGTTTCTCTAGAGAGGCGGCTGGCACTGCAAGCAACATGAACAGCGGGAGGATAATTTGGATTTGATTGGTTTCACATGTTTTTCATAAACAACAAAGCTCACTCCCTCCAGTTTGCTCTGCAGTGTTTTGCTGAAAACATGGAATCCATTTGTCCCCTTCTCCCTTCCTTGCTATTTAGCATTACTGAGCAGCATGTCACATGTTGGACAGACCACCAGCGAGACGGGCATCTCACAGACTGTAATGCCAGACAGTGAAGTGGCATTCAGCTAAAAACAAAATATTTAACGGTGGATATCAAAAGGTGTTCAACTCTGGTGTTGTTATAAATAGGGAGAAGTATTTTCTTTGAGCAGTGAATTACAGTTTTAGGGTGCTATTTTTAACTTAAACCTTATGTTAGCTTGCAATATCTGTTTCTGAATAATATGTGACCATTTTTTATTATTTGATTCATTTATTTATAATTTTTTTTTTGAGTATAACTGACATCTCATTCATGTCATCTCAAAGGTGCTCTACTGGGTTCAAGTCAAAGGATGTGTTCCAATATGCAGCCCTCTTGCTGCCCTGCCCAGTCAGTGACTGCCTTAACAGGCAGTTTTTCTATTTAGTCTCTGACTGGTTTCCAAGGCAACAATAATGTCATGTCTTTAATGATTACAATGCTAATTTCTCAGTCATAATGACATATAAATACACATTCACCCACACAACTTGGACACAACTTTAAAAGGTGCTCGCATTTTACTTCCATACTGTGATGCATTTCCAATTGTTGTATTTTTTTATTTATTTTTAACAGGATACAAGCGGCAAGAGGGAAGGCGTAGGTCTGTAGGATGTGACCTAATTTTATCCATCTGAATTTTTGGATGTTAAAGGCTTAATTCAACTAAAAATAAAAATTATCTCATTATATACTCACCCTCATGCCATCCCAGATGTGTATGTCTTTCTTTCTTCTGCTGAACAAAAATAAAGATTTTTAGAATCATCTCAGCTCTGTAGATCTGTAATCACTAAAATCAGTTGGGTTAAAAATGACCCAACACATAGCCCAATGGTGGGTTGCTATAGCATCGACCCATTGTTGGGTTATTTTAACCCAATGCATTGGGTAGCAAGTTTTACCCAATAAATTGGGTTATAAAATAACTAATTTGTTGGGTTTTATTTTTTTTTTGGGGGGGGGGGCAAAATGTTGCTTTAACCATCCTAGTATTATTGGTACTATTATTATTGTTGACATTATTATTATTATTATTATTATTATTATTACTATTGCTGTGTAAATAAATAATAATGCACAAATATCTTGAAAATGCTTTATTTCCATTGAATTAAAAGTTGCAAACATTTTCATTAATTAAGTAAATGGTTGCAATTGTATCAATTTACTTCCTTTTTATCATTAAGTTACTTACAATCATGTTTCAATTTACAAGAACCACCACAAATAAATAAGTAATAAATAGGTAGGCAATGGTGTAACATTGCTGGCAAGGATGAAGATGATGACAATGGAGAGACAAACAAAAGTGCAGTTTATTAAACAAAAGTGAGATCCAAAAACCATAACTAGAAACATGAAACATAAACATGAACATGACTAAACTAGACTTGACACAAACAAAACATGACTTGACTAAATCTTGACTTGGCTTGGCTTGACTTGACTTGATTTGACTTGACTTGACTTAAACAAAACAAAACTACAACAAAGTTACATTATCAATACTCCACAAAGGACAATGGCAAACATGAGGACTAAAATACATTGACATGGGTCACAAGTTAACAAGACCACCAATGAAAATACAAGACTGAAAACAATACAACAAGACAATGATACATGAACCAATAACAAGACAAGAATAATAAACAAAGGAACCAATGAGAAAAAAAACACATGAAACATGGTGGGAACAGAATAATCACATGACTAGACAAGGAAGTGAACAAATTTCAAATTGAAGGATCTGAAGGCGTGAACAGGACTAACTTTTCAAAATAAAAGACACGAAAACCAGGAACCAACAGAATAAACATGGCATATCCCCTCCTCTAAGGGGCGGCTCTCGACGCCCCAACACATGAACAAAAACAGAATAAACATGACATAAGTCCATTGTTCAGTAGGGAGCTGGGGGGGGGGGGGGGGGGGGGGTGTTTTGAGGGTTGTGGTGTGGCGAGATCAGGCGTGGGGCATGGGATGAGAGGCTCGAGGGGTGGAGCCAAGGTGGAGTCGTAGGGATGGAGGTGTGTCTGGACCTTGGAGTGGGGGGGGGTCTGGACCGTGGCGCAGAGGTGGGCCTGGACCGTGGAGCAGAGGTGGGCCTGGACCATAGAGCAGAGGCGGGCCTGGACCGGTGAGCAGAGGCAGGCATGAACCGTGGAGCAGAGGCGGACCTGGACCATGGTGCAGAGGCGGGCCTGGACTGTGGAGCAGAGGCGGGCCTGGACCAGTGAGAAGAAGCGGTTTGCTTGTGACATGGAGCAGTGGGGTTCAAATGAATCATGGCATGGAGCAGTCTGGGGTTCGAATGAAACATGGCAGACTGTGGTTCGGCTGTGACATGGTATGGAGCAGTCTGGAGCTTGGCTGAGTCATGGCATGGAGTAGACTGAGTTTTGGCTGTGACATGGCATGGAGCAGTCTGGGGCGTGGCTGTGACATGGTATGGAGCAGGCTGAGGAATGGCATAATACAGGGCCTGGATTTGACTCTGGCATGGCTGTGACATGGCCTGGATCTGACTCTGGTGTGGCTGTGACATGGCCTGGAGCTGACTCTGGCATAGCCAGGCACCTTCCTGCAATGGTAAAAGAACACCATCAAAATGTTGCTGCTTGTTGGCATTAAAAAGTCACAATAAAAGTGATAAATGTCATGACATAAAAAAAGTCATAACCGTTGTGAATTCAGGGGCGCAGAACTATCTGAAAAGTGGCTTCAGATTAGGCTATCACCCAATGTCATGTAGATGCTGGCTATTGAGTAATACAGTTGTCTGCAACCTATGGCACGTGTGCCAGCATTGGCGAGAGAGGAGTAGACTATTATATTCTGCACCAATATATACATTCTGCATTCCAATATACATCTTGATATAGGCCTAATCCTTCCTCATGATTATGCAGCGTGTTTTCATCAGCTGAAAGGGAAGCTACACACTATTAAAGTGTGATGAGACTGGCGCTGAGCATGCAAGCCATTCGCCATCACGAGCCAGCAGAACTTCTCTTTCGATTAATCAGACTACGCGGATGACAGCCTACATTCCGTGTTTCATTTGTTTCTTTTTGCTTTCAGAACAACACGTCATGTAATAAGGAAAACACCACTATTAATCCTTCATGGGCACAGCCATTGACTAATACATTAAAAAAATGGCACTCCATGTCAAAAAGGTTGCCGATCCCTGGTGTAATATCTTGTTGAGTCCAATTTGTGTATTATATAATTTAGTGCTTTGCAGATATAACTTTCTAGATAAAATGTTTCATATATCCGCTTTGAAGTATTTTAATGTTACACTATAAAAATGACAATATACATTTATTTCAGTTGATGATAAACTGCCATGTCTGCAACACCGGATAATGAGTCTTAAAGCCGAGGCGTCTTAAAATTTCTTCGCGCGTCGGCCAAATATATGAAATATTATGTATGATTTCCAAAAAAAAAGTGTCGGGATGAACACAGAAAATGAGGGGGAGCATCCCAATTAATAGTTTCTACGCCACAGTTTAAAATAGGCTGGCTTTATAGCAAATGTTATGTCGGTAGTCAAGTGAGCAGCAATAGGCCTACAGCAGACCCCAAATTAAGGCGACATTATTAATCAGCTATAATTGTATGTTGATTAAGAAAACGGAAAGCGTTCACATAATGTGATATTATTGTATCTTCTGTTGGCAGTAGCACTGGTCGACCAATAAAATTTTAAATGTCCTTGCAAGACCAATTTTAATCCAACTGGGTGCGTTATTATAGAAACAACCCAATAAACGTTAGGAATAACCCAACAGAATGACCCAATATGTTTAACCCAGCTATTGGGTAAAATAGATAACTCAACATTTTTTGGTGTGTACTGTGCAAGTGAATGGTGGCCAGTTCTTTGAATCTCCAAAAAGGAGATAAAGTCAGATAAATTCATACGATTTCAGTGGTTTAATAATTTCTTCGGAAGCGATCCAGTTGTTTTGGGTGAGAACAAACAAAATATAACTCCTTTTTAGGCCTTTATCTTGCCATTGCTGTCTCAGAGCAGGATCATGATTTCAAGCTCAATTACACTTCCTAGTGCGTGATGCTACACATCTGGCTGCGTCCCAATTCGCCTACTTATACTACGACCTAAAAGTATGTACTCTTTTTTTGAAGAAAAGGTACATACTTTTGAGTGTGTAGCAAAAGAGTATGCACGTTCTGGGACATACTACGAAGAGAACATGGTTGCCTAGTTACGCACACCGCGACAGTTAAACAAACATCGTCGTTGGCAATGCGCCAGTTAATGAGGCGCTCAGTGTCTTCATCGGACCCTACAAGATAAACACGGTACTTTTTTTGCACAACACAAATCCATTAATATTATGAGACAATAAAATATAACTTTAATTAGCGCTAAACGTTTAAGTTCTTACACTTAAAAACTGAGGGCGCATCTCCGCTGCCGCATCCGGCCGCCATGTTTGCATCATCTCAAAGCTCCTCCCTCCCGCACGCAATGGGTTGTGGGCAATATTAGCCGTTAGAGTGTGCATCGATCTGCACTTCAGATTCTGACCGGAAATAGTAGACCATCCGGGTATCTTTGGAACACTCATTTCAACATACTACGATTTGGGACATACTAATTCTATTTTCGAATACTATTTAGGACGGATAGTATCCGAATTGGGACGCAGCAGAGCGCTAGATGGCGCAATAGGAAGTGTAATCGAGCTTGTAATCATGATCGCCAAAGAGACTGCTGTCAAGATGTACAGTGAAAAAGGACTTATATTTTGGTGTGTTCTCACTGAAAACCTACTGGATCACTACTGGATTGTGTTTATGTGATCTGCTTTTTTGAGCTTCAAAGGCCTGGCCACTTTAATGGACCTACAAAATCTTAAAAATCTTTGTTTGTGTTCTGCAGAAGAAACAAAGCCATACACCTCTGGCTGGCATGAGGGTGAGTAAATTATGAGAGAATTTTGGTTTCAGCAGAAGCCGCTGATGCCATAACAGCACCATAAATGGATTTAGTCCTTTGTCAGCCATTCAAAGTCATGTAGGCCTATACTTTTGACGAATTTTTTTTCAAGCAGCATATAAATCGCGTGGGGGAAAAAAGAAAAAAAAATTCTAGGCTATTATACATAGTGTTTCACCAGTGTCAACATTTGGGCCAGTTGCTATGTAAAATCCCGGGCCGATTTCTCTTCCAAGTCCAGCTCTGGTGACAGGTAGGCTACTAGGCCTAATAGCCTATTAGTCATCCTAAAAGGATTTTATGTTTTTATCCTACACCTTCTGTTAAAGTTTAAGATCTATTTTTCCTGTGGAATATTTTTTTCCCTATGGGATGCTAAGTTAGACGTATAAGAAAACCAGAGACGTATATAAATAAATAAAAATAGGTAGGCCTACGCGGAGTTGACGTCGCTATCTTGATAAAGGTGGTTTTGACAAGGCGCTTTAATGTTTATGCCAATATCTGACGTCTAACATGTTGATTTTATTCAGAAGTTTTCCCAGTGTTTAATCGTTGAATAGACTATAGGCTGGCCATGTCACATGATTATCCTTTTTTTTTTTTTCCTCTCGAGCAGGCGTAAACCTAATAAAGTGAGCAATTGAGAATATGTGAGTTGAATGCATGCATACTGATGTAGGCCTATACTGTAGGCCTCCCAAGTCGATCTGGTGACCAGAGAGCCAATGGAGGCATGCTGTTAATTGTTATGTTTCACTTTCCTCCTCCTCGTTCATCTGGCACGTTCAAATGTTAAACGTGTTCTGTAATCAATAAAGCGGAGCTTCCCAATAATGAGCTTTGTCTGCCACCCGCGTTTTATGGCGCAGTGAAATGAATGAAATTCACATTGGACTGCGGTCTCAATACAAAGGCACAATACAAATCCTCGCGCATTGCTTAAAATATTATTGGATATAAAGAATTTGCACTTGTCGACTCCTTTTTGTAAACCATTTTAATTGTTTAAAGTCGTTAACTTTAACACTTACAGATAACTTATTAGTAGACTAATGCCCAAAATAAACTAGAAACTCTCTCTTAATCGTGTTAAATGCAGAGCGAGTTTAAACAAAGTTTGAGATTAAACCTGTTCCAGTTTATTAAAAACCGTGTGCAAATGGAATTTTATAAACTGTGTTAAAATTTGAAGTAAACACAACGAAACAAATATGAACAGATTTATTCGTGGTTTTTATTAATTATTTGTTTATTCGTTCATTCCTTGGCATCTTGGCCACTCATAAAATTAATAATAGGCCTATTTTTAGCAGCTTATTAAAATGTTTGACATTGATACAGACGAATCACCGCGAAGGTAGCAAAAACTTTTATCTCTGTCAAAGTGGGAAAAATATTTTCCTAATTCATCATTTTAAAGACTTTAATTAAGCGTTTGTAATTCGCCTCAAAAGTAAACCACATTAACTGGAACGGAAATTGTGTTCATCGGCTAGTTTCATTAATTAAAACATGTGTATCAAGTGTGCAACTCATACAAAAAAGTAGCATAATCTCATCATTTACCAAAGCTGTAATTGCAATAAAACAGTAAGCACTCATTTATAGCCAATAGCATATAACTTGCCAAATGTAATCTAATTACAATCTGAATTCAAAATAACGGTGTAGTAATAAAAATAGCCTAATTAAAAAAAAAAAAACATTTATTTAACTAAAACAGATGGTTCTTTGTTCAAGTTTATCCTTCAGTTACAGAATGTAATATGTAGGAGAACAATTAAAAGTTTTCTACATGTTTTTAAGCTTTTAATTGCCCGATGTAAACCCTATAGTCTGATCCTAACGAATTTGTGGTCTTTTTATTAGAAAAGAAATCCTCATTAAATCAGCAACTAGCTTAAATTAAGGGATTTGTAGTTTAATGACGACGTAATAAAACTCATTTAAACTGTAGTGTAGCCTACAAGAGAATAAATGATGCAAACATGGAACATCTCTCTCTCTCTCTCTCTCTCTCTCTCTCTCTCTCTCTCTCTCTCTCTCTCTCTCTGGATATAAAATGGGATCACATGAGCATTATCATTCATTATTCAAATTGTATGTTAAATTTGTTAGAACAAAGAAATCATATGCACTTTTTTAAACATAGTACATGCAGTACAGTCTAATACAAATATTCTATTTGCTATTATAAAGTCGATATTTTTTACCCATAACATTTTAAATTAATTGTAAATTTAAATTGTGTTCCTAATTCTAAATGCTTCAAATGTATAGGTTCTATACAACGCAAGTTAGCCTATAGCACAGCTGAGTTTACTGGTCATACTCAAATAAACTAAAGGTTAAACTAGGTTAACCCATACGGAATATGCTGTCACTTGTCTGCTTGCAGTTTTGCAAAAAGTTCGCAATTTGATCACGTGATCAAATTTATTCTCGTATGTTCACAACTACTGAAACAAATATAGCCTATAGTAGGTACTCTTTGTAAAATAAAAATTCGGCTCCTTTCCTCAGTGATGGTGAAACAGGATTTTGCCTTATTTCCATACTCTTTCTGCCCCCATGTGGCCCGCACTGGACGCTCGCACGTGCCATGGATTTCTCAGAAGCTGAAGTGGACGCATCATGAGTAATGTGGTACAATGGGGCAAGAAGCACCCTTTAAGAAAAATGTCCTTTTTTCTGGTCTCACTCCATAATCATCATCATCATAATCATAACAAAAACATTTATTTTTATATTGATGGATCAATATAATTTGTCTGATACAATTTTATAATAACGATTGTTTTAATTAAAATTCCTAAAAATAATCAAATGTAAAAAATATCTTTAGAATACCCAACACCAGCGGTAAAATGCCCACGGAGGATTATAGTAGCCTAATAGGGGCAGTGGTTATACTGTAGGCTACTATTGCAAATACGTAAACTTGTGCAAATACTTTTGATACAGCAAGATGCTTTTTCGAGTAAAACATTTAAATAATTCTTACTCATAAAAACACTTCAGAAAAGGGTACACCATTTCCTGTCCATTTCAATCACATTTGCCATTTCAAAACAACAAATTAATATCCATTGTGATTTAATCAGTCAATGTGGGCCCATTTTGAACATTTATAACAAATCTAACAAATTTATATTAATAGCAAAATAAATAGTATTTTGTCTCAAAATAAATGTGATAATTTCAGCTTACTTAACTGCTGTACATAAATGTGCAACAATTATTAAATGTTAGGTCAAATTACCTCAAAATTTACCTTTTTTACATGAGGCAAAGGCCTCATGGATCAGGAAAATTTTGCAGTGCAGTCACAAACAGGTATTTAAAAAAAGTGCTGTCGTAGTTTTTGCTGATATTTAGTGTTTCGGGAGGAAATAAAGTTAAAAGTGCCTCATTTCACAAATGCAGTAGCCAACACCTGCAGTAAACATATTAACTTTATTTGGAAAGCTATGAAGAAAAACAATGTTTCATTCATCAGGAGCAAGAGTCACAAGAGGAGGTGGCAAAAAGGTCCTCGTATGCAGGTGGAGAGAAGGCGCTGTCTGCTGCAGGCCTAGTTGCTTTTCCCTCTTCCTCTGAGCTGCTGAAATTCCTGCAATGAAACCAGGAATGTCAAATAATTCATCTTTGCCAATTGGTACAATTTTGTGCAGATAACAAGGTGTCTTTCGAGTTATTTGAGTTACTTGGCACTATTAGCATCATTGAATGATGTCATCATATTGAGAATGACATGAAAATTAGTAATATCAGAATGTTTGTTAATACAAGCTTTTAAATAGCTACAAAGGGAAATGTTGTTTTGAGAAATACTGAGTTTAAAGTGTAATAAAACTATCCATTGCAGCATGGGTCCGCTCTCACATTCCCTTTGACCCCATTCCTCCATTTAGTGATTTATTGGTTTTTTGGAGGTAGATCCGGAATGCAGCCCACACCGGAATATGCACACACAACAGTGCGCTGTATGTGAATTATTACTACTAAATGATTTATTAGAAGTCTATATAAGACAACAGTGAGTTTAGGCATTGGGCTTAAGTTTCATTTTAAGATTAAATTACACAGAAAAATTATTATACATACCTATTTGAAGAATAATGTTTATTTATTTGTGTGTATATATATATATATATATATATATATATATATAATATAAATATAATTTTTTTGTTATTAACAATTATATTGATTTCTAAATATAAAACATAAAAATGGAATCAGCAATTCATGTGGTGTGTCTTTAAGACCTATACAATCTAGAGGGGGTTCACGTGATTAAATCACGAAGCAATCATCTGTGTTCCGCAACTGTTTTCGGGTCCTCGAATAACATATAACATGCGAATAAGGGCAGCCGGTGGACTTTGTGGTGCCCTCCTATGGTAAGATGGTGCCCCCCTAGGGAGTTGGTGCCCTACGCAGACTGCGTAGTCTGCTTATAGGGACCGGCAGTACTGCCGTTTAGTTTAATTGAAAGGCTTTGCAATGGCAAAATAAGGGCAAGGACTTCTTGTTCAATATGAAACCAGAGAGGGGCTCTCTCAGGTGGGAGCAACCAATGGGCCAAATGTCTAAGACAAAACGCACAATAATAAAACTAAATATTATGTAGGCCTAG
This sequence comes from Moxostoma hubbsi, assembly GCA_032164185.1. Lineage (NCBI taxonomy): Eukaryota > Metazoa > Chordata > Actinopteri > Cypriniformes > Catostomidae > Moxostoma > Moxostoma hubbsi. The sequence goes on from JAVLUX010000008.1 coordinate 25,841,529, forward strand.
CCCATCTTTGTCAATCGCCGATGTAACTTCTTGAAATGTAATCTGGGACGCTTACCATTCCAAATAAAGGACTTCGCTGTGTTATAAAATTACTTGAAATAAGAGAGGGGGACAACTAAAGGGAGAGACAGTAGCAGGTAGTTGAATTTTGGAATATAATTCATTTTAATAACATTAATCTTCCCAATCATAGACAAATGTAATGAAGCCCACCTGCCCACATCGCTCGAAAACCTTTTTATTAAAGGGTCAAAATGAACTCTGACTTAATCACATAAATTTGCTGGGAATAAAATACTCAGATACTGTGCCAATGCCCTGTTTGAGCCATTGAAAGGCGCCCGGCTGGAAAGCCGTTACTGGACAGTATGCAGTCAGAGCCAAAGCTTCGGATTTAGACCAATTAACTTTTATCCCAAAAATTTATAAAAGGAATTTATAGTTCTGTGGAGGCAAGGCATGGATCTAGTAGGGTCTGAGACTAATAATAAAATCTAATCTGCATGATGCAAAAGCTTATGTGCCATACCTCTCACCACCACCCCTGGATCATTATCTTCCCTTCTTATCGTGGCTGCTAGTGATTCCAGGGTAAGACAGAACAATATTGGGGAAAGAGGGCAACCCTGTCTGGTACCCCTATCCAGAGTAAAATAATCTGAAACCGCTCTAAGTGACCCCTAAGAACCGCTTTAAGTGCCTCCCAAGCCATGCCCATAGAAGATACCGAGGACCAGTTGGTCTCCATATAAACATTGATTTCAGTCTTTAACATTTGTTGGAAATCAGGATTTCACAAAAGGGATACATTAAAGCACAAACTATATGATTTCTTTTTCTCCGTATGTGGCAACATTTCTAAACCACCAGGGTGTGATCTGAGACTAAGATGTTCCCAATTGAGCAACAACAGATGAAATGAGGGACTTACATATATAAAAAAATCTATTCTAGAATAAATCTTATGGATTGATGAAAAAAATTTATAGTCCCTACCAGATGGGTTCAAAAGTCCCCAAATATCTGTAAGACCAAGATTTTTGCATATCCTGTGACGTGTCAATGTTGCTCTAGGGGGCTTACACACTGTGCCCCAACCGATTCACATTCCATGTGGAGAGCGATAACCCACTCATATTAACATTTTACATTTTTAATATAATAGAAAAAATAAATTGTGTGTCAAAAACAAAATTATAATGACCACATTTCAGCATTAGTGCAACAGTAAAACCCTGAACAAAACAAACAGAAAAAAGAAGAATGTGTGCATTAACCCCATGCACGACAGCACCAACTGGCATCAATCCCTCTAAACACAAAGAATCCATTTACGCGTACGAGAACCCCTGCAACAACTTGGCCATCGGATTGCTCAGGCCAGGTGCTTCTATACAAATTTTGTGAGGCAAAATTACAGAACAGAAAATACTTTGTAAAACAAACTCCAGCCGATAGAAGGCTGAATAAGCATAAAGAACAAGCAGATTCATCCACAGCTGTCCCAAAGGTATGTTCCTCCACAAAACAAACTCTAGCCGCTATGCAGAACCAGCACAAAAGCAAACAAAACAGGCATCCCGGATCCTCAGATGGTCCAGTGTATATTTAAAAAGTCATGTTGACTCAGAGGCCACATAAGAAACACACCATGATTTCCTCAGTCCATCAACTCTATAAAAGACATTGCTAGTTCTAGGCATATAGATATTTTGCGGTCATCCTTATCACTGGCCAGGAACTTCAGTGTAAAGCAATCTTCTGTCAATGCAAAAGTTTCTTGACGAAGTGTTATTCCACAAAACAAACTCCAGCCGCTAGGCGGAACTGATACAAAAAGAAACAAAAATGGCGCCCAGCTTCCTCAGACAGCCAGATTAAGAACAGCGAGTCAATCCACTCACATGAGAAAAACAAATTACTCACTCCAATGTTTTTATGAAGGAAAGTGCTTGCTTGGGGCATAAAAATACTTTGCGGCTATCCTTAGTATTTATACTCAGTTTGCCCAGGAACACTGGTGGAAAAGAGATCTTATGTTGATATAAAAGTTTCTTGCATTCCTTGAATTCCTTGACCACGTTTCTCTCTTGTCGAATTCGTAAAGTCTAGAAACAAGGAAATGTTGTGATTCTTCCAAGAAAGCTTTCATTTGCTCCTTGCTTCGTGTAACACAAGATCTTTATTGGATGATCTCAGGAATTTGGCCAGGATTGATCAGGGCATGTCTCCCTCAGCCAATCTTCGATCCGGAACCCTGTGAGCTCACTAGATTTCCAGCTTATGGCTTGGTATGTCGATCAGACTTGAGAAGATCTTGTCTAGGAATTTCACCATATCTCTGCCCTCCTCATGCTCAGGAATTCCAACAATTTGCATGTTATTCCTGCGGCACCTATTCTCAAGATCTTCAAGATTTTCAAGAACTTGTTCCAAATCAACATTGGTCACAGCAGATTATCAGATAATTCCCTCTCCAATGACTCCAGATAATTGATCTGCTTCTCAACATCTGCCACTCTTGTAAACAACTCAGAGAATTGTGTTTCTATGGCTGTAATCGATCAACGTTTTACAGCGAGATCTTCTAAGCCAGCAACAACATTTGTTAGCATCACAAACATGTTGGACAATTGATGCTGGATTTCCCCGGCCGCACCATTCAAACCAAGTCCCTGGTCTACAGGCCCAACAGAGGTTTCAGCTTGAGCACGTAAGTGTCTTTTTATATCTCCAGAGCTGAGGATTTTGAATTTTTTGACATACTGACTTCAAAGAGCAAACATGTAGCAGGGTGTATCAAATCTCACTGGATAATAAAACAAAATAACTAAAAACTAGCAAAGTGCTCAGAGCTCTTCATCTACACGTCTCCATCTCAATGGCGTCACGTGACTCATCAAGAATAATGTGTATTATAGAAGAACCCAAAATGTATGTACATTATCAGTTTCATTAAAGTGAATCTTTCTGAATAAGCACTTTGTCAAATGTACTTTGTTGTACCCTTCACAATATGCATTAATTAATCCATCCCTTCTACAATGGAAATTCAAAACAGTGGAAATAAGCCTTTGGCTTGTGTTTGTTCATCCTCAAAAAAAAAAAAAAAAAAAAAACAATTATTATTTTTTATTATTATTTTATTGTTTGTTATGGTGTGTATATTATCATTATTGTACATTTAGTAAAAAAAAAAAAACTTGAGCAAAAAGTGATTAGTCATTACAGTAATATCAGCTTGAGCTAACAATATTAAAGGGTTAGTTCACCCAAAAATGAAAATTCTCTCATCATTTACTCACCCTCATGCCATCCCAGATGTGTGTGACTTTATTTCATCTGCTGAACACAAAGGTTAAAAAAAAAAAAAAAAAAAAAGTTTTTTGAAATTATATTTCAGCTCTGTATGTCCATGCAATGCAAATGAATCGGTGCCAAAATGTTGAACCTCCAGAATCCACATAAGGGCAAAATAAAACTTCTCCAGATGACTGGTGGTTAAATCCATGATTGAGAAACAGATAAAGTTCTTTTTTACTATAAATTCTCCTCCCTGCACAGTCAATATCCATTTCACTTTCACTTCCACATTCTCCTTATTCTGTTTTTGGTGATTCACATTCTTCGTGCTTATCACCCCCTACTGGGCAGTGAGGAGAATTTATGATTAAAAAAATTACTTCAATTTTGTCTGTTTCCCACCCATACCTATCATATTGTGTCTGAACACATGGATTTCACCATTGGAGTCAAATAGAAATGGATTTATGCTCCTTTATGTGGATGTTGGAGCTTAACATTTTAGGCACCCATTCACTTGCAACTCCTACAGAGTTGAAATATTCTTCTAAAAATCTTCATTTATGTTCTGCAGAAGAAAGATAATCATACATATCTGGGTTGCCAGGAGTAAATCTTTTTTGGGTAAACTATTCCTTTAATGCTGCTTCTAGATAATGGTATACTGTCATCTAACTTAGTCACCAGTACATTGCACCTGCATCATACCTGTTTTCCCTTTGTTCAGCCGTGGCGTTGTCATATTCACTGGAAATAAAAGCAGGGTTTTCCATGGGATACACACTGTAATACTGTGGTGGTGTGCTCACTGTAACCGCTATTGGTTGGTGACTGGAATGCAAACCATTAACAGGGACCAGACTTTGGTCCTGTACCACAGAGGCATATGGTGGTGGGATGTACTGGACTACCGTGGCCCTGTGGAAGGTAATAGGCTGACTGAGTCCAGTGAAGACAAACGATGGTCCCGAAAGGGGCGGCAGAGGGTCTGTTTCCGATGTTCTCTCCCCATCATTCTGCTTGCAGGCCTGGCAGGAGAGCATTCGGAATTTGCAAATGCTTATGAGAACAAACGTACCTCCTACGGACAGTAGGATAGGCCCCAATAGCTGTGTCCACTCTGTGCTGTGATTGACATTGTAATTTGTCCACCCCATGGCAGTGAATGTCATGCCAACCAGAGCCAAGAAGACTCCAGAGAATAGTAGTGTGGCACCCGCTTTGTCTCCATCTGAAACCTGACTGTCTGTACAGCTCGGTGCTTGGCTGGGCATCACAGAGACAACATTAACAGAGACATCGCTGGGGCTTTGGCTGCTGTTTGAAATGGCATTACAAACACCACCAGCTACTGCATCGCTTGAGTCGGCAGCAATGTTTGTCCCATGATTCCTACTTTCCGTTATGGTCTTCCAAAAATCTTGAACACCGGAACGTTTCATCTGGCCAGCACCACACTCTTCTCAAATGGCGTCTGAAGAATTCACAGTATTCTTGTGCTTGTTTCGACTCTTGAGATAGGATACTCAACTCATCTGTGTCTTGAATGCCTTTAAGAACATTGTGTAACTATTTTGGGATATTGGTTCATAAGCTTAGTTAACAGGTAACAGATCATTTCTGCTATGCACGAGTCTTGAACACTCAGTCATAATATTGGTGTGAGCACTGAAATGTAAAATCTTTTTGTCGCATGGCAGGCCACATGCAGGAGGAAACTAGCAGGTCAAAATTCAAAACACTTTAAGTAAAGATTACCAAAAACTTCATAACAGCCTTTTTCATCAGAATCAATGGATCCTGAATTTGCTAGCTTGAAGCCACTAAATATTTGGAGTGGCAATAACAGGGCTGCTGTAGGAGAGGACAATAATGTTTGGCTTTGCACTCCAGACTAAATATTAATCTGTAGTGTAAAGTATGTCCAAAATCACAAAGAACAAAGTCAACTGCAAAAAAAAGCATACTTCTTAATTGCTTGGGCAAATTTAAATGTTTTATAGGTTTTTGTATTATTAACTGGGATAGTATTGGTGTTTAAATCATAATAAATATTTGCAGCATTTTCTGCATATGCCTCATTATACACACTTCTGTAGTATGATCAGATTTCAAGAAAACTGAATATACTGCATATGCCCAAAGGAAAAGACACACACCCTGTGAAATTCTATCAGTCCATATTGTCAAATACAATTTCCCACTGTTTCCTCCCAAGAGGCAATGTTTTACATTACTTATCAGATATATGCACCACAAAAATTTGACAGTAAGTTTTGCACAAGTTAGAAAGCCTTTTCAAACACAAGGCGATTGTGTTGCAATAGCACTGTCATGGTGAGCTTTAGCAGAGAGAGAGAAAGAAAGAGGGAGAAATAAAGCTTTGTTTCACACAATATCAAAACAATTCTTCATCACTTTTACTTTTTCAAAGCTCTCTCTGGGGTCATAACGAATTTGCTTAGCAAAACAACCTTTCACCCAGGGCACTGCATGACCTAGCAAATTTAAACCAGGATCCAGTTCAGCAAAAACACACAGTCACTTAGTCACTGTGATGAAGTGTTTACTTCACAGTTAACATTTTACTATGGTACCTGTGTAATTAAGTTACATAAGAATTATATGCATTTTTATTTTTAAAGAACACAATTGTTTAAATGTACCTTTAAATTTTCTGGTGTGATGCATTTATTAGCCTTTTTATTATTATTCAAATTGTATATTGCAATGCCTCCACATATGTTGAAGACAAATTATTGTCTATACTAGGAATTTACTTTAAATATGAGCCAACAGAACTGCATTTATTTTTTTAATTTTTTTTATCAGCCTGATTAGAGGGTTAAAAGTGGGGGGACCCTCAACTCCTGAAACAAAGACAAGAAAACACACTGAATACAAAACACAAGTACATATTAATGACATAATATAATAATTTCTTTGCTCTTGCTTTGCTTTTATTTTCTGCAGTTCATTATTCTTTTTTGTTAACTATACATACAGCTACATGCATCAGTTGTTTTCTATTAGTATTTTAAAACAGTTCTTAAATTGTTTTTATTATAAAATTATTTATTTATTTTTGGCAGCTGAAATCTGGATTCTGGCACATTTGTGATCCAATAATGGCTGCTTTCTGGGGGAACAGACTTAATTGAGGGTGAATTTTGGCTTTCTGGCACAATTCTGCTATACCTCTGGCAAATATATTTTGGCGTAATTCAATACATTATCTGGGCCAGAGTTATTTTGCTATCTGGAACTGGTTGCACAAGATACCTAAGTGAATAAAAATGAGATAGCGAATACAAAAGTGACATTGCACAGAGTTCATTTGCCAGAACTAAAGACACTAAAATTAATTTGCAGTTTCATTTTTCAGCATTTCTTTCTTACTCACATGCATGTACAGGTATGTGTTTTTTAATGAATGAAGGATTGTAAGAAGTAGATAAATAGTGATAAATTCCTTTTTATGAAACTGAAGATCAAGCAGTGTGTTGGAAACATTCAGTGCTGCAGATTTTGTTTTATTTGTCTTCACAAAGCAAGAGGAGACACCTGAAAGACATTTAGGAAGTGAATAGATTGCAGCACAAGAATGTTTAAAATTGAACCGGATTTCAGGCTTGACACACTCTTTCAATTAAGCCGAGTCCAAATATTTACAAGAAGAACATTTCCTCTCTCTCTCTCTTTGTGATAATTTTGTGTGTAGTATGCATGTGAATAACAAATGTGTGTGCTAGTATGTGTATGTGTGTGTGTGTAGGCTATGTCTGCTTCAATCAGAAGACTGTTTTACATCTGAGCATTCAAATAGATGAAATACTGTCAGCATCAATGCTTAGGATGAGCTACAGTAAATCTTTGTTAGAATCTTCTTTTTATGTTTCTCTCTAGTCCTCTTTATTTACTTGTAATGCTTTGGATACTGTGACAAGTTTCTTAACATTTTAGTTCATTAAAAGACAAAAAGATAATTCTGTTATCATTGTCTCACCCTCATGTTGTTCCAAACTCAAATGGCTTTCTGTCCTCCATTGAACACAAAAGAAAATGTTATGCAGAATGTTAGCCTCAGTCATCATTCACTTTCATTGCATCTTGTTTTGTTTTTTGTTTTTTTCTATACAATATAAGTGAAGGGTGACATGGAGAATGGAGGCTGTCATGCTGTTTAACATCTTTTGTTACACATAAACAAGAAAGCCATATGGGTTTGGAACAATATGATGGTGAGTAAATGTTGACAGAATTTTCCTTTTTGGGTAATTTTCTGTCGTATGAATCTGCACTCTGGATTAATGATTGCTTAGGCTGTAATTCCACACAACGATCTCTCTGTTGTGTACTAACATTAACGACCTTCAGTATCTCATTGATTCATTCATTGACAGCTCTTAATGATTTGCCAACAGATTGACTAATTTAATCTTTGCAGCTGTGGATAAAGTATCTCAAGTCTTGACTTTCAAATTGACCTCATCTCCTCTGTCTGTGCTGGATCACAACATATTCATGTACATCCTCTACAACCAATCAAATGAGAACTACTCCACCCATATTTTTCCCAGTGTCATTTTGTTTCCGTTCCTCTCATTCATTCATTCGTTAATTGAAAAATCAGAACAACTTCATGCGAGTAATAAATGTCTTATCAGTGTCTAATCCCTGAATTAGTTTTTTATTTTTTGTTGTGGTCTGGTGACAAATTCAAAGACCAATCATATTTGCTAGGCAGACAGTATAGTAAAAACTGTGGGGGCTGCTCCTTGGGAGTTAAGATGTCACCATCATATTCCATCATGGCCCCCGACCTTGTGACAAATCGCCCATGACGTGACTTTGCTCGCCAGGCACGGAAGCCTGTTCTCTCATTCCCTTGTATCTCAAACCTGCCTTTCTCCTATCCTGGCTGTCATAGTGTGGAGTTAAATATGTGCCAAAATTCTGCATGAGCAAAATTTTATTTTGAACACACAAAAATGTTCTGTGCATACAAGATGATTATTTTGAGCATGCAAGTTGATATTTTGAGCTTAAGAAAGTAATTTGCACACACACAATGATTTTGCATGCACAAAATTATATTTTGAGTGCACAAAAAGTTATTTTGTTTGCACTTGAACTCAGTTTTTTAAAGCAATGTATTTTCTTGCAAAGATTAATACATTTTTCATGTGTGCAAGATATCACAAATTTATATTCTTGTATGCCCTCTGCATGCAATCTGAAATTTAGACAGCTCATTTGCTTTTCCAACCGTATTCTTACAAGTCCCTACATTAGGATTGGCTAATAGAAGCTGCTTATAAGCACTCTGCGATTGGACAGTTGAGGAAGTTACAGCATCCATGAACAACTCAATGGAAATGTAGCAGAAGAGCCAACAGGCATAAGTTCAGTACACATGTTTTATGAAAAAATATATATTTATCTGGATTATAGACATACCAGGAATACTGTAAGGCTTAACTTACTGTAATATAAGTTTTTCCAAATATAGTACCCTGGGTTCATGCATGCAATGCATTTCTTTGCCAGAAGGGTTGTGGTAGAATTCATAAACTTAATAAAAAAAACAGCATACTGAACATTTCAAAATACCCCACAGCTTTGAATTGAAAACATAAACAGCTTTTCAAATTTATTATTAAGAATAGAATGTTAATATAGGCAATATTTATAATATGCAAGGCTGTTGAAAAAATAGGAGAAGACACAATAACAAAATAACATGTTTATTAAAGAAAATATATATATTTCATGCAGAGTGGGTATGAGTGAGATGTTGCACATGCAATAAACAGTGGAGTTATGTACATTTCAGAATTCTGTGCAAATTCACATTCAAATAAACTTTATTCAAGTGCAAAATTTATTTTCTTTCCCCCTCGATGTGAATTAATCTTTGCAAGAATAGTTCATGTGCATGCAAAATAAAGTTTTGAGTGCTCAAAATATCATTTTGAGAGCGCAGAACATTTTTGTGTGCTCAAAATAAAATCTTGCATGCTCAAAGTATAATTTTGCATGCACAGAACATTTTTGTGCTCCCAAAATATCATATTGTGCAAAATATTATTTTGTGCACACGTGGTACACATTTAACTCCATACCATAGAGGGTATGTTCTATCCTATCACCACTATGATCGCTTATCTATTTTTCTCTTGATCAGTATGGAGGAACTGTTTTGCGCCTCTGTTCAAAAATCTGCATCTTTTGAAACAGTGCAGAGAGAGGCATAGATGGGGTAGGATTAGGAAGAAGGAGAGATACAAGGAGAGAAACACAGAGAGGCAAATGCTGCAGCCAATCACAATGTCTGATCACAGTAAAATTCCAGCCAGTCAGCAATTGGCCAATTGTATCAATTCAAGCCTGGTAATGGAATGTGCACGTTTTTACCACAAAATATTTTTCGTCTCGTCTTTCATTTATTAAATAAAAGGCATAAATCACGATTACAGTAAGGTAGTTACAATGTAAGTGAATTAGCCTGTTCATAAACATTTCAATACACACTGTTTCAAAAGTATAGCTACAAAATGGACACATTATACATGTTCACATGATTTAAGAGTGATAAAATTGCTTACAAACATTTTCTGTGTAAAGTTATATCTAATATTACAACTTTGTGACATAATGCCAGTAAACCTTGTAATCTGGTAGCCATAGTAACACCATTAAATCCCTTATTTTATCATTTTATCATGTATCACATATATAAATCACATTTAATTTTTACACCTTTTGGCTAAAATTTTGAAACAGTGTGTATTTTAACATTTAAAGGGATAGTTCACCCAAAAGATTTAATTCTCTCATCATTTACTCTCATGCCATCACAGATGTGTATCGCTTTTTCTTCTGCAGAACACAAACTAAGATTTTTAGAAGAATATCTCAGCTCTGTAGGTCCATACAATGCAAGTGAATCAGTGATTAGAAGTAATCCATAAGACTCCAGTGGTTAAATTCACTAGAAGCGATATACAGTAATTGGTGAATGAGAAACATAAAAATGTAAGTTATTTTTTACTATAAATCTCCACTTTCAATTTCACTTCTGAAAGTCACACGTGGTGCCTGTTTAATTCCACTTTTACATCTGAAAGTTAGTGGAGATTGAGTAAAAAAGGACTTGAAACATTTTCTATTTCTCACCCACACCTATTATATCACTTCAGAAGTTATGGATTTAACCACTGGAGTCTCATGGATAACTTTTGTGTTACCTTTGATGGATTTTTGGAGCTACAAAAGGTCTGATCACTGTTCACTTGCATTGTATGGACATACAGAGCTCTGATATTTTTCTAAAAAAAAAAATTTGAATCTTTATTTATGTTCAGCAGATGACAAAATTCATACACGTCTGGGATGGCATGAGTAAATTATGTGAGAATTAAACTTTTTGGGTGAACTATCCCCAGTGCCATTCCTATCCTTTTGGGGGCTCCCGTCACCATGTTGGTCACATACACTTATGTTTGTAAGATAATATCTTTGGCAGGGTGGGGGCACCCTAACAGATCGGGGGCCCCCCTAAGCAACTTGCTTAGTTTGCCTAAAGGGAGGACCGATCCCTTTAAGACTGGTCCCATTCACTTCATTTGAAAGTGCCTCACTGTATGCTTCTTTTTTTTTTTAAATAAATAAGTCTAATTTGTATTTTGTGGCTATCAAATTTGTTGTCGATTTAGCTTAACATGTATTAAACCTGGAACATTCCTTAAAAGAACATACGTGAAAAGAAATCCTATAATTAAAGAACTCGATCATTTACTTTCTCTATTCCTATGTGGTGGAATGAGCTTCCAACCTCCACACAATCTGCTGATCCCATTGTAACATTCAAGAACCAGCTGAAAACACATCTGATCTGTGAGCACTTAACTAATCCACACTAAATGCACTAACTATTTAACAATAATAAAAATCCTTAAAAAGTAATAAAGTAATAAAAAGTCTGTCTTTCTTCTGCACTAGCATCAATACTACTCCAGCGACTTTGAGAACTTGACAGTGCAATACTGCAAATATTTAAAATATTGTTGACTGCAAGTCAAATTGCTTGTTATGTTCCTTATTTGTAAGTCGCTTTGGATAAAAGCATCTGCTAAATGACTAAATGTAAGTACACTTTCCGGTCTACTCTAACCACCTCAGGGGTTGATTTTAAATGATATAGGGTTTCTTTTCACTCATGTTCTCCCTGATGAAGGCCTGTGTGCAAAAAAGCTTTGGTCTAAATAAAGTAAATATTCACCAATCCAAAAGTTTAGCTAATTATACCTTCTAATAGTGCTCTGCTATTTCCATTCACCTTGTTGCATAGTGAAATTGCACCAGAATAATCACCCAACACACATAGATAATTATATTTACTGTACACTACACCGAACCCTCACAGACACCTGTCAACTTTATTAGATTCAAAGCAAAAAGCATAGTTTATCCACTTAAAATGTCCTTGGTTTTCAATGTTTTACTATACATAAAAATATTTTAGACACTATCAAATATTTGACCTTCACAAATATTGCTAAAGCTGCACAAACAATCACAAACCCCATCAAATTCAACAGAATTCTTTCCATAACTAGACAAAAATAGCCATCACAGCACCAGCGAAAGGGTCCATGGCTTCAATAATCACCTTGATGAGTCAACAAGACCAAGTGAAAGCAAACCGAGATGTAGAGGTGTCACTGGACAGATGACATGAAACTAAAACCAGGTTTCTATTAACACATCTTTCATCAAATGGTTTCGAAAGGGTGAAATATGAGCGATTGGATAATTTGACAGATTTTAGAGGGTATGAAGCAAGCTCTTCCAACACTGTTGTTTTGGGAGACCTATAGCAACGCCTGAAGGAGGAGGAGCCGGCAGATATGGCGGGAGATCAAGAATGATATTAGGTGTGGCAAGGAGAGGAGGAATGGAAAGACGGTACAAAACGATAAATGTTTTCAGAACGAGAAAAGATAAAGAATAGTCAGTTGATGAGAGGGTGGAAACATGGAAAGATATAGAGAGAAGCCAAAGGATTAAAGAGGAGTAAATGAGGGGAACAGTGTGAGATGAAGGAGAAAAGCAAACACATTTTTAAGTTATGAAGGTCCAACTAGTGTGTTTGTTCAGATGGTTTTGCTCATGCTGAAGAGGGGGGTGCTGGATCAAAAGGCCATGTCATTCTGTAATGGAGCATAAACGTAAGTGATGCTGCTCCTGCTCACTTCTTCTTTAATAACTCAAATCTATTACCCCACAGAGTCTCTGAGAAAACACAGTCTGTGACAACATCCAAAGAACATTTTAAATCAGTTAGCTAAAAAATCAAAAGACCCTCTTCTCTTTCACCTTCTATATAGAGCATACCATATTTAACTATAATCCACACCGAGACACTGATCCACATTGATAGTGCATTGATTGCCGTTGATCTAGGGTTCAGGTTTCCTCTTGGCAGAACAAGTCTCTGACAAATACAGTAGCCACCAGATCAGGTAGAGTACCACATTCATTTTAATAGCTAAAGGTGTGTAAACAGCAATTCAGATCAAGAACTGTAATCAGGATTAAGCAGGTCTGTTGTAGATCAAGCTGTGAAGCGTGCAGAGGTCTTTTTTTGAAAGGGTTCACGTAGGGGTCTACAACCTTGACACATACGTAAACACACAAAAGTCACACACACACACGAAGTGCATAAAAACCTGAATGGTTAGCACATGTGGGTGAGTTTTATTTCACTTTTAAAGGAGCACTGGAAGTGCAGCAGATGTGTTCAGAAGCATGACTGTGTAAACACACACATGCACAAAGCACAGAGAGTGTACCAAAGCACATCACTCACTGTGACACATGTACGAATAGATCAGAACATTGAGTTGGTTTATCGTTAAATCTATCCATACTTTTTAAGACTAGAAATCAACCATCAAGTGTATGAAAAACAGTGAGAACAAATACTACACATGGAAAAAAGATTGAATATTCAGTATACGTTGTGAACAAATAAGAACCCGATCTGCATCTGCAGCACCCAGTTATAAGAGAAGCTTCATGCCCTGTTTTGAGAACTGAAGAAGACTGCAGTTCCTTTAGTAATAGAGGCAAAACAAACACACATATATTACAAGGTCATCCAGAGGTCAGTGCATAAATGGTGCATGCAAGTTTTTGGGGGGGAATGCTGAATAAATAGTGTCCGTGTGCTTGAGGCTAACAAGTTTAGGCTTCTGTTTGCTTACGCACAGTCTCAGAATTTTCAACCTTCCCAATTTGTTGGAGAAATTGGCTTACAGAGGGGAAAGCCAATGGTTAAGTTTTTTTAAAAAATAAATAAAAAATAAATAAAGAGACAAGATTATCTGCATTCTGTAGTATTTCTTATATTTGTATAGATTCATATATTACACATTTATTACAGACGCAGAGCATCATAAAGCAGAGAAAATGGCAGAAATATTTGTAAAAATGTACATTGTGTGAGAACACGCACACACAAAAATCACTTACACAGATCTTTTAATGTGCCATTGAATGTGGACATTGAAAAAGAGAGAGAAAATAATAGACCTGTTTGTTTAATGCTCCAACATGGCTTTCGTCTGTTGGCTGTAAAGGCAGCAAGAACCAGCTTGCTATTTACACAATTAGTTCATGCAAATTCACTGTAAGAAGCCAATGATGTACTATATTTGGATGCTACATTGACTGGGATGTTCGTCAGCTGATTTCTGCCCCTGTATACTCTTAATACCTACACCACAATTCAAACCAAATACACATTAATTAAAATAATATATATATATATATATATATATATATATATATATATATATAATAAAAAAAAAACCTTTACATAAATGGGTGAGGATTCTCAATATAAAATCTTCACTTTGTTACTTCAAAAACTGTTAGGCTACTGTTGAAGAGAATAAAAGTTCCTGGTAAAAAAAAGACATTATTCTAAAGAATGTCATTGTTTTCAGATTCATCAAGATCCTTCATTGTTAGCGTTTAATGTTTATTAGTGTTATTCATTTTAAGGTACAAATGGCACCTGCTATCTATGAGATTGGTGTAGCCCTTGGAGAAGTGGTCCTCCACAGAAGACAAGGGAAATAGCCCTTTCATGAGGGAAAGACAGGGTTTCCCCAATAAAACCACTGTCTTCTACTGACCCCTTAAAAGCACTTCGAATGCTCACTACTAGGTTCTGGCACATAATGAGAAATAAAGACAGAATAACCTTGGTGGTAATAAGAAATTGATGAACTGCAGTGGTACGAAACCAAACCAAAAAATATATAAAAGACATAAAAATGTTAAAATCTACAGATTTTAAGAAACTCCCAGGAGTTACAAGAGTTTTCTGTAACTTCCATTGGCTCATTACATCTTATTGTGCTTTTCAATCTGTATTTGGCAAATCCACTAAAAGCCATTCATTTGAGCCATACTCTTAAGCAAAACTTGTTCTTGTTATCAAGACACCACCCCATCCCCGCCCCACCCCAGCACAGATGTGACGGCATATTTGGTGAAAACATACACGTAGTGTCCCTTACAATTACACTCAATTGAAAATTGGTAGTCCATTGTTAACAAACTATACCGAAAAGCATGCAAGCTTGGAATTCATTTTACGAAAATGCTGATTATTCACAACATTTTGGTCTGTTCAACAAGGATCCCTCCAAAATTTCAAGAATTTTTACACCAGGTCAGTGTATGCCTTTAGTATAATCTCACAGTGATAATAATTTGCTGGATTTTTGGTAGGATTTATGCAGATTTTTCCACATCTATAAGGCCTGAGCATTTTCCTAAAAATTGAAATTGACTTCAATTGGATAATGTCTTTAAATGTGACAGTCCTTTGAAGTGAACTGTTTGGGTAAAGCACTCTAAAGAAATGCTTAAGTATTAGCTTGATTTCCCTTCAATATCCCATCAGGAAGTATAGAACAGAACAGGCACTTAAAAAATAAAGTATGAGGAAAAGTCATGAAAAGATAGAAAAGGGGAAAAGAGGGATTCTTTCATACTTAAACATGTAAATGTTTCTGTACAGTTAACTAAAGAGGCACTGAGGTTAATATGTTTCCTTTTGCTCTTACACAAGACAACACAACTAAATTGTAGATTCTCTCTTAAAAATGTTAAAGTGAAAATGGCACAAAAAAAAAAAAAAAAAAATCCATGAATTTTGAAAGCTTATATCATCATTGCACATTCAAAATGAAAAACAAAACATAGAAGTAGAAAGGAAAACAGAATCCTATCTCGTTTTTCACAAATGTTTTCTCCTTTTGATCTTTATATTGTAACTGACTTTTGGGTCAATACAAAGGAGCTTTACAAATGCCTTACAAATATCCAGAAAGACTGTTAATGCAGTGTTTTTTTTCTCCTTTTTTACTGAGATATGCTGTATGTTTATACAGTACATGTATAATTCATATTACAAATTGTTAACTACACATTTCAAAAGACAAACACTACCGTTCTGACTTTATAAAAGTCTGAATAGATCAAAAAGTATCAAAGATTAATGATTTAATTCACCAATATACTCACATTCCTTCTTTTTACTTTTCTGTTTTATTTTTACACAGTGTTTGATACTCAGTGCTATGTTACTGTAGTATAAAAATCTCTCGTCTCCAGAAAGGTGCTTCATTGGAACTGCGTCATTTAGGACATGGAGAAGAAACAGATGCATGAGTGGCCTTCACCCAGACAGCCCTCTTTTTCCATTCCCTCTAAAGATCCTCCATAAATATAATTAAGAAACAGCGAGAGAATAAATCAATGAACAGAGATGGACCTCCAAATTCCCTGCATTTGAGAGTGGATGGGCCTCTTCTCAGGTCTCAACAGTCTGCCATATAGCGGCCTGCCAACACACACGCACACATTGAGGTACTGATATTTTATCTTCTGTAAACTCTGCAATTTTCAATGACAAATCTATACTGAATATACTTTTAAATAAAAACAGGCATACGTTGAGAGCATATAGACCCAAGACTGTTTCAATAAAATCTAATCAAAGACTCTTGCATGAGCTCTAGTGCAAGTCCAAGGTCATGCTTACCAGTGGCAAATCTCTTCTTATTGAGGGAGAGTCGGTAACCAGAGCCTACAAGTTCCATGTCTACACCTGACAGAGTGCTGCCCTCGCTGAAGAACTGAACAGCCAGGGTGGCAGGGATGGATGGGCCTTCGGTCAGCTCAAACTTTGCCCTTAAAGAACCAGAGCCTGACACACACAAACACATAAACACAGTCCACATCATAATGCTATAAATTACTTTGTACCAGCTGACCTTTTAACTTTTATCACGTCATCATCATACATATCATCAGCATTATGGAATCTTTAGAAGAATGGATTTCATTGATAAATACAGTCATGTGTAGGCATAAATGCCAGTGTTACTTTAACAATCATTTGCAGCATTTGTTCATACCTTCATTTTCAGACTTATCAGAGATGTCAGTCAGTTTCCATAATGTCTTATTCTGTTCCGCATTCCTAATTCAAACACAGATACAAATTTATTAAAATTATATTGAGGTGTTGCGCATTGTACACTGATCAGCCACAACATTAAAACCACTTACAGGTGAAGTGAATAACATTGATTATATAGTTACAATGGCACTTGTGAAGGGGTGGGACTTATTAAACAGCAAATTTGCAGTCAGTTATTAAATTTCATGTGTTTCAAGCAGGAAAAAAAAAAAAAAATGGGCATGCGTAAGGATCTGAGCATCTTTGACAAGGAACCGAATTGCGATGTCAAGATGACTGGGCCAGAGCATCTTCAAAACAGTAGGTCTTGTGGGGTGTTCCTGGTATGCAGTGGATAGTACCTATCAAAAGTGGTCCAAGGAAGGACAACCAGTGAACCAGCACAGGGTTATGGGCGCCCAAGGCTCATTGATGCACGTTAGCCCGTCTGGTCCGATCCCACATAAGAGAAAACGTAATGCTGGCTATGATAAAAAGGTTTCAGAACACAAAGTGCATCGCAGCTTGCTGTGTATGGGGCTGTGTAGACCCCTGTCCACTGCCAAAAGCATCTACACTGTGAACGTGAGCATCAGAACTGGACCATGGAGCAAATGGAAGAAGGTGGCTTGGTCTGATGAATCACGTTTTCTTTTAAATCATGTGGATGGCCGGGTGTGTGTGCATCGTTTACCTGAAGAGATGGCAGCTGGACAATGGGAAGAAGGCAGGCCGGCAGAGGCAGTGTGATGCTCTGGGCAAAGTTCTGCTGGGAAAGCTTGGTTTCTGGCATTCATGTGGATGTTACTTTGACATGTACCACCTACCTAAAGATTGTTGCAGACTACATACACCCCTTCATGGCAACGGATTTCCCTGATGGCATTGGCCACTTTCAGCAGGATAATTCGCCATGCCTCACTGCAAAAATTGTTCAGGAATGGTTTGAGGAACATGACAGAGTTCAAAGTGTTGACTTGGCCTACAAATTTCCCAGATCTTAATCCGATTGAGCATCTATGGGATGTGCTGGACCTACAAGTCCAATCCATGGAGGCCCCACCTCACAACTTACAGGTCATTAAGGATCTGCTGCTAATGCCTTGGTGCCAGATACCACAGGACACCTTCATAGGTCCTGTGGAGTTCATACCTCAGATGGGTCAGAGCTGTTTTGGCAGCATGAAGGGGACCTACACAATATTAGGCAGGTGGCTTTAATGATGTGGCTGATCGGTGTATACAGTTGAAGTCAGGAATTTAAACCCATTTTTTAACCACTCCACAGATTTTATATTAGCAAACTATAGTTTTGGCAAGTCTTTTAGGACATCTACTTTGTGCATGACACAAGTCATTTTTCCAACAATTGTTTACAGACAGATTGTTTCACTTTTAATTGACTGTTTCACAATTCCAGTGGGTCAGAAGTTTTCATATACCAAGTTATCTGTGCATTTAAGCAGTTTGAGAAATTCCAAACAATTATGTAAAGCCTTTAGGCAATTAGCCAATTAGGCTAATTTGAGTCAATTGGAGGTGTACCTTTGGATGTATTTTATAGCCTACCTTCAAACTCAGTGCCTCTTTGCTTGACATCATGGGAAAATCAAAAATAATTTAGCCAAGACCTCAGAAAAAAAATTGGGGGCCTCCACAAGTCTGGTTCATCATTGGAAGCAATTTCCAAATGCCTGAAGGTACCAATTTCACCTGTTCAAACAATAGTATGCAAGTATAAACACTGTGGGACCACGCAGCCATAATACTGCTCAGGAAGGAGACACATTCTGTCTAATAGAGATGAACGTAGTTTGGTGCGAAAAGGTTAAATCAATCCCAAACAACAGCAAAGGACCTTGTGAAGATGCTGGATCTATATCCACAGTAAAAACCGAGTTCTATATCGACATAACCTGAAAACCTGCTCAGTGAGGTAGAAGCCACTGCTCCAAAACCGGCATAACAAAAGCCAGACTACAGTTTGCATGTGCACATGGGGACAAAGATCCTACTTTTTGGAGAATTGTCCTCTGATCTGATGAAACAAAAATGTAACTGTTTGGCTATAATGACCATTGCTATATTTGGAGGAAAAAGGGTGAGGCTTGCAAGCCAAAGAACACCATCCCAACCGTGAAGCATCAGGGTGGCAGTGGGGGTGCAGGAGGTACTGGTTCACCTCACAAAATTGATGGCATCATGAGAAGGGAAAATTATGTGGATATATTGAAGCAACATCTCAAGACATCAGCCATGAAGTTAACCCTCTGGGGCCGATAGACACGTCGGTGTCCTGCTGGATTTTTTTCATCATTGCAGCGGAAACAACATAAAATTCTCTGTCATTTTGGGGCATACAGATAAGTGTAAGACATCATTAGAGACTATAAAGGGTCTACTTTTATTTGAGCACACTCACAATAACAATAAACCCTTGTGATTTTATAAAATAAAGAAAATAAAAAGGGTGAGCTGTAAGCAGTCTATGTGTTATATTTCTGAAACACGTCACAAAAATGAACTGAAACTCTGCGAATACTTATCACACAAACATGAAACATATGTCTAAAGAAAGCTTAAAATGTATACTTTTAAATAAAACAATTCAAATTTAAAACAAATATTCTCCTTTAATGTAATCAGTATGAAACACAGTGATGTACAGTTTCTCCTGGCCGAGCTAATTATCCCTAATGTGATCACACCCACGGGCAGAGGGCGCCATTCATACACTAATGTGCTGAGACGATCAATGCAAATGGTAAACGCCCCCAACTGTGCCTTAAAAACAACAAGTTCATTCACTTTTCTGCACATTTGGAAGATTGCACGATACACAGGCGAGCAAACTGCTGGATAGTGACGAAGAGATAAAACTTTCCTCAGAAGAAGAGCGGGACTCCGATGAACGTTTGCATTTTGAAGAGTGAGTTGATCCAGCCGAGGATACAATTTCGGATGAGTAAGTCATTTAGTTTCACTTGCATATTAGCTATTTTATATAAACATGTACATATTTTACTAGTGGGACTGTTTCCAGACTTGCCAGCCAGGATTCAGAGTATTGAAATGTGAAATATGTCCTAATAGGCAAGTTTTAGTTACATTTAAATGCTGTTTCGGCTAAAGTTGTCAGGAGTCTGGTTTTGTTTCTCTGCCTGTCTCTCTCTCTCTCTTTCTCGTGCGATCTCGCACAGCTGAACCCATTCGCAATCAGCATTCACTCTCTTGCTCTTCTCACACCTGTCTCCCTTTTGCCCTGATTTTCTGGCTATTTAGACCTCAGGTTCTTTTCCCTTCTTGTTGGTTTATTGTTGGTTCGTTCTGTTCCGTTATTGATGCCAGTATATCATTACTACTCATTTTATCCTGTGTGTACTCATATGTCGGATGAGTTTCTGCTCCAGCGATCCTGTGTCGAGTCTCATTCTCTGTGCTGCGGTATCTGCCTGGTGGAGTCTGCACCTGCCTATTTCAGCGAGCTCTACCTGACCGTTTACCTGCAACGTTCACCTGCCTGGTTTCTGTCTGGGACCGTTTTTCCTGTTCTGCATTCGCCAAGACGGCCTGTGATCGGCAGACAGCCTGTGTTGCTATTTATTCAGCCTGTGTTGCTATTAATTTCATTTCTTCATTAAATCGTTAACCAGCTTTCGCTTGTGGGTCTATTTGTGGACTGTCACAGAATAAACCAACCATGACGGACCCAGCGAACGATACAACCATCCGCTCGGCTGTTGAACTACAGGGAGCTTTGCTGGGCAGACATTCCGAGGAATTATCCGCCGCCAAGCATGCCGTGGATTCTCTCGTTGCCCAGGTGTCGGATCTCACTGGACAGCTTCATCACCTGCGCCTGGACCAGTTCTCTTCTGAGTCGCGACACACCTCCGAGCCTCGCATCAATAATCCTCCCTGCTACTCCGGTGAGCCCACTGAATGCCGTGCATTTCTTACCCAGTGTGAGGTGATATTTTCTCTTCAGCCGGTCACGTATGCATCCGACCGGGCCAAGGTTGCGTTTGTGGCGTCCCTTCTCACTAGTCGAGCCCGAGAATGGGGAACGGCTGTCTGGGAGTCAAGAGCTGTTTGCTGTGACCAGTTTGATTCATTCAAGAAGGAGATGTTGAAGGTTTTCGACCGTTCTGTCTTTGGGCGCGAGGCTTCTCGTCAGTTGGCTGCACTTCGTCAAGGAAGACGCTCCGCTGCTGATTTCGCCATCGAATTTAAGACTCTATCTGCTACCTGCGAATGGAATGAGGCAGCGCTCACGGCACGCTTTCTGGAGGGCTTGAACGAGGAGCTTAAGGATGAGATTTTTGCTAGAGAGTTTCCTTCAAGTCTGGATGAATTGGTTGAATTGGCCATCCGTTTAGACAACCGTTTAGATTTACGCCGTCGTGCTCGCTCTGACGTCACGGGATTCCGGGGAGCCCCTTCCTCTCAGATTGCGTCACCCGAACCTCATCCTGAACCTGAACCCATGCAGCTTGGAAGAATACACCTCTCCTCCACTGAACGCCAGCGCCGTATTCGAGAGCGGTTATGCCTTTATTGCGGTGGCATGGGTCACTTTGCTGCCACATGTCCGGTAAAAGAGAGAGCTCGCCAGTAGTTAGGGGAATATTGGCGAGCGCTACCCCAATATCCCCATCCTTCAGTTCTCGCTCCACGATTTCAGCCGTCCTTCGCTGGGGCACCACTTCTGTTGTCTGCTCTGCTCTCATTGACTCCGGGGCTGAGGGGAATTTTGTTGATGAGAGGTGGGCTATTGAACATGGTTTGCCCCTTCATGAGTTAAAGGACTCACCCACAGCCCTCGCCCTGGATGGCCGCGTTCTTTCCAGTATTCACCTGGCTACTGCCCTGGTGAGTCTCACCACGTCTGGCAACCACCAAGAGAGGATTTCTTTTTTTGTTTTTCAGTCTCCTATGGCCCCCATAGTCCTAGGGCACCCATGGCTTACTAAGCACAATCCACATGTTAACTGGTCTGATAGTTCTATTGTTTCTTGGAGCTTGCCTTGTCATACCAATTGTCTTGTCTCTGCTGTTCCCTCTGTTTCTTCTTTGTCTGTTTTTCAGGAGGAGTCGATCGTTTTATCCGGGGTTCCGGAGGAATATCACGATCTGCGAGCAGTGTTCAGTCGATCCCGGGCCGCTTCTCTCCCTCCCCATCGTCCTTATGATTGTAGTATCGACCTTCTCCCTGGCGCCACCCCCCCTCGCGGGCGTTTGTATTCTCTATCCGCTCCTGAACGTGAGGCGCTTGAGAAGTACCTCGACACTTCACTCATGGCCGGCACCATCGTTCCTTCCTCCTCCCCCGCCGGTGCGGGATTTTTCTTCGTGAAGAAGGACGGTTCTTTGCGTCCCTGCATCGATTATCGTGGGTTGAATGACATCACCATTAAGAACCGGTATCCTTTACCATTGATGTCATCGGCTTTCGAGATCCTGCAGGGGGCAAAGATTTTCACGAAGTTAGATCTCCGTAACGCGTACCACTTAGTGCGCATCAAGGAGGGGGATGAGTGGAAGACGGCGTTTAATACTCCGTTGGGGCACTTTGAATATCGGGTTTTACCGTTCGGGCTGGTAAACGCCCCAGCCGTTTTTCAAGCGCTCATAAACGACGTATTAAGAGACATGCTCAACATTTTCGTCTTTGTGTACTTGGATGATATTCTGATTTTTTCTCCATCACTCCAGGTACACACCCAACATGTGCGCCGTGTTCTACTGCGGTTATTAGAGAATCGCCTCTATGTTAAAGCCGAGAAATGCGCGTTTCACGTCCAGTCTGTTACTTTTCTTGGTTCGGTCGTATCCGCAGAGGGCATAAGCATGGACCTCTCCAAGGTTCAGGCGGTCACCGACTGGCCTGTTCCCGAGTCTCGCTCGGCGCTTCAGCGTTTTTTGGGGTTTGCTAACTTTTATCGCCGTTTTATTCGAAATTTTAGTCAGGTTGCCGCCCCTTTGACTGCGCTCACGTCCGCTAAGTGTCGTTTTGCCTGGTCCGAGGCTGCGCAATGTGCGTTTGAGCGTCTTAAGAGTTTGTTCACATCCGCCCCCATTCTGATTTCGCCTGATCCTAAGAACCAATTCATCGTTGAGGTGGACGCGTCTGACGTCGGGGTGGGAGCGGTTCTCTCACAGCGCTCCGCTCTTGATCACAAGGTTCATCCATGCGCATTTTACTCTCATCGACTCTCGTCTGCCGAACGTAATTATGATGTGGGCAACCGGGAGCTTTTAGCTATTCGACTGGCCCTGGAGGAGTGGCGCCATTGGTTGGAGGGATCCTCCTGTCCGTTTATTGTCTGGACCGATCACCGTAATCTAGAGTATATCCGATCCGCTAAGAGGCTTAACTCTAGACAGGCTCGTTGGGCTCTTTTTTTTGGGCGTTTCAATTTTACCATCTCTTACCGTCCCGGGTCAAGGAACATTAAGCCTGACGCTCTTTCTCGCCAGTTTTCCTCCTCCGAGGGTCGACCTTCCACTGAGACCATCCTGCCTGAGGGATGTGTGGTTGGGTCCGTCACCTGGGGGGTGGAACAGCTGGTGCGAAAGGCTCTTTCTCACACTGTCGTTCCCCGTGGGTGTCCTGAGGGGATGCTATTTGTCTCCAAATCCGCTCGTCCGGCTGTCCTTCGTTGGGGTCATTCGTCTAAATTGGTCGCTCATCCGGGGGTGGGTCGTACTTTGGCAGCTGTCCGCCAGCGATTCTGGTGGCCTGCCATGGATCGTGAGGTACGCCGATTTGTTGCGTCATGTTCTGTCTGTGCTCAGCAGAAGTCCAGTAATTCGCCCCCCGATGGTCTGCTTCGCCCCCTCCCTATTCCCTCCCGGCCTTGGTCCCATATTGCCCTGGACTTCGTCACGGGGCTTCCCCCCTCCAGCGGCAATACGGTGATTCTCACTGTCGTTGATCGGTTCTCTAAAGCGGTTCACTTCATTCCACTCCCCAAGCTTCCGTCGGCTAAAGAGACTGCGCGGACGGTTGTGGACCACGTCTTTAGAATTCACGGTCTTCCTTCTGATGTTGTTTCGGACAGGGGACCCCAGTTTGTCTCTAACTTTTGGAGGGAATTCTGCAGACAGATTGGCGCTACCGCCAGTTTGTCTTCAGGGTTTCACCCACAGAGTAATGGACAAGCTGAGCGCGCCAATCAGGACCTCGGTCGGATGCTTCGCTGTTTGGCGGCTCGTAACCCCACCTCCTGGTGCGAACAATTGACATGGGCTGAGTACGCTCATAATTCTCTGCCGTCGTCGTCCACTGGACTTTCCCCGTTTTCTTGTTGTCTGGGCTACCAGCCACCTCTGTTCCCCTCTCAGGAACCGGAGGTCGCCGTCCCATCGGTCCAGGCCTTTATTCAGCGCTGTCGTCGCACTTGGTGGAGGGTGAGGTCAGCTCTGTGCCGTACCAGAGCACGCACTCGTCGTTTCGCCAATCGTCACCGTTCCAAGGCTCCCAGGTATGTGTGTGGGCAAAGAGTTTGGCTTTCCACACGTAATTTACCCCTTCAGGCACCCGCTCGGAAACTGGCTCCCCGTTTCGTCGGACCTTATGCCATCACTAGGGTTATCAGTCCGGCGGCTGTACGGCTCAGGTTACCACACTCTCTCAGACGTGTCCATCCTGTTTTTCATGTCTCGTGTATTAAACCTGCACTCCGCCTCCGTTCTGCTCCCCTCCCTCCCCCTCCCCTGGCTCTTGCTGCTAACCCCCCTGTCTTTAAGGTTAAGAGGCTGCTGGACGTCCGACCCCGGGGTCGGGGTTTTCAATATCTTGTCGATTGGGAGGGATACGGCCCGGAGGAGAGGAGCTGGGTACCAGGAAGGGATGTGCTGGACCGCTCGCTTATCGACGATTTCCTCCGCTCCCGTCAATCCTCCTCGGGGGCGCCTGGGGGCGCCCGTTAGGGAGGGAGTACTGTCAGGAGTCTGGTTTTGTTTCTCTGCCTGTCTCTCTCTCTCTCTCTCTTTCTCGTGCGCTCTCGCACAGCTGAACCCATTCGCAATCAGCATTCACTCTCTTGCTCTTCTCACACCTGTCTCCCTTTTGCCCTGATTTTCTGGCTATTTAGACCTCAGGTTCTTTTCCCTTCTTGTTGGTTTATTGTTGGCTCGTTCTGTTCCGTTATTGATGCCAGTATATCATTACTACTCATTTTATCCTGTGTGTACTCATATGTCGGATGAGTTTCTGCTCCAGCGATCCTGTGTCGAGTCTCATTCTCTGTGCTGCGGTATCTGCCTGGTGGAGTCTGCACCTGCCTATTTCAGCGAGCTCTACCTGACCGTTTACCTGCAACGTTCACCTGCCTGGTTTCTGTCTGGGACCGTTTTTCCTGTTCTGCATTCGCCAAGACGGCCTGTGATCGGCAGACAGCCTGTGTTGCTATTTATTCAGCCTGTGTTGCTATTAATTTCATTTCTTCATTAAATCGTTAACCAGCTTTCGCTTGTGGGTCTATTTGTGAACTGTCACAAAAGTAGGCATTTAAATTGTATGCTGTATGATATAAATATGATATGTAATATGACAGAAAAATAATATGAATGTTTAGATTAAATTTTAATTAGTGTTTATGCTGCCTCAATATCATCAACATAGCTTGTGCTTAGAAATATGTGTTCAAGTGTAAATGTGTCAAATGAGATGTAAATATGCCCATATTAGAAAATCAGCATATTATAATGATTTCTGAAGGATCATGTGACACAGAAGTCTGCAGTAATGATGCTGAAAATTCAGCTTTGATCACAAATTGCATTTTACAATATATTAAAATAGAAAACTGTTCATTTAAATTGTAAAAATAGTTCACAATATCACTTTACTCTATTTTGGATCAAATAAATGCTGCCTTGGTGAGCAGAAGAGACTTCCTTTAAACGGTAGTGTAGGTCTAAAATTAAGTAAAGTCTTTATGTAAAGAAAATGTATAGTCAGATTAATTCTTTTAACTTAAAACTTGATTTTTATCATTAAGTCTCCTCACATTCATTCTCTTTCTGTCACATTCCTCATTGATGGGCTGGGTGGGGTCTTTGTCTCCTCAGGTGTGAATTACAATCAATATTCATGATAGTTCACGCCTCCTCGCATATTACCTTTCTTTTTTTTTATTTATTCTTTTTTAATAATTTTATTTATAGTTTTAACATTTTACAAAACACAAAAACAAAAGGGAAACAACAAAGTAAAACAGCTCTCTCTCCACAAGCAATATTTTAAATAATCATGAAAATAGAATTAAACAGTAATAAGCATAGGATTACATCTAGTCTGTGCCCATGTCAAGTTGGGTCAGGATGTTCAGAAAAGGAGACCAAATCAGATCAAAGACATCTAGTTTTCCTCGAATAGAATGTAGTATTTTTTCTGGTGTGCAGTACGATAGGAGCTCATTAGCCCAGTGTTTTTGACTGGGGGGGATGTCACTCTTCCAATTCTTCAGGATACACATCTTAGCAGCCGTTGCTGCTAGTAGCACAAAATGTTTCATGTTTGAGTTCACCTTCAGTAAGGTTACATCCACCAGTAACCAGATCCTAGGGTCGGCATCCATAGCCTGTCCACAAACCCGAGAGGTTACTGCGATGATGTGAGACCAGTATGGTTTCAAACGGGTACAGCTCCATAGCATGTGGACAAGAGTTCCGACAGAGATGGTGCATCTTTGACATTGATCAGAGATGTCATTTCTTAATTTACTTAACCTATATGGTGTAAAATATGTTCTATGGTAAATATTGAATTGAATTTGTCTGTGTTTAGAAGACACCAATTTTGTTTGTGCCAATTCCAATAATCTGTTCCAATTCCCCTCTGTGTAAGTACATCCAAGATCTGATTCCCACCTTGTTTTGTTTGTATATCTGGCATAAACCGGTAAGTTTTCAATAGTGGTTTTATACACTGTAGATATTAAACCTTTAATTCTATTGCGTTTGGAGTTAAAAATGCATTTTTCAAGCAAAGATGCCTCGGGTCTGTGTGGGAAACTATCTTTAGTTTGACTCTTGATCCAGCTTCTAATTTGTAGATATTTGAAAAAGTTACGTTTATCTATACCATAAGTTTCTGACATTTGACTGAAACTTAAATAGACATTATTAGTATAGAGGTCACTTACAATTTTTACTCCTTTTCTTGCCCAGTTTTGTAAAATTCCATCCGATAAAGCTGGTGGGATGTAGGGATTGTTCGTGAGAGGCGAATTTACCAATAATTTTGTATTTTGCCCAACTGATATATGTAATTGCTGCCAGGCGTTAAATGTAGCAGAGATTATTGGGTTTTGAGTAATTGCTTTCAGTTTCTTTTTAGATTCCAAAAATGGTACGATTGTGCATATTACCTTTCTAACACTAAAAGTGTCTTACAAAAGTTCAATTACTATATTGTTTTGTATGAGTGAGTGATCAGGTTGGTTTTCACATAATTTTGTAGCAAAAACTCTAAGCTACAAGATCCAGTTCTCAAAAGGCTTGTGGACAAATGTTTAGTATTTGTTATATGGCCTTATTTCAATGACTTAAAATGTTATTTTTTTCAAAAACCATGCATAAACGTTATTTTCTCAAAAATACAAACATGTACACACATGTTGCTCACATATTATTGTAGCCCAGTTTGTGCTGAATACAGTGTTATCAGATTTTGCCATTAATGTGTTTTTAAACAACTGAAAAAAGCACAAATGTCAAGTCATGTCAAAACATCTCCAGGGCCCAAAACACCCTCAGACCCCCGAGGGTTAAAGCTCAGTTGCAAATGGACAATGACCCCAAGTGTACCTCCAAAGTTGTGTCAAAATGGCTTAAGGACAACAAAGTCAAGGTATTGGAGTGGCCATCTCAAAGCCCTGACCTCAGTCTGACAGAAAATCTGTGGGCAGAACTGAAAAAGCATGTGCGAGCAAGGAGGCCTACAAACCTGACTCAGTTACACCAGTTCCATCAGGAGGAATGGGGCAAAATTCCAGTAACTTACTGTGAGAAGCTTGTGGAAGGCTACCCAAAACATTTGGCCCAAGTTAAACAATTTAAAGGCAATGCTACCAAATACTAACAAAGTGTATGTAAACTTCTGACCCACTGGGAATGTGATGAAAGAAATAAAAGCTGAAATAAATAATTCTCTCTACTATTATTCCGACATTTCACATTCTTAAAATAAAGTAGTGATCCTAACTGACCTAAGAGAACGTTTTCTACAAGTAAATGTCAGGAATTGAGAAAATTGAGAGTTTAAATGTATATAGCTAAGGTTTATGTAAACTTCTGACTTCAACTGTATGTATATACAACACTGATTATAATGATATATAGTGACTGATTATAGTGATATAACCAGCCACTGAAATAAAGGACACTCAAATGTTTTTTTCCCCTCAAGATATTCTGTGTTTGTGTGCCTAATCAATCCAACTCACCAGATGGCATTGGGAAGCGACTGCATGTTGGTAACTCCACCATTGACGGGCACTAAAACCTGAATGTTGGTAAGTGCTGTGGGGGGCTGCATGGCTTCTGGGTTGTATCTGTAGTCCACCCGCAGGTCTGTGGTACTAGGGCTGCATTTCCAATACACTACGATGTTCAGGGGTGTCGACTGAATTCCATTTGAACATACCTGAAAAAGAAGATTCAAAAGGTCAATAAAGGGGAGTGCTCACAATCTCAGAACTATGGGTGTAGCTGACATGATCATCAGCCTGTTTTACACAACTCTAATCAGGTGAACCAATGCAGGAATGGGTCAATGACTTGATGCTCATTTTTTGTTTGTTTCGATCTATTAAGTTATTCTTGTAGCATGTAGACATCCCCGTCTAATTAACACGTTTGGTTACTCCATTAATTCCAGTGAGGACAAATTACAATGCTACTCCGTGCAATGGCATTCTAGGGCATAATGTGCTACTGACATTGTGGCAAGAGTTTGGGGAGAGCCCTTTTCTATTCCAGTATGACATTGCCCCTGTGCAAAAAGAGAGGTCTATAAAGAAATGGTTAATTGTGTCTGGTGTGGAAGAACTTGACTGGCCTGCACAAAGGTCAGACCTGAACCTCACTGAGCATCTTTGGTCCAGGCAACATCGCCCAACATCAGTGCCTGATCACTGATGCTCTTGTGTCGGAATGGAAGCAAATCCCTGCAACCATGTTACTAAATACCAGTGGCAAATTCTCAGGGCCAGCAAAGCCTTCTCTGCTGGCCAAACATAATAAATAAATATTTTTCATCCTTTCATTCTCATTCACCTTTTTGCCTATGTATTTTCAATCACTTTCCATTCGAATAGCAAAACGATTAGCAAAAAAATAAAAGTTTATCCAATCAGAATTTATTCCTTGATGCTTGCAAGCGGGGCTGTTTCACAAATCACATGCCGAAGCTAAGCTTGAATTTCTACAGAATCCCTCAACAGTTCAAAATAATATATAATATGCATCTTCAGTCCGATTGTCAGATTTATCAGCCAATCAAACTGATTTCTTTGTAATTGGTGGGTGTGGTCTTTAGGATATGACCCAGTTAAGGCCTTCTAGCAGACCTCAAGTGACACAATCAATCTTTAAGTAATGTACATACTGCATTTGAAAGCATAGAGCGCAAGATCACTGTCGCTATCGAGAAGGAGTTAAAAAACCCAAGATGTAAACAGGAAAGGAAGTAACAGTGTACCCTTTAAATAGCAACATTTAAATTGCAAATATTATTAGATTGATTTTTCCTTGCATTAGACCTCCTTGGTATTCGCTTGTGTATGGACGTGGTTTTAAAATGTCAACTGGTATTATTAGTTGACTGCGACATAATGTATGATGTCCATAGGCATAGGGTGTTAATTATATTTAACAATTAATTTAGGTATTAATTGTGAAACCGTTTTCTCTTAATGGCATGAATCGCACTGAAGGCCTAGAGAAAAAAAAAAAACAGGCTGCCACTGCTACATATGGTAAAGTGGAAAGTCTTCTCCGAACAGTAGAAAACTGTTATTGCAGAAAAGCGAGAATCAATGCCTATGGTTTTGTAATTAAATCTTAATGCACACGCGATGGCCATAAACTTTTGGCAACAGTGTATTTTAATACTTTACCTAAATTGCTAGACCATTTGCCATTAAATATTTTTTTCTTTTGTTTGAAAATGATATATACTGGTGGCCAAAAGTTTGGAATAATGTACAGATTTTGCTCTTATGGAAAGAAATTGGTACTTTATTCACCAAAGTGGCATTCAGCTGATCACAATATATAGTCAGGACATTAATAACATGAAAAATTACTATTACAATTTGAAATTTTTTTTTAGAACTTCATAAACTACTATCCTTGGCATCCTTGGCACTCTATACTTAGGTGACATTTCACCCCACGCTTCCGGTTGCACTTGCCATAGATGTGGCTATCTTTTTGGGCACTTCTCACACACCTTAAGCCTAAAATATACTTCATCTGTCTGCATTCCGCGACGGAGTGATGTAATTTTCGTCATCAGGAGCCAAGCGTCCGCGTGCAGCCAGATTTTTCCGTCTGCACGGACTGTGTGTGGACAAACATGCATGTGCAAAGTTGACTTTTGAGATAGTCTATTAGGTGGCAATATGCACAGTTTAGCTGTACTGTCAAGCAGTAGTCAAAGAAAATATACTTCTCTATCATTTTGTTGTTGTTGTTCTTGCTTCCTCTAATGGCAGATCCTCCATTTTTCTTCTTTATCCTTCAGAGCGGATGTCCACTAAATGACACGACTCGGTGCTGCCCTCTAACGTCTGGTTGCCTATAACAAAGCAATTGTACTGCGCATATGTCAAACGCATTCATTTGCGCTCATCCACGTGAGGTATACTTTCAAAGCTGTGCCCACACAACTGCGCGAAACGGAACAGAACTCGCAAATTAAAGTATACCTTGGCCTTAACGGTCTAGCTGATCCCACAAAAGCTCAATGGGGTTAAGATCCATAACACTCTTTTCCAATTATCTGTTGTCCAATATCGGTGTTTCTTTGCCCATTCTAACCTTTTTTTGTTTTTCTGTTTCAAAAGTGCCATAAGGCCTGCACACCTGAGTCTTGAGAATTGAGCGGGTAGAATTCAATGAAGTTGTCAGCTGAGGACATGTGAGGCGTCTATTTCTCAAACTAGAGACTCTGATGTACTTATCCTCTTGTTTAGTTGTACATCTGGCCTTTCACACCTTTTTCTGTCCTTGTTAGAGCCAGTTGTCCTTTGTCTTTGAAGACTGTAGTGTACACCTTTATACGAAATCTTCAGTTTTTTGGCAATTTCAAGCATTGTATAGCCTTTATTCCTCAAAACAATAATTGACTGACAAGTTTCTAGAGAATTGTTTTTTTTTTTTTTGCCATATTTAACCTATTTGACATATTTGCTAATATTGACCTTAAGACATGCCAGTGTATACTGTGGAAACAAAAGCTTCATTTAATGGACCAAATAGCTTTCAGCTGTATTTGATATAATGGCAAGTTATTTTCTAGTACCAAATTTGCAATTTAGCATTATTACTCAAGGATAAGGTGTTGGAGTGATGGCTGCTGGAAATCGGGCCTGTCTAGATTTGATCAAATATGACTTTCAAATAGTGATGGTGCTGTTTTTTTCTATCAGTAATGTCCTGACTATACTTTGTGATCAGTTGAATGCCCCTTTGATTAAAGTACCAATTTCCTTCTGAACCAGCAAAATCTGTACATTATTCCAAACTTTCGTCCGCCAGTGTAAATATTTTTCAAAACTGCATTAAACCAAGTCTAATGCAAAGATTACATTTCCAGAAATTTGGCACAAGTATTTCTGAAATATCGATCCTGCGTCATTAAAAAATTCCAACTAAATCTGGTGATGACAAGCTACATGCAAATACATAATATAGTGCTATCCCAAAAGTATCTGAAAGAAAAGCTATGAACCTGGTACTTGAGAACATCCACATTGTAGTAGGATGCAGCAGGGTTCTGCTCAGAGCTCTTCCTGAGGTACGCCGTCAGTGCAGGCATGTTCAGCCAAAAGTCCTTAGTGTTTGTGTCACTCTGGGAGGAGTCACTACACAACACAACACACACAAAACTTTATTAGGACCACAATAATTCATTGCTGCATGTCCCTGTGGCAGCATGAAACAACTAACCCTCGTACAGCAGCTCAACTATTAAATCACAAATCCCTCCTGATTTGATTAGTCATGCCTGGGAGGACAAGAGGAAGGTTGGGGTGAGTAAGAGAAAGACAGAGCAGCCCAGGCTGTGCAGTTCAGCTTTAACAGCAATCATGTCTTATAAACAATGATCTGCAAAGACACTTATGCATGGGACAAGTCATCATGACTAAAAAACAAAAGCAGTAACAAATATAACTTATACTAGCTATCTTACAGCCAATCACATTCTCATATCATATTTGCAGAAACACCCCAACACTCACCTGTGCAGTAGTTGCTGATTGGGCATGATTTGATCTAGTCTGCTAGTATTTGAGATTTTGAAGCTGAGAACGGCAGGAGATGGACTTGAGGTGAAAATCTTGATGATGCCACTGGGGAAGGAGAGGGTCATGTCTCCTGTGATCTTCACAATGCACCTATAACACACACAGAGTAGTGAACTGACATGCAACCCCCTATACTGATCTACACTGAAACAACATTTAACCAAGTGTAGGACACAGATGTAAAGAGC
The DNA here is from genome assembly GCA_032164185.1 of Moxostoma hubbsi. Taxonomy (NCBI): domain Eukaryota; kingdom Metazoa; phylum Chordata; class Actinopteri; order Cypriniformes; family Catostomidae; genus Moxostoma; species Moxostoma hubbsi. The sequence goes on from JAVLUX010000008.1 coordinate 25,874,111, forward strand.
ATGTGCTCATATGTGTACATTCACAATGATCATCTTATTCATAAAGATTTGAAATCTTGTTATAGAATATGAAAGAGATACCCGATGCACAATGTGAATTCCATAATCATGCAGTGGCTTCAACTATTGATGGTAATCACTGAGAAATTTTGAACAACAAAATTTTCATGACTTTTCTAGTCATTCGTGATGCTATTTCTATTTATTGAAATATCTTAAATCTTAGCATCTGTAGTAAATTATTTCAGCTTTTAAATTCTCTATGACTTTCTACGATTAATTTTCATGGACTTTTCCAGCCCTAGAAATCACAATTTTAAAATTACCACATATTTCCAGGTTTTCCATGACTGCGGGAACCCTGTGTGTACAGTATATTCTAAGTAAAGCCTCAGCAGAATATGTCATGTGAAACTCACTTGCTGGGATCCGCTCCTTTGAAATAGGCATTAACTGACTCTGTGAATGCCACAGCAATGGGCAACGCATCCTGGGAAGCCAGTGTCACTGGACTGGGCCCACGAGATGTCCCTTTGAAGGAATGGAAGAAAGAGCGAGAGAAAAAAACGAATACTGTAAGGAAAACAGCCATCCAGTATGAATATTTTTTAATAACAGAAGAGTTCTGACAAAGTTGGACCAGTTCACACATTTTCAATCTTCTCAGCAACAAATCAAAACACTGACAACTCAATAAGAAAGAGGGCAAGACATATTTGAGAAATTGTGATCCACACTATTTCTGCCATGCATCCTCATCAGCAACAATAAATCAGCAATGCAACAGTTTCAAGATTAGCAACCATCCCCATTAGTTTGCGAGACTTAAAAAATTGTCCAATTCATTATGAACCTAAAGTATCAACAAACCTTGATTACACCAAAATCATAGGGTGAGTCACAGAAGAGCTAACCAGAAGAATATTTAGAAAGGAATAGGTGTGTTGTTTTAGTAGATGGAGTAATTTAATTGGTTGATGATCATTCAGGAGTCAATTAGTATGTTAGAACTGTTCTTTAGGGTACTTTCCACTTTACCTGCCGGAGTCTCACATCTCTTCTCAAATGTGGGCAGTTTCCCCACGAACATATCGTCCTCTTAAATGAAAATTAAAGAAGGGGAGGGGTGGGGTGGAGGGGATGGGGCAAGAGCCCACAGTTGAAGGGTGAGGATGGAGTGGTCTGGTGAGTGATGTGTTGATCATATTATGAAATGCAACATGTAGAATCATTACTGTGTGTGTTAGCTTTCCATACAAGTGTACACACTTTCCTTCAACAAAAAAGCAAATATATACAGAAATCTGCTTGAATTGTAATATACATATCATTAAATATTAATATGTTTTTGAAAATGTGTATAGAAAAATGCCATTGAATTCAACATTACAGCGTTTTGAGTATGTGTGTGGTTGAGATTTGATGATGTGAAACAGTCTTGATGGACATTGCGTCCACTTGTGTTCACGTGAATGCATCACTAAGAAAAGCTTGTCCAAGTGTGTAAAGGCTTACCGACAGTAGGTGTGTTGCTGGCACTCAACGAGGTGTTGGAGCTGAGAGAGGAGGAGCTCTCGGCTCGAGCCAGTGGAGCAGCTGGAGGAGGGCTGGAGTTAGGGAACTTAGGAGGGCTGAATGGCCGGCCCTGAAGAGAACAAGCAACGAATCAATAATTCACTGCATTCATCTCATTTAATTCTAGGAATCCCTCTAAGCTTTTGGGGTAATCAGTAATAAGTGCGTTGTGTATGTTCTTTACTCACAGCCTCATTGATGCCCATCAGCTTTACTGCAGGCAGTTTGGGCCGTGATAATGGTCTTGGAGGTGGCACTATGGCTGTTGTGCCCAGGGGAGTAGTTGGCCTGTTTGGGGGTGGTACTGTGCACGCAAAAAATTAAAACAGATATTAGAACCACAAGGCATACAAAAAGCAGAGGATGTAATGGCTCAGCATGTTTATCTCATAAACACCAATGCTGAATAAAAATCTAAATACTGCTATTTTGGGCTTAACGTCACAAGCTGAGAGACAAATTCAACTATTACACCTGATGTACAGTCAGCAAAAGAGTGCAACAACCTTCAGGTAGGCACATGCTTAAGGGCAATGTCAAAACAAACTTATAAAAAACATTTTGAACAAACAGAAGGTGAATACATAAAACAAGGACACTCAAAGAAATTATTATATAAAGCAAGTAACGTAAAAGAAGCAATTCCTCCTTTAAACCATCTTAGTCATGCAGTGTTGAAATTGAAAAACATTAGGTAGCATAGTTCCGAGCCAGTTGCGGTCAGAAAACATTTGAAATAAATGTTAAAGATACAGCTAAACAAATAAACAATATTTGATGTGAATGTAGACACTTGAACTTAAATACAGTATATTAAACATGACATGATTTACTAATGAATTTCAAAAATATCTAAAAATGTTACCATATTTTATCTTAAACAAAGATCAATCAGAACATACAGAATCTTAAACAGTCATTTCAAACTTGGGCCTACATTTGTCATTGGATTATGTAAAATTGTAAGATTTGGATGGCTTAAAGGTAAAAACCCGATCAAACATTTTGTATCAAATCAATCAAATGCAGAAAACACAAAACAATTACATTAAAAATCTATGAAAAAATGCATAAAAGTGAACTGAAAGAATTAAAATAAAATATTCAAATTAAACAACAACAAAATCCATTCAAATGAATTAAATCAAGATTATATAAATGTTCTCTTCACATTAAAAAACATCAGGTTCGTTAAAATCACAGAAAATATTCCACACTATCATGAAGCATGAACTGAGTTTAAACATGCTTAGAACGCTTCACAAATTTACCATCCTGCATGGGCCTGGCCGGTGCTTCCTTCAGAGTGGGGGCGCTCTCCTCTCTCCTTATGCTCGCAAATGGGTCAGCAGGCTCTTTGGAGAAAAGCTTGGGCTGTTGAGACACTGGCACTGATTGAGGCCTTGCTGGCTGATGGGATAATTCACGGCATGGCACAAAGGCATCATTAAAGGCAATCCATTGGCTCTGGGTCCAGGAAGAAGGCATATCTGGACCAGTGACGGGAGCACTGAGAATGGGCTTTTGGGTAGTGTAGTCCATAGGAGCAGCCTGTAGGGCTGGAGGCACACTCATAGCTCTAGTGGGGGCAGGTGTGAGGGGGCCAAAAGCCTTATCAGGGAGCTCCCAAGGAGGAGTGGAGGGAAGAGAGGGGAGGGAAGGGAACAGCAGGGTGCCAGAGTTGGCAAGGCCGAAAGGAGGGATTTCACAGGGAAGGGGAAAGGCAGGAGCCTCAGCAACCTCAAGACTGACTGCTGAAGGAGATGTTGGCTCCGACTTCAAATCCACTTCTGTCACAGGGGTCATCAGAGAGAAAAGAGCAATGCAGGCTTGTATAAACATACATTACATACTGATGACTATGCTAAAATTACTGCAGGGAGAAACCGAGTAAGTGCTATCGTATTTTCTTTCACTAAATCGGAATGTGGAATACAGCTCTATATGCAATACAGATTTCACATAAACACTACATTGGGTTTAATGCAAAATAATAGATAAAACACACCTTTTAATGAGGTAGTAGAAGTTAATGTGTCAACCATGTTAAAGGTGCTGTAAGTGATTTTAGTCATTCTGGAATATCCAGACTCCTAAGACCTGTGCACACAGACACACTAGAGACTTTTGCGTTCGATCAGCTAGAGGGTGATGGGTGCCCCTGAGCATTTCACCATACAACCCAGACACTGTACTGCCACAAGCATATATGGGCTGCCCTGTGAACGCGCACAATGACAGATTCTGACTGGCTAAACAAAGGATCTGCTGACACTTTTTAACTTGCCTAGGCCAGTTACAGGGACAAATGTGATATTTCATGGCACCTTTTTCATTGATATCTAACAGGCAATTGGGATGTTTTTTGTATGCCATTTCATAAAAAACCCACTTAAAGCACCTTTAAGCAAGTTAAAGATCACATAATCCTCTTAAAACATTCTTAAAGATGCCTTCAAAGAACCGTTCATTAAAAAATGAATAGTCTGTCAGCTGTCAAACCAGATCCAAACCTGTATCTGGTTATATTTTCATTGGAATACAAAAGATGAAATTTGTAATAATTCTTTATGCAACACTTGCCATACAACGATATACAATTCAGTAAAACATGACAAAATTTTAGTCCATTCCTCACACAAAGCTATCATATGGCTTCTGAAGACTTGGAATATAATGCACATGTTGTATGTCCTTTTTGGTATACGTAATATGTCTACTTTTGAAGAAATAACAGCATACATGTTAGGATTGAGAAAAAATAATGACAGAATTTTCATTTAGGCATGAACTCTTCCTTTAACAGGCACCAGACAGGATAATATTGCAAAATGTAGTGATGCAAAGATCAGCCAACCTCCATGCAACCCGGCCAGCATTAACTAAATCAAATACGTGCATAAACAAAAACACTGGCAAATAAAAAAAAAAAAAAGCAAAAGTGTGGCTCAGTGCTTTTCCTTCTTCATGTCTGTAAACACTCATATTCACATATCGTCACCTTCCTAAAATAATGTCCCAAGACATTTTTTTTTTTTTTTGGCCTAAATCATCTCCTCATGATGCTGGCCACCTCTGGTAAAATTTCGGAAAAAATTACTTAGGACATTATTTTAAGAAGGTGACGATATCCATTTCTTAAAATTAAAAGAATCTGTAAGATAGGAATGTTTTTTGAACTCATTCTAACACATTCACATTCTGAGCCATTAAAGTCAGAGACTGTTATTAGAAGATTTTTATTCTGCAGGCATGACAAGCATTACCTGGGTCTTCAAAGACCTCATCATTTAACTTAAGTGGGGGAAATGGAGAGAAAGGTGATAAGAAGAGTGAAGCCAGGTCTAAGAAAAAGAGCGTTGAACAAACACCAAGAATGAGAAATAAAAAACAAATCATACAGACTAAATAGGCTCAATTAAAATATATCAATATAGATGAAAGAAATAACCTACTCAAAATTTGTTCAAAAGTTAAAATGTTAAACTAAAATCCCCTGGACTGCTCTTTTTTTTCTTTTTTGCCAGGTCAGAACTATAACAAGATCATGTTTGACAATGGCTGTGACACAGGGACTCCAAACTCCGCCCTCTGACCTCTGAAGGTGCCAATTAACACAGGATTATGATTGGCCCTCGCAGTTAGGGTCAGAGCTTGACTGACAGGTTGGCTTTCATATACTGACTATGTTGAGTGTCTTATTTGTGAGAAAAGCACTAATTTGTTTGCAAACGTCACCTTCAACTATTACAGAGTCATGAAAGAATGCATTCACATTTCTTCCTAAACTGCTAGTACACAATTATGAGATGCTGGATGGTTGAAAATCTAAAAACTGAGACGCTAAAAAGGACATACAAGGTACGTGTTACAAATAGGTGAACATTCCTATGCAAATAGTTTTTGTTCTTATATGTGTAAGCTAAGACTACATATCGTCATTGTACCATTCCCCATGAAATGGCAGCTCCTAATTCCCGGAAGTAAAAATACCATTTCATTTGAACAATTAAAGCCAAGAGCAGAGTATTAAGCCCTAAGGACATACTGAAGAGGAAGTAGACAGAGACCATTGACTATACTCACAGAAAGACGGGTGTGTAAGAGTCAAGAAAAAAAAGAGGTGGGGCCAAACCAAAAGACTTGACACTGAAGACTAGATCAGAGACATTGTTCATCCAAAAATACAACTGAAGTAAATCAAATTCAAATAATGTCAAATTCATGTATCAGCAATTAATGTCAAATTTCATATATATTTCAAAAAGCCCATTCTACAGAACACAAATAAAAACAAAAATGGAGATAAAAAAATATATAAATATAAAATACAAATACAAAAATCAAAACATATAACTTAAAATATTTCCAATTATATTCACAAAAAAATATATGTATATAATAAAGACAGACAGAGAGGTATGAATTTCTGTAGGATAAGAGGGTTTCCATGACAACAGCGGCCTGAGTAAGCTCTCTAGAGGTGACTGTTGTGGACTGGAAAAGCCCAGACACTTTCACCACCATGTAAGCATCATCAATAATAAAGGAGGTCAGACCTAAGACAAGCCTCCCAGAGGCTGGGGGATGGAGACGGTTGAGGGCTGAATGAGTTACTACTATCTGCCTGTACAGTCTGTGTGTGTGTGTGTGTGTGTGTGTGTGTGTGTGTGTGTGTGTGTGTGGTCGAAGAGCGTTCTGACTCCATTATTGTCAAGCTGAACTCTGTCATTGAAATTAGTTTAGGTGCTGACCCTGATATAAATGCAAAATGTGATTGTACCTTATTATACATGAATGTTATATGCCGTTTTATGAAACTATGTGAGATATAGGGAATTTGATTAGTTACTGTGGGATTTGGCAGAGGATTTGCTATACTTCATTGTGTCTTTACATATAGGACAATGCAGAAAAACAATGAAACACATATGTACCGTAATGACAATATTAATACAGTCAGCTTTGCTTTGCTATACTACAAGAAGTGATGAAAAATGGAGTATAAAGGGTGTTACCTGATGAGGGTGGTACAGAGGAGGCGGAGCCAGTGCTAGTTGGGCCAAATGGATCCAAAGACAGCAGGTCTAATTTACTGTTTAAAATAACAGAGTTTATGAAAGTTGTGCAACTCATCTATTAAAAAATTACATTTAATATCCGTTAACAAATTAATACAAAAGATTCTTAACAAAGGTAATACATGAAAACAATGACAAAACAAAACAGTTAAAAAGGCTTTTAAATGTAATCCAACAATAAAGGTCAACTTATGGTTCAGTTTCTCTTACTCGTTAAATGATGGCTGTGATATCTTGGGGCGTCCCAGCTCATCACCTGAAGATCAACGAGGAAATACACAACTAAGTTGCTGGCAACTTCTGCATTTACTCATGATTTGCTTACTTAACACAGATGGAAACTGTAGCTCATGTGTTTCATGCTGTAAATATGATTTAACTGTTTTAATCAGTCAATTTTTAAATGATTGTCCTGGCTAGATTGTTTGAGACACAGTCAATATTGCATACAGGACAATGAATACATACAGTATATTGAAGAAAAAAATTTAACTGACTGCAGCAGTGTTTTTAAAAAAAAAAAAAAAGATTATGTGCTATATCAGGTGGTTTAAAACGGTTTTATAAGTTGAGGATTACTATTTGTTCTTTACTACATGAAACACATGTCTTTTCAAACCCATTTATCAAAGATAAGCATAAAACTCATTTAAAAATATGGGCAATCTGCATGTGATTTGCAGGATACAATTAACAGCACAGAGTCATTGCACAATATATTTTAAATTTGGGCTGCACGATTATGAGAAAAATCATAATTGTTGATTCTTTCCCTTGATATTGTAATTGCAATTAATTTTGATTCATAGGTTTCACATTAAAATGCTTCTTTCATATGGGCCAACTGCATGCCATAGTCTTAATGTAGGATACTCATCTAAAACAAACAGAGATCTGTGTTCCTCAATTAATTTATTGTGGTTTAATTTGTTGGCAAATCCTTAACTTCACAATGGTCCTCCTAGCAACTAATAAAGAAACTAAGAAATTATACACAGAAATCTGCGATTGGTTACAACATTTAACCTCTGCAAAAGAAATGTTGTAAATAGAATGTTGTAATTGACACTTTTCAGGATTAATTCACTGTTGCAAATCTCTTGATTGTTTCGATTAACTGCGCAGTCCCATTTGAAATGGTATGTATTTGAGACCAAATCCCATAGACAAATATTATACACAAATGACAGTAGAGTGTTAAAAGACGGTTAAAACAGCTGCCAATGATTCACAATTAATTTAGCATTTTGTTAATCATTTTTTATAGCTTTACAGGAATCCCTCATACCCACCAACACAATTTAAGCCTCTAACCAAAAAGGAGAGCGTGTATGCTGGCTTCCTTAGGAATACTCACCCGTCTTTGGGTTTATAGAAGGGTATGTGTGTTGGCGTGTCATTCCTAAGTATGTGTGAGATGCACATTTACAATTCAGAACATGAAGTTTGGTATATTTTTTTAGTTTATTTTATATGCCCAATTTGCCCGTCCAATTTACTTACTGTAAAATCATTTAAATGACACACACTTTACTGAATTCATGTTTGTGATGACAGAAGTGATTGGATGAATAAAAGGTGTTGATCATAAGATCATAGACCATGTTGCCACATGAGTGGCTGATTAAATAATCACATGAATAAGTAGGTGTACAGGTGTACCTAGTAAAGTGGTCAGTGAGTGTATTTTTATATGCTAATGCCGCTTTTGAGATAGAATCATGATGTGATATCAGACAAAACACAACATGTACTGGATTAAAGGACTTATCGGATAGAATTATCTGCCAAATCTTTGCGATTTCAGCACGTGCGGGAGATTGTGGTGAATGTGCTCTTTGAAGAAATGTTTACTGTTCCAGTGCAATAATAAAAAAAATAAAAAGAAGAAGAATGTTTTTACTCAATTTCTATGTCTTATGGATTTAAAGAATGTAAAAATTTCCTGGGAGGTTGACACTGTCGTTCTTGATGTGAGAACATGCCGCAGTGTAAACACTACATTCTGGCATGCATCTGTGTTCGTTTAAGGCACAATTTACTGGAAAAATGTAAAAAATTATGATGGATAGAAAAACAAACACAATTAGGCAGTTAATCTTGCTCATGGCTTAAGGAGGTAACGCTGTTCTATTCGGATAAGGGGAAAAATGGGGGAAGATATTTATTTTCTCATGGGATGAGTTGGGTTTGGAGGGGTCACCAGAGCAACATGAAGGAGGCTTGGTTAAAAACGTCACGGCCAAGAAAAACTAATGGCGGGGGGGGGGGGGGGGGGGGATGGAGAAAAAAGAAATACTCACTGGATTGGTTCCTCTTCATATGAACCTGGAAATGAAAACAGGCTTTTATTAATGAGAGTGAGAGGAGTTATAAAAACAGCAGCAGTGCTTCATCCCCACATTTGTTCAATGGATATTGGGCTCCCAGGACGACACACACACACACACACACACACACACAAGAAAGATCAGAGAACAGTACTTGTGAGATTACATATTCAAACCATAAGTTCAATAACAGTGTTTTGCATACTGTCTAAACATGAGGAAATGAGTGACAGTAAATACAACTGAATTCACTACTGGGATCGTTTCGAAGCTGAGAAATGTCAACAATAGTCAGCTAGCAAAACACTGACAAACGCAAAAAGACACGAAGATGGGAAGGGTTGGTTTGTTGTAATTCTGTGAATTCAAAGTGACTCACATGAAACATCTCTGCCCGAGACTTGGTGAATAGAAAATCCTCTCACACATTCTGATCCAGTATTTGATGAATAGAAAAACACCAGAAAACGAACTTATGGACCAGAAACATAGCTAACTGGTAATCCACAGGATAAATGCAGTGGAAACTCACAAGCATACAAATACACACACAAACACACACATAGATAAAGTTTAGTCTCACAGGCAGAGAGTGGCAAATGGGTTTAATTACAGCTCCCATGCCACACACCAGCTATGAGCTTCGAGAGAGAGAGAGAGAGAGAGAGAGAGAGAGAGAGAGAGAGAGAGAGAGAGAGAGAGAGAGAGAGAGAGAGAGAGAGCGCACATGAGGGGAAAGAGAGACAAAAGACAAGGGTAAATGGAAATCTCAATAATCTACAACAGATGGCATGGCATTCCTAATCACCTATCTATCCTGACTTGACCTGAAGAGAGAGAGAAAGGAAGATGGAAATAAAACTTTGACAAACAGTAAATTGAACAGTGTTGGGAAGTAATGACTAAAAACATCTTCATTCCATTTTTTAGGAGCTTAACTGGTTTCAAAAAAAGTGTAGCTTTACAAGTAAAAAGCTACTTTATTTTTACAATTAGTAAGCATGTAGCATTGCAAAAAGCTACATCTCTAGATTTTATGTCAAATCGTTGTGCATATAGCTCAAAAGCCAAGCAAACAGAGGCGATAATCAAACATGGTCTCCTAAACTGTCCTCTCTCAAGTAATGAAGTCTGAATAATGTTTGTGAAACAGCTCATTCAGATGGCGCATTTCAATGAACCGATAAAAAAAAGAGTCTCTGCATGACATATGATAAAAATCTCGAAATGTTTAGTTAAATACATGTTCATCACTATGTTTTAACAAATGCACATTTTTTATACAATACGGATGGCTTTTAGTTTAATTAGTTGTATTAACTGTTCATTTATCTTTAATTTAGTATATGAATGCAGTAGATCACCTTAACTGAAAACATTTCTCTGCTCGTACCAGATAAATTCTAGTCTAATTTTACAAATAAAAATCTATAAAATTATCTAATGTATATATTTAAGAACAATATTTCCTTCTTCAATGTAGTAAGTTAATTTTCCATAATACAGTGCATCCGGAAAGTATTCACAGCGCTTCACTTTTTCCACATTTGGTCATGTTACAGCCTTATTCCAAAATGGATTAAATTCATTATTTTCCTAAAAATTCTACAAACAATACCCCATAATGACAATGTGAAAGAAGTTTGTTTGAAATCTTTTTATTTATAAAAAAAAAAAAAAAAAAAAAAAAAAAAATCAATCACATGAAATTAAGTATTTACAGCCTTTGCCATGACACTCAAAATTGAGCTCAGGTGCATCCTGTTTCCACTAATCATCCTTGAGATGTTTCTACAACTTGATTTGAGTCCACTTGTGGTAAATTCAGTTGATTGGAGATGATTTGAAAAGTCACACACCTGTCTATATAAGGTCCCACAGTTAACAGTGCATGTCAGAGCACAAACCAAGCTATGAAGTCCAAGGATTTGTCTGTAGACCTCTGAGACAGGATTGTATCGAGGCACAGATCTGGGGAAGGGTACAGAAAAATTTCTGCAGCATTGAAGGTCCCAATGAGAACAGAGGCCTCCATCATCCATAAATGGAAGAAATTTGGAACCACCAGGACTCTTCCTAGAGCTGGCCACACAGACAAACTGAGCGATCGGGGGAGAAGGCCCTTAGTCAGGGAGGTGACCAAGAACCTGATGGTCACTCTGACAGAGCTCCAGCATTTCTTTGAGGAGAAACTTCCAGAAGAACAACCATCTCTGCAGCACTCAACCAATCAGGCCTGTATGGTAGAGTGGCCAGACGGAAGACACTCCTCAGCAAAAGGCACATGACAACCTGACTGTAATTCGCCAAAAGGTACCTGAAGGACTCTCAGACCATTAGAAACAAAATTCTCTGGTCTGATGAAACAAAGATTGAACTCTTTGGCCTGAATGGCAAGTGTCATGTCTGGAGGAAACCAGGCACCGCTCATCACCTGGTCAATACTATCCCTACAGTGAAGCATGGTGGTGGCAGCATCATGCTGTGGGGATGTTTTTCAGTGACAGGAACTGGGAGACTAGTCAGAATCAATGGAAAGATGAATGCAGCAATGTACAGAGACATCCTTGATGAAAACCTGCTCTAGAGCACTCTGGATCTCAGACTGGGGTGAAGGTTCATCTTCCAACAGGACAACGACCCTAAGCACACAGCCAAGATAACAAAGGAGTGGCTACGGGACAACTCTGTGAATGTCCTTGAGTGGCCCAGCCAGAGCCCAGACAAACCCAAGTGAACATCTCTGGAGTGATCTGAAAATGGCTGTGCACTGACACTCCCCATCCAACCTGATGGAGCTTGAGAGGTCCTGCAATGAAGAATGGGAGAAACTGCCTACGGTGTGCCAAGCTTGTAGCATCATACACAAAACAACTTGAGGCTGTAATTGGTGCCAAAGGTGCTTCAACAAAGTATTGTGCAAAGGCTGTGAATACTTATGTGATTTTTTAAAATGTTTTCTTTCACGTCGTCATTATGGAGTATTGTTTGTAGAACTGAGGAAAATAATGTATTTAGTACATTTTGGAATAAGGCTGTAACATAACAAAATGTGGAAAAAGAGAAGTGCCATGAATACTTTCCAGATGCAATGCAACTAGTAGTGTAACCAACAACATTTTTCTAAATGGGAAATCTGACTGTTTTTTGACTACCTCAAAGTACAAGTAGCTTAGAGAAGCTACTGTTTCAAAGTATCTTCCACGACACTGAGAAAAGTGAATATGGCTCTTTTGTTAGATGTGTAAATATTTCAGAGGATAACCCATGTAATTACTGAGAACATATGCATCGAGACTGAAATGAAAAAGAGTTTTCCTAAAAGATGCATGTTAATTCATCTCAAATAAAGCTAACAGAGTCGTCAGCAAAGGTGTCTAACCTGTGCATGCTGCAAACACAAACATACTTTTGAAGATCTGTTATTGCAGAAATATATCACTCTGTCTTTTCAAAGAAACACAAATGGATCAAGAGCAAGGGATGCAGAGAGACAAAGTCAAACACACACAAAAAAAAAGCAGAAATCTCATACGCTCTCTCTCTTAGTATCCACCTCTGGACCAGAACGATAATAATTCAAAATTACACCACAAATTAAACATAAGTATTGGGAAACCCAACCTACACTGTTGTAGACTATCAATACACAGTGTGACGAGGTAAAAACTAAGAGCCACTTTGGGCAGGTAGACTTAAACCATAATATACAAATTGATAGACACCAGAAAACATTTTCTGTCAGAATGTACAGCACACATTCATTTTATTACAAAATGAAAAACATTCACCAAACATTTCCCACATAATTCACCAAACTCTCCTAAACATTGAACAATTCCTCTTTCTATACCCCATCCAATACAGCTTCCCAATATATACAAATCCCCTTCCCTTATAGCAATATATGATAGTCTTCATGCTTAATTTATCTTTCTTAATTAATATTATCACTAATTTAAACTAATTTAATAATACACCATAATTGATTTTTTTTGGGGGGGTTTTATTAATTGCTCTTAATTAAATCTAAATATTATAAATATTATATACTAAAACATTTTTAAAATCAAAAATTGTATATATATATATATATATATATATATATATATATATGTTAACATTAGTTAATACACTATTTTAACAAACCAAAAATAGTTTGTTTATTGTTTGTCCATGATACCTAATGCATTAACTAATGTTAACAAATGGAACCTTATTGTAAAGTGTTACTATTATTTACATTACTGTAATTTTATGGTGCATAATTTCTCAATGCTGTGATACACACACTCTCTGCAGTTTTGTTATGCCAATAGAGCACACTAAACAGATAAAAAGATGAATGAAAGAGAGAGGGAGAGACAGTGTAAGTCTTTTAACTGAGGTTACATTTTGTTGTCATTCTGTCCATCTACTCTTTATCAACTTGAACACACGCACGCACGCACGCACACAACAGAGGCTGAAGAGACACAGTGCTAGTTTTAATGAAACTGACCTTTTTGGGGATGATATGATTAACCGAATGGCTCTGAGTTTATCAATGCCGAGGCTGCCTTATTTGAACTAAATATATTTTGTAATGGGTACAGCTCTTGCTATGTGTCTTTCTCTGTCTGTGTGAGTCCCTTCGCATTTCCTGTGGTGAGATTCCCAGGCAGGAAGTTACATGGGTTTGTTTACCAACAGAAAACACACACAGATGGTCCACAGGCCTAACACACAGCTGACATAATGTGCTGATTGGTAAAGTTCACAGTGTGTGGAAGAGGAATCGCTTGACCACTCAACTGTATCCTTCGTCAATAATGCTACATGACAGAATAGCTTTTTAGCTCTGTGCAAAACAGCACCGATCATCTGATATCTAACTGAAACACAAACCTATTTTTAAATTAATTGAAATGCTCATTCCAACAACTTCAAGTCTAACATTGTGCTGTGCATATACAATATTATTTTCACTGAGCCAGATAAACACTTATATTGCCTACACTCACACACAAATATGTTTGCACTCAGCCACACAAATCAGAAAAGGGAAAAATCAAATGAATGCGTTTACATTTCTCAAGGGATAAGGGCTGCCACTCAGTGGAGAACATAATTGAATAGTGCCCCTTAGTGCCTCCTTTGCCAATGGAGGTTTTTTATAATCCCTTTTTCTCCCCATTTGGAATGCCCAATTCCCACTACTTAGTGGGTACTCATGGTGGCGTGGTTACACACCTCAATCCGGGTAGCGGAGGACAAGTCTCAGTTGCCTCCGCTTCTGAGACCGTCAATCCGGGCATCTTATCACATGGCTTGTTGTGTACGACACAGCGGAGACTCCACATGTGGAGGATGATGCTACTCTCCACGATCCACACACAATTTTCATATGCCCCACTAACAGTGAGAACCACTAAATCACAACAACGAGGAGGTTACCCCATGTGGTTCTACCCTCCCTAGCAACTGGGCCAATGTGGTTGCTTAGTGACTCCAGCCAGGTCTCCTTAGTACGCCCTAAATTCGAACAACTCCAGGGGTGGTAGTCAGCGTCAATACTCACTGAGCTACCAAGGGCCCCAGCCAATGGAGCTTTAGGGGGATGCTAGAGATGAAGTGTGTGAGAAGAACTAGTACCATGACTGTAAATTACACCAGCCAATCAGAATTATCTTCGCCGTCAAGCCAGAGCAAACACCCTTTATATAGGAGACCAGGGTGCATTATTCTGTTTAAATGAATCTGAAAGCAAGTAATGGGTGTGCTACTAATTTAGGTTTGGTGTATATTTGCAAATGTTTTTGTATGCAAGCTGAATACAGTCATGAGATCTTTACACATTGTCTGTGTTCATGTGAGGCGTTTCTTACAGCAGTGGGCGAGAGGGTGATGTTTCCAATAGAGGCCTTCAGCTCGTCGATGGTGGCTTTGTGCTGGTGTGTGCCGTTGTTGGTCTGCACAGGCTTGATCTTAACATGGAACTTTCTTGGCTCATCTTCATCCTCTGAGTCGCTGGATGAATAAAAGGAGTTCTCTTTGGCATGTGATTAGAACCGTTAAGGAAAACGGCCTACAAAAAAGCATTCAATGAAGTGGCATGAAAATTCATCCAATTTCAAGAGCTTAAAATGGTTACACTGCAAAAAATTATTTTCATAATCAGTATTTGTGTCTTGCTTTTTACAATTAAAAATATATAGATATCTTTAAAACAAGAAAAAATTACTTGAGAAGCAAAACTGTATAAGATGATATAACTTGATTTCAGTGAACATATCTTGAATTTTGAAGATTATTTTTCTTATCCTATTGGGAAACACTTTATGTTTTAAGCATAAACTCATAAAAAATGTAAAAAACAAAACAAAACATAAGCTGCATTCTTAGAACAAAGATAAACTATTTGCCATTTAGGTTAGAAAAACTTAATTAAAATATATATTCTTTTGGTTGGCAATCTTACACAATTTTGTTTCTCAAGTACATTTATATTGTTTTAAGGATATTTAGATATTTGTTCTGGGAGACAAGACAAAAATACTGATTAAGAAAATAAAATTTGTAGTGTAAGAAGATACATTTTCCATTTCATTTGTCAACATGTATTCTGGTCTACACCGAGTGATGACAGAGCTATGCTAAAGTAAACAAAATAAAATATAAAATGTGATGGGAAGGAGTCTCTTGACAATGATTCAGATAAAAGTGCAAAGATAGATATCAAACTATGCTCCCAAGCCAAAATAAAAAAAAAGTCTTCAGAGTTTACACTGAGTAGAAGTGATAAAACAGATAAAAGGCTAATCTTTCTGTGGCAGAGATGAAAGCATGTGTGAGGGATGGGGTGGGGAATGGAAGAGGAGGGTCTGGAGTAAGGATATCATTCTCATTGACTTCAGGCCGGATACAGAAGCCCTCTTCATCCAACTGAGGCACATTCTGGAGCAAACACAGAATACACCACTGATAAAACACCATTATTCACACTCTTCAATACATCAAAACACAAGAAGAGTCTGACTGAGGTAAAACGGGCAATTGTTAGCAATATTGCAAGAAATATTTATACAGTTCCCAAACAGAAATCACTGGAGATGTTGTCTTTCCTTAATACTGTAAGAATTATAGACAATCCTTCAACAACATTAGGTCACCACTCACTGCGTTATGAAGATCTATAGCACCATAGAAACCTGGGGGAGCTCCATTGGAGGCGTTCTGAAAGAGGGACGAACAAAAGGAGCTTTGTGGCTGCGACTCAACTCAAATTGAATGGAACCAGTAAGAGCATACTTTGATCAGAAGAAAATTGGTTTCAAATGACTATATGTAAGAAAATCTTTACTGTACAACAACACACATTTAATTTTGTGGCTCCTATAATGTTTTTATACATACCGTATATTTTTTATACCTGTTTTATAATAATCTCTAACACACTATGTATAATATAAAAAAAAATAAAAAATCTAATTATGAAATTGCTGAAACAATATTACAGAAATACTCACAACAGCTTCTACTTCAGCCGATTCACTGTGAAAGAAAGAGAAAAAATGTTTAATGATAGAATTAAAGCTTAATTTAACCATTACCGATGCAAATAACTACAAATTGCTCAACACAATAAATATTGCCCAGTTTAACAAAAAAAAATCTCCATTCAAGAAAATCCAACAAACCTTTTTCTGAAACCATTAAATAGTTCTCATATAAATATGTCAAGATAAATATCTTTTAAAATGATATTGTGAGTCCAAGAATTTAGTTTAAAAATGTACAGAACTTGGCTAAAAAATGTTTTTTTTTTTTTAAAAAGATTGTGAAACTGTCTCAACACTTACGTGGAATCGGTGTCTTTGTCTCTTCGTCGGCCTGGAATGACAAAGGTCTTCCTTTTTCTGGGTTTGGCACCTAAACAGACAAATATAGTTGCATCAGAAACAAAATGTACATCTAACAATGGGTATTTTAATTTCCAAACAGAAAGAAATGGCTGCAATAGTAAATTCAGCCTCAGAATATAATGTAAAGAGATACAAGGAATTTGAAAGTTCACATTAAAAAGCTGGAATTCAAAATCTAATTTAAACCTGGAAATACACAAAGAATTTGAAAAAAATCTAAAAATAAATATTTAAAAAAAAGGAAGAAAAAAAAAATTTAAAAAAAAATTAAAAAAAAAAAAAATCGAGGAGATTTGTTTGACCATTTTAACTTTTTTGAATGAAAGGTCAGATTTCCTAGGTTTTATAGAAGTAAAGAAGATGCTCTTTTTTTTTTTTTTTGGAACATTCTCAAATCATGCTGGATTAACACGGATCATAAGGTTTTGGACCTTCAGTGTTCTGGCCATTGGATGGACCTACAAATATTCTTCTAAAAATCTTAATTTGTGTTCTGCTAAAGAAAGAATGTCATACACATCTTGGATGGCATGAGGGCGAGTAAATGATGAGAGAATTTTCGCTTTTGAACTAACCCTTTATATTAGAAAAATGCAAAATAGTAACATTTTCATAAGTGGACGCACTTTTGAACCCCACTGTACATTAAAGATAAATTATGCATTCTTATTTTTAAAATATTCATAGGAACAAGAGAGAAAAAAAAAACACATGCAGACCTTCTGTGGCAATTGAGATATTACATTCCTCAAATTCGATGGGCCCTGTAATTTAAAAAGACAAACAAATACTGGTTGACTGAAGGATTACAATGAATTGCATAATAATGAACATAACATATATATATATATATAAGAATCTTCCACTCAGTAAGTCCACAAAGAAGTCACACAAGCCAACAAGTACATCAGATATTCTGCCCAAGAGACAGACAGGCAAATTTACAGAGTCGTCATTGTCTGGTGGCAATCAACACTATATGACATCCCTTTTAAACCAGAGCACTTACAGCCAGAACACATGCACGTGCACACACAAACATGCACAGGGTTGGGGAGTAACAGAATACATGTAATGGGATTACATATTTAAAATACAAAATATAATTAACTGTATTCCACTACAGTTACAATTTAAATCATTGGTAATTAGATGATTTAAAAATGATAAAAAAAAATTAATTACTGAAGAGATTACTTAGCATTTTATTGTCATTTGTTTCATTTAATATTTAGTCCTTTCAGATGGAAAACATTTATACATATGCATTTGAACAGCGGTGAAACACTTGTGATGTTTAACATTCATACGAGCAGACAGAGAAGGAAGTTTGAAGTAAGTTTGGAGCACAAGAAATATAAATAAACCTGTGTAAATTGTCAGTTTACACAAAGCTAAAATGCTATTTCTAGCCATTTTACATGCACATGTTAACAGACACAATCATATTTTTTTATCAAGAAAATATATGTTACATCATAATGTATTTTTCTAGTAAGACCTTTGATATCAGGGCAAAAATCATATTCTTGATAATAATTTTTGTTAATACATTTCAAAAGTAACCCTCTGAAACCTGCACATGTACTCCTTATGCACTTCTAGCCCCAGATAGAAAACAAACAAATTTGACCAACACATTGGCATGCAGAATTTATAGCATTCTGTATACAAGTCTCCTGCTGAAAATATTAATTCATGTAGTACTGAAATCAGACACAAATGCCTGTAAAAGCCAACAAACCACACGCTTAATTTCATGCTCATCAATTTTGCACATTTACCTCCAAGCTTTTACACTCTTCATATGACCCATTTTCACACTGAAACATGGGTGAAGGGATTTTTTTTTTCCCCCAAAATGAGGGGATTAAAACAAACACACTCACCCATTTTCACTATATTTCACTGCTCTGTTTGAAAACATTTCAGGATTTATTGGTCATGAGCTAACAACATGTTTTTATTGTTTCAGAGTGAGGTTAATGTATTGCATAATGGTATTAGAAATTAAATTAACTTGGGTCACCATTACAGACCCCCATTTCATTTCAGCAACAACCTCTCCATAACACGAACAGCATATAAATATTAATTGTGTGCTTTCGTGACTGGCAGTGAAGAGGAGAGATGCCCTTCAGTGCTCTAAGAGCCCTTTAGAGGCAGTTTTCTTTTGTGTTAATGTGCGTAAAAGCTAAATGCTTGTCCAAGAAAATGGAAGACAGCATTTTACTACAACCAGACCCCAACAAGAGACCCTGGGCGCTATTTTCATTACACAGAAATGCCTTGATCTGAAAAAAAGAAAAGCGTGTGATATTTAACTCAAGCGGTTCAATAGAGTTTCCCTGGAGAGCGGCGGGCCACGAGCGGACCTCACCCACACTGTTCAGCCCAGTCACGACAGGCTCGCATCACACAGAGTGACGTAGATAGAGTATGACTGATCCACTCTACTGTACCAGATCAGCTCACTCTCTGATCTCTCGGTTACTGTTTATTTAAGATTGTCTCCAATCAACGAATCATAACTAAAAGGTCACGCTCTGTCAGTTCACAATACACATACTCTAATACACACACACACACACGCATACACACACAAAAGGAAAATCCACTTTAAATGTATCAAATCCCTGTGCATGTAATTTACTGTCATGAACCACATATGCATCTAAACAGGGATATATAGACTTTTGTTTTTAAATAAAGCAATTACAAATTACAAACTAACCATACTCCAAAATGTATCTAACTTTTCGTAAAACGTCAACACTTTCAGAAGTAGAATTTACAATAAAAACCTACACACACAGAATCAGACTATTTTATGTTTTGTTAATTAAAACAGCAAGTTGAAAAATGACCCAAAACACTGTAATTTTTTTATGTTACGTAAACAAAATGATCTAGACCCACCTGCTCAAAAATAATAATATAGTTATGAGCAGTTTCAGTACTGGGGGAAAAGGATCATCTAATTAAGCACCATAAGGTGAGGAACTAAACTCATAATTTATTTTGGCTATTCTATGCAGGAAATTACAATTAGATTTATATAAAAACAATAGAAGTCTAAATAATAAAGCAAGTCTAAATAGTATGTCCTCATTTAAATAGTTTGGAAAATGTATGCGTGTTTGCAGTGCATGCTTTTGTGAGCGCTGGTCCACATGTGTGTGTGTGTGTGTGTGTGTGTGTGTGTGTTTATATATGAGAAGCGCATGCAGTCATGCATTAACAGAGGATGTTTTTTTTTTAAATTGCATATGCGGAGCATGGGCTCTCGGATGGAGCATCAAGGAGAGTTTGCGTGTCTGGCTGGCGGCCAGTTCACAGCCCTGCTGGATTTCACTGAACTGCTCTAGCAACCTCCCCAAAGCTCAGCGTGTCACTTTAGGATTGTTTCCATGGTACAAAGTTTATTCAACCTCACTCTTTTTCTCCCGCTCTCTATACTGGTTAGGGCTGCTCTGATTTCATCAATGTGCCATACAGGTTATTGCTCTGACAGTGGCACAACCCCTAATGAACAGCTTGATACAGGGGAAGGAATGTTTTGTTGACCGAAACAGTTTTTAACCTCAATTAATTCTGCTGTCAAAACAAATGGAGGGCGAACAAAAGTCTGAACGTTACATATCCTGTCTACCTGTGTATGCCGTACCTACAATAATACAATGAAAGAGTGAGAAAAACAGGTTTAAATTCAAGACAAGGGCAAAATCCAATAAGTCTAGAATACAACTCTACAAGGATTTCATATTTATTGTTCTATGCCTCATGAAATATCTCGATGAGTGCAGTATGGGCCAGGAAATTTTGAAGGGCTCATACCTATTTTCATTTCATTTTTTTTTATTCCAGAGCATTTGATTGGACAAAAATCTGTGTCATACAACATGAGCATCAATATTTTTGGTCCATTATCTCAGAAGAGAATGACTCAAATTTTAAATGTGTATATACAGTTGAAGTCAGAATTTACGTAAACCTTAGCCAAATACATTTAAACTCACTTTTCACATTTCCTGACAATTAATCATTGAAAACATTCTCTGTCTTAGGTCAGTTAGGATCAATACTTTATTTTAAGAATTTGAAACGTCAGAATAATAGTAGATAGAATTATTTATTTCAGCTTTTATTTCTTTCATCACATTCCCAGTGTGTCAGAAGTTACTATTTTGTAGCATTGCCTTTAAATTGTTTAATGTTTTGGGTAGCCTTCCAGAAGCTTCTCACAATTATTTGCTTGAATTTTGACCCATTCGTCCAGACAGAACTGGTGTAAAAGAGTCAGGTTTGTAGAACTTCTTGGTTGCACACACTTTTTCAGTTATGCCCACAAATTTTCTATCAGATTGAGGTCAGGGCTTTAAGATGGCCACTCCAATATCTTGACTTTGTTGTCCTTAAGCCATTTTGCCACAACTTTAGAGGTACACTTGGGGTCATTGTCCATTTGGAAGACCCATTCGTGACCAAGCTTTAACTTCCTGGCTGATGTCTTGAGATGTTGCTTCAATATATCCACATAATTTTCCTTCCTCATGATGCCATCTATTTTGTGAAGAGCACCAGTCCATTCCTGCAGCAAAGCACCCCCACTACATGATGCTGCCACCCCCATGCTTCACGGCTGGGATGATATTCTTCAGCTTGCAAGCCACACCCTTTTTCCCCCAAACATTACAATGGTCATTATGGCCAAAGAGTTCAGTTTTGTTTCATCAGACCAGAAGACATTTCTCCAAAAAGTACGATCTTTGTCCCCATGTGCACTTGCAAACTGTAGTCTGGTTTTTTATGGTGGTTTTGGAGCAGTGGCTTCTTCTTTGCTGAGCAACCTTTCAGGTTATGTCGATATAGGACTTGTTTTAATGTGGATATAGATACTTTATAGATACTTGTCTATCTGTTTCCTCCAGCATCTTCATAAGGTCCTTTGCTGTTGTTCTGGGATTGAAATGCACTTTTTGCACCAAACTACGTTCATCTCTAGGAGACAGAAGGAGTCTTCCTGAGTGGTATGATGGCTGTGTGGTCCCATGGTGTTTATACTTGCGTACTATTGTTTGTACAGATGAAAGTGGTACCTTCAGGCATTTGGAAATTACTCCCAAGGATGAAACAGACTTGTGGAGGCCCACAATGTTTTTTTCTGAGGTCTTGGCTGATTTCTTTTGATTTTCCCATTATGTCAAGCAAAGAGGCAATGAGTTTGAAGGTAGGCCTTAAAATACATCCACAGGTACACCTCTAATTCAGTACACCTCCTATCAGAAGCTAATTGGCCAACTGTCTAAAGGCTTGACATCATTTTCTGAAAAAGTCTAGGCTGCTTAAAGGCACAGTTAACTTAGTGTATGTAAGACTACCCCCGAGTGGTGGTGGCGTAGTGGGCTAAAGCACATAACTGGTAATCAGAAGGTCGCTGGTTCAATCCCCACAGCCACCACCATTGTGTCCTTGAGCAAGGCACTTAACTCCAGGTTGCTCCGGGGGGATTATCCCTGTAATAAGGGCTCTGTAAGTCGCTTTGGATAAAAGCGTCTGCCAAATAGATAAATAAATGTAAATGTAAACTTCTGACCCACTGGAATTGTGATATAGTCAATTAATAGTGAAACAATCTATCTGTAAACAATTGTTGGAAGAATTACTTGTCATGCACAAAGTACATGTCCTAAACGACTTGCCAAAACTAGAGTTTGTTAACATTATATATGTGGAGTGGTTAAAGAACTAGTTTTTATGGCTTCAATCTTATGTAAACTTCTGAATTCAACTGTATGCCAAGTGAATTTTGTCAATGTTGGAATCAGCAAACACACATGGACTAAAAGCCACAATCTCTCATTTTTATTTCATGGGGTCTTTAACATAATTGATGGCTAAATAGGTTTTATTACTTCAGAGCTTAAAACCCCTTTAGCTTCAAGCAAGATTATCTTCTCTATGTGAAAAAACTTCCACACTGTGAAGGAGGGAGTAGCAGGAGGTCAAATCAAAGACCACGGAGGGATAAGTAAGAAAAAATAGCAAGAGCACAGGGGGAAGTGTAG
This sequence comes from Moxostoma hubbsi, assembly GCA_032164185.1. Classification (NCBI taxonomy): domain Eukaryota; kingdom Metazoa; phylum Chordata; class Actinopteri; order Cypriniformes; family Catostomidae; genus Moxostoma; species Moxostoma hubbsi. The sequence goes on from JAVLUX010000008.1 coordinate 25,897,069, forward strand.
CTGTGTCAAGCTCTATCATGCTCAAGTGGCTTAATCACTAGTAAAGGTGGAGCGAGTTCGACATTCCACTTAGCATGTGATGGCCGTGTTAGCATGTGACAGACCTGGGCTGAAAACCCTTGTAAGGGTCACAGCTTCACAAAACCTCTCGTGTAAACTCCAACATGCTACAGCGAGCAAGTCAAAACTTACTCCAAGTGTGTGTACAGCACAGAGTAATATTCATTTCTAATCCGCCACAAAAAAATAGTCAGATGGTAATGATCTTCTGACATCAGTCTTGATAATAATATCAAGAGCAATGGCAAAGTTGTTCAATACCAGAGGCTAAAGTTATCACTGTGTGAGCTCATGTATGTGTTTTAGTTGTTACCTGGTCTCTCTTTGCCTGTCCCTTTGCTTTCTGCCAGTTTCTGTATGAGGCTCTCAATGGAAGTGTTCTCCATGTTGCTCACAAACTCATTTTGCACCTACACAATATAAAAACATTGTATAAAAATGTCATGCCTTTGCATGTCTTCACTGCATTCATTAAACTGCTTGATAGGGACAAATAATTTAAAATTAAATGCAAGCATGAACATTCTCTAAACTCAAAAGAAAAGAAAAAAGAAGAAGCGGATTACCAAAATTATATACAAAATAGTGTCATTGTAGTGTAGTACATACACTCAGTGGCAACTTAATTAGGTACACCTGTACACCTACTTATTCATGCAATTATCTAATCAGCCAATTGTGTGGCAGCAGTGTGATGTATAAAATCATGCAGATATGGGTCAGGAACTTCAGTTAATGTTCACAACAATTAGAATGGGGGAAAAATGTGATCTCTGTGATTTCGACCATGGCATGTTTTTGGTGCCAAACAGGCTGGTTTGAGTATTTCTGGAACTGCTGATCTCCTGGGATTTTCACGCACAACAGTCTCTAGAGTTTACTCAGAATTGTGCCAAAAACAAAAACATCCAGTGAGCGGCAGTTCTGTGGATGGAATTGCCTTGTTGATGAGAGAGGTCAATGGAGAATGGCCAGACTGGTTCGAGCTGACAGAAAGTCTACAGTAACTCAAATAACCCCTCTGTACAACTGAAGAGAGCAGAAAAGCATCTCAGAATGCACAACATGTCAAACCATGAGGAGGATGGGCTACAACAGTAGAACACCATGTAAGGATCCAACTCTGTCAGCCAAGAAAGCTGAGGCTGCAGTGGGCACAAGCTCACAAAAACAGGACAGTTAAAGACTGGAAAACATAGCTTGGACGGATGAATCTTGATTTCTGCTGAGGAACAAAGATGGTAGGCCCACTGCAGCCTCAGCTTTCTGTTCTTGGCTGACAGAAGTGGAACCCATCTTGGTCTTCTGCTGTTGTAGCCCATCCATTTATTGTTTTTGGTGCCATTCTGAGTAAAGACTGTTGTGTGAAAATCCCAGGAGATCAGAAGTTACAGAAATACTCAAACCAGCCCGCCTGGCACAAACAATCATGCCTCAGTCAAAATCTGCATGATTTTATGCATTGCACTGCTGCCACACAATTGGCTGATTAAATAATTGCATGAATAAGTTGGTGTAGAGATGTACCTAATAAAGCAGTCACTGAGTGTATACAGTGGGTATACAGACATCACAAGTGCACAATTACACTACACACAACTCCTTAGAATGAATATCTTGCAGGAGGCTGTTTTGAGTTCCCATTAAACACTGAAAAGGTTTTATAATGTAAACAATGGGTCCAGAAACCACTAGTCTCAACAAAAAACAGCCAGGCCAGTGTGAGACTATAGCCCTGCTTTCCCTGTATCTCCTCTTCTGCAGAACACTGATGTAATTTCATCAGAAACCATACCTGGTGCTGTATCACAGAAACATCCTTAACTCCACAGTGATTTCAGCCAGGATCTCATTTAGAACAACGAACTTGTCAGATCTTAACATTAGACTTATGATAGGAAGTTTCTGTAATACGGACCATGGTCTCTAACTAGAATAGATCACAAATCTCTTCTAAATGTCAGATTCTTACTTGTATTCTCACAAAAATAGGAGATGTACGTTTCTACGTTAGTGCTGCATTCTATGCATCCAAGATCAAAGGTTTGGAGTGGCACAGAGTTGAGAGCTAGGGCAAATTTTACAGATTTTACTAGTGACAGTATTTCCCCACTCCACCGCTGTGTTGATGTATTCTTTTTTAGTTGCCATTTTCAGCATAATTTTTCCAGCTTGTGTCATAAGCATATTGCATATCATAAAATGTGTGTACTAGTTTATCCACTTCAGTCTCATTGTCCTTTTAGCCTGCTTGTGGAGGGTTGAAACTGGGTGATGGCATTTACGGTTACGAGTATGTTTGAACTAAACATCGGACTGTCATCTCCGACCGCCCAAATATTCATGATGCTGGCTGTGTAGCAGAATCCCATACATAATCAGGTGTCACGTCACTAGCATTCTGAGAAAGTAAGGATCATTATGCCTCCTTGCTTGCAGGAGAGGAACGGTTGTGGCGACAAGCTAAATGATCATTTTGCATACTGCACATGCACACAGAAACAGCATAAATATAACCACAGAAATATTTTCTAGAAATTAAAATATTATGTCTTTCAGACATAAGCAGAACACAGTGTGTGCGTGCGGTGAGATTATAAGGAGGAAGCCCAAACCAGAGCATGCAATAGTTCTGTGGTCAATAACCAGTAAAATGCCGAGCAGAGATCTTTTTGCTGTGAGATATTGTGTGCGTAAGACCCACTGTTACATTTGCCAGCACGGAAGTATCTTTCAATTAATAACAGGGTGTGCATATGTTCTAAATTAGTTCTGTTGCTGCTGATTTAGTGAGGACTGAAAAGGAAGAATTGAACGGATACCCTTTGGCACTCATTTAATTAGCCGCATGAAATGAAGTTAAAATGTGCTGGTTTGATTTCCTCTGTATATGTGTGGGTCTCTGGCGCCCTCTAGAGCTAAAAGATGATACAGCAACCAGATCTCATATTTGTGCTTAGAATCACTGAATTTCAGGCAACTGTCCAGATAACCTCACTGGATATTAGAAAACAATGATACTCAGCATATTCTCAGTTGCTTCTTAGCAACAATAGTTTTGTCTAGTTTTGAATTACTTATGCATATTATGTACAAGACAAAATTAATGATCATTCCCTTGTGGATGATGTAAATGCAAATGAAAAGTTCAAGCATCACCTTGAAAAATCACTGCCAGCAGTAGTAAAGTGTATATTAATGTGGTTTGTGTACGTGTTTGTGTGTGCGTGCACACATGCGCTCACCTCTCCGATCTGTATGTGTGTCTCTTCAACAGACTGAGAGTATGAATGGATAATCTCCTGCATACGCAGGATATGTTCCTCTTCAACCCCCTGGAATTTCTGTAAACACACATACACAACCTTAAAATTACTTGATTTTCTGAAACCGTGGAAAAGCAGTTTAATACCAAATAGTATTGGAGACTACTTTTAGTCAAATCTGGAAAAATAAAATAAATGCATCAGAAGGAAGCAGATGTTTGAAAAGATATGGCATCTTTTTCCACAACAGTTATATTTGTGTGTGTGTGTGTGTGTGTGTATATGTCTACATCAGACTCTTTTTGGGTGGTCTGGGTGGTTAAGAAACATAATACACACAAACACAGAGATATTGAATATGCATGTGTGCCTGTGCATGGTTGCATGTCTGATCTACATTTGATGCTTCTCACAGACTGACAGTTGTGTTTTAGAAGATTTAAGGAGAAGTGGAAAAAAAGATGAGGAAATTAGTGAAAACAAAATAATGACAGCATAAGGAAGCGCGTGACCACATCTGTGACCACAGGGAAAAAACAAGTTTGTGCATGTGTCTGTGGCTCAAGTAAGGAAGCATCAATAGAGTTGCATTCAAGCTGAGTGTGTTTGAGCATTTAGTGGCTCTGGTTTGGATTTGTAAGGGTTTACGTGATGGAATGGGTGAGAGGGATGCCAATATAAAAGTGTGTGTCAGTGTCTTATTTAATATTAATCAAATCAAGCGGTCTAATTTTAAACCCAAAAATGATCCAAAACCAACAGCTTCAAGACATACATGTCATGCATGCTAACACACAATCTTACCTGTGCAGTTTCTGTCATCCTTTGCTCAAATTCTGTCTTCGCAGTGGCATATTTCTCCACATATGTTTTGTAGGTCTCAGTGGCTTTTTTGACCTTCAATCCAGCCTACAAACACACAATGCACAATATTCTTTCAGACTGGATACTGGGAAATTTGCAGGTGTAGACATTGTTGAGGGTGCGTTTACACTTTGAATTTTACTTTGTAAAGTATCTGCTGTCCATTCAAAAAGAAATTAACTATCGTCAACAATACTTTAATTTCAGATACAATTCCTTTAGTACTCAGCGCTAAAGCTTTTGAAAGCAGGAGCAAAACAATAATTAGAGAATAGAATTAAACATTACCCACATCTCCTAAACCGCTGTGTGATCAATATATTTCAGTGCAATAATGGGCACAAGCCCTTTTTACATGTTGTTTGACATGTAATCACAAATTAACTCTCCCCCTGTTATGTACGTGCAGTTGTAAAATAATTTTGTGATTGTAGCTTCAGTTGGGGAAGAATGGTTGTGTAGTTGATACACAGAATTTGTGATAAGTCCTTTAATGCACGCACCAACACAACTGAAAACAAAAAAGTGTGTGCAAGGCACCAACTGCAAGTCATATAATGTGCTTGACTTTAGTCTAGGGCAGTGATTCTCAACCTTTTTGATTCTGAGGCTAAATCTAAAAGTGAATCTAAAAGTGTCAATAGATTAAAATACTTATCATGATTAATTTTGTGATTCAAGACTTTCAGGAACTGTCAGTTTACAAGTTGTAGACCTATATCATGATTTTAACTCATTTCAGCATTTAAATTAAGTTATCATACTTCAATATAATTTATTTTAAAAAATTTGAAGACATCTTGGAAGTTTGCTAAGGCCCCCAAGTGGGTCCTGGCCCCCTGGTTGAGAACCACTGGTCTAAGGCACAAATATGATCGGTGAGGGATTCCTACAGGGATTCATTCTGCAACTTTTGTAGAAGTAATGCGAGTAGACTGTAGTACTCCGTTTATAAACAATTATTCAACCAGTCACGCGTGTATGTGTCTGCGTGTGCACCTTGTCCAGGTCTCTTTGTGCAGCTCCTTCTTTGCGCATGCGCTCTTGCTCTAGGGACTTGTTTGTGTAGTTCTCTTTGCTTTTCTGTAAGGCCTGTGACACACTCTGGATATTCTGTACAGCCTCCAGTGTGGATGCAACCTCTTCCTTTGTCTGCAAGCCACAGAAACCAGAAAAAAATATGTATTATTTGCTAGTTCAAAATTGACTCAAAAGTCAAAAAACCTGCTGTACTTACAGTACAAATAAAATAATAATATATCCCAGTAACAGAACATGTTTCAGTCAGATTTCAAACAAATAAGATGACTTCACAGTGAATAGACAATAAATCATCAAGACATGTTAGCAGGAGGTCACAGATACCTTTCAAACAGCAACAACAACAAAACAAAAAAAAAAGACAATCAGCATTCTTTATGTTTAATCACATGAATTCGCTGAAGTCATCATGTCCATTTAATATGAGCAACTAGTGTTATTGTAAGACCAAACACTGTTTCTCTGCACATGCACAAAAACATGGTCACTCCAGAGACTTGGGTTCTCTTTCCATTAAAAAAATAATTGCAGAGTCAGCCTTTCCCCTTATTCTGGGCAGAAAGAGCAGACAAACAACTGGATCAGAAGGGTCAAGAGACTTTTCACAGAAATGTATTTTGAGTCAGCTTGCTTCATGGAGATTCAATCCATGACATGAGAGAGCTCATTTAAAAGAATAAGAAATATGCAAAAAATAAATAAATAAATCTCAATGAGGATCAAATAAAGAGTAACAAGTGATTCAGTGATCTCATTTATAAAAACAAAAGCTTTGTGTGAACAATTCTCAGCTGATAAAAGAAAGCCCATTCTTTTCTTCAAATGAAAACAATACATTTAAAACTATAACTAAATCAAAAAGTATAACTTAAAAAGAGAATATGCAAAAATTCTAATAGAGTGGGGACTTAATTTTATTTCAGTCCAAATACTTCTATTCCCACCTTTAGGAATAGTCCTTCCATTGTTTTTAAAAGTGCTATAATCAAAAGGAAAAACAGTTGTTTTTAAAGTTTTAGCTTAGTGTACTTACATACCAGAGCCCTTTTTGGTATTTTTGGTATTTCTTTAAGAAATACCATACTGCAGGATTGACTCAATTAGATGAAAATATGAATAATTGGGTTCATACTTTGCTATGTGGCATGCCATGAGCAAACTAACATGGATATTAATCAAAAACCAAAGATAATGGCAGACTCCATACCTTTTTATGATTTTTGGCTTGTTCCTCCACATATTTCTGGACTTCCTTGATGAGCTCTTGCAGCTTGCGGACCAGCTCCATGTGACACGCTGCCAGTTTCTCCGTGGACTGTTTAAACACATCCCACATCGGTGCAAACGTCCTGTGGAACAAATGTTCATTTAATTTTCTTCACAAGACATAATGCTCCTCGCATGTAACATGATTTATGATTTAACACCGTGGTCTGTTTATTCTCTCAATATCAAATTTATCCTCTCTGCTCCTGTGTGTTTTTCAAGGCTCTATACTTGCAAATACAAAAGGTTTAAATGACACTATAACGTCTGTAATGACAATATAATAAACGAGGGTGTGGAAATCATGTTTAGTGGAATGAAGCACTGTATACCAGTGAAAAGCATACAATGCTATGATAAAGTATCTGCCCCTCCTGATTTCTTCTATTTATGTGTATTTTTTCATACTAAATTGTTTTAAATCTTCAGACGAGATACAACATAAGACAAACACAAAATAGTTTTCAAATATATATATATATATATATATATATATATATATATATATATATATATATATATATATATACACACACACACACACACACACACACACACACCTAAAGGATTATTAGGAACACCTGTTCAATTTCTCATTAATGCAATTATCTAATCAACCAATCACATGGCAGTTGCTTCAATGCATTTAGGGGTGTGGTCCTGGTCAAGACAGTCTCCTGAACTCCAAACTGAATGTCAGAATGGGAAAGAAAGGTGATTTAAGCAATTTTGAGCGTGGCATGGTTGTTGGTGCCAGACGGGCCGGTCTGAGTATTTCACAATCTGCTCAGTTACTGGGATTTTCATGCACAACCGTTTCTAGTGTTTACAAAGAATGGTGTGAAAAGGGAAAAACATCCAGTATGTGGCAGTCCTGTGGGCGAAAATGCCTTGTTGATGCTAGAGGTCAGAGGAGAATGGGCCAACTGATTCAAGCTGATAGAAGAGCAACTTTGACTGAAATAACCACTCATTACAACCGAGGTATGTAGCAAAGCATTTGTGAAGCCACAACACGCACAACCTTGAGGCGGATGGGCTACAACAGCAGAAGACCCCACCGGGTACCACTCATCTCCACTACAAATAGGAAAAAGAGGCTACAATTTGCAAGAGCTCACCAAAATTGGACAGTTGAAGACTGGAAAAATGTTGCCTGGTCTGATGAGTCTCAATTTCTGTTGAGACATTCAGATGGTAGAGTCAGAATTTGGCATAAACAGAATGAGAACATGGATCCATCATGCCTTGTTACCACTGTGCAGGCTGGTGGTGGTGGTGTAATGGTGTGGGGGATGTTTTCTTGGCACACTTTAGGCCCCTTAGTGCCAATTGGGCATCGTTTAAATGCCACGGCCTACCTGAGCATTGTTTCTGACCATGTCCATCCCTTTATGGCCACCATGTACCCATCCTCTGATGGCTACTTCCAGCAGGATAATGCACCATGTCACAAAGCTCGAATCATTTCAAATTGGTTTCTTGAACATGACAATGAGTTCACTGTACTAAAATGGCCCCCACAGTCACCAGATCTCAACCCAATAGAGCATCTTTGGGATGTGGTGGAACGGGAGCTTCGTGCCCTGGGTGTGCATCCCACAAATCTCCATCAACTGCAAAATGCTATCCTATCAATATGGGCCAACATTTCTAAAGAATGCTTTCAGCACCTTGTTGAATCAATGCCACGTAGAATTAAGGCAGTTCTGAAGGCGAAAGGGGGTCAAACACAGTATTAGTATGGTGTTCCTAATAATCCTTTTAGGTGAGTGAGTGTATATATATATATATATATATATATATATATATATATATATATATATATATATATTCACTTTTTCCAACTGTTGATTTCATTTCTAGTGATTAAGTAATATTGTAGTTATTAAATATACACTTGTTTATCGCCAAAACTCTCCTGATTTTGTTCTAGATTTTTAGACCATTCAGTCCAACTGAACCACAATGAAGTAAACACGTTACCTTTAGTGGACACTAGATGGCGATAATCAGCTGCTGGTATTCTAGCAATGATGTGACGTTATGCTGCCTCAGTAGTCTGTCTGAAACCAGAAGTTTCTGGAGGTATCTTGGTACCTGAACACTGTCTGTTGAGTCATTGACTGATAGGGCAGCGAGGCAACAAGACATCTACCTTTGGTTTCAGACGCAGTCAATGTCTCTCACCATGGTTCTTTGGAGTCCCAGAGCCTTTGAAATAGCTTTGTAACCCTTCCCAGACTGATGTATTTCAATCACCTTATTCCTCACATTTCTTGTGAGTGTTATTTAGGTGTTTATTTGATTGAACAGGGCTGGCAGTAATCGGGCCTGGGTGTCTCTAGTCCAGCTGAACCCCATTATGAATGCAGTTTCATAGATTTGGGGATTTAGTAACAATGGGGGTAAATAATTTTGAACACAGTCCCAGTTTGTATTGAATAATTTTTTTGTTTCAATAAATAACATTATAATAATAAAAAAAAAATGTGTTTACTCAGATTGCCTTTGTTTTATGTTAGACTTTAAACAATTTAGTATAAGAAAAACACAAAAACAGAAGAAATCAGGATGGGGGCAAATACTTTTCCACAGCACTGTACTTTTATTTCAAACAAAGCACCTACATTTTATTTTATTTTTTTCCCAAATAGTTATTATAAAAACTTTAGTTAATTGCTTTCTTACTGCAGAACTATCTTATGAAGTTTTTCCTGACTGGCAGTGACAATATGTCTTGCATATTTCAAATGAAAGCAAGGCAAGTTGGCCATAATTACATTTATATAGAATTAAATCTTTAAAAAAAATTCAAACAGGTAAATGATGTTCAAAAGTGCACAAGGAACAGCTGCTTTTTTATTGTTCATTATTTATTTAATTTTGATGGTACAGATGAAGTTTGAGAGAAAATTAAATTAGGTGGATTTTCCAGCTCATTATAAATACATTATAATTAAAGGTCCATAATTAACCCACTGGTGTGTAAACACACACACACACACACACACACACACAAACACACACACACACACACTTACCCTAGTTGAGAAAAGTTGCTGGCAGTCTTGGCCAGTTTGGTCATTGATCTTGAATATGCCTCCTCTATGGTGGCTCTGAGAAAAGATTGAGTGTTAATAATCAATCAAACCTTAATAATGAAATATCAAAAATTCCTGCTTATTCTTACACATAAATCTTCCCAAAACCCCTTTATTGATTTTATTAAACCTTTAGAATGTTTTTGCTCTCACAAACATTTACAGAAATCACATACAAAACATTGTTTCCAAAATAAGTTGTGCTTTGTTGGAAATGCTGGTTTCAAATGTTTCCTGTTATGATATTGTTTTAAATACTGTAGGATGTACAATTACAAGCCATTAAAATAGGAAGCTATCACAAAGAAAACGTCACACTGCATCCAGAAGGGGGAGACAGATACTCGCCATTTGGCTCAGTGATTATATTTTAATAATTTCCTTTATAACAACAAATATCTCACAAAATCTAAATCACTGACGAACAATAAAACATGAATAACTCAAAATACCATTGGCATCTAAAATAACCACCACATAACTCAACAGTAACATTTCTAGTCCAAAAGATATATGGGAGATATGAATCAGCCAGGCAGGGTGACAGTTGCAAAATTCCATTGTCAGTCATAACTTCAGACAGTTCAAAGTCTTTCTAACTAGTCAGTTCACTGTCGGCCATCTTTGGAATGCTCTCGGGAGGCTATTTCCAGTCATACCAGTGCAGCAATAAAATCTGACAATACTGGAATCATAAATTGTGATTCTTTATCTCGTATTATGCTACAAAAAAATAAATAAATAAATTATATATATATATATATATATATATATATATATATATATATACACACACACACACACACACACACACACACACACACACACACACACACACACACACAGGTGCTGGTCATATAATTAGAATATCAAAGTTTATTTATTTCAGTAATTCCATTCAAAAAGTGAAACTTGTATAATGTATACATGCATTCCACACAGACTGATATATTTCAAGTGTTCATTCCTTTTAATTTTGATGATTATAACTGACAACTAATGAAAACCCCAAAATCAGTATCTCAGAAAATTAGAATATTGTGAAAAGGTTCAATATTGAAGACACCTGGTGCCACACTCTAATCAGCTAATTAACTCAAAACACCTGCAAAGGCCTTTAAATGGTCTCTCAGTCTAGTTCTGTAGGCTACACAATCATGGGGAAGACTGCTGACTTGACAGCTGTCCAAAAGATGACCACTGACATCTTGCACAAGGAGGGCAAGACACAAAAGGTCATTGCTAAAGAGGCTGGCTGTTCATAGAGCTCTGTGTCCAAGCACATTAATAGTGAGGCGAAGGGAAGAAAAAGATGTGGTAGAAAAAAAGTGTACAAGCAATAGCGATAACCGCACCCTGGAGAGGATTGTGAAACAAAACCCATTCAAAAATGTGGGGGAGATTCACAAAGAGTGGACTGCAGCTGGAGTCAGTGCTTCAAGAACCACCACGCACAGACGTGTGCAAGACATGGATTTCAGCTGTCGCATTCCTTGTGTCAAGCCACTCTTGAACAAGACACAGCGTCAGAAGCGTCTCGCCTGGGCTAAAGACAAAAAGGACTGGACTGCTGCTTAGTGGTCCAAAGTTATGTTCTCTGATGAAAGTAAATTTTGCATTTCCTTTGGAAATCAAGGTCCCAGAGTCTGGAGGAAGAGAGGAGAGGCACAGAATCCACGTTGCTTGAAGTCCAGTGTAAAGTTTCCACAGTCAGTGATGGTTTGGGGTGCCATGTCATCTGCTGGTGTTGGTCTACTGTGTTTTCTGAGGTCCAAGGTCAACGCAGCCGTCTACCAGGAAGTTTTAGAGCACTTCATGCTTCCTGCTGCTGACCAATTTTATGGAGAAGCAGATTTCATTTTCAAACAGGACTTGGCACCTGCACACAGTGCCAAAGCTACCAGTACCTGGTTTAAGGACCATGGTATCCCTGTTCTTAATTGGCCAGCAAACTCGACTGACCTTAACCCTATAGAAAATCTATGGGGTATTGTGAAGAGGAAGATGCGATACGCCAGACCCAACAATGCAGAAGAGCTGAAGGCCACTATCAGAGCAACCTGGGCTCTCATAACACCTGAGCAGTGCCACAGACTGATCGACTCCATGCCACGCCGCATTGCAGCAGTAATTCAGGCAAAAGGAGCCCCAACTAAGTATTGAGTGCTGTACATGCTCATACTTTTCATGTTCATACTTTTCAGTTGGCCAATATTTCTAAAAATCCTTTTTTTGTATTGGTCTTATGTAATATTCTAATTTTCGGAGATACTGATTTTGGGATTTTCATTAGTTGTCAGTTTTAATCATCACAATTAAATGAAATAAACATTTGAAATATATCAGTCTGTGTGTAATGAATTAATATAATATCCAGGTTTCACTTTTTTAATGGAATTACTGAAATACATCAATTTTTGATGATATTCTAATTATATGACCAGCACCTGTATATATATATATATATATATATATATATATATATAGTTCCCGACTTGTATAGCAAATGCGCATGCACATTCTAGAGATGATTGACAGGTGATGTCTGTATCTAAAAGGTGATTGGCTCTCTTAACTGTGAGACAGGACTTTCTATGTCCGTTGACCGTGGTCGTGTCTAGTGGTCACCCTTTCGTCAACTTCTCGCACATGTGTATAATGTTATTTATAGTCTGTGTAACTACATTCATCATATAACAACGTTTATCAAAAGAACGACACAAAGTTAAAAATAATTTCAAGATGGCTAGCAAAATAACAACAACATGCTCATGAACTGCTTTTAATTTTAAACAACATAAGCGTTAATTATACAGTATTAAGAAGATAGCAACATATGTGCCGTAGTGATCTACTTGAATAATCGAGAATGGGCTGCGAGTGGTCCTCGTTGCTGCGAGTTCCCATAGAAAAATGCAAACAAATGTGTCTCCACTCAAGACATATATCCACTGAGGTGTGGATGCAATCTTTGTTAACTAAAATATAAAATTGCCAACGGGTGGAATATAACCATAAACCTCTTATGCACAGGGCAACTTAGTCACCACTAGACCACCCAGTCAGACTTCTACTACAGGCACTAATTGATGTATTTCTCCACTGACTTACAATATCTCATGATCGACAGTTTGAATTTTTTAAACAATTTAGTATGTGATACAGAAAACAGAAGAAATCAGGATAGGGGCAAATACTTTTTCACATCACTGTTTATCACTTTAACAAGACTAAACTTTAAAATGTTAAAATGAATAAAAACTCTAATCATTTAATAATTGCTTAAGCATTTCATTTTATTTCTTTTTGCCATGGGACACAAAAGGAGTTTTCAGAATATGCCAAAAAACTAAATCAACCACAAAAAGCACCATAATATTAAAAATAGTAAAATTAATCCATACATTTGTTAGCACTAATCAAAATCGTCACACTGCTTTCTGTGAAGAACAGACCCAAATTCAAGCCTTTTATTCAACGATCTCAGTCTCCATTTGCCACAGCGCCCTCCATAACCATCAACCCACATTGGTTGGTTTAGTTTTCAAAAATTGCCACCTCAAAAAACATTATGACCAGTGGTTTTATGGCAGTGATGTCGACTGCTCATTGACTCTCAAGTGAAGGTCTCTCGACTGTTTGCGATATGCCGTATTCTGCGATGTATATGTTTGAATGAGGTATCAGTATTGTATGGAGTGCATCAGGAAAAGAGTTACAGCGATTAATAATTTTAATTTCACTCTCTACCTCATATAATGCAATTGTATTCCATCAGGGAGCGTATTGATGCAGCGCATCACCCTTTGGACTACTTCTGTACTGAATTTTGCCATTTTTCTGAATAAAACTTTGTGATTACATTTATCTGCCTGTTAAATATTTTATATTCTTAATAAATTGTTATGGTTAGGTTTAGGAGTAGATGTGGTATTAGCGGCTGTAAAATATATATAAATTAGTATATTGAATACAAAATATTTGTAATGGATTCAGCAATATTTTACATTTCTAAAGCTGTAAATACTTTCCTAAAAAGTCTATATTGTACGGTTTAGTGTCTATCCGAACATACACACGTGCGTTTAAACGTCTGCGTAGGGCCATTTTCCTGTGTTCTGATTCATGATGAAAAACTGAATAACCCTTTGTGAAACCTTGTGCTTGACTGAATGGCTTTGTCAAGCCACCATAATAATTTGCTTTATTATGGACTACAAACAAAAAACCCAGACAAAAGTTAATTTACATCTATTGTTTTTTTTAAAAGATGACCACCTGTGTGTGTCTACAGGCCATTATGAATGAAGAATAACATTAGAGCTCTCTCTTAATAAATGAGCACTCACCAAAATAGTTTACATAGTTAAGAAAAAAACACAGTATTACCTTTCTCTGATGAAGTCTGCTAGCTCCTTGCTGGATATCTGGCCATGTTTCATGTTATGGTACAGGACATCAAATCCATTGTTTTTTTCGCCCTGCCAAAAAAGAAAGAAAAAAGAATGAAATGAATCAAAAATCCAGATTTCTTCTCTAACAAATGCTAAAAACACAAAGCAAAGAAACAGAGCCACAAAGCTGCAAACCAGCACTGGTGCTAGCATACCGTTTTAGGTTTTCCAACAATCAATGCCGTCATGGCCTGAATGGCAACAAGCTGACTCTTTAAGGCAGACTGGTCTACCATGTTCATTCGTGACATAATTTCCTTGTTTTTTGCCAGTTTGAAGTAGAGTAAGTCAGTGCTTTAAGCTTGATCTGCACTGTGTGTAAAGGGTTCCATAGTAACCACAATGGTACCAGTGTCCAATATCAGCTTCTTAAATATGCAAGCGGTAAACTAATGCATTATTCAGATTTGAAGTGAAGCCAAATCCATCCTCTAATTTTTGAATATACAGAAACTCTACATTTTTGAAAAAGCTACTAATATCTGTGTAGTTTTTACAAAAGAATCCAATTATTTAGTTGGGCATGCATATTTAGATACAGATCAAGATGGAGCTAGAGAAAGAAGAGCCTGTAGAAACAGACTGTCACAAACATGCACATGCTCCTTGGTGCAGCATAAATGGATGCCATTAAGAAATGGATGCGATTAAGATTAAACTTTATGCTGACTGCATTTAACCAGCTGTGTAACAACAGACAAGTCTAAAATCAGAACTTTATTTTCTGTCTCTTCCTATTCAACTGTGTGTTTATTAAGCATCAGGGACTAAAAACAGTTCAAGGAATGAAAACCCAAAATGATCAAATCAAATGTAACCGAAAGCGGAACAAAGTGATTTTAAATTTTTCCAGAGTGAAAACTTTATTTTGAAATGCTAGTGACCAGTAATAACTGGTTAATTTTGTTCCAATCATTTTTTCATGAAACTAAAGGCCAAAGGGTTCATCACTGTACACTTTTGGAGCTACATCACTTTATGTTGCCTGAAAAAAATTAAACATGTTCTTCAATCCTGAAGGAAACTGCTGCATCGCACATTTCTTTGCCTAAATGCCTGTTGAGGATGTCACATTCTGTGAATGAAGACCTTTTTAACAAATATATAAATACTACATATACATGTATGGCTAATCCAGATGCAAGAAGAACAATATTAGTGTTAAAAAGTACTTTCCTCTGTTGTTTCCAAGTCTTCACTGAATTATTGTTTGATATGATGCATTAACACAGATATTATGCTGCCAGGTTTTGACTGAGAAGCAGATCTGTAATTAAAATGATACTTAACTGTTAATTAACTGCTTGTTGTGATTTCTATGGCGGTAAAACCGCAACACATGAAATTGTTTTTTTTTTGTGTGGTTATTTTAGCTTATTTACAAGTGGCTTACTTTGGGCTTGTTTTTCCAAACCAGGTTACTTGTTTCTCCTGTGAGATCTGGCAACACTGCAATTGGTATTTCACCCACCCCTTCGCGCATAGTACTGTCATTTTAAAAGAAGTTATTAACCGTTCTTTTATTTTATTCTAACCAGTAACCATTTGGAAAGGAGGCTGCAGAACTTCTGAACCAGAACAAAAAATACAGCTTTTACTCACAACGAACCAAAAACAAAAACATTTCGTTTTTAGTCCCTGCTAAGCATATCAACCCTAAGCAACTATTAATACTATTAATTAATATTCTATTAGTCTAATTAGTCTAATAGTCTATACTAATAATTAAGACTATTAATTAATCTGGTATCTATACCAATGTATAAAAACACAAAAGACATAATTGTTTTTTACTCAAGCAAATAAATTACTTTTAATACAAGGTTATCAAATGAATGACTCAAAAAAACATTGTTAGCTTGGTGTGAGCACTACCTACTTAAAACGAATTAACCACACTTAATAAACAAAAGATACGTTTTTACTGTCTTTCTGAGACATTCACATCAGCTTTTGTGGACACAGCAAATATCATGCAATATCATGCATGTTTCTGGTAGATCATATACAACCAAGATTTATGTGTGATTGTGTTATAATGGATCACTCACTCTGTGTTAAAAATTGGACAGCAACAGGAGGGAAATGATCTACAGAAGTGGCCAGGAAATTTATTGATATAAATCTATAAAAATAAAAAAAATATAGGGAACCAACAACAAACTCAGGAAACTGGTTTGGGCGTCTCCACCTTGCACACCAGCACAATGCATACTTGTTTGTTCTATGATTGGTTGATGTGTGTAACCTTTACAACACATGTCCAGTGACAAACTGTTATCAGTCTAACTTTGTTCAGTTTTTTTTTTTTTTTTTTTAACTTATGTTTTTTTTATATCTTATGCAGAGTCTCTGCGGCTGATATTTGTGTTTAATACATGCATGAATACATCCTGTGATGTATTATCCTCAGGTGAATAAATGGATAAATTGACTTGAAGATCATGAAACTTTTTCTTTAAAGACACAAGAAGTGTCAAATCTGTGTGTATCTGTGACCTGTTACAAATCATAATTCAGGTAAACAATTTAATAAGGACCATAAGGTGAGGAACAATGTGATGCATACAGTAGCACATAAATAGAATTTGATAATTTCAATGTTAGAAAATGCTTACTGACTCCAGTGTTGTATGGTATGCCTTGGAGTATGTTTGTGTGCATCTCTGATGGGGGTTCAATACACAATCAGAATCAAGAGTCAAACCAAACTGAATTCACATTTAAGCCAAAACAAACACCACAAGACAATGCACAAAGGAACCGAGAGTGTTTATTTGCTTGTTCATGCAGCTAGGAAGACTGGTCTCACAAACAAACTAAGTTTTTATTCCAAGATAATGACTATTTCTACACTCAAACCCTCACAGAAACCCGTCAACATTATTAGATTAACAGCAAAACATGATTTGGCCAATTTATGAGGTTTTGAACTAGTTGATTGAGAATGAATCGATACCTAGCCCTACTATAACCACAAGCAGAGGTTGCTGGTCCAGGATGGCTACATGACATATTGGCTTTTATAAGAGTTATGAGAGCTGTCGTGGTTTTGATTCTGAATTTCTTCTAATCGATTCAAAATAGTTAGAATAGAATCGTGATGCATCCCACCTCTAGTTGAGGACATTTTGGGCCTACAATGAAAATCAAACCAGCAGAGCACACAGACACGCACACAATCTTCTCCTTTCTTGGAATCTCTTATCAAGAATGCCAACTTGGAAGGTTGTTGTATTTTCCAAAGCAAATATTCCACCTACATAAATAGTCTCACACAGTCTTGTTCTTAAGGAAGGGGATTCTGGATCCCTTCAGTTTTTTCTACCCTTCATTTGCATAACAAACTTTGGACAGCATCTTAGGGTGTGTTCACACTTGGCAGGTTTGGTTAGATTAAAATTAACTTTGGTGCAATTGCTCTGTTAGTGCTGTTCATTTGAACAATTGTGAACGCTGCCATCCGAACACTGATGCCCACCAAATAAGCGGACCAAGACCCACTATTCAGGGGGTGCTTCCAAACTAAACTCTGGTGCGGTTCGACTGATATATGAATGCGACATGGACCAAAGACGTCTAAACGGATCAATAACAGGAAGTAATTTGCCTTTAATACTGACCTCAAGCATACCTGGTTCTTCTCATCACAGGAAATATGTTGCCCATTACAGTTCTGTACAGGCGTCAGCTGTCTGTGTGTGCAACGGAGGAATTCCTGGTGCTGTTTTGACTCCTTTACACATTTTATTAGCTCTTCTTTGTTCTCAGCTGTTGAAAATACCACCATATATACATAAATCCAATGAGCGCATTTAGCCCAGCAGCCAGCATTGTTTTGGATGTTCGGCACGTTCCGTCACAAAATATACATCATAAAAGCTGTCCAATCAGGTTGTGAACTTATCCTTATGACTTTTGTGAACGCCAAGCGAACTAGCACTGTGAACATACCCTTAAAGTGCAGCACTACAAAAGTTCCTTATACTATTATATTTCCCCTAAATGCCTTTAACTAGATATTTCGAAATGTATTTTTGCAGGTGAGATAAAACAGCAAAGAATGCAAATCAATGTGATAAAATTGCCATAGCTGACATCGTCTGACTTCTTGCTTGAATCTGTTCAAGAGAGCACAGAGTTTTGTTTTGTAGTAACATTAGTATGCGTTACGTGTCTCTTGACAAAGTGATGAAGACCAGGGAAGAGCAGTTCTAATAACTTCCCTCACAGAAGAGATACATAAGATTTAGGCCACTTTTTTTCAAACTCATTTCAGACATCAAGTCATCTTTATTTCTAAGGCACATTTAAAACAACAGTTGAACTAAAGTGCCATATAATTTCAAAACAAGGTGCAATAGTATACACAAATATATAAAAACAAAGTAAAATCCCATAAAAGGAAACATCAGTAAGCACCATATATAAACCATCACTTAAATGGTATCAAAAGATAATGCGTACAGATAAGATTTAAAACTTAATCAAGATGGGGCAGACCTCACATGAGAAGGAAAAATTTTCCAGATTTTGGGGGCATCAACAGAAAAAACTTAATCTCCTTTCGACTTAAAATGGCAGTGGGGAACCGATAGAAGAAGTGTATTACAAGAACTCAGTGTTCTAGGAGGCGAGTATGGGTGCAAAATATATTGTGGAGCATGACCAGACAGGACCCTGTACACATAGATCAGAATTTTAAAGTAAATTCTAAACCTGACAGGAAGCCAATGAAGCGAAGCCAGTACAGGGGCAATGTGATCCTGTTTTTTTTATTATTATTATTTTGGACAATCTGCAAACGAGAGAGCAGACTGAGGCAAACCAACATACAAAGAGTTACAATAATGCAGCTGTGAAGTAATAAGCACATATATCAAAGTTTCAAGGTCTTTACTGGACCCCTAGCTGGGCTTTAAAAGGCAGAGGATGTCATGTTAGGGCCAAAAATCATCAATTTGATTTTGCCTCCATTTACTGCAAAACATTATTTGCCATCCAGCCTTTAATTTCTTCAAAACACATCAAAATAGATTCAACGGAGCAACTGCTATCAGGCTTAACGGGTAAATAAATTTAATAGTCATCAGCAAAGCAATCATAGGAGATATTGAATTTCTGAAAAATGGTCCGCAAGGGACGCATTTAGAGAGTGAACAATAATGGTCCCAGTATAGAACCCTGGGGCACACCGCACGATAAAGGGGCAGTAGTAGAGGAAAAATTACGAATACTCACAGAAAAAGGTCCTTTCTTTCAGGTAGGAGGCAAACCACTGCAAGGCCAAACCCTGAATACCAACCATATACTCTAATGGTTTAAAAGTATTTTATGATCAATAATGTCAAATACTGCACTCAGATCCAATAAAACCAAAACAGCACAAGATTCTGAGTCAAGTGAGAGTAAAATGTCATTAGTAGATTCAGTACTATGTAGCATTCTAAAACCAGACTGCTACTTGTCATAAATATTAAAAGAATTCAAATATGCACATACCTGAAAATAAACAACCTTCTCCAAAAGATTTGAAATTTATAGAAACTTGGGAGAGCTGAATAGAGGCCCTAATTTCTTGGATTTTATGAGAAAAAATATTGAGAAACTTTTCACAGGTATCAGAAGGCACATCATGACAGACAATTGAGACAGGGTGTAACAAAGTATTAATAGTTTTAAAAAGAACTTTAGGCCTATTTGCAATTTCATTGATTGATTTAGAGAGCAAGGTAGATTTAGCCAATTTTACTCATTTTTGATAGTTAAACAAGCCCTTATCATTTCATATGAGACCTCAAGTTTATCTTTCTTCCACTTATGCTCAGCCTTTCTGCACTATAGTCTGAGAGAGTGGGTAGTATCATTTAACCAAGGCTGAGAGGGACTCTTACCCTTAGCTCTCCTGGGCCTAACAGGAGCAAAGGCTTAAGTAGGAGACATGATTTGTTCAAAAATTCAACCAGCTCCTCAGTTTCCAAACCAGAGAGAAAAGAGTCTGAAAAATGTGCATGATAGTAGTTTGCAAATTGACTAACAGGAGAGGAATGAATGCCCCGACAGAACAATAAAGACTGCAAACTAGCATGGATAGGCCGGGAGCAGACAGTCAAATAAAATTGAAAAATTATCAGAAATACCAACATTAGTAATCTCAAGATTGTTTATAGAAAATCCATAAGACAAAACCGCATCAAGTGTGTGACACAAATTATGAGTAGAACCAGAGACTGGTTGTGTAAAATTTAAGGATTCTAAAAGGCATACAAAATCTTTCATCAGAGCTTTAGATGGACAACAGAGGTGGATGTTAAAGTCACAGAGAATCAGCAGTTTAAAGTCACCAAAAATCTGCAGAAAATCAGTAAAATTGATGGATGAAATCTTTGTTAAATTTAGGAGGTCTGTAAACTAAAGCACATAGCACATGACCTAAAAGATTTTAACACCATATTTCTTATTATATTTTTCCTCTGGAGAAAGCCTTATTTATTTCAATTTGCCTGGAATAAAATAATTATTTAAAAAAAATAAAAATAAAAACGGCAAAGGTCAATATTATTAGCCCCCTTAAGACATTATCTGTTTGATTGGCTACGGAACCAACCACTGTTATCCAATGACTTGCCTATTTAACCTAACTCACCTAATTAAACAAATTAATCCCTCAAGCCTTTAAGCTGCACTTCAAACTGAGGATTAGTATCTTGCAAAACAACTAGTGAAGTAATGTAAAACTGTCATCATGGCAAAGACAAAATAAATTTGTTTGGACTTGAGAAAAATAATTGTTAAAGCTTACAAAGCAGTAGAAGGTATACAAGCAGGTATACACATTTATCAAAGCGTTTTCAGGTGTCAAGAACTGCCGAAAGAAGTTTGAAGAGACCCACACAGTGGAGAACAAGACTGGCAGAGGCAGGAAGCGAAAGATTTAAAAAACCTTGGAAAGAAAACTGGTGAGAGAGGTTTCTAAAAACCCAAGAACAACTGCCAAAACACTAGTGAATGATTTAGCTAAGTCTGGGATTGATGTCTCAATGAAGACAGTCACTAGAGCCCTGCACAGGAATGGACTACGAGGTTGCAGACCAAGAAAAACTCCACTTTTGAAGAAGAAACACCTCCAAGCTATACTGAAGTTTGCCAAGAACAACCTGGAGAAAAATCATGCATACTGGAAACGTGTCCTTTGGTCAGATGAGACAAAACTAGAGCTATTTGGCCATAGAGATGTTGCCTATGTTTGGAGAAAGAAAGGAGAGCTGCTCAACCCAAAGAACACCGTTCCCACAGTGAAACATGGCAGTGGGAGTATAATGCTGTGGGGGTGTTTCAGTGCGTCTGGAACTGGGAATCTCATCAGGGTCGAAGGAATCATGAAAAAGAAAGACTACAAAAAGATTTTGAAAGACAACCTCAGGCAATCTGCAACAAAACTTGGTTTGGGTTGACATTTTGTCTTCCAGCATGATAACGACCCAAAGCATACCTCACTTCTGGTGAAGAACTACCTCCAAATGAGCAAAGTGAACGTCCTTGACTGGCCTGCACAATGCCCAGACTTGAATCCCATAGAAAATCTGTGGGCCACCTTGAAGACTAGAGTCCATGCCAGGAGACCAATAAATTTGGAGATTTGCTAAGGAAGAATTGGCTGCGACTCCTCATGAGAAATGCCAAAAACTTGTTGAGAACTACAACAAAAAGAAGACCACATTGCTGGTATGTTGGAACTCCCGGAGGGGACAAACAACACCTGCTAATGCAACCGAAGACGCAAACCTTGCTGAACATACCATGGCCGGCATATAATTCCCAAGGCAGCACACTTATTGTAGATTCCAGTTGAAAGATGTTATGAGGAATTCAGATGGTGTAAATCCAGGAATGAATAACTGACAACCATGTTGGAGTTTGTAGCAGAGCAGCATATATCCAGCTGCAGATAGTGTAAATAAATACAAAAGGCCAGAGCAAGCCACCACACATTATCCATCATTACTGGGCTTCTTCCAAGCCCAAATTCAGATAACTTAAGTCCACACACTCCGACGCAGCAACTCAAGCATCCTGCCAAGGGCTGCTCATAACTGATCTCACCAAACATCCTGCAATGGGTGATTCAATTAATTTAATCAATTACCGGACTCAATGCAGTGCAATAGGGTGGCGAGGGCTCCAAAGTGGGTTGGTAGAGGCTTTGCACAGATCAAAAGATTTGATCTTTGCAACAGCAAACCCAAACAGCATAACAGTCCACAATGCATAAGCAAATAAAAGCTTATTATGCAGGAGCATTCATCCCAATAAAAGGGCATATAGTCGTATCAAAAACTTAAAATTTAATATTCACACTAAAAACAAAGTCTGGATAGCAGCGACAGTCAAAAACGCCAGCGTTTGCTCAAACCGGAAGCTGAATCCCACATAAACAAATAACATCCACAAATAATTAATTTTTTGGGCAGGAAATAACAATATAACAAATATAAATGTCTGATAAAATATTCTTTCAGATAAAACAAATTTAATTCTGCACATTAAAAATTATCTGTGATGTTCATGGAAGACTATTATGATCACTTTGCAGCAAATCAAATAGCTGACAAATACATGTCCATTGTCTTTTAAAACATGATTTTAGGTTATTATATTTATGTTTAAATTTAGATGTATTTCAAGCAGGAGGTGCTCACCTGTGGGTTGTGGGAGTCCTAATGCCTCCTCAGTTTAGTGATGGGGACACGGCATGGGGAAAAGGCATAATCCTTCGTATGAGATGTTAAATAGAGGAACTTCTCATAAAGAGTAGGGGTGTAACCCCCCATTGGCCCTAATTAAGTGTGGCCTTCTAATAAACCACATTCATGAATGGGTTCTTTCGCTCTACTATTTCCTCTCCACCAATAGCTGGTGTGTGGTGATGTCGTCACATCATCCGGGTGGATCATGCATACTGGATGTGGTTGAGGAGAGGCCCCTGTTCTCTATGTAAATGCTATGAGTAAAGTGTCAGAAAAACACTGTATAAGTGTAAAATTATTTCATTATTATAAAATGTTATTAATAATTATATATATTTTTTTATTAATTCATATAATGAAAAGTAATGACAAATGAATAAGTGAGCTCATAAAAATGACATGCATAATTAATTATACACAAATTATATAATTTTAGATTAGATTTGTCATGCCCCACAAAATGACACTGATGTAACTGCTTGATATTCAGTCAAATACACATTAAATAACGCATCGACAAAAGCATACAGAACCAAAGTAATTAAAAATCACACTGTCATATGAGAGCAAACTTCTCTCTGGTAAATCAACAATGAGCACAGCAAAAACATTTAGACATCAAATGTGTCAAAGTTCGACTGAATCCCTTTTACCACAGCTACGAGTTGCTCACATGACCTTCTGAACTTCCCCTGTTTTAGAATGTTGATTTGTCTCCATGCTCAGGACATCTGTCCTACAGACGCACAGCTTTGTGTATCATTGGAAATGTACCACATGCAAATGCATTAAAATGAAAAGATTTCCAATGGCTGAATATTTCAACATGCATTGTGGCACCAGTTTAATAAAAAAGTTGTTGTATAAATGCTTTTAAAATGTTTTGATCATTATTCATAAATAAAACAGCACCTATCTACATCAGTCATGTAGTAAGATCCAACTGATTTTGCATTCTGTATTAATAATAAATTCTACATAATAAGCAACCCAAAATAGGGATGTCAATTTTCAGACATTTTCATAATCGATCGTCGTGGAAAATAACGATCAACTAATCATTACCTTTAATATGGCAAAATGCTTGTGGAGGACTCCAAATTATATGCGCATGTAGCCTACTGTTTAATTAATGCACTTAAGAAATGCAAGGATTGGCATTTTCCTCTTAATATATTCTTAGTTCAGTGTTTTAAATACATTTAAGCTATGTTTAGTTCGATTTTGGGAATTATAAATGGGAAAGATATATAATTTGTATACATATTGGTGTTCATTAAAACTTCACGTTGTGGATCATGGGATATTTTGGATCTTTGGACATATTTTTTATTAGAAATTAATTCAGATCATAACACGCTGTATAAACACAGTACATAACCTAGGCTACTGCTTCTCTGGTGATATGGGGTATTTTCACTGCACGGTACGACTCGACTCGCTTTTTGGGGGTTTTCCACCGTGGATAGTACCTGGTACTTTTTTAGTACCACCTCGATCGAGTTTCCAAGTGAGTCAAGCCGATACTAAATGTGACGTCAATACCCTGCAGATCACTGATTGGTCAGAAGTGAATCGTCACTACCAGCATCACTGGATTTGCGACGCGGGCCATAAACCCGCTAGTTCTAAAGTTAGCTACAGCCATAGCAGTATCATTTGTTCACACAACTTCGAATTGTAAAAGAAATGGCTGTGCACAAAACCACCCCACGGTCAATAAATGAGGTGCAGACGTTCCTCTCGTTAATGACGAACAAAACGACATGAAATGAAAAAGTCTTTCAGGAATTGTCTCAACTGTTGGCCGCACACGCCTACCACCGGACCTACCAACAGTGTAGGTAAAAGTAAAAAAAAAATACAAAAACATCAAGGAAAAGTGGAAGTGGTTCAACCAAATGGACGCTAACTAGACAATTACATTTATGCATTTGGCAGACGGTTTTATCCAAAGCGACTTACAGTGCACTTATTACAGGGACAATCCCTCCTGAGCAACCTGGAGTAAAGTGCCTTGCTCAAGGACACAATGGTGGTGGCTGTGGGGATCGAACCAACAACATTCTGATTAACAGTTGTGTGCATTAGCCCACTACGCCACCACCACTCCTAAGCAACTAATAGACAGGTGAGCAATGGGAGGGAGAGTGTCCTGGACTCAGCCATGGTGTAGTTGTGAGTCCACGATGGAGGATGGTACGTTAACTCTATACTCTGCTTGAAAGCTTTACATTATTAGTTGACCAGCTACTGGAAAGCTTGCTTCTAAAACAACCAGGCCAATTTAACTGTTACACTTGTGTAAAATCACCATGCAACAACTGCTTTATGCAGCACAATGAGCTAGTAGCTAACAGTTAGCGGTCGTGTTACCGTTTATTGTTTTGTGTCCAGTTTAAGATGATGTCACGGCAGTGAGGTGGCACAACTATGACAATCTGCCGATAATCCCACCACGTTGAGGCATTAGTGGAAAGCAAGCTCAGAAAAGTAAAGCGAGTAGAGTTGAGTTGAACCGTAATATGCAGTGGAAAAGTGGCAATAGTGTGATGTCAGCAAAATGAATCTTCGTGCTTTTCCGGCGAGGATGAGGATGTAGGTTGGGATGAAATGAAGAGATCAACAGTGCTTGTTTTCATATTGTACTTTAACACATTATCATGATGTGCACAAAAAAGATTCATGTTCATTTATAGAGAAACACTCCAACATTTTTTACAGTGAGCCGCTTCATCTCTAATCTGTATGGCTGTAGCTTTTTCTGTGATTTGCCTTCTAGCAGAAGGTGACTGTATGCACAGCCTTATCAATGTCTGCTGTCATGATTACTGCGCATTTGTCATGAAATTAATTAATCGACGATCGATAAGCATAATCGATCAAATAATTCATGACAATTAATCGATTTTCGAATAATCATTAACATCCCTAATCCAAAATGACCTGATAATTTTACATCTTAAAGCCCCATCTTACCTAGCAGATAAAATACTATCCCATAATTTGAACACAAATGATGTAGCTGCTCGTACACTTTTCAAACAAATATATCTGCCTCTTGACATCACAAGAGCATCTGTTCACCATCAAATTACATGTAATGACTTTTATTAGGCTAGTCTTAATAGTCAATATTGTAATTGGAACAAAATTTAGGATATTTAATAAGAAATGTCCGAATACTTTTTGGAAAGAATGTTCTAGAAACTGAAAGAATCAAACCTGGGCTCAACTGAGTGATTGAGACTTTGCATTTTGCTCTGTAACCAGCTGACAACAAGAACATTTGAGACTTTACGAATGACTAAAATAATCATACATTTTCATGAGATCTCATCATTGCACAGACTAAAAGGAAATAACTACAGTATGAATCAACAGGACACGTTTCCATGGGCAGGTATCTTCTGACTGTAACAAGTCTTAACATTCACCAACAAAACCACCAGAGGAGAATGTGAGGCATCAGCAAATCTCAAAAGCTTGCTAGAATGGGACACAGCACACATCAGGAAATATGCGGTTACATGTTTTTGTCTGTGGGGAACTAAACAAAGAGGTTTCCTTCAAGCATTACTTTGTTGTAGGAGGTTTAGGGTAAGTTGTGCTTCTGAACCTCACACCTGTGGGTCCCATGTGATGAAGGGCAGACAAGATACATTTAAAGAGATGATGTCATGGCAGATACATATCTTAAGTATTTTGACAGTCTGCCCTTCCCCACTTTCATTTTTCAACTCCTTTAAAGATCATTTGGTGTTCTGGCTCTGAGATGTCTCTCTTTCTAGGCACCT
Organism: Moxostoma hubbsi; assembly: GCA_032164185.1. NCBI lineage: Eukaryota > Metazoa > Chordata > Actinopteri > Cypriniformes > Catostomidae > Moxostoma > Moxostoma hubbsi. Next base: position 25,923,668 of record JAVLUX010000008.1, read on the forward strand.
GGGCTCACTCAGGTGCAATTACATCATCATTCAAAATTAGATTGATTGCCAGGGCTTTTAGAAAAGTAAATATTGCTCTACGCTAGCTCACAATTTGGGCAAAAGGAACTCTATTCTTGTTCGAATTATTTCCTAGCTCCTCTAATACATGCACAACTTCTAAAGAAGTCAAATTAAAGTAAAATTGCTAAATGGCATACATTTTGCTTCTATGGAAGATAGTGAAGGAGTATGGCTCTGTGTGTGAGGGGGTATATGTGTGTATGTCTGTGCCTTGCATTACAAGCACACAGTTGATCATAGCGTCCCTGTTCCACTAAGCCCACAACACAAAGACTTGATTGAGAAAAGACTCAACAGCTCTGCAATTCCCACATCTTTCTTCATCTACTGTTTGACAGTGACAGCTTCCAGTTTCTTATTTTCTTCTTGGCTCAACACATTGGTCTGCAAATTGCTGATTTAATGGTAACCATGATCACATACTTCAGTTGTCCGAGAGGAATCTTCCAGCGTGCTTACTCCTTAACACTTAGTCCTCTTCTTTCTCTTATGTAACCAGTAGCTTTGATTATCATAAGAATGATTAATAAATGTAAAATGTCCAATTTATTATTTTTAAAGTGACACTTCCTGAAAGCTCAAATAGATTTTTTGTGGGGGAAAAAAAAGAGATAACAGACACACCTTGCATCCTCATACCGAAACACACCCCTTCATCGTGTTAAAAGAACACTCCAGGTTTAATAAATGTTATGCTAAATTGACTGCATTTGTAGCATAATATTGATTGCCATTAATATTAACTTGTCTCTCCTTTTCATAAAAAAATAAATAAAACAATCTGGGTTACTGAGGGGCACTTGCAATATAAGTCAATGGGACCATTACAAAAATGCTCACTGTTTCAGAAGAATAGCTACAAGACGTAAATAATGTGTGTTAAAACGATTTTAGTGTGAGTCACTTTCTAACCTTTTCTGAGTAAAGTTATATACAAGTTTACAACGACATAACAGTGGCAGTAAGAAAACTATTTAAACTGAATACAGCTAAAATAATACACAAGTTTTAACAGAACAATTAATGTAATATTTTTATAAAATTACAAGATTCATTTTTCTCATTTAAAACCCTCCAAAAATGTATACTAAGAAAGAGAAAGGAAGGGACTTAGCGCATATATACTCTGCTTCAAATTGCATCTCGCTACACAGTAAAAACTTTAATAGAAATGCTGGCCTCCGGTTCTACTTCATTACGGAAGAACTCGAGGAAGAAAGCTTTATGATTGACAGCCGTGACTTCCAATCGTGTTCCAGAATATGATCATAAACATTCCAAGACGTTGACCGACAGCCAATCACATTGAACAGATGTGGAATCTAGTTGGCTGGCTGTGTTAGATGGAGTGTAATGAGGCCCAATCCCCGGTCTAGCTGGACGGTATTCTCCGAGAAAAGCGACGGGGGCAACAGGCCAGTAGGCTCTACCGTGCTTGCCTCTACCATGTTTTACCGGTATGATCCCTACAACGTCCAGTGCGAATCAAAACGTGAAGAATAGACCCAGAAATCAACTATATCATAACAATTTAAAGAATGACAGAGAAGTACAGTGGAATAGTTGTCTTTTAACTGCAAACCCAAAATAGAACACAGCAAAAACAACCTACCCAGAAATTTTCCAGGAAATAGGGCGTTATCATCTTGCTTTCCTCCCTTATTCACAGCGGCTCTTTTATATTTTATTTTGATTGCCTCAGATGGCGCAGTTAATCCACAGTCCTCCCCCGATATTGTTGTGTCTGGTGATTTTTTTTCTCTCTTTTTTCCTCCTCTTCTGCTGGGTTTTCCAATTTCCACCCTCTGAACACCAGACTCCACCTCCTCACTTTCTTTTCTCTTCCACTTGTTCAGTATTTCATTGAGGTAATTATTATGAAGAAACAGGGACACTAGTGGTGGCTACAAGAATTGTCACGGTACCCACAGTGATGCTAACCTTAATCACGGTAGCGCCCTCTTTGGTTTTTTGTGGAAATTACAACGAGGCTGTGAGGTATGGCACGAACGGTATAAAGCTCCTAGATCACATCTGATTGTCCTCAATTCATGTTGTCTGGAGTTCGTTGTATACTGAGTGTTCTTGGACAACTATTTAATCAATGTTTTGTCTGCGGAACGATGCAAAACACTTTAAAATGCAGTACAGCCTATTGAAGAGACTGTAAGACGGCGCTACCGTGAATAAGGTTTATAGCGACTATTTTCATGTTCCACTGTAAAATTCCTGTAAAAAAAAAAAAAAAAAAGTCCTTTGAGTAGACACGAGCAATCTGTTTAGCACGAATTTCATGATCATGTTGAGATTATACTTAGAAATGTGTTAATGCTATATAAGATGTGTTACTGAATGGCCAAGATGTAATCAGTCACTTAGTATACAGCCATGGCCAAAAGTATTGGCAGTGACATACATTTTTCATAAAGTTTACTGCTTCATTATTTGTAATTCATTTTCACATGTTTCTATGGTAGGCTATACTGGAAAACAATGATAAGCATTTCATATGTTTTAAAGGCTTTTATTGGCAAAAACATTAAATATATGCAAAGAGTCAATGTTTACAGTGTTGACCCTTGTTCTTCATAACCTCTGCAATTCGCTCTGGCATGCTGGATATCAGTTACTGGGCCAACTTCTGACTGATGGTGATCCATTCTTGACTTATTAGTGCTCTAATTTAATCACAATTTGTGGGTTTCTGTTTGTCCACTCACCTTTTGAGGATTGACCACATGTTCTCTATGGGATTATGGGAGTTGCCTGGTCACAGATCCAATATTTCAATGTAATGATCTCAGAGCAGCTTCATTATCACTCTTGCCTAGTGACATGGTGCTCAATCATGCTGGAAAATGCATGGATCATCACCAAATTTCTCCTGGATTGTTGGGAGAAGTTGTTTTTGCAGGACGTTTTGATACCATTCTTTATTCAGGGCAGTGTTTTTGGGCAGAATTGTGAGAGAGCCCACTCCCTTGGATGAAAAGCAACCCCACACATAGATGGTCTCAGGATGCTTCACTGTTGGCACGACACAGGACTCATGGTCACGTTCACCTTTTCTTCTCCGGACTATCGATTTTCCAGATGTCCCAAACAAACGGAAGGGGGCTTCATAAGAGAAAATATCTTTGCACCAGTCTTCTGCTGTACAATCCTTGTACTTACTGCAGATTTTCTATTTGTCCTTTATGTTTTTCTTGGTGGCTTCTTTGCTGCCCTTCTTGACACCAGGCAATTGTCCAAAAGTCTTCGCCTCATTGTGTGTGCAGATGGACTCACACCAACCTGCTGCCAATATTGGGCAAGCTCTGCACTGGTAGTGACACGATTCCGTAGCTGACTCCTCAGGAGGAGACAATCCTGGCACTTGCTGGACAATATGGGACGTCCTGAAGCCTTCTTCACTTCAGTTGAACCTCTCTCCTTGAAGATCCGGTAAATGGTACTTTCAGGTGCAATATTCTTTGCAGCAATTTCCTTGCATGTGAGTCCATTTTGATGCAAAGCGATGATCATGTCTTTCTTTAGAGGTAACCATTGCGAACAAGAACACAATGGTTGGAAGTACTTCTTCCCTCCTTTTATAGCAATCAGTCTGCTCTTATAATCCAATCAGAATGATAGAGTGATTTCACCTGACTAGTACTCGTTCACACTTTCCCAGGTGCTGCTGATATGATTAGTGAAATGATGTTAACAGGTCATTAGTGCCAGGGCCAAAAAACAGTGAAATTTGGGTTTATGTGATAAAGTGCATTTTTTTGGCCAAAGCTTTTTGTAATTATTTAAAATGCATCTGATCACTCTGCACAATAATGTAAAAACAATGTGAATCAACACCACAACATCTGAAGCAGAAAAATGGATGTAACTACCAATAATTTTGGCCACGGCTGTAGTGCTATATCCCAATCTTTTAAATTTAGATTATTTCTCTAAGCAGGTACATATATATCTCTGCCTTAATGATAATTTTTCTGAAGCCAAATAGTCCTAAATAAAGACTTATAAGATTCATAAATTAACTATAAAATTACAAAACTTTTAAAACAGGTATGCATGTCCTAAATAAAGACTTATAAGATTCATAAATTAACTATAAAATTACAAAACTTTTAAAACAGGTATGCATGTCCTAAATAAAGACTTATAAGATTCATAAATTAACTATAAAATTACAAAACTTTTAAAACAGGTATGCATGTCCTAAATAAAGACTTATAAGATTCATAAATTAACTATAAAATTACAAAACTTTTAAAACAGGTATGCATGTCCTAAATAAAGACTTATAAGATTCATAAATTAACTATAAAATTACAAAACTTTTAAAACAGGTATGCATCTTCTGTCTTGACATTAATTGTCATTTTAAAAAGCAGTCAAGAAAAAGCTTTTATGCCAGATGTAACAGGACCCCAGAACAGTCTGCACCACAGAACATTCTCCCAAAAGTTTAAGGATCATCAAGGTGTGTTTCAGCAAAATTCAGATGAGCCTTAATGTTCTTCTGGGTTAGCAGTGTTTTTCGCTTCATCACTCTTCCATGGATGGCATTTCTTGCCAGTGTTATAGTGAAGTCATGAACAGTGACCTTTATTGATGCGAGAGAGACCTGCATTTCCTTGGAAGTTGTCCTGGGCTTTTTTGTGACTTCATGGATGAGTCGTCGCTACACTCTTGGGAGGAATTTTGGAAGGCTGGCCACTTCTAGGAAGGTTTACTACTGTGCCAAGTTTTCTCCATTTGGAGACAATGGCTCGCACCATGGTTCTTTGGAGTCCCAGAGCCTTTGAAATAGCTTTGTAATCCTTCCTAGACTGATGTATTTCAATCACATTTTTTCTTATCATTTCTGGAATTTCTTTCGACCTTGGCATAGTGTGCTACTGGGTGAGACCTTTTAGTGAACTTCAAGCTGCATAAGATCTATTTAGGTGTTTATTTGATTGAACAGGGCTGGAAGTAATCAGGCCTGGGTGTGTCTAGTCCAGTTGAACCCCATTATTAAAGCAGTTTCATAGATTTGGGGATTTAGTGTCTCAGGGCAAAAACTTTTACACAGGCCCAGTTGGTATTGTATCATTGTTTCCTTCTATAAATAACATGATCATTTAAAATTGTATTTTGTTTACTCAGATTTTGTTTGAATTTTGAATCAATTTAGTATGAGATAAACACAAAAACGGAAGAAATAAGGATGGGGACAAATACTTTTCCACAGCACTGTATATTTAATGTCTCTTGAAATTAATTTGACAAATAATCAATGATTTTTGAAAAGGGTTTATTCTTATCAATGTACATATCCAAGCAGTGAAACAAACTCACGTCCATAACAATGTCATACAAATATTATACAAAATTTCTACAGTACAATATATATTCTTTGCATGATCCAAAATATTTGGTGGCCCCTAAAAATGCTTACTTTCTACATTTTTATCTTTCTTGAAATTCAGTTTATAAAATAAAAATTCTAAATCATTATAAATTAAATTGCTCTTGGATCAGAAAAAAGGAACTTTTGAGCAAAGGTTTACTTCATTATTTTTTTTTTAATTGCCACACAGAACTATACAGCAGTTGGTGCAGTCTGGGGTGGGAAACAACATTGACATTTTCCATTTTGTACTTCACAAAAAGAAAAAAGAAACAAATTATAAAACCATTATATTCATTACTGTGCAAAGTGTCATGGCTATATTCCCCCACCCTCACAAAAAAATTTAGTCTAACTTCAAGGCATTACTGTAAATACTGCATTTAAATTTATGTAACTACTGTTCATATAGGGGCCAGTACCTTTCATTTTATTACCACGTGAAGCTGCGCATTACGAAACAATTTAAGTAAGCTATTTATTGTATTTGAGTGTATCAATTGTATTTGATATTATATCTCCCCATATTAATAAAAAATGCTTTATATTCCTTTATGAGGAGACAAGTGTCACAAAAATATGACAATTAGAAAGGATAATCACCAGCAGCAGAATTGGTTACAGTGAATTTCTCTATTATTATTATTAAACATTTGTGACTGAACCAGGGGAAAGGCATACACAAAAGGAATAAAAACAGTAAAAAACAACAACAGTAAACATACCTCCCGAGGTCTCTACAACATAAAATATTCAAGTAAAAATAACAACACATAGCAGCAATCATATGTGTAAGACAACACACTTAACACATTCATTATTTCTGCCAACATCACCATTTTCCATAAATGTCAGAAAGATCATGAAATTACTCTGACCTCTCTTATTTATTCCTTTGTAAAACAGTTGGAATGGGGGGGGGGGGACGACACCTCACAGCAATACACCAGCACAACACTGATACAATCTCACAAACACCCAACAGTATCCCATGGTGTTCAGATCTAAAATAATAAAACACTTTAGTGCCTGCATCCTTTGTAAAAATTTGGAATTGAATCATGTCTGAACCAAATTCAATGTGTACAATGAGAATATAAATTAAGTTCACATTTGACAATCTCTGCTTCCCAAGATACTGAGAATTGGCTTGAATCCAGATCTTAGCTTATACTTGAGATAAACATTTTTACTTATATAAGGACCTCTGAGGTTTCACATACAGTATGTATGAACATGTCTCCTCAGTCTGAGAAAGAAGTGGCAGTGACTTGAGCCACACAGTTCTTAATACCTAAACAGTAGCCTCTAAAATCTTCACACTCTGGGATACATTCAGGCATTTTTAAGGCTTCCTACTATGCACACAAGGGACACAAATACTGCCTCCACAAGCACTGGACTGTCCAGGATTTGACACAACACAATGTGGAACGTTTTGAATGTCATGCAGGAGGTAAACATTTTTTTTTTTTAAATACCCTAAATAAAATTAGCCACAAAAACGATTATGTGGATGGAAAATGTTGCCTATTGTGTAAGGGTGGGAAACTGCATTACTACTTAAAAAAGTTTGTATGAGGGGTTAGAAAGATAGATTGCTCATTGGGCCACCAACATGCACAAATCAAACAACTAAATATCCAGATTAACCCAGTCAATCAAAACAGATATTACAAGCAGTTTCAAAATCATGCTCTTGAGCAAATTAAGCAAAAAGAAGTAGATGATGTACTATGTATAAAAATTATGTTCAGGATTCACTAGTGGTCCATGGATCCATATCAAACCACACAGTAACCCAGTAAGTGAAACTCATTATTCATTCACACTAAACAGAGATAGTGCATGAATATCAAAACGCCTTGTACAGTGCGATTGAACCTCTTCACTGCGCTGTGCTACAATGAAGTCCACCTTCCTTTACGCATGCTAACTTGATTACCAAGACAAATAATAAAAATAATACAGACATTCAGGTTTTTCTTCTTTTTTCTTTGCTTCACTGACTGCCTACAAATTTGCAAATATGAAAACCCTTTTGCTATCAATGATATGAGGACTTACAACGTACATTTCTACGGTTATGTTATGAAGTTGTGCTACCTTTAAGACAGTGTCTAAAATATGGTACTTTTTTAGCATTTACTGTCTTTAAGTATTTGGCGTCTACTGCTGTGCATATCTTGCACAAAAATCAATGTCTGCATGTTCATGCAGTCGAGCTACAACCTATATCACCCATGCGTAGGACTAATGCTTAGCATCCATTTTAAATTTAAGTTCCACCCCACCCCTTTAAAACCTCTTTATTGTACAATCCAGAAAATAAACAAAAACTTGTTGTTTTCAAGCTTTCAGATAATTATTTTCAGGCACCTTTGTCAGACCTAGGAGTGCAAAATTAGAGTTTACACATATATTTGTGTTGCGTTGTCTTTTGTCCCCTGGATGTCCTCATACATTAAGTGCCCTGATGAATGAATGCTAACAATGTATTTTGTTTTCACCCTCATGGCTGATTGTTATGACATGATGAAAAAGCTTTCTTCCCTGTTTTGGTTTGGCTTGGTGTGGTTTCGTCAACTAGCACCACAGCTAACACCTCCCTCCCACCCCGTCTAAAGGGGTCCAGTGGGCCGTATGGTTCCCACCCCTGCTAGACCAACTTTCCCCCCAGGTAAAGGACAACAAATGCTCTGGGTACAAGAGGTTTCCATCCTCTCCCATAGTGAATGAGCTGTAGCACAAAAGAGAAAGAAATTAGTCATTACAATAATAATAATTACAGGCACATAAGCAACAAGACTATTAGTTAATATACAGATCAAACACTATTAGTTCACACATACAGTAAGACTATACAGAAAAAAAAAATATTACAATTATGCTATTGGTAGTTATTTATTCCAGTTGGAATCTGCAATTATTAGCACTGGTCGTAGGGAAAACTGAGCGCTACTAAATTTATTTAAATATGGTCAAATCTGCCCTATTGATATAAGAAAGAATGGGAGAATTATTATATTTAATAGAAGAACATGATTGTGTTTGAGTGATGTGTAGAATTTAATAATGGCCATTTGAATTCTGCAAAAATCTGCAGAGCTTTATGCATATTTCTTACACCCCCAGAATTCCTGCAAGACTTGTTAAAGGAATAGTTCACCCAAAAATGAAAATTTGCTGATAATTTACTCACCCTCAGGCCACCCATGATGTATATGAGTTTCTTTCTTCATCAAAACAGAATTTAAGATTTCATTTCAGACCTCCTTTAAACAATGCAAGTGAATGTACTCCATTTTTTGACAGTCCAAAATGCATATTTAGGGTGTGTCAAAATAATCCACACGACTCCAGTTGACAAATAATGTTCTTCTGAACACAAACGATTGATTATTTTTTTAGAAGCAAAACAAATATTGGAGGGTGTGAAAAAACTTCTGTTTTCAAAAAATCCTTGGATGGAAACGTAGTTATTGACAAAGTTTTCACACATACCCGAGTTTGCTGGAGAAACAGCATGGGCACAGCCGATGAATTCAGATATCAACCTTTTGTTTCTTTTGATGGTCTGAAATCCTCAGGGGTAAAATGTTCACTGCACACCCTCCAATATTTGTTTTGTTTCTAAAAATTATCAATCGTTTGGGTTCAGAAGAACTTTATTTGTCGACTGGAGTCATGTGGATTATTTTGATGCACCCTAAATATGCATTTTGGACTGTCAAAAAATGGAGTACATTCACTTGCATTGTTTAAAGGAGGTCTGATTCTCTTTTGATGAAGAAATAAACTCAGATACATCTTGGATGGTCTGAGGATGAGTAAATATCAGCAAAAGTTAATTTTTTGGTGAACTATTCCTTTAAATCTAGACATTGAATCAAAAATTGAGACAAAATTAAATCTCTTCTATATTCATTCATGTGGTTAAGAAAATTTGCTAAATTTCAGTGCTGCATAGCCAAATACCAAACAGGCTGACACACTCCTCTAATAATAGACTAGCCAATTACATTTTTATTGAATGAGAGATTTGGTTACATGAGATTTTATAAACTAGCCAATGTAATTTTACCTCTTCAACCCAGGAACATCTACACCCCATAAAAGGCTGCAAGTCTTTCTTTGAGTGGAAGGGGAAACTGGTCAGAAAAGCGTTTCCAATTCTCATCTCCAACCTGGTTCTTAAACCCATGCAAGATCTAACAGGGAACACACGTATAAAGCATATGTCCATAATAATCTTGAAGACTTTACCCAAGTTAGTTCACAAATCATCGATAAAAGGCAAGTCAAAACACAGTGCTTCTACCTTATAGAACATTTCTCGAAGATCATCTTTTGGGTTCATCCAGGATGCTACAGCATCACAGAAAAATATGAAGTCCTGAAAGGTGGTGGAGGGGTTTGTAAAGAAAGCAAACAGGATAATTTTTAATTCAGAGAGAACTCAAGAGACATCACTGAGATTAATGTGCCTTACCTGCACCACACCACCAGGGTTGACTGTGATCATGGTGCAAATTCCTCGAAAGGCAGAGTCTTTTTCTTCATTGTCTCTTATATTGCGTAGAGAGGTGCACCTAGTGAAGGGAAGAACCCATTTTCAAATAAAAAGCCTGTGTGGTTATTTTGCAATTGGACTTAAAACATATTCAACACAGTATCATGACTACCACCTCAGAGCACCTTAGGGTGATCAAATATTTTATCACAAAGATTTGTCAATTGAGAAATTAAAATCTATCTTCTTTATACCAAAATATGAAAGTAAATTCTGCATGTTCAGGGAATTTTGTGTTTTTCTGAAGACCTCAGTTTATTTCCTCAAAATGGCTTATTAATTTGACAGAAATTTAAGGTCTAATTTTAGCCTTGTTAGTACTATTATGTTCTTGCTTTTTTTAGGGGCGACAATTATCACCTGTGTTTGCCAGGTACATTGCAGCAGGCAAACACTTCACACCATAGCTTTTATAAATGTTTATAAAGACCTTTAGCTGCTTTTGAGCTAAACCACCCTCGTTACTTTTTATTATTATTCATTATTACTTTATAGGACAAATTATTATATCAAACCCAATGTCTATATAGCACCATATATTCTGTCAGCTTTTCTTTTACCAAGTTAAGCTAGTACAAAGTTTTGGACAGGCATCATGCAGCTAAAGGACTCTACATCTAATAGGGAGGAAAAATGATTTAAGCAAGCTTTTCCATTTCTCTTATTCATTTAACTATTGCTTTCCTTTCCTAAAACCAGCAAGCATTTGCTATTATCCCATGCACTTATTTAGCTGTTAGATAGTGACAATAAAAGACGAAAACAGAAGAGAAAACTGAAATAAATAAATTGAATACATGAAGGTGCTACTGAGGCAAATTAAACGACAAGACCTAGAGGGATAGGGTTAGTCACATGGTTGGCAATGATTTAGACTGAATCATACAGAACAGAGAGAGTGAGTGAAAGATAAAGGTAGAGAGAGATGCCTTCTCTCAAATGTCCTGAACAGTTCAAGAACACTGGGACAAGGTTTCAAGAGATCAAGTAAGTGATAGAGTAGAAGGAAGAGAACAATATGAAGAAAAGAGAGAAGATAGACAGAAAGAGAAAATGAATTAAATAAAAGATTGAATAATACACACCAGGGTCTTATAAACTGCTGTAGCATGGGTGCCACCTCTTGAGGACAAACGTAACCAAGACGACCAATTGTTATTGCTAAGGTAACGCAATCATGGTTATACAGCACCAAACGCCAACCAAGACATGAGCGAATGAGGGGGGAGGAGAAAACAAAAACAAACAAACAAACAAACAAACAAACAGACAACTCAGAAACAGAACTCAACAGAATCTGTGTATGAGAATAAACACAAGATATCACTAGTGCTCTTCACAGCCCCAGACTACAGGGACAAATGTAAAATATGACACTAAAAAAACATACATCTTGTTTAAGGGAGGAGTCTTAGAAAGCAGCATATCTCCAGGTCAAATTTAGAGATTTATTCTCTGTCAAGATTAGGCATTCATTGATTTTTGTCTCTGATTTTAATGTTCTGCTGTCCAGTAAATGTAAGCATGTACAAAATTTCAGCCCAATTCATGTAACATATCTAAAACAATTACTGCATTACATGATGAGCACTGATTAAATATTATTTTTGTTTCATATTGAATTTATTATTAAAGATGGATGATCAAACTCATGTTTAACATATAAAACACACTTGTGTTTCCTAAGATTTTCTCCCTTAAACTCACAAAAAATTTATTTCAGTAGAACAGAAATGTCTTTTCGTTCATTCGGTCTCTTTTGTTTCTTTGAGAAATGCATATTACGCCAAGCGAACTACATGGAGAGGACTAGATTCCACCAGGATCTTAAGAGGCACAGAGGAGGGAGACCTAAGTTTAAGAGACACAAAACTATGCAACATTCTCATTAAAGACAGGCATTTACAGTCCAATGAGCATGCAGAAAGCAGATGATTGGTTCATTAGAGAACGCAGTTCATTGCAGGATATGCTAATTCATAGAATCAGAAATAGAATTAAATGACATCTACCATTATTATATAAAGTGGTATACATAACTATAAGTAGTAGTTAATAAATAGTTGGTCAAATACCCCCCCACCCTAACCAAAAAAAAAATAACATTATCTTGAAACTCCACCTATTTAAACATCTTAACGTTAATGAAGTTAATAAAAAAGTTGATTTTAGTAAAACCTGTAAATTCTGCACCATTAAGAAGAGATATTAGTAGACTCGCATTTGAAAATGACTCACAAAAAAATGGCCTAAATGTAAGTCGGTAAGGATTTGCAAACGTTTTTTGTTTTTTTTGAGGGCTTAGTCTTTGTAACATGAATGATCAAGATATCAGCAATCCTGCATTAAACATTAGCCGTCCTTAACTAAACAACATTCAACATCTATTGGCAGGTATGCATTCACATTGAAAAAGAAAAGCAACTAAAACAACAGAAAGAAATCGACAAACAGGAACACATCTACAAGTACCCTCATTTCAGATTTCTATAGGCATCATTGTAGGCAGTTATTACAGCTCAAGCTAGAGCTCCAATTAGAACTGTCCAATCAGAGTAAAGAGTAACTGGGAAATAATTTGCAAGGTACAGGTGCTATACATTTATCTAAACACCACAAAATAGATTTAAAACTGAGTTTATCAGTTTTCTTTAATTAAAGTTTATTTAAGCTTAAAATCTTCAAGAAAAAACTGTCAAATCAAAGACAGCAAGACTAAATTCTCCTCTCATGTCTGACAGAGCTTACAGGCGACATTTTTTTAATTTTTTGTAGTACCTCACTGACTGACACTTAAAACTTCATTGTGATGATTTTAGCTCTATTAACTTCAATCGCTAACACAGGATTCAATGTTTATTAATCCACTTCAGTCAATACCATGGCTGGACCATTACAAAGTCTGTTATATTCATATCTGAAGACTGGAATGCCAAGAAAACTCAGCTCAGACTGAATACACTTTTTATATAGAAAACAATGAGCATGGAATTGCTCATGATCTTGTTTACATATACTTTACCCAATTGAATACTGTCCAAGGGTAGAATATATACATAAATGTTGCTTTAACCTTTATCAGACCTGGTAAGGTCCACTTCCTGGAGTTTGTATGGAGATTAATAATCACTGCAGAATGGGGACTGGGAAAGTCTGGGAAAAGGAGGGGACGGAAACCTCTTGTGAGGGGTCAGCCTGGTCTAGCACCCCTCAAATGGTACCTGTGTTCTCCAGCAGAGTCTTGGGTGTGTTGGGTCTATTAATGATCTCCACCAGCTGTTGTAAAACCATTGGGACATATGGCTGCATCTCAGAACCTGAGCAGAGATGAGGAAGTAGCATGTTATCCATGAGAGCCTTTTGAAATCGCTCAATTCTATAACTTAAGTCATAGAATGGAGAATGAAGGTACAGAAAACAAGCACAAGGTTAAATGTTTATCCTGTGTAATGGGACATGGACAAAAACATGAAAGGACAAAATGCTCACCCATTTGAATGGATATTTCTCCAATGGCCCACGTTGCATTGTTGCATACCGATATCAATTCTGGGTTCAGGTTTGTGCCTAAGATAGGCATGAAATCAGCTAGAGAGAGATTAGAACAAACAAACAAACAAACATTAATGTCCCAGAATGTATGCAATAAACATAAAATAGATCAGATTTTCTCATTTGAGGAAGTGATAGTGATATGGTACCGCATACCAATGCAAGGTTTGACATGCTGGAAACAGGCTTTGGTCAAATCTCCCAACAGTGCAAATGAACTCTGCCGTACCTCTGGCATTTTATCCTGAGAAAATGAAAAGAGCAAAAGATCATAATTTTTGTAACCATACAAGGCTGCAGCATTTTCTGCAAGGTATCAGAGCCCGCAGGGGACCGGTAGGAGAAAAAAACGAAAATCACTAATCAGTGTCCTTGATTTTGCAATCCGTACCCACAGATTAATAAAACGTACCCACGGTTTTGCAAACTGTACCCATGGATTTGTAGCCCCTCACTCTTTTTAGAAATCTGTGTCGACCGATTTGTTCAGGTTTGACCTGTGGTTTACACTGAATGCATTTGCAGATGGGATACATTTGATCGTTTATGAATCTTAAGATTTTATTTTCCAAAATGGAGAATTTTCTTTCCAATTGACATTTTTATTGATTCAAAAATACACAACAGAGTGTGTTTCAACATTTAACCCCCACTAATATCCCTCCCCAATCACAAACCCCACCCTGACACCCAAGGAACACAGCTGTGGTCACATATAACAATACACACACAAACACACATAAAAAAGAAAGAAAAGAAAGAAAATAAACATACATACTTAAACTAAACTGCTCTTTCTCCATCCTCTCCCCGAGAGTCCCCCAAAAATGATAAATAATTACCCCATTTCCTAACAAACCCTACCCTTCTACTTGCCACCTTCTCGAAAGCTGCCACCCTCCCAATCTCTGCACACCACTCTGGAAATGATGGCGCTCCGTCCGATTTCCAACACCTTAAAATAATTTGTCTACCAATCTTCTGTCCCGAAGGTGTGTTCCTCCACAAAACAAACTGCAGCCGCTAGCGGAACCAGCACAAAAAAACAACAAAAAAAATTCAGTTCAGTTTCCTCGGGCATTCAAACGAATGTTTGGTGATCTGGCACTTCGATGCCCTAATCACTCTAATGATTTGCAAGAAATATTCCACAAAACAAACTCCATCCAATAGGAAACAAAAGCACAAAGAATGTGCAGATATATCCACAAACTGTCCCAAAGGCGTGTTATTCCACAAAACAAACTCCAGCCGCTAGGTGGAACCAACACAAAAAGAAACAAAGGCGCCCAATTTCCTTGGACAATCAAGTGAATGTTCAGTGAGTCAGGTCCACTCTGTGAGTCAGGCTGTATCAAGAGCATCACACAATGACTTGCTCATTCCATTGACTTTATAAAGGAATTTGCTTGCCATGGGCATGTAAATATTTTGCACCCATCCTAGGCATCTATTCTCAATTTGGCCGAGAACACCAGTGCAAAAGCAACCTTCTGTTGATGTAAGAGTTTCTTGCATTCCTTGAATCAATCACGTTTCTCTCTTTTTGAATTTGCCAAGTCTGGGAACAAGAAAATGATGTGGTTCTTCCAAGAAAGTCTTCCTTTACACCTCGCCTCACTTAACACGATATCTTTATCGGATGATCTCAGAAATTTGTTCAGAATTGTTGGGGCCTGTCTCCTTCCCAGGATCTCCGAGCTCGCTCGATTTCCAGTTTATGGCTTGACATATCAAGCAGACTCGGGAAGAGCTCGTCTAGGAATTTCACCATATCTTCCAACTTTTCCCAAACGCGTTCCAAGTCCACCTTGGACTTGGATTAGCAGCTAATACCCTCTCCGATGACTCCAGATAATCAATCCACTTCTCAACATCCGACACTCTTGTTACCACCTCAGTGAATTTAGTCTCCATGGCAGAGATCGATCGATGTGTTATAGCAAAATCCTCCAAGTCAGCAACGATCTTTGCCAGCATTGCCGAAATGGTCGCCAGTTGGTGCTGAATCTCTCCCGCCTCACCATCCAAATTGAGTCCCTGTCTGTGGCCCTGTCAGGGGTGTCAGCTTGAGCACGTAAGTGTCTTTTAATGTCTCCAGAGTCCAAGGATTTAGAATTAATTGACATATTGTCTTCATAGAACAGTTATGGAACAGGGTGTATCGAATCTCACTGGTTTATGACACAAAAATAATTCAAAACTAACAAACTGTGCAGAGCTCGCCATTCACACGTCCATGTGGCATGGCGCCACGTGACTCCTCCCAAATGAAGAATTTACTTACATTTCTAAAAGATGATAGAGAATTAGATGTTTGACCATGTCAACTTTTCACAAGACCGTAAAACCAATACAAATAATGCACAGGTTATGTCTTTATTTTCAGCAGTTTCTGGCTGATTATTATTTTATGTAGTTATTAAATAATAACATATCTATCATAAAAGACTATTATGTGGAAACATAGATGTAACATATTTCTTATAGCCATTTGATTGAAAATCAACTACACAAGACAGTTTTACATTACATAGTAAAAACTGTGACTAAATATTGTTTGTGGCAGAAAATGGGATTGTGTAATGGTATTTATTAGATCATTTCTGATAATATCTATATAATTTTCATATATTTTCTCTTGCCACTGGCGAACCCAAGAATGAACATGGGCACAGTTTATGAATTTGTAAGTACAGTTTACAAATCTGAGAATACAGATTAGTACATTGAGGGCATGGTTAATAAAAACAATGGGCACGGTTTGCTAAAATGAGGGAACAGTTTATAAATCTGTCCGTACTCAGACTGCAAAACCATGGGCAATGATTAGCGGTTCTCTTTTTTTTTATCCTCCTACTGGTCCTCTGCATGCTCCGAACAATACTGTTGAAAATTCCTTTGAAAATTATACATTTTCCAAGCAGTTCTCCAAATGCTTTGAAAGTATAACAAGACCACAGTTTTTACACTTTTCAGAGGAATCAACCTACAAATGACTCACATATGGTTGTCTCTGCATATTAAGTTGGGATAGGAGAAAGTATTTTAATGTCCAAAAATTCCATCACATTTAAGTTGTTTTTTTTATGGTTACCTGCATGCACTGGTACATGAGAGTGAGAATGTTGCTGCGGGCAACCAGCTGTTCAATGTTCCCACCAAGACCCTCTGCTAATCCACTGAGCAGATCCAGAGCAACAATCATGAAATCTTTATCAGGAGCTTCACAGAACTCAGGCTGAGTCTGGTGGAGCTGCGAGATAGAGCGAAAAAGATGTCTACCAATCTGCCAGACTGTGTTGCAAATGACACAATTATGTCTTCTAGTAAAGGCCCTGCTTATATCTCTTGCTCTTTGCTTGCTTTCTTTTATAGGTTCCAAAAATATGTAAATTATTGTGTTAAATTGGAATGTAACTAAATGTTTGCTTTTTTTGTTAATTATATTGGGTCTCTCACCACAGCCTGGGCTAGTGTTTTCTGGACCAGGTTAACACAGCGCTGGTAGACAGGTTCACAGTATGGCAGAAAGCCGCTCTGCAGGGCAGTGGCCACAGACGAGAGACACTGTAAGAGGAATAAACATATAATTACATACACTATCTACAGGTTACCTATGATGATCTAATTTTAAATCACAATAAGATGAATACACTTATATATGTAATTCTGAACAAATCTTCTGCTGTGATTTTCCCCTAAAACAGTCTTTTGTTCATTTTGTTTATTTACCTCCAATAGCGGAAAGAGGTCTTTATCTTCATCTTTTAGCTGATTCCATTTTTGAATCAATGGTGGCATCAGCATCTGAATATATTCCTGCACACATTGAAAAGCAATGTGAAAAACAATACACAAACAGCACTCTACATTCATACATGTCAGGGACAGGATGTTATGTATGCATTTGAAAGAGGAGAATAGGTGTCATATACACAAGATTTTGTTTGTTTATTTGTTTGTTTGTGAAATTACTGGTTTGTTGAGGTGATGGCCCACAGAGTCAGCCAGAGTGCCAATGGCATCATAGAGGATGAGCAGGTTCTTGTGCTGATATTTACTGAAAGCAAAGACCAATGTGTCCAAAATATATGCAAGATACGGCACCAGC
Organism: Moxostoma hubbsi; assembly: GCA_032164185.1. Classification (NCBI taxonomy): domain Eukaryota; kingdom Metazoa; phylum Chordata; class Actinopteri; order Cypriniformes; family Catostomidae; genus Moxostoma; species Moxostoma hubbsi. Next base: position 25,941,362 of record JAVLUX010000008.1, read on the forward strand.
TCAGTGCATGCCTCCTCCTCAAGGGTAGCAAAGGCGCTGTGTGAAGCAGGGAGAGAATAAGAGATTAATTAAGTACAAAGAATTTGACAAAGTATGTGCCAAATTACAAGAAACTAATATAAATACATAGGTACTTCTATTGGCACAATATTTTGACACATGCTCACCTGCAGGCAGCCTCTTGGACACGCTTATTGCTGTCTAGTATGCGTTTGAGCAGTTCAGTCATGAGGGGTTTGAGGTAGGTGTCGGGGGGCTGGCTCACAACCCAATGTGCGTAACGGCTCAGAGTCCAGCAGGTAATGGAACGAACCAGCGCCTTCTTATCAGACAGGCACTGTACCAGATGAGGAATCAACTCAGGCAAGTAGGGAATCATTCCCTGCATACAGCCTAAAAGATATCAAAGATAAAAGGAACTAATAAAAAAAACACATGGTTACATCCAAGCTTTTACACTAATATATATGTACATTTACACTAATATATATATACACATACATATACACACACACACACACACACACACACATTATATATACAGTATAATTATGTTTATGTCTGGTTTTAAAACACCTTCAGCAATGGCTCCCAGTACAAGTATGCCAGACTCTTTGACAAGCCACTCTGGATGGAACAGCAGTTCTTTCAGTAGAGGAAGAGTATGCAATAGAAGATCATCTCTGAAAACATTCGCTAGGATATCCAGTGCAGCTGCAGAACATTTCCCTATGCACCAGAGAAAAATAATTATGACATACATGAAAATCTGTTGCTTATTTCAAAGAAGTCACAATTAATACTTTTTCTACTGCAGCTAAAACTAAATACTAAGTCATTAATGGACCCTTTTCACAGACCTAGATGACAATTTCCATCTTATTTAGCCAGGGTTTTTCCTGCACAGAGAATTAGGAGGCTGTCGCCTCCGTCAAATTTCATGCTGCCTCCGACTGTCGACTATCTGTGCACAGTCACATGCACAGATAGACCCCAAGTGGTGCTCAAACACCTGCCCTCTTTCACTAGATATGTGCACTTTTTTTATATTAATTTCTTATTTTTGAATTTATATTTTAGTTTTCATTTAAATTTGGCCCTTGGCATCAATTCTCAATTAAATGTGTACCCGACGTCTGCATTTAAGTTGTAATTCTGCGAGACCACACGAGTCCCTGCCCCTCCCTCTCTTTGACATTCTTTGTCACAGCCTCCACACAGTTAACGCACGGAGAACGAGCGCCCAGAGGAGCAACATCGAAGTCTACCTGACCAGCCTTTTTTTGTGACCGCCAGGTAAGGATAATGTTTGCCCTAAGCTTCAACATTGTTTGCCACTGCTGTGAAATTAAACCACTATAAAAATAATCTCCATATAGCCAGCAGAACTTAGGCAATAGCCCTGCATTAAGCTTAACAACAAGCAAGCTAATCAGGAGTTAGCTCAAAACAGCGTCGTAAAATTCAATATTTGAATTCCTCTGGTTTGTGTTGTTTTTACTATATTGATAACATAACACAGTCAATCCACTGTGGTCACCGGAGGTGCCGCGATCACCTGACTTTTTCCCTGATAACAGCAGAAAGAAATACTCCATCAGTTTTGGTCATACAGATAAGAGTAACTTAACTATAAAGGATTTACTTTTATTTGTGTACACTCACAATAACAGCAAAATGTTGTAGGTTTGTAAAATAAAGAAATCATACACAATGAGCTTCCTGCTGTCTCGGTCTCCGTGAACTTATGTCTGGAGCGCATCACGAAAATGAACCGAAATGATATGCAGAAAAGCAATATCCATTTCTGCATATCGTTGCCCCGTTCGACATATCACGATACCGTTTTGTGGCCCGTTCTGCATAACGGTGGCACATTTCAGCTTATCGCCGCCCATTTAGCCCCGTTCCGTGGCCGGCCCATCAGGAAAAGTCACGGTTCTCCTGATGGCCTGTCCGGCTCTGTGTACATCTCATGTTTGGAGGCTCTTATGTTACAACACTGCTGAGAAAGTGATGCACTTTATTTATTCATTTTGTTAATTGTTCATGCTTGACATGATGACTACAATCATGTCAACTGTATCTGGGCAAAATTTTGTATTGTTATACAAAATCTCAAAGCAAGTTATGGCATTTGGGACCAAGGAAGCCTTTTTCTCAAAAGTCCAAAAAACTCCCCAAACAAGTGATCTGAGGGTTTTACTGAACCCAAGAACTACTTACATTTGTAAATGCCACAATAAACCAGAAAAATAATTACATAGAATAAGTAACTAGTAATAACATCCAGCACTGTTTCAGTTGTGCGCATGGTAAATCTAAGCGATCGGTCCAATCCAAGCTGTAAAACAATGGCCGACTGGTCTCTACACATAGTGCCTTCCCACCATACCCACCCACATACTTGAGATCAGAGATGATCTTATTATTGTTTAAAGAGGTTAATCAAGTTTGCATTTTGTTAACTATACATGAACACATTAGCTGTTATGTTGTATTTAATTAATTTAATGTTGAACAGGCTAGCTTTTTTAATTAAATATGCTTTAAGTTTATAATTGTCATTTTCTTCAATCGTCTAATTATTAGAACAACTAAAATATGTTCCTTTAAGTGTTTGTTTCAGCCAGTGGAAGGCATGGTAAAAGTGTATATGTGCACATGATCAGGATGTTACCACCTCTGCCTCATTTTGAGCCAGGAAAAATCCCTGTTAGCAGTGTAAATCTAGCCATTTTTTCCATCCATCCATCCATCCATCCATCCATCCATCGTCAACCGCTTATCCTGTGTACAGGGTCGCGGCATTTTTTCCCCCATTCAAATTATTTTTATGATGGCTTACAAATTGACATTACTGAACAGCTCAATTTAGAATTTTATTTGATACACTTCTGGTATTGGATGGATTTTTACAGGTGCAGAACCATAATCAAGGATTTTCTTTTGTTATTCGTGTCTGTGAAACTGTTCTACACTCTTTCATACTTAAATTCCAATCTGAGATGGTTTCATCATCATCCAAATCATCATCATCGTCCTCATCCTCCGCGATGGAGTCTCCACCCTCGTGTTGTTGAGCAACTGTGCGTGAGCGATGGAACCTTGGACGAATGTCCTGCTCGTTGTCCGGGATAGCTTCATCCTCCTCAACATCACCCTGGATATCAATAACAACATATATACCATTCAAAATGTACTTGACATTTAAAGTTCAGAACTATTTTGAAAGCTTGTCTGGTATGGTAGTGACAACAGAAATGAATGAGAGCATATGCGCACATAATTAATAGACAGGGAGAGAATGAGAGAGAAAGAAACTGACCTTCAATAGGATTATGTCAATCTCAGAGTATTTCATTCCATTGACAAGAACTGGTGTCAGCCTGAAAAAAAAGGTGGGAACAGATTAATCCTGGTAATCGGATCATTTAATTTGCATCAAATAAGCAGGTATGTCCTGCCTTTGCAAAACTGTGTTTATTAAATTTGGAAATGCATCTTTGTCATTTGCAGTTGCTCAAGTTTCTCAAATCCAAAAAACACTGTGTGCTTGTGTGAGTGCTCACTTGGACAAGTGTCCACACAGAACCTCCTTACACACAGGTTGCTCAGCGAGGGTAAGCCAAAACTCACAGGCCTCCAGAGCTACATTTTCATCCTGGTCCTGCGTCCTCTGCAACATGTACTGCGAAATTAAGATTTAAAGATCGGTAAAACATGAAGACATCCATTCAAGACATTATGGATAATGGCTATAGTTTGCAAGTCCATAAGAGGATGCTATTGCCTCAACTTGCCTGTCTAGATTAGGATAGGTGCAATAGTTACATTTAGAAAACATTTACAATTGTTTAATGGAGATAATCATTTATGCTAACAGATCATTACTAGGGAAGTCAAGGTTCTCATAGAGCATATTAATAGAGAATCCTATTAGATTAATCCATGAATATGTATTTGATGGTTGTGTGATTGATGAGGCTTTAATGAGGGGTTGCAGGGGGCATTGTCTAACCTCAATGATGTTGTGCATGTGAGGAAGGAGACGGTCTAGTCGGACTTCTAAAAGCATGACTAAAGCTCTGCACACGTTCTTCCTCACTTCTGGCTCCTCATCCGCAGCCAGTGCAAAAAGGTTCTGTGGCACACAGACAGACAGAGAAATGCATTCAATCATGACATCATTCCTGATAACTACAAAATGAATGAATATCAAAAACTAGCAAAAAAATAAATAAACAAAAAAAAAAAAAGTGACAAAAAGGAGGTTGGTCAGTGTACCTCAATGAAGGGATCTATGTGTAGCATCAAGGCTTGTGTTCTGCTGATGATGAACTGATTCACACAGGCAATTGCATGAGATCTACAATAAATAACAACAACAGCACATATAAAACCAGTCTAAACAATTGCTCAGCAACATAGTAGTCTAACTAGTTCCAAAAAACAAGTCTAATATGCTTAGGAAAAACTAACTTGGAGTGTTAAAGGGATGAATTCTAGAAAACAAATTATAATTGAAAATAGTTATACAGTTTTAAAGGGCCACAACACCCTCTGTTACAGCACAGTTTAGTTCTCACCACATTTTCAAAAGATGCAGCCAAAGTGGGCATGATCAGCAGTGGAGTTGAGGGGAGAAGGGGGAGGGAACACAACAACTGTCTAATCCAGTCACTCAGCTTTATTTCACTAATGCAGTTAACAGCATCAAAGATTCTCACAATTGCTCGTAACATAATGCACAAAGTATACACTGTTCTGTAAGTTCACAATACATTACACAGAATCACACTGGCCATTTTATATCTGTAATTTAATGCACAATTAAATTCCAAGCCATGTACTCTGTACTGAAAATACGTGAATGTTTTTTACACTTTAATATCTTCTGAGACTTATTCTAAGATGTTGATTCACAAATATACGTGCTTAGATCGGTGAACACCAATGGATGGATGGCATTTGTCTCTGGGACAATCAATATAAACCGCGTCTCAAATGAGTCCCAGTCATTTCTCAAAAAACTCACATTAATAAATGCATGCTGCGCAAACATTTAAAAGGTTTTGCCATTGATTGCAAAGCCTGTCCTAGCCCTCAATCAGCAGCGTGCCAGGGAGTGTCCCAGCACTCTCAACTCTCTCAACAGAGGTGGTTAAGAGTTTGAAGGCAGCGCTGGTCACCTGGTATAATGAATAATCATGAGACAGCACGGTCTCATTAAAAATTATAAGACACCGATGAAGCGACATTGCACTTTAGAACTGGGAAACGTCACGTCGTGTGATGCTGGCTCGATTTTGATTTAAAAATTTTCAGCCAGTCAGCCAAACTATGGTGCAAAATATGCTATACTTTCTGCTATATTTAAGTAACATGATATAATTTTTCTGGTCATATCTGAGTGATACATTGTCTCACTAAGGGCGGTGATGTTCCTGTAAGCAGCAAGGGTTTCCAACAGCTATGCTCCACCAGTGCACGCAGGTTTGTCTTACCTGATCTTGGGGCTGCTGTGCTTGAAGAACTGTAGGAACTTTGGGATCATAACATTGAGCGGACGGTCCAGCATGTCGCTGTCTAGGATCTCGGCAGAGTCTTCACAGATCTTTTGCAGAGCTCCAAAAGCCCCCTAAAATAGAAAAACAACAGGAATAGAATGCAAACTATGAATATTCCCCCTTCTCACTGAAGACCTTTAGTGAAGAAAAAAAACATTCAAGGGACAGGAGAGCTCATTCAACAATGACATGAACGCTTTATGCTATATAAATATAAAAAAAGGACAATCATTCACAAAAAAGGCACATTACATTATTTAAAAAATAAGATGAAAGAGGGCTTTCAATGGAAGTGAAGCACGCTGAATCTTGTGAATCTAAAAGATGTTATGATGCTCAGAACAGCTTCAGCCTGCTTGAAATGCTTGCTACTGCCAAACATGACATCTTCTGAAAACCTGGGTCAGACCATCTCAAGTGGTCCAATAATTGTAAGATGCAAAACCACAAGTTTTTTATTTTACTTAGTTTAAACATGACGGCCATCTTTGTGTCATGGCACACTACAAATTTTGGTTATACAGCTGTTTACGTAAATCTCAGTATCTCGGCTCAGTATTGTCCTAGCTCCCTGGAACATAAACTGATCTCTAGAGCACATTTCAAGATACATGTACATATACAAACATTTTGCACATTCTTATTCCTTAGAACTTAAGTCCTAATGTAATGCTCAAGATTGCTCAAAGTTCCACTTTTAGGGCCAATTTATAATGTGATGGGATTGAGTCTTAATTTTTTTAGGGGGTGCTTAGGTAAGTATAGTGTGCATTCTGGGTTGAATATGTCTGGTGGGGGACCAGATAAGAACCTGAAATTTTCACAGAAATAAGTCCTTTATAGTTCTGTTGTAAAACATTATGAGTTTGAGATTCCACCGGTTCATGCATGTTGAGAAATAAGCATAACAAATAATACAAATGAACAGTATTTTACTTTTTTACTATAATTATTTATATGATTGACATACAAAAGCTTATACTTGTCATTGAGGTCTAAAATGTTACTACTTATGATATTGGCATCAGTGAAGCATGATGTATCACAGGGTTCTTCAAAAAGTTCGTAAACAAAATCGTTTAGTTTTAAGAAACCTTAATGAACTGTATTTGGTGTTTAAAAATCAGCAACCAGAGTTAAAGCTAGGGAGATCAAAATTTTGTGAACGAAGGCCAAAATGGTGTGTGCTGCCAAGAGTATCTGGAACTCACAATGTCAGAATCAGCAAAGCTAAAAGTGGACTATAAAGTGGACTACAAAGACCTGCTGGAACTTCTAGTCTGTGACATAAACAGTTATGACTGCATGCTCAACCAGTGTGATCCAGATTTAGAGGCCTTACTGCAGATGCTTGAAGAGTCAGACAAAGATGACACACTTCCTGATAACATTTAAGCAGTGGGTTATGACTGACAGAGACGATATGATCACTGTAGTTCTCCCTAGGGATGAATTCTCTGTTTCTCTGGCTGAAAAACTCAATGAGTTAAAGACACACAGGTTGAGGACATCAGCGTGGAAAACTGTGATGTTTTTGTAAAAAAATTTCACCCACCTGGACCAGTAGACATAATTCAAAATGTCTACTGAGAACAATGTGTGGGTTCCCATGAACAATGTTCTCAAAACACTGACACCTGCCGATTTGACTACTGTCACTGGACACTCCCGCAACATTTCAGAGAAAAATCTCACAGCTTCTAATAAAACATGTAAATGTAAACATGTAAAATACTGTTCATTATTTGTTTTGCTTATATTACATCTGTTTATTTCTCAAAATGCATGAATAAAGTAGGCTTTTCCCCAGATTTCTACTAGCCCTAGCTCTGTAACCAGTGGAATCTCAAACTCTAAAAAGTGTTTACAACAGAATGCTACTTTAGAGGACTTATTTCTGTGAAAATGTCATGTAACTATCTGGTCCCCGAAAATGAGGGGAATTTAAAAAAATTGCACTTTCTCACCCCCATAAAAATAAATAAATAAGAGAATTCTCAAACCTGAAATGTTCTGCATGTACACTATACTTACATAGGTACCCCTAAAAATATTAAGAATGCGACTCGAACCCTTCCCATTATAATTTGACCCTAAATGTTGAACTTTGAGCAGTCCTGAGGATTACATTAGAACTTACATTCTAAAGCCCTATTCGCACGGGATTAGTATTACCTGGTGACCTCTAGTCATTTGTAATAATTGCGGAGTTTGTCTGTGATCTTAATCCCGTGCGAATCGGCCATGTCTGTAATTTGTAAAGTAAAAATTCCCCCGCAAATGATCTACCATATTTCGCCGAAAACGTAGGTCCTGTGATAATATTAGTCCCGTGCGAATCGGCATCTCTGTGATTTGGCAAGGATTTGGCGGGGATTTTTTTTCTCAAGGTATTTTTTTCTTTTGCGCCCATTATCTTTCGCGAAGAATGGAGGGTGCGTTGGAGTGTTTTGACAGTGTTTTGGGCGCTGGATCATATCGCTATACACCATATACAATTTGCAGAAAGAAAAAACTGAAAACCACCACAAGTGCGAAGACAAAAAGAATGATTAGATGGAGATGGATGACATGTATAGCAGCATGCGGTAAGTAACATTCTTTTGTTTGTATCTAGAGATAACGACAAGACATTTCCAAGCAATAGCTTATCAAAAATAATGCACAATTTAAGCGAGGGGGTTCACATCATAATTAGAGGTTAATGTTACAAATAAATAAAGCAAGCTTGAGCTAATAGATTTTAACCTGGTGAAATGTTTTTCTTTTATCCATCTAACCGGACGCTCAACCATACGCACAGTGTACAGTGCCATATAGTCGCCCATTGAAAACATATTTCCACTGGGCTACAAGAAATATAATATGGGTTTAAACTATTTTTATATGGTTATAGTTTATTTTTATTAATAGTATCTTTGTTTATTTGTCATTGCTATCAATAGCCTACATGGCACATTTAAATAACAGCCTATGAATAATTATTTTAAAAAAACTATATCAATCTTGCTAGCCCATGTGTAAACTGTAAAAATACAGTGAAGAATACAGACTACAGTAAAGATATGTAATAAAAATGTGATGCACAAATGCAAGCAATGTTGGCTATTGTTTTTTTTCCTGGTCTTCTTCTTGTATAGTTATGCAGTGTAGTAAGTCAGGGCTGGGTTTAGGTATTCTTTGTGAATATTTTCCCAAACGGTGTGGTTGTGCACCATTTGTTCAAATTGCCTTTGGTAACGTGGTTCACCCCAAACATCGATTAAACAGAGTGTCTCTTCCCGCGTCCAATGTCGTGTTTTCTTCTTAGCACTAGCAGCCATGTTGAGAAACAAGAAAGCAGATGTACGCAAAGCCTTGACGTCATATCCGGGTTCCAGGAGAGCGCGAAGTCAGTAATTTTGAGTAAAATCACAGGCTTCGCTTATCCCGTGCGAATGCGCCACACGAAATTCAGATGTGGTGGGGTAATTTCTGAATCACACGAGGTCCCCAGATAGTACTAATCCCGTGCGAATAGGGCTAAAGTCTAAGAACAAGAATGTGCAAAATGAAATGTGCTCTAGAGATAATTTTTTTCCCCAAGGAGATAGGACCATCCTGAGCCGAGACATTAAGGTTTCCATAACCAGCTGTATAACCAAAATTTGTCATGTGCCATGACACAAAGATGGCCGTCATGGTTAAACCAAGTAAAACAAAAATAAAGAACTTGTAGTTTAGCAATACCAATATATAGAGTTATTCATTTGGAAAAAAATAAGTAAATCAATATTTCAATGGTCAAGCAACCTGTATTGAACCATTTGAGATGCACTGACCCACCTTCCAGTAAAAGAGCAACGCTGGAAGTGAATTCCAGCACTATGAGAGTCAAGTTGGCCTGCCACCTAAACTCCTCTCAGCTTCCTGAGCAATTTCCATAAGAACAGAACCTTGGTGCTCTACCCATGACTTGCAAGCTTTGTTTGGCTCTTAAACCCCCAAAATTCCCAATACACAGCTTTTTTTTTTTTTTTTTATTTAGTTAATGAGAGTAAAAGGGTCACCATTTTACTGAACAAAGAAAAATAACAGTGCCACTAACAATACAAATGGCTAATATGGTTTGGAAGATAGGTAACCCTAAAGTTTGGAAATCCAAGTCATTCCCTGTACCATTGCAATCATAAGTTTGTCTTAAGCATCTTACTAACATTTAAACAAGTCATATGAATGAATCAATTGATGTTTAATACAGCCATTTTATATCAGTGGCCATTCAAGATTCAAAACGATCTGATGGAGATCCATACAAAAACCTAATTTTGGAAGCTGAGACACCCTCCCAATACATTCCTCCTGATCTCACAGACATTCCACCTATAAGAAGTCTAATCAGGTCACGAGCACAAACAGCACCTTGGCAACAAGCTGCCTGGCCTGACTGTCGCTATGGCAACCGTCTCCATTGTCAGCTTGCACACGGCACATTTTGAGCTAGAGAGCTGAGAGAAAGAAACAAAGAGGAAGCCTCCAGTTTTCTCAAGGTCTAAACAAGCATTCAAAGTATATTACAATATATAATAAAAAACATTGTCTCCATGTCTGCAGGCGATGATTTTTTTTTTTTTTAAAGAGGTGTATCGGAGGCTGTAAGCCTCATTTAAAAGCTTAAATAGAGTGCATTTAAGATACATGAAAAAACATTTTTAAATAAATGATAGCAAAGAATATAATTAAATATTAAGAATAAATGCATTAATTAAAATTTGATATACTACTTCAATGTACATACTAAAAAAACGTAAGTCTCCAGTTCACGCTTATGCTACAACTGAACAACTTGCATGATAGCAATTACCATCACGTTCTTTGCTTCTTTTAGCCAATAAACAATGACTCATAAAGGGTCAGGAACATCTAAACCATGCCACCTAGATAACATGTCATCTCTACAAGTGAAACCCCTTTCAGAGACTAAAAGCATTCTACGCCCAAGCCAAATACAGTCACCACTAACATTCTGGAAATGTCTGGAGTTACACGACTGCTTTAGACTTCATGATGCAACTTGAGGAGCCATATGTTACAACCAAAGCAGACGAGCATAGTAGTGGTTGGAATCATTACACACATACATGCCATGCTGTAGGTTGCCTGCTATTTTTGATATTCGTGGTACATGAGCAGGCTTGTGATTCTCTTACTCAGCAAGTAAGTGTAAGTTGATGTGTGTTTGTAAGAGTTTCCCCAAGTAGCTGGCTACAGTATGGCACCTTGCTTTGATGTAACTGCATTTTTTACAGGAGCATACACAAAGCTATTTATAGATGCATATTCAAAATATTCAGACTAAATGCTGCGTGATGATTTGCCAATCATTAAGGGCAGAGGGTGTGACATTCCACACACAAGGCTCCTTTGCAAAGCGTAAAGGAAATCTGACATGTAAAAATGTGAAAAAATATGTTTAATAGAGATGCACCAGCCAGGGACCGGAATCAGCCTGTTTTCCGCATGCTCGGCCCGGACCGGTGACTGGCCGGTCAGTCTCACGTCTTTCCGATTCCGAGCCGGTCCGTTTTGTTGCCAGCAGCGCAGGCAATAACGTCACTGCCACATGGAAACATGACATTGGCGTTGAAGATCTTCACTGTGAGTGAAAAATACAAAGTTCGCAATTTGTAATACTTCTAAGGCTAAAGTAAACCGTGGGGGAACCACCACGTTAATGTTCGGAACAACAAACCTAATTAGACACTTAAAACACCCTCACCCAGCTGAAAATACCACTTTTAAAAAACAAGTGGCTAAAGCTAGCCAGAGCTCAGAGCCAGCCAGAAGTCAGCAGCCTCTCCTATCTTTTCTTGGTATGAGAAGCGAAAAGGCCAAAGGAATTACGAGGAAAAATATGGAATTCATGGCCTTGGATGACCAGCCGTTCTCCATAGTGGAGGACAGAGGGTTCAGAAATCTGATAAATTTCCTCGATACAGAGTAGGTGGTACTTTCCCACGTCGCGTTGCCCGAGTTGTTTAATCTCGTGTCATCTCACACACGCAGCCTGTTACAAGCATACCTGTGAACATTTCAGTACACAAATCCGGGAGGTGAAGGGGGGTGCTGGATGGCAGAAGCAGGCTAAATACATATAAATTGTGCCGTTGTGATTTAATGTGCTGAGTAACATAATTTTTCCCACCGTGTCCGATATTAAAATCAGTGCGACACACTTTGCAAAAGGCGTGGGTATTGTTGATATGGCTTCGGGATATTAAATTAAATACTTTCGTGCAGCTTTTGTTAAATCTACATGTATATATATATATATATATATTTTTTCAACGGAGCACCAGCTGAGTCTCCTCCCATCTACAGGTGATGCTTGATTCAACTTCTCGCGTCTACTGCCTGCGCAGATTTCAACAGCGCAGCTGGGTTTTGGTTGCCAGGTTGAGGTCACAAATTATTAGAAATGTGTATGGTGCGTCGATTGTGTGAGTTGGATGCGTTTCATACAAGATCTGGCAACTGGACAACCTTGGAATAATATATTGATGTGATTATTCATATAACGTGGTTTGGGCCATTCAAATTACGGGAGTTTCCCGGGAGAATAACAAAACGGGAGGGGGGCGGGAGATGGGTGTGAAATACGGGAGAATCCCGGGAAAAACGGGGTTGAGTGACGACAGGTATGGTTACAAGCCGATCCCGAAGCAGCAATCAGTTTTACCTCTGATATTTGGTATCTAACGTAAGCTTAATGTCAATGTTGAGCGTATTGGACACTTGAGTTTTGTTCATAGGCTTGTAATCTTTGGAATTGTTTTGTTAGACGAGTAAAAAATAGAAAAAGTTCAATTTATAAAAAATAGTGGAAAATGACATCTGTTTTGTTATATAAAGCAACTCATTTGCAGTTAATTGTTATTTCTACCTCTTTCCAGTCACAGAGCACTTTATATATCAGAAGTCAGAGAAGATCCTGTAACTTTGTTTGGGGGAAATTGTAATGTTTAATCATTTATTTTATTATGAAAATTACATTTTGCATTGAAGAAAGGTAGATTTTGTTTGTATATGCAGTCAATAGTTCTTAGAAAGAAAATCAGAACAGGAAAAAAACGGTATTGGCAGGTCACACTTGGAAAACAAATTGGAAATCGGAAACGGCCAAGAAAATTGCAATCGGTGCATCTCTAATGTTTAATTCTTAAAGTCAATAAAAAATAAAACAAAGAAAGTTGAAGTGAATAATTTTTCAGATATTAAAATACTTTCTGAAACAAAGTGTAAATTCTGTTACACCATCAGAACATTACTCTCTGTTTGAGCATCCCCACCTTATACTGCAATAATACACATAGAAGGAAAGAAAAGTCTGAAAAAGTGCACAGCCTTTAAATCATGTCTGTGATCAGCTGTGATCACATCTGATCTCCACAGTAAAAAATAACTGACCTCAATCTCTGCTAACAAGCCTGCTCAGCAAGAGTCTCATAGTCACACTGAGCACAGCATTGTACATTGGTTCTTTGTTCGTGTGTGTGTGAATCTACTACCTCTACAGCATGCAAGCAACCCCAGCAGCACCCGAGTTTACAAAGAACTACTCTAACTACAAGTCAAACCTCAAATATGTAAACATTAGAGCCGAAAAGCATTATGGAGGGCTTCAAAGCATAGATAGTTTGTGTCCAAGAGTGTGTGCTCGTATGTATGTATGTATGTCTTGCTGATCTAATGCCAAGCCTTTTACCTTCTTAACCTTGAGCCCAGATGATTAAAGCTTTAACACAGGGGTCGGCAACCTTTTTGACATGGAGTGCCATTTTTTATTTTCCTAGTTAATGGCTGTGCCGACGTCCACCCCAAACCCCGCTAAAAGCATATGGGCGAATTCAAATCTAAAGTGATCGTCCCTATACCCTACTCACTACAAAGGACAAAGCTCTTGATTTGGGCTCTCTAAAGAAAGCATTACATTACAATTTGATTGTAGCCATCACAAAAAAAAAAATTGTAAAAAGGACCTTTTGAGAAAAACATTTACTTTCTTACTTTTATTTGTAACAACTCTTCCCGAAGTGGCAAAAATGCAGTTTGGAAAACACCCATATACACAGCTCTGGAAAAATTAAGAGATCACTCCAAATTTTCAGTTTCTCTGTATTTACTGTTTATAGGTATATGTTTGATTAAAATGAACAAAATTTCTCCAAAATTCCAAATAAAAATACTGTAATTTAGAGCATTTATTTGCAGAAAATGACTGAAATAAAAATAAATAAAATAATATGCAGTGACCTCGAATGATGCAAAGAAAACAAGTTCATATTTTAAGTTAATTTTTAAACAACACAATACTAATGCTTTAACTTAGGAAGAGTTCAGAAATCAATATTTGGTGGAATAATCCTGATTTTCAATCCCAACTTTCAAATCAAATCACTTTGTTGTCACACTACCATGTACACAAGCGCAACAGTATGTGAAAGTCTTGTGTGCAGTTCCGAGCAACATTGCAGTCATGACAGTGGCGAGACATATACCAACTACAATAAACAACATATTTATGCGACACAATTTACATATCAAACGCACACATACTTACACAACAATAATATACAATGTCCAGTAAACAATACACACAATAAAAAAAAATTTAAAAAAAGAGTATATATATATATATATATATATACATATATATCATATATATATATATATATACACACTCACCTAAAGGATTATTAGGAACACCATACTAATACTGTGTTTGACCCCCTTTCGCCTTCAGAACTGCCTTAATTCTACGTGGCATTGATTCAACAAGGTGCTGAAAGCATTCTTAGAAATGTTGGCCCATACTGATAGGATAGCATCTTGCAGTTGATGGAGATTTGTGGGATGCACATCCAGGGCACAAAGCTCCCGTTCCACCACATCCAAAAGATGCTCTATTGGGTTGAGATCTGGTGACTGTGGGGGCCATTTTAGTACAGTGAACTCATTGTCATGTTCAAGAAACCAATTTGAAATGATTCGAGCTTTGTGACATGGTGCATTATCCTGCTGGAAGTAGCCATCAGAGGATGGGTACATGGTGGCCATAAAGGGATGGACATGGTCAGAAACAATGCTCAGGTAGGCCGTGGCATTTAAACGATGCCCAATTGGCACTAAGGGGCCTAAAGTGTGCCAAGAAAACATCCCCCACACCATTACACCACCACCACCAGCCTGCACAGTGGTAACAAGGCATGATGGATCCATGTTCTCATTCTGTTTATGCCAAATTCTAACTCTACCATCTGAATGTCTCAACAGAAATCGAGACTCATCAGACCAGGCAACATTTTTCCAGTCTTCAACTGTCCAATTTTGGGGAGCTCTTGCAAATTGTAGCCTCATTTTCCTATTTGCAGTGGAGATGAGTGGTACCTGGTGGGGTCTTCTGCTGTTGTAGCCCATCCGCCTCAAGGTTGTGCGTGTTGTGGCTTCACAAATGCTTTGCTGCATACCTCGGTTGTAATGAGTGGTTATTTCAGTCAAAGTTGCTCTTCTATCAGCTTGAATCAGTCGGCCCATTCTCCTCTGACCTCTAGCATCAACAAGGCATTTTCGCCCACAGGACTGCCACATACTGGATGTTTTTCCCTTTTCACACCATTCTTTGTAAACCCTAGAAATGGTTGTGCATGAAAATCCCAGTAACTGAGCAGATTGTGAAATACTCAGACCGGCCCGTCTGGCACCAACAACCATGCCACGCTCAAAATTGCTTAAATCACCTTTCTTTCCCATTCTGACATTCAGTTTGGAGTTCAGGAGATTGTCTTGACCAGGACCACACCCCTAAATGCATTGAAGCAACTGCCATGTGATTGGTTGATTAGATAATTGCATTAATGAGAAATTGAACAGGTGTTCCTAATAATCCTTTAGGTGAGTGTATATATATATATATACACATACACACACACACACACACACAGTAGTTGTATTGAGGAGAATATATTAGACAGTCCAGTGTGAGATAATAGATTATAGATTAATAAAGTGCAGTGCTGATTATTGATCATGAGAGATCAAGTGTTCAAAAGTCTGATTGCTTGGGGGAAGAAGCTGTCATGTAGTCGGCTGGTGCGGGTCCTGATGCTGCGATACCGCCTGCCTGATGGAAGCAGTGAGAGCAGACCATGACTCGGGTGGCTGGAGTCTCTGATGATCCTCCGAGCTTTTTTCACACACAGCCTGTTATATATGTCCTGGAGGGAGGGAAGCTCACCTCCGATGATGTGTCTGGCAGTTCGCACCACCCTTTGCAGGGCTTTGTGGTTGTGGGCGCTGCTATTGCCGTACCAGGCTGTGATGCAGCCAGTCAGGATGCTCTCTACAGTACTGTTGTAGAACCGTGTGTGGATGTGGTGGTTCATTCCAAACTTCCTCAGCCGTCTCAGGAAGAAGAGGCGCTGGTGAACCTACTTCACAATGGCCTCAGTGTGGACGGACCATGTGAGTTCCTCAGTAATGTGGACACAGAGGAAATTGAAACTGCTGACTCTCTTCATGGTGCTCCATTAATGGTGATGGGGCTGTGTTCTCTGTCTTTCTTCCTGAAGTCCACTACAAGCTCCATGGTTTTACTGACGTTGAGGGAGAGTTTGTGCTCCTGACACCAGCGTGTCAGAGTGCGAACCTCCTCTCTGTAGGCTGTTTCATTATTGTCAGTGATCAGACCTACCTCCGTTGTATCGTCAGCAAACTTAATGATGGCATTGGAGCCATGTGTTGCCACACAGTCATGTGTGTATAGGGAAAACAGGAGTGGACTGAGAACACAGCCCTGCGGGGCTCCAGTGTTGAGGGTCAGTGATGAGGAGATGTTGCTGCCCATTCTAACCACCTGATGTCTGCCTGACAGGAAGTCCAGAATCCAGCTGCACAGCAAGCTGTTTAAGCCCAGATTCCCGAGTTTCTCATCAAGCTTGGAGGGCACTATGGTGTTGAATGCTGAGCTGTAGTCTACAAACAGCATTCTTACATACATGTTCCTTTTTCCCAGATGGGAGAGAGCAGTGTGTATTGTAGATGCAATGGCATTATCAGTGGAGCGGTTGTTGCGGTAGGCAAACTGCAATAGGTCCAAAGAGGTGGGCAGAACAGAGCAGAAGTAATCTCTGATTAGCCTCTCAAAGCATTTGCTGATGATGGGGGTCAGAGCAACAGGACATTTAAGCAAGTGATTTTGGCTTGCTTTGGTACAGGCACAATGGTTGACGTTTTGAAGCATGTAGGACTACAGACAGGGAGAGGGACAGGTTGAAAATGTCCGTAAAAACACCAGCCATTTGGTTCGTGCATGCTCTTGTGACACAGCCCTGAAAGCCGTCTGGACCCACGGATTTACGGATGTTCACCCATCGGAAGGATCAGGTTACATCCGCAACAGAAACGGAGAGTGAACCAACCTCTGTGGATTCAGCCACGAGCGCTCTCTCCGTGAGGGCGGTGTTATTGTCCTCGAAACGAGCATAAAATGTATTAAGCTCATCCGGGAGAGATGCAGCGGTGTTCACGGTGGAGTTTTTATTCCATTTGTAGTCCGTGATGATGTTAACTCCCTGCCACATACTTCTAGAGTCGGTGGTGTTGAACTGTCCTTCAATTTTTGGCCTGTACTGGCATTTGGCTGCTCTGATAGTTATGGAGGGTATAACTGGCTTGTTTATGCTCCTCTGCATTCCCGGAATTAAAAGCGGAGGTCCGCGCGTTAAGTGCCGCACAAACATCGCCGTTAACCCATGGTTTCTGGTTGGGGTAGATCCATATTGTTTTGGTTGGCACAACATCCTCTACGCACTTCCTAATGAAACACATTACGCTATCAGCGTAAACCTTCATGTCGTCATCAGAGGCGTACCGGAACATCTCCCAGTCCGCGTGATCAAAACAGTCTTGTAGCATAGAGTCTGATTGGTCCGACAAGCACTGGATCTTTCATGTGTCTTTGCACGCTTTCCAACAGACTTTCACATTGCTGACTTTATGCCACTCCTGGCACAAAGTTTCAAGCAGGAATTCACTGGAATGGAATATCACGGCGCCATTTTGCGGCCCTACTCAGCCTGCCATGACCCGTTCAGCTTATCGCGGCACATTCGCACCCTTTCTCGGCCGGCCCACTGGGAAAAGTTACGGTTCTCCCTATGGACAGTCCTCCCCTGTGTAGATATACTGATTTAAGAAGCATTTGGAATGGTCTCTTAATTTTTTCCAGAGCTGTATGTATGCATGTATGTATGTATGTATGTATGTATGTGTGTGTGTATATATATATATATATATATATATATATATATATATATATATATATATATATATATGTGTGCATGTATGTGATTTTCCAAAGTTTGAGTCCACTTGTGAAAATGTTTCTATTTTGCACTTTTCTAATTTAATCTTTTATTTAGTTTTTTTTACCGTGATATCATCAGAATAAAAGTTTGAGTGAAAACCCGATGATTATGATATTATCATGATCCTGCATGTGAATTTTCACAGAGCATCTTAAATATTTATAAAATCTTTAATGAAAGAAACCCTGTCCTTTTGTACTAAATGAGTTACAGTTAATGTCACAAATTTGCTTATTTGATTACTGATCACAACATTTTGTGCTATATTAAATATTTCTTATATGATGTCATACTACATTTCCCAAATCACACAGAGCAGTAATTACTAGCACACAAGTAATAGCAAGAGTGAAGCTGGCAATTTTACTTGTATGAAGTTTTGTCACACCTGCATTTCAATCTACATCTTGATGTAAGCCTTCCTCATAATCACGCAGCATGTTTTCATCAGCTGAATCAGAGACTAAACACTACTAAAGTGTGACAAGACATTCACACATCACAAGCCGATCAACTATTTAGCCATTTTCTGTGAATCGCACATACAAAATCCTAAAACTTTATTTCCAGGTTTAATTTATATTTTTAATAGACTTTTTCTCTCTCTCTTTTAATGTTTTATTGTAATTTTGAGTGTGACTGGTTAAAGGAGGGTGTACATGATGCTGGGTTGGAAATCTCAAGGATTAATAGTGTTTTCCTTAATACGTCACATGTTGTTCTGAAAGCAGAAAGAAACAAATGATACACGGAATGCAGGCTGTCATACCCGCAGCATGACTGGAGCAAAGCAGGCGTGTTTACTCGCACGATTAACCGAACCCGAAGCGTTGCCGGCTCATAATGTTGAATGGCTTGCATGCGCTG
The DNA here is from genome assembly GCA_032164185.1 of Moxostoma hubbsi. Classification (NCBI taxonomy): domain Eukaryota; kingdom Metazoa; phylum Chordata; class Actinopteri; order Cypriniformes; family Catostomidae; genus Moxostoma; species Moxostoma hubbsi. Next base: position 25,960,203 of record JAVLUX010000008.1, read on the forward strand.
CAGGAGTCTGTTGGGTATACAGCAGTCTCATCACATTTTAACTTTTTGTTTAGTCTCTCATTCAGCTCATGAAAACATTTTGTGTGATCATGAGGAAGGATTACATCATGTAGATTGGAATGCGGGTGTGGAATAGTCAACTCCTCTCCAGCTGTTGCTGGTGTGCCAGTGATTACCCCTCCGCTTGCCAATGCTGGCACGCGTGCGATAGGTTGCCGACCCCAGCTCTAGCAGATTCACTCACATGCATGAATCAGCAAAACAAATTTTTCAAAACGGTTGTTCATGTTATGGCCCTGGTGTCCCAATGGTTGTTTTTAAAATGGTCAGTATATCTTAATATTTATTAGCAGTGCATTTTCAGTTTTAAGACATTACAATTAGCATTAGCACAGACACATGATGATCATGATTACATGCACAATCTTACATGATAATGCTTAAAATAAGCTCAAAACAAAGTGTGTGGTCATGTAACTGTCTTAAACAGCTTTCCTTTATCGGGGTAAGATAATAAACAGTTTAACCAATTGACACAAGTAGGTAAACAACTTGACCGGCATTCTTACTGGCTTATCCAATGTACGCAAGTGTTTACAAAATTACGTTTTGATGTCAATAGCAGAGAATTACCCAATCAATTCAAATCTCATGTACACACAGTATTCCTGCTTTGTCAGATTGAACAATCATGCCATGGACCAAATCACTGAGATCAAATTTTTTAACCATTCTGATGGCTGATGTGAACATTAACTGAAGCTCCTGACCCGTATCTGCATATTTTATGCACTGCAGCCACACGATTGGCTGATTAGATAAACGCATGGATGATTGTTGGTGCCAGAACTGCTGATCTCCTGGGATTCTCACACAAAACAGTTTCTAGAATTTACTCAGAATGGTGCCAAAAACAAAAAACATCCAAAGAGGAGCAGTTCTGTGGATGGAAATGCATTGTTGATTAGAGAGGTCAACAGAGAATGGCCAGACTGATTCGAACTGACAAAGTCTACAGTAACTCAGATAACCGCTCAGTGCAATTGTGAATAGCTTAGCATCTCATGATGATTAGTTCTGAATGCTATTCTGAGATGCAGGTTGGCACTGTTTTGGTGGCACGAGGGGGACCTACACAATATTAGGCAGGTGGTTTTAATGTTGTGGCTAATCGGGGTGTGTGTGTGTGTGTGTGTGTGTATATATATATATATATATATATATATATATATATATATATATATATATATATATATATTATTAGGGCTGTCAATCGATTACAATTTTTCATCAAATTAATTACATGGTGTCCCGATTAATTAATCGCGATTAATCGCATATAAAAATATTTGATGAGAAAGCCCCTCATATAACAATAACTCAATATATAATGTTTATACATATTTAAATCAATATGTAATTATATATAGTTATCTTGAAATATTTAAAAATCCTTCGAGTGTTTTGAACGCAAGAATGTAACGCATAGTGACACTGCCTACTGAAGAGTTTTCTTCACTGTATAAACTGCACGTTGCTCATACAGCTGAAATTTCACTTACTGGAGTACACAGGTGGTACTACAAGCTTGCATTTCTCAGGAATCTTCGTTATTATGGTCCGTGGGCATGAGATTAAATGCGTTATTTTTTTTAACATGTAATTTTTTGTAAAATTAATCGCACTGAATTAATGCGTTAAATCGACAGCCCTAATATTATATATATATATATATATATATATATATATATATATATATATATATATATAAAAAAAAGAGAATAATTTTGCCTTTTATGTATGGCCTTTGTGTTAATAATTACAATTTTGTTTTTACAAAAGGTATGATTTTTCACAATCTAATGTAGAGAAGGCATTAAAGAAATATAGAACTAAACATTACAACCAAACAGCCAGACCAATAATAAACCAATTAAATCAATGAATGGTGTAAAAAAAAAAAACACAGGACAGATTTTAGGGTAAATAATCGAATATGAACAGCCAACAAAATGATGACGTACATTCCTTCTATTATGTAGAAGCCAAACAGAGATAACTGTTGAGGAGATATGCTGCAGTGCATGTGTGTATCAGTCAACATCAACTGAACTACTAACAGCTTAAATGATGAACCTTCGAATTACATTACAGGTTTAGAAAAAGAGTCAGCAATATTTATCATCTTATAGTTCAGCACGCTTACAAACGAGCGACACAAAGAATGAGAAAAATGTCCGATAATATGTGATTTATGAGAAGACTTTCGCAAAGGAGGGAGAGAAAGGCTGCTTCAGAAAGTGTGTATGTGTCTTACTTCACAAGTGTTATAGTCCTCTGAGTCCAACAGTAAACAGAGTTTAGGCAGAAGCTCTGGCCAGTTCTGTAACTCCCCTTTAGAGGCTATAGTTGTGATCAGAATACCTGAGGAAAGAAATTTAAAAAGATAAAAATGAGTATGAATGATACAATATATGCCATGTTCTGTAAGATGTTGGCTGAGTAACCATAGAAACAGCACCGCATATCTCATCACACTCGTAGTCTACTGTCAATCACAAAAGGCAGCTAATCCAGACACGACTGCAACTACACATATACTACAGAGGCATACAATCAATGATTGATCTTGATTCAAAAACAACACAAAACCATACATAGACCCAAAAGGCTTAATATAGTTTACGTCATGGTGGGTTTTCATGATGCCACAGAACTGTGGCTAAGAGCCAGAATCGAAATGCACTACCAGTCCATACTCACCCACTGTGGCTCTAATGAGTGGTGAGGAGTCTCCAATGTTCTGTAGACATTCATTTTTGATGAAGTCAGAGACACCATTTGGGAAGTTCTGATAATGGGCCTTCACGTTGTTCTTCAGAATGAGCCCACTGAGAGAGCGAGTGGGCTCATCTATGAAAAAGGGAGGGACAGGGTGACAAGCATTATTGATTTCAGACAGTGTGGAAATTGATTTCAGACAGTGTGGAAAATAAGGTCCTGGGAACAGATCACAACAGGATTAAAGCAAACAGACAACAACTGGTTTGGTTGAAGCTTCATAAAGGGCCTTCTGTTTTATTATAGATGGACCTCAGGCTAATTTAAAGAGAGGAAGAAGTCTTGGTAGATGAACCAGTGCCATTTCTAAACATGTTGCCATTAACCTGAAGCCATCCTAGCAATGAAGGGACCTGCTCCAAAAGTCACTAATGAGACTAAACACTGCCTAAAACTGAGCTAATAGCTTCCACTTTGGTCTGTTTGTTTCAACTCCCTTTTCTTATATCAGATCCATCCTTTCCAGTAAATGTACTATAAGATTATCTCTCAAACTGCCATGGCAGACATCATAAACAGTAACAATTAACCACACTGCAGACCAACAGCAGGCAATTTCCTGTAGCCTCCCATTCCAAAATGTGTCAAAACAACAGGGTTATATTCCCGGAGGTTTTGTACACATGCTCTCTCTTGTGTGAGGGTACCAGCTGTACAGGCGTGGTATCAAGGCTTTAAAACTGAAGTGACCCATATTTACCAAGATGCTTGTCTCAGTTCAGGTGTCCCTTTTGTGCAAAAAATTGAGAATACATTACCTGCTAAATCAGTAGGGATGTGCATGAATAAACAATTAATCAAGTACACGTTCAGCTTTAAATATACTAGTAAAAACAATACTCGAATATTGCAATTCAATTATGTTTTGTGCCTTCACTTGCCATGGGCAACAATGAAACTGCTTCTTTCACCAAAATAATGCTGAAACAAACTCAACGCATTGGTTGGTGCTGTGGATGCATGATGTTATTAAGGTAACAGTTTGCCCTTAAAGAACATCTAAATGCTTTAAAGTGACTGTACCACTTATGAAGACTTGGATTTTTCATTTCTGTGTTTTTCTTGTTGTCACATTTGAGCCTCGATGTTATTGTTAATGTATAATGCAAACTTATTTCATAAGAAAAACAGGTTCAAATGTTGAACTTAAATTCTCAATTTCAAGTAATCGATTACTCTGGGATTTTTTTATGTGTTAAGAGTACTAGACTACAAAATTACGCTAAATACCCATCCCTACAATTCAGACCTGTAAACTAAAAATTAAATGTACTGTATGTCAACACAACAGTTACATCTTACCTTCTGTCTTTAGCTTTGTAAGCACAAATATCAAGTAGTTGTTGAAGTCTGGGTATTGATTGAGCTGCTCAAGTTTCTGTGGTGCTCACTAAGGAAAGTCATGCAAACTAAAGAGATGGAGTATAATGTGAACAGAAAGGGTAATGTGTATTAATGAATGTCATTGTACGGACTGTCACTTAGCCAATTTATCCTAACAGAACTTGGTGGGATCATGCAAATGATGTGCATAATTTCACATCTATAAAGTATGAAAGCTGACTGTGCATATGGGATTGAAGATAATTACTTGCAACAATTATTTTGAACAAAAACTGTCAAATGGAATTGTCATGTAATATAAAAATAATTTAGACTCTTCTCTCATTTATTTACAAAAATACAAATTCACAGTTTCAGTAAGGCACTTACAATGTAAGAGAATGAGGCCAGTCCATTAATGTTAAAGGTGTATTCAGTAATTTGTTTAATATACCGTCTTGGACTTGACAACTAGCAGCGTGGATGCAGCATCATTCAAAATAAATAGTTTTGAGTTACAGATGCCATTGTATAAATTCACTATTCACAGTCAGCCATGAATAATTGAATCCATGAGTGATAATTTCCAATAATAGGGCGGTTTACAGAGATTAGTATTTTTCAGTTGTTCATGTGATCATAACATGGCAGCCCGGTGAGGGGACCCACTCCATGTAGAATAAAACATGGCTGATATGACTGAAATCTTCATAGTCATGATTTTAAAAATACGTTTCAAAATTAATATTAATTTCTTTAGGAGTACAACTATGAGGAAAAATACTGAGTGCACCACATTGTTTCAAATAGCCACAAGACATAAACATTTTACAAGTGATAACATTTCTTACTAATCGTATCTGTGTAATGTTATATTAAATTTTACAATTGACGACACAATGTTGGTAATCCCAGTAATGTGATAAAATGACCTCTGATTTTATTACACTAAATTAAATTAACAAGTTTATTTACGTCTTGTAGCTGAACTTTTTAAGCAGCGTTTATTTTAAAGTTTTTTTGACTTGCCCCATTCACTTCCATTTACTGTAACAACGATTTAAATTGTTTGGTTTTTTTATAGAGAAAAGAGACGAGTCCAATTTATTTATTTATTTTATTGTGGTAAACAGCATTGTGCCACAAGTCCTGTCGATTGAGCTGAACTTGTATTGAACCCGGAACATTCCCTTAACCTACATTTATGACGAAACACAACAGATAAAAAAAAAAAAGTTAAATATTGGATAAACCATCCTAGCGGTATCATAGTTGCATCGCTCATTTCAAATGCCTTTGTCTGAGCTGCCTCCGATTACACGAGAGAAACATCGTGACAACACTCGCACCACTGCAGCTGAAGGTTTATCTTATCGCAGGCTGCGTCTCAAAACCTAGCTAGACAGCATTCAGGGGCAAGGCTCGTTTTTATGTTCCAAACACGCCTATGATGGCCCCCACAAACACTGTCTAGGTAGGCAGCTCACAAGTTTTGAGACATAGCTCATTAGATCACCTGATGGTTTATAAATAATCTCAGGGAAGATGCTAAAGCTCCTTTCATCTGTTGTAGTTGACAAGACAGCATCTTGACCCGCTAACTGATCTAAATCTAAGTAAAAAAAAATCCCTCTTAAATGACAGCGATACACGTACGGACACTACACAGTCAGCACACTTTTCTACACGTAAAATACAGACAAACCCATAAAGAAACAGTCCCTGATTACGGCGTGTGCATTAAAAATCTCAAGTACAACTAGCGTATTGCGCTAATCACAGGCCAATTCCTACTGAAACGCCTCCATCCTCTAACACGGTGTATTTAGTGAACTATTAAAGGATACTTGTTGGACGGATCGTTGCGTGGATGTGTCAGGGGACTGTGATTCCTTGAGCAGCTGTAAGATCTGGTGAAGTCCCTGCTCGTCGGGTTTCCATTGACACTCCATCTTGTATAGTAAGAGTCTCTCTCCCTCGGTCGCCACAGACACAGATCTACACCCTTCACATCAAATAACGGCCTCCACCTTGACCTTCGCAAGACCGACTGCAATCGAGCGGAAGAGAAAGCAGCCTCGGCGAAATTTACCGTTGGATGGACTCGCCTGAAAATGAACGTGTTTCTCGAGCGTTGGGCTGCTGGTAACGCTAGGCTAGCTCACATACATGGACTCTGTGAGGTCCAGATCACCGCACATCGACACAACGATAAGCCTATGTGTGGCACCGCCCGGGTCCTAGCGCCTGCCGAGAAATGTAAACGCAATGGTGGAAAGTAGTTACAAGAAAAGGGTACGATTAATATTTGTCCCGTGTAAAGTGTGCCGGTGCCCGGCTAGCTCAGTCGGAAGTAGACTCTTACACTGCGTTCACACTGCCAGCGACAAAACGACCTCATCTCATTAATTTTCCGTGAGAGCTGGCGACTTCCGGCAACACGAGCGACGGTGACCGGATGTAGGCGTGGTCAGCGACGCGACAAAGTTGAGAAATTTTTAACTTTATGCAAATGAAGAGCGACTTTCGGGAGCGACAGCCAATACGAGAGAAGATGATATCACGTGATCCTAATATTTTAATAATAATATTAATTGTAAAGAAACTACTGTTTAGACTCTCCATACACACCACTAGCGGCATAACCGCCAGCCTCTGGAGACATGCAGCGACAGAGTAGCTGGCAGTGTGAACGCAGCTTTTATCTCAAACCCCGCACATACACACAACACAAGTAGCGACATCAAGCGATAAAGTCGCTAGGGGACGTTACTGCTGTCGCTCTAACTTTATTCGTGGACTACACGTCTTGCCAGTTCTTTTGAAATATTATCACAGATGAGGCATTTTGCAAATAAAACTATGATTTAATTTTAATTTGATATGGAATCAAATTTTTAATTTGTCCCTAAAAATGAACATTCTACAGGGGAGAGGGTTTTTAAATGAACTGCAGCAGTGCATATTGCATCATATTAATAATAAGATGAACAAACTATCAGTGTTCAAATCAAACGCGCTCAGACTCCCCACAGTTTCTTTTCCACGCATAATTTAAAAAAAAAATTATATCCATGTATGTGGTTACATGGATAGGGTTGCCACCATCCTGTAAAATATGAGACTCAGCGAGTATTGATACTGACTACCACCCTTGGAGTCACGAGTTCGAATCCAGGGCATGCTGAGTGACTCCAGCCAGGTCTCCTAAGCAACCAAATTGGCCTGGATGCTAGGGAGGGTAGTCACATGGGGTAACCTCACGATTAGTGGTTCTTGCTCTCAATGGGGCGCGTGGTAAGTTGTGCGTGGATCACAGAGGGTAGCATGAGCCTCCACATGCTGGGAGTCTCCGCAGTGTCATGCACAATGATACACGTTATAAGATGTGCAGATTGACTGTTTCAGAAGTGGAGGCAACTGAGACTTGTCCTCCGCCACCCAGATTGAGGTAAGTAACCGTGCTACAATGAGGACCTACTAAGTATTGAGAATTGGGCATTCCAAATTGGTAGAAATAAATTAATAAATACATTTGAAAAAATTATGCATATTAACTCAATGCATTTATTGCTAAAACTGTGGAGGATGTGGTTTCAGTGTCCCTTACTTTAAAAATTCCAAAGTGGCAACCCTATACATGGATATAATAAATATACTCAAGGTTTGACAATATCTCTGCATTGTTGAACCGAGCACTAAACAATGAAGAGGTGAGATCAAGCATTTCATCCTCATTGTCAACATGAAGCTCCTTCTGTAATGACAAGAGACACAGTCTGGGCTCACTTGTGTCGCCGGAAGTCTCCAGCTCTCATTGACAATGAATGAGATGAGGTTGCTTTGTCACTGAAAGTCACTGCATGTGTGTACGGGATTTCGATGTTGTGGGTTCGATCTCCACATTGGGAACATTCTTTATTTCAGAAATGGGTAATTTGACCGACAATGGTCGCCCTCGCAACATGTGGTTCTTGGCGACAGCACCAACACAAATTTAAAAGTAATGAATGCTGTTTATCCTGCAATGATTCAAATGTGCACATTCAGAATATGTTTTATTATTGTAGGCAAAACTATAAACTTAAGCATTTGTTTCAGCCACCAAATGAGCTTGGTTAGTTTAGTCTGTAAAACATGATCATTGTTCCTATGAAGCAAGGGTTTCAGATACATGTTCAAATCCGTGTATCTTCCATTCATTTCATGTCCATTTTGAAATAAAAATTAAATAAAAATAAAAAACAACTTATTTTTATTTAGCAATTATTTGCTTTGGTAAATGATTCACTTAAACATTTTTCCCCCTTTTTAATAAATGCATTATGCATTCAGAAAATTAAGTTTTAGAAAAACTTTAATACTGATTTTGTATATTAGATTTTCCAGTTATCTCATCTGTAGGCCTAAAATGTTCACAGAAGTTCATGTAAAGTTATACAGTAAATGTATCCTGCCCGAATAGGGATTTCCTTCCCCCTTAAAAGTCCCCTTTACTGTATATCCCTTAAAATCACCATGATAACAATAGTTTTTCCACTTAATGCCATATTTACTATGCTATAGTTTATCATCTGTCACATCTCATCACGTTTGCAGTGGTTCTGCTTTATAAAATTTAGAAAGATTTTCACACCGGGGGGCCCATTTTCATGATTTCACCTAGAGCCCCACATATCTAAATGCCGGTCCTGCTTTCAGTGGTCTAAGCCACCCTTAGTTTCTGACCCTGATGTTGGGCATGCATTTTCATCCACTCAAATGATCTATTGTCTACTTTACTTCCCATGAAAAGTCACCTAATTTCAAGCCATAATGCCTGCCTGAAAGTTGAAACTTGGTAGAAATATCTTTGGCAATTTTTGTTTTAATTAATTTCACTCTGTACACTGTAAAATATTTAACGTAAAATCAACAGTAACTTACTGGCAGCAAATAGCCAGCAAGCTTCTGTATTTTATTCCATGGTAAAATTACTGTAAATTTAACTACAGTAGTTCAGAGCATACTGTATAATAACTTACAGTATATTTATACTGTAAAATTAATTACAGTTTTACTGTATTTTAAAATCCTGTAAAGTTACTATACATTATAATTGATTGTAGTTTTTTTGCTATATTTACAGTAAACCATAGATTATAACAAACTACAATCTGTTAAACGTTTAAAACAAGAATGAAATATCAAGGCTTGTCTGCAAACAATATTTTACACAGTGATATTACTGATTATTAGATGTCACACGTCAATTACGACAACACTCATAAGTCCATTTAAAAACTTTAATTACAATTTAATTCATTAAACTGTAAAAAAAAAAAAAACAAAAAAAAAACAACTCTCCACACTCGGCAGGGCCAATACAGATCCCAGATTTTTGCTGCCTATAGAGAACAATTTTTTTACACTGCCTCTGTGCCAGACATACGGCCCGCGGGCTGTATCAGGCCTGCCACATGGTTTAATGACTCATTTATAGCAAAAGCGTTTTTATTTTTCATTGGATATTTCAGTTAACTTGCATTGGGACCTATCTCCACAAGCGCTTAACATGCTCAGGGTTGCCAGATAAGAGATGCAACACCCCCAGTTTGAGATTTATATTTCCCCAAATTGGAAATATTCTGCCTAATGTAATACTTATTTTGCGCAATCTGGCAACCATGCACGTGAATGCGCCTTTTCTATCTCTCACTTTCCCCTTTGAACAAACTTAGCGATTTGTAATGCAATATTCTGCTCAAGGAAAAGTGTTATACTCTGTGTCCATTCTTGAGGCTGCTTGTGATGTTTGGTGTTACTTTGCAGGTAAACCTTCTCAGTGATTAAATTAAATATAAAAGTAGATCTCGGCATCATTGACATGAAAGCAAAAGCAAGTCAGAGACGAATATCTATTTTTTATTTGTGCAAATTTAGAAATGTTGAAGTCCCTTCGCACATGTTATCTAACTCTTGCAGAAATAATTTATCATAGTCATGTAGCCGGTGTTACTCAGTTGTGTGCTGAACGTCAAACCATCGAGGAGACCCGCATCATTGACCCTTTTAGCATGTAAATGGGTAATGTTTTAGAAAAAAATAAGTAAACTCGCCGCTTTGCGACAAACATGAAGAGTTTTATACATTTCCATTTTTTTTTATTAAAACAGACCCCTGATGTAGAGATTGTTAAATTGAATAATACATTAACAGGGAATTAGAGATGGTAAAATACATTTATAAGCTCAGCCTTTATTACATTTTTAATGCCTGATAGAAAAGTCTATCTATATACCTTTTGTAGAGCAATTAAATATTTTAGGCAAATGAAGAATAGTCCCATTAGCCACAGATACACTTCAGAAAATTGAGTACACAACTATTTCTGGGCTTAAAAGTTACAAAAACCAAATCAATGCAGAACATTGTATTTCAAAAGGAAATACATGCAAGCTCGATGTGGCCCATTTACCAAAATAGAATACCTGAAAACTACTTTTAGACCTAACTAAAAAACATGAAAAGCACAGTTTATTTCATTTGTATCTTTGTGATATTGTATTGTTTGTGCTTTTGCTAGTAATTCTTATTCTATTTTGCTTAGTTCTTATTTTATACATCAGACTTGTCTTTAGTGTATTGAATTTATATTTGTTAGGCTAGTAGGCCTAGTTTTAGCTGTGGTATCGAAATTGGAATAGAGAATTGCGAATTTTCACTGGTATCTAAAATGTTGGTGTCAATACTGCCTGTTTTTACAAAAACCGTTTCATGGCCAGTAACAAATATTTATGGCTGGTAAGTTTTCTTAAGTCACCGGCCATTGGCGGCAAAACGTTCGTTTTAGGCCCTGGATCTTTATTCACTAACATAAATAATCTCATGACTACAGATTGTGTTATAAACACACACACACACATACCTGTCGCAGATTTTTTTTTCTAGCAGACCAATCACAGCGCTTGCGGTCCACGTTGTTAAATTTTTGGAGAGGTGCACATCACGCTACGCCGTAGTATAGGCTGCACGTGCTACGAACAGCCTACGACATGGCTACGGCGTAGGTTCGACACAGAAGTATAAAACAGCCTTTACCAACCTAAAACTGCTCATTTTATGAATTTTAATATGTTCTTCAATAATTGCACATTACTTATCTCTGTATTAGCCGAAGGAGATACTCATCAGCAGCTGCAATGTTGAACAACTACATGCACGCTGAAAGTAGTCAACAATTTTATCTACAGTAGGCTACTTACCCATCCACATCTGGTAAAAAATATAATATTTAGAAATAGACAACTTTAAGGTCACATTTTAGCTCTCACCTGGTCTCTAAGGCTCAGGCTGGAGTAAGGAATAGAAAGCAAAGTAAAAATATATTATGGGTATTGAGTTAATCAATTTTACCTATATTATTGATCATTGGATGGGACATCATACCCTGTCTCCCACCCACAAAATTGTGCATAACCTTATGAGAAAATATGTAACTTTTTTTAAAAAAAACTATATGCTAAATTCCTTACTGTATGGTTTACCTTATAAAACGATGTATTATAAAATGCAGAAACTGAAATTACCACAATAAACCGAAAAAAACTTCCTCTGTCAGGCTTGTCTGTTGGAATATTACTGTATTCAATTTAACAGTAGCTAATATAAGATTACTGTAATTATTTTCCAGCTCTGTTGTTTTTTCCAAAGAATAGCATAAATTGACAGCAACTTATCTTTAAATAGTTTCTACAGTAACAAAAATTGACATTTAATGTTGAATGCGGTGAATTTGTACAAGCAATGCTTTAAACAATGAGACGATTTAAGACGCAGCTTTTCAGTTTACTCGCTGATATCAACTACACGCAAATGCACAAGGCTGTCAGAAGGTTAAACATGACAAAAAGTGGCATCTTTAATTCATCACTTTAAAATCACCACAGCTAAAAATATTAAACTTACTAGTTTGTTGTTGGACGACTAGTGGAGCATCCTGTCCCATTTGTAGGACGTGTGTCTTTCTATCTGTCTGCTTGTTTTACTTCCGTTGTCTTTAATCAGTCATTTAAATGCTGCCAAACAGCTATACTTTGTCGCTTTTTTTGATGGATAAGAATCTGGAAGATCGAATTCCTCTTGTTATATTTTGGAATTCTTGTGCTTAAGCTTTCACGTGAATTTAAAATTCCCCTTTAATTTCTGGACACCTGATTAAAGCACCACTCCATCGTCCGTAACCATAGCAACAGCTCCAGTACCCACATATAGTTTTCCCATTTAGGCTTATAAAATCGTACGAAAAACGTTTATATGCTAATATATATATATATATAGGCCTATATAATTTTTTTTAACGGTGGATTCTAAATTCTTATGGTTAAATTAACCGTTATATTTTTAATCACGGTTAATGGTAAAACCACATAATCGCATCATCCCTAACTCAGTGCATACTCTTAGATATTTATACACTAGCTATGTGTTATTTGGAGTTTGTTTTTAGCATTGCAAACAATGTCACACAATGTGGAACAAACAACCATGAATGACAGGCTACAAAAATGCAATTTTATGAGAAATTTACAATGCAAAACTCACCTTTTCTAACGTCTTCCAAAGTAAATTTAGATAAATATTTCCCTTTTTAGATATTTAGAAAAGGCAATCCATCTCACACATTATTTTGATGTTGCACTTAAATTCCATGTAGTAAAATCGTTTAAATGCTGATTTGTACTAACATAATACTGTAGAAAAATAAGAACATGTTTTCAAACAACTCTTGCATGTGTAAGACCTTACCCTGGCCACATACAAAAAAATAAACATGTTAAAGGAATAGTTCACCCAAAAATGACAATTATTTTCACATCCTTGTGCCATCCCAGATGAATACAACTTCCTTCCTTCCGCAGAGCACAAATGAAGATTTTTAGAATTTCTCAGCTCTTTTGGGCCATACAATGCAAGTGAATGGGTGCCAAAATTTTGAAGCTCCAAAAATCCCATAAGAGCAACATAAAATTCATCCATAAGACTCCAGTGGTTAAATCAATATCTTCTGAAGTGATATGACAGGTGTGGGTGAGAAAAGGATCACTTTTACATTCTTCTTCTTGTGTCGGTTTCTCACCCACACCTGTCATATCACTTCAGAAAAATACATTTAAACACTGGAATCTGATGGATTTCTATTATACTGCCTTTATGTGCTTTTTGGAGCATAAGAATTTGGCATTGTATGGCCTGAAAGAGCTGAAATATTTTTTCTAAAAATCATTATTTGTGGTCTGTAGAAGTAAGAAAATCATATACATCTGGGATATCATGAGGGTGAGTAAATGATAAGAGAATTTTAATTTTTGGGTCAAATATCCCTTTAAGCACCCAATTATCTTCAGAAGAACCACTTTGATTTCATGTTGTTTAGAAAAGACATGAATGATTCTTAGTGACACTGATAATCAGTGTTTTTTAATATTTTGAAGTATTTTATATTGCTCATAAGCAGGGTTATGACAACTAAATATCCTCTGGGAAATTAAGAGTTCACAACTCTATTCAAACATCCTTTTATATTTCACAAAAAAAAAATCATTTACACATTATTTACCCTTTGTGATTTTATGTCTTTAAATTACTTCAAAAGTTGAAGGTAACAGTAGGTTATCTTGATATAAGAGGAGGTAGATGAAACCAAATACTGAGCTTGGATGTGCCATCTTCAGAGTGTGCTGATCAAGGACCTTCACTCTTATAATAGTGCACACTAAAGCTGAGAGTCTTGTTCAGTTAGTGTTCACTCCGACAGTAGAGTGGACTGCAAAGGTCTACGAGTCCTTTGACTGGTCATTCTTTCCTGTTCCATTACTCCCAAAGGCCTCCTTTTCCCTGAGGGGGTGTGACACAGGAAATCATCCAGGGTCTGCCCTGTGATCTGGCCAGCCTCTTCTAACCGCCTCACCACCTGCTCCACCTTCTTCTCCCACAGTCCATTAGTACTCTTCTTCCTCAATTCATTAACCTGAGAGACCAGAAGCAGGCAGAAGAAGGCCCAAAGGGAAAGATAGAGCGAAAGGGAGAGGAAAGGTATGAAAACATGCTTTGCGACCTATTTTCTTTTTTTACTTTTAATGATTTTGATAATAAATTAAATTAATATTTTTTTAAATTGAAGACCTTTCAGTATTATGTGCTTGTTTTTAGATCTAATAATATAGTTGAGGTCTCACCACTTCCTGAGAGAACTCAGGTTTTTTCACAAATACTGGAGTCTTTGACCCTAAAGCTGTTGTGAGGGCAGAGATTGCATCTTTCATGGACCCTGTCCTAGCGAATATGAGCACCTAGAAACAGCGTTGTTGCACATTAAATGCTCAATTTAAAGCATTCATTCAGATATCAAACAAAATTAAACTTACCCTTAAGTTCTGGCAAAGTCGACTGTCTATGCTCATGATCTGAGAGTAGATTGTCTGAGCTCTCTCCACATCATTCTAAAACATCAGTAAAATTGATAAAATTGTGAGATGTATTGTTCATCTCTCAAAGATTGCGATTTAATGACAATTTACAACACTTAAATGCCATATGTCTACTAAAATCACACCCATCAGGACTAATTAAAATGAACTGATGTAGCATATATTAAAGTCAAATATAAACCTTACTTAAATCCTATAATTTGAAACAGGATTGTGAGAGATCTCAATCAGCTTACGTGTTTAAGAGCAAGGGCAGCTGCAAAGCAATAGGCATGCCGAGGGATGAGGCTGCCCTTTGTCTGACCTTCTTCCAACAGGGCCAAACAGATATGATATGACTTTGAAGTGTTCTGCCAATCACAAGACACAGGGACACATATATTTGCATCTAATTCTTTGGTTTTAATACATTTTCTTCAATACAACACTTTGACATGCTTATATATGTCTTGCCCTTACCAGTTTATAGCAAGTGGCAAAGGCTAGTATGAAGGTGTCTTTGTTGAATGGCACTCCTTGTTTCTTCATCTCTCCAACCACCTCTAGACCACCTGTAAAAACATGGTCTCTCACAGATTATTAAAATAAGAAACATATCAGTTCATTATCTTAACGACAATGCAAAATATTTAAGCCAATGTGAAAGGCAACGGAAACAAACTGGAGGACAGTATAACTCTCTGACTGACCCATAATTTACATTGCTGCTTTAAAATAAAGAGATAAACTGAAAAACTCACTTTCATAGCATCCTTTAATGAAAAGCATGTCCATGGCGATATTAAATGATGTGGAGTCTAAAAAGAATCCTTTCAGAGCCTATGCAAGGGAAGGATGGAAAAGCAAATATCAGAGTTATGCATAGTTGTTAGTACAATCTAAACCAGTGGCTCTCAACCAGGGGACCTGCGAGATGAAGAAAAAGTAAACTATATATGTTAAAAAAAAAAAAAAAAAAAAAAAAAAAAAATGTTATATCAAAATAAAAAAACTTAATCAAAATGCTAAAAACAGCATCAAAAAATCTAAATGCAGGCCTATCAATAGAAATTTCCTGAAACTTTTATAATAATGAAATGAATCATGTTTAAGTTGAGAACAGCTGATTTAAAACAGTATATTATGTATTGCTCATCAAGAAAACAACAATTGATATGTACATTGTGAGTTCATGGGCAAGTACCGGATCTGTAATAGTTGTAGCTGCCAGCTCCTCTAAACCCAGCTCATAGCATAACCTCATAAAAAGAGGGCCAAACCTGAATTCACCAAACGCCATGTTACGATTCTCTTTATGGTACCTACCATAGAAACAGAGATATACAGGTAACAGTACTATCATACAAATTAAAATGCATCCCTACATCTTTGAATCTTAGCATAATCTCCAATTAAAGTGTTTTAAGAAATAGAATCATCAAATTCCAACAGCATTTCTTTCTAGGTAAAATTTTATCTCAGTACTCTAAAAGATGTTCATAGCCCTATATGAGGAATAATGGATGTAGTCAAATTTTTACCTGTAAATAGCATTTCTAGCCGTGATAACATCTTCAGCAGACTGGCATAAATGCAGAAGAAGTTTCAATTCATCCTTCAAGATTAGCTCATTTTTCTCCATTTTCTTATTAATGGTATCAAAATAATAACCTGTAAACACAGGTGATATTCAGGGCAAAAGTGAAAATGACATATTCAATTCTGAATGTTAAAGGAATAGTTCACCGAAAAATGATAAGTCATTTAAATCGTTTACTCACCATAATGCATTCTCAAATAAGTATGACTTTCTTTCCTCTGCTGAACACAATCGAAGAGATTTTGATGGAGATAGGCGAGTTAGAGGACGAGGACAGAGTTGTTTTTGTCCATAAATGCAAGTCAATATGGTCCAACACTTTCAATATCCAAAAAGGACATAAAGGCAGCAGAAAGGTAATCCATACAATTTGGGTGGTTTAATCCATGTCTTCAGAAGTGATCTGATCAGTTTTGGGTGAGAAACAGACCAAAATGTAAAATATTAATTTTGACATCTGCAGTCCCCTTGGCCTGATGTATGGATTCCTTTATGCTGCAATTATGTAAATTTTGGAGCTTGAAAATGTTGGACCCCATTGACTTGTATTGTATTGTATGGCTACAAACACATCATATATCCATCAAAATACCTTTGTTAGTTTTTCACAGAAGGAAGAAAGTCACACGAGTTTGAGATGACATAAGGGTCAGTAAAATAAAAAATGAAATGAATGAGAATGATCATTTTGGGGGTGAACTATTTCTGTACTGTGTACTGGGAATCACAGTCCATAGAGTGCTCAGGGTAATAAGGTATTAAAATTATGCCAAACAATGCCTGCCCTTTGACCCTGACACTTGGTGTGCAACAGCGACTTTTCTCTGCTGGAAATCCTGCAGCTTCACCACATCTTCAGACAAGAGATGGCGTTTTGCTGAAAAGAGTGACACACGTTTGTAAACATGTTCTTTTTTTCATCAAATGACTGAACTGTCAGCGGCAATTTAACACAGGCAAGACTACTTTTAACATTTTGTTTACTTAAAGTACCACAACCGAGAGAAATAGTAATTGTGCCAATATACAACTGTGCATTTGTGTAAATGACAACTATGTATAAAAACATTTCCGAGATCAAAATAGTCTCCCAAATGACATTGGCCTTGGACACTTGCCACTTGCTATTGTATGTTTGGCTTAAGTAAGACAAAACAAAGAAATCATTATGCACGCAACAATTGCAAATACCTCCATCTCGACATTTGAAACAGTGTGACTGTAGGGCGCCTCGAAGCACTGCTGCTTTTGATGCATCGGTCAGTAAAACGCGAGCACAGCCGCTCAGTCCTCGCAGCGCCATGTCTGAGCTCACTCACACACAGTGTGGCACACTGTGGACTATTTCTGAGGACAACAAATGCGAATTAATATTTTAGCTGGTTGAATTCAGTAGGTTTATTATTTTTGTAAATCAACTATTCTTAGTTTAAAAGCACATTAAGGAAAAACATAGAGTTTTGGTGATACAGATAAATAAAGACCTGTTAATAAACCCGTCACCCCCGTTAAGGGAAATTGGAATATTCCAACATGGCGCTCTCCTGTTGACAGAATTCCTGTTATTATTCTTAACACAATTAACCAATAGCTTGTTCAGAAAATATTGTGATTGTGTTTAATACTTTAAAAAATGTATTGCATTTTTTGGTTTTGCTTTCTCTTGTGTTGATGATCTCAAAGCATGCTGTATTTACCCCGTTTCAAGGCAATGCGCGCATCTCAAACAGCAGGTGGCGCTACTTATTAGAGACTAAACATGTAAAAGATTACTATATATTTTGAAATGAGGGGTGTGAATAACTGATGCATTAGCCATTGATTGACCTGTGATAATAATAGATAATCATGGAAATTAATAAGAGGGCTCTTAGAGATTTCCTAGATGCACTTTAGAATCATGATTTATTCCACGATCATGAACATGTACATTTTTAAAGAATATTCACGCTGCCATTAGCCATATTTGTCTAATTGTGTGTGACTCATTGGGTTATTCTGGTGGGACTCTGTCTGCTGAGTGTTTCTTTAGCAACAGTACCTCACCCCATTCTGCTGAGACTCATTTGTGCCCTATTGGATGCTGACTCTTAAGTGTGCTGGATTATTGATGAGATCTAAAGTAGATCTCATCAAGTAGTTCAAATAAAATTATGTATTTTGATCAGCATAACTTAAATTCACAATTTAATTCCTTCATTGTTCCTGCCATGGATATCATGTACATGTGTTCATTTATAAATTAGAATTTACAAAACTATTCATAACACAAAGGTTTGACCTGGGCATTGCAGCTTCACAGGTGTATCTTTCTCTGTTCTTGTACCTCCTCTGCCGTGTCTGATTAGCAATACATTTAGCAGTTTTGGAGTTATCTTGAGTGTTTTCTTTACATTAGCCCAGTGTTCTCTGAACTAATATTAGTTTTTTATTTATTTATGAAAAACCTCTTCATGTTAGAAAATACAATGAACGCTTCTCTGAGACAGGCAGCAAATGCAGATATGTGATAGCTACTGTAACGGTCACATTTGTATGTAGACAGAGGCACTGAAACCATTTAAACAGGCCTTTAATTGAACAGAACCTCAAATGTTAGATAACTGATAAAAGAGGAATTCCCTACAGGAGCTTTTTTCCAGCCCCATTTTAAAGAGATAATGAAAAAAGAAAGAAAGAAAGGGATAATGAAAAAAAAGAAAACTATAAAAATATACTCTTTTGTTGTTTCAAACCTTTATTTATTTCTTAACAAAAAGTACGAATGTTAAAGACTGACAGCCTCAGTCACCATTCATTTACAATATATGGACAAAAGAATCTATGAATGAATGAAAGTGAATGGTGACTGAGACTGTCAAAACTGCGCAACATCCCCTTTTGTGTTCCACAGAAGGCACTAAGTCAGATGGGTTCAAAAGAACATGAGAGTAAATACATTTTCATATTTAGGTGAAGTAACGCTTTAAATATCTGGGACATTTTTGTCACTTTCGATGCCATTTTTGCCTTGAGTCCTGGTTGATTTCTTACACTGCTTCTCTGTTGTTTTGCATTTAAAGAGAGTATGGTGCACATGGCCAAGTTACATAATTGTATCTAACCCTTTAGACTACACAGTATTTAGTGTTTTTGATTAGCATAACTGTGCTACCAATTAGTAACTTCAGTGAAAACATTAGGAGTAATGAATTAAAATTACTAGGTTTAAATTCATGATCATAATTAAGTAATTCATGGAACTCCTAATAACTGATGATATTAATAACAAAATAAATATTTATAACATCCACATGTAAAATGCAGTAATTCCTTTGCTCCTTTCACATAAAAGGAAAGGCAGCTCAGATCTAAAGTCATTTTAGGCTGCATGAACCATCTGACCCTCATTGATCTGAGGACATCATGTTCAGATACATGACATTCACTGCATGCCGTGACCCAGAGTTCTCGCACTGAACTTCAGCCAATGTTATTTCACTGGCACTTTGCCGCTAGACATTTCCATTTTGATTTAGCACTACGATTCTGTCTGGGTTTGAAAAATGCCTGCAGTGTCCAAGTCATCATTAGTTAGTGTCCTCAATGGCATGGGCATTAACATGGAAGATTGCCAAACACTGAGCAGTGACTTGTCTGTATTCACTCACTGCAACAGTCATAAATACATTCTTGATTTGTTATAACCACAGAAGCACTTATTTTCAAGTGTCCATTTTTGTGTGTTTGTATTTATTGTTTTAAAAAGGCATATGGGATATTTCTATCCTTATGTCCTTTTAGTTATGCACACTATTTTATTTTAATATGTTGTCCTTTTGAGATGCATCAGAAAAAAATCACTTGTTGAATCTGACATATCATATGTGAATATGTACTAATTATATAAATAATTTGATCCTCTAATCATGTTCCTAACTAACCTGTGATATTATAAATCCTGCAGGTGTTTATAAGTAACCAAAATCCCTAAGAGACATCTGATCCCTGGGGCGCAGGCCTGTTTTGAAGCCAGTTAAACTCTCAGAAAAGCATGTGAGCAATCCCAAAAGAAAACCCCCATCACACAAAAAACACAAATAATTTTCCACAAAACTATTTATTGTGGGCTGATGTTCCCTCTTTTTAACTGTAAGTTCCTTTACATCAAACATCCCAGATTTGTGAAGAAATATCGCACACAAACATCAGAAAAAGCACAAGTAATACTTTAATTGCAGACTATTAACTCTAGATATGAGATTAGGAATGAAAAGAGGAAAGATGCAAGTTCACAAGTTATAATTCATACACAACTGCAGACATTTTCTTACTAGCACATGAAGGTGTAATTGAGGAGAGATTGTGAGGGTTTGAGAGGAGAAAGTGAAGACAAGTGTTTAATAGTTTAATAGAGAGATGAAATAGATTGAAAGAGCAAAGTGTTTTTAGCCATTTAGATGTCTTGCAGGTGAACAATAATGCATTTTGCTGAAGCATGTGGTTTGCGTCTGTTGCTGCTGTTATTATGGAATAAGAGAAGTTTCCAGTTCTGAAGTGTGACATATATTGTGAAGTTTAAGAAGTTTGTTAATAAGTGTACTGTACTTCTAACATCAGTGACTGTCGCTATTGATTAAATGCAATAAACCTGGTCCGAGTTTATGTTTCTCCAACTGTGAATTATTTCAGTAATTTCCTTGCAATGATCTGTTGGCTGTAATGAGTTTCTCCTCTCAGTGAAAGAAAGTACAGATAAATGTGAAGTGTAATATTTTATACATGCACGTCTTGCCACTCACTCTGTCACCAAACTATTTATAATTACAGTACAGTGCAATTTTATAAAAGATTCCTAAGGAAATGAAAAGTTTTCTGTTTCATCACATTCTATGTACCATAATCTGGATTTCTCTTAGCAACATTGACAAACTAAGAAAATAAAAATTGTTGATGGATAAGATTTGGACAAACAATGCTGAATATCTTTAAACTTCGAAGACTCGGTTGTGAGAAAGAAGAAAGCAATAGTTAATAATTTAAATTCTTATTTTTGTTTTTTTAAAATTTGGCAACTCTGAATCAACATAATTTTCCCCTGTGAGAGTCCTCATTTCACAATTGACTTCATAGGAATGCACAACTACCAAATTTCAAAATGTTTAATTAATGAAGCAATAAATAAGGCATTGTAAGACACGATAACTGAATTAGTCAGTTAAAAGGATAAAACATATCATAATGTGGGCAAATAATAAGCAGTACAGATTGATGAGTCAAGATTTTTTCAAACATTTAATTTTTACCAATTTAAATTAAAAAGCTGGTGTAAAATTCACAATATATCAAGCTAATGATGGGTAGTTTAAAAAAAATGATCTCCTACACAAAAAATGAAGGTCTATTACACTGGTGTCAGAAGACAAGTCAGTATATTGTTTGCTAGTCCTGGAGGAAGAGGTAATATATTAATGTTTACTATATTTCGTTTAGGTTTTAATGTATTACTTATGGAATTTAATGTTTCATAAATTCCATTTTATTTACTCAAAAGTAAATTTTATTTACTCACAAATGTGGCAAGCCTCGCATTCATTTTATGCAAGTATTACACTACTCAGTGCTGCTGGAATATGATCTTTTATGTTGCCTTTGCATCATAAGCTATATATGTAATTTGTTTTGTGTCTTATGTGGTTATGGATCATTCTCACCATTCATTGTCCTCATATTAAGTGCATCATGTTTATTGTACATTCAGTTTAACTTTCTAAGACATTAAAACAATTCTTCAGTCCTTTTTTTGCTGATTTGATACACGTATCAACTGTTTTTAAATTATTAAATGATTAGTACTAGGTTAGGTTTTATTGGAACTGCTCAGTACATTGTTTATTCACTGACAATGTGCGTGTGTGTGTGTGTGTGTGTGTGTGTGTGTGTGTGTGTGTGTGTGTGTGTGTGTGTTTTATGTGGGTGTGTTTGAGGAGGTTTCATACACACCAACCGCTGCTCTAGGCATGGTCAACAAAACCTTTGCATAATCCTTTTATTCCAAATGTTTTCACAATTTGAGGCCTCAAAATGTATTGGATAATTATATTAAGAAACATTTTAACTACTGGTTCCCCCGTTTAGTATTTGGAATGTGATCCAAAACATTTGCTTTTGTAATTATGTGTAGTAAGCTTTTCAATGGTTTTGTTCTTCAATATACACCATCTACAACATCTTGATCATTAGTCATGACAATCACAGCTCAATCTTACATGCAGGGAAAGATTCATCTTGCATAACGACAGTGCTGCTGCTCGCCAAAACCATAATGTTTAAGTCTTGCTGCTTCTCGTGGGTTTCCTGATACCACTCCCTCATAACTTCTGTATCATGGGTTGGGATCAGTGTGACCTAGAGGGGACAGAAAATTAGTACAAATATCCTATCTAACTTTTTTGCTTGGACAAAGATTGCAATATTAAATATTCGTAAGGTACCTGCATATTATTTCCCCATTGGCTCTTTCCTTCTAACACAGCATCAAGGACTGCCTTACTGGGCTCTTGTGCTGTTGGATCATTGCCACTGACTACATAGTAGGAGGATCTAATCCGTTTAAAGAACTCAGCATCCACATTCTTGGCATTGCAGTGATTTGGGATGTAAACTAGGTCCATATACATTGGAGGACAGTTAGGTACTGACATTCCGTTGCTAGACTTGGTGCCTCCTTAACAACAATGAAAAAAACAAAACATGAATTAAAAAAAGATTTAAAAATCGAAGGGCTATTAGAAATAAAACCATGATTTTACTGTCCCTTAAAAAAATATCTAAATTTTAAGTTAAAATGTATAAACTGTATATATGTTTAAAGGAAAGTGCACATTTTAGATGCTGTAATTGGGCACCATTTCTTTAAAAAATGTTACCTTTATGAGTTCATATCAATGGTCCTGAGGTGTGACAAAAGGGAGGCAAAACAGGTTCTTACAGACAGTCCTTTGATTGTCCTGGATTTATTTTACTTGAGTCACATGTATTATGATTTTTTTTCTATCAAGACAAGTGTAATTTTTGATTGTAAAATTGAGAAATATTGAGAGATGAGAATTTATAATAAAATCACTTTATTCTTCATAATAAAATTCCAGGTGTATTTATATTTGTACAAATTGTATATATATATTTTTATGAAGGAACAGTAAAAATATGATGCCATGAAACCATGTGTTTTGTGGAGCATTGTTTGCCAACATGATTTTTTAAAACTAGGGTTACCTGAAGTGTTACTTTTCACTCCCTTTGATGCAGAGGTATTGGTAGCATTTTTGGCATCTTTATTTTCTGTAGTCTTTTTTGGAGAGGATGTTTTTATCTCTTTCATGACAATTGCTTTTGTCAAGCTCTTTGTTGCAGATGATTTGGTCTTGCTGCTGATTTTGTTCTTTTTAGGTGTCCCTCCCTCCTCTTTTTGGGATGCCTCCTCAGCCTTGAGGACCTCTGGATCCACCATGCAGACATCAGGATGTGGAGGAGCAGGAGCAGTGTCTCTGGGCGTAACTGGAGATGGGTCTGCATGACGATAAGTGAGAGTCCTATCTGTTGGTAATGTTTCTGAGTCATCCTCAGAGTCAATATTTGCATCTGCAGTTATTGATGGACACTCCTCTGTGCCAGGAGGGACATCAGAGTCAGTTTGAGAGGGTGCTGATTCACTTACAGAGGTTGGTGGAGTTTCCTCACACTGCTTGCTCTGCTGTTTTTCTCCATGTGGAGGTTGTCCTCCTCCAGACTTAGCAAGTGGCTTTTCTTCCTCAAGAGGATTTTCCTCATTCATGAAGTATTCAAGAGGGCTGGGGTTTATAAAGGAGGGAGAAAGCTCTGTCTTTGGATGTCTGTATTCACAGGAGGTTACCAAACACAAGTCCACATCTGCACGTGACTGAGAAAGGCTTTTATTTGAGGGATCTGGCATTCTAGGTCTATCATCACATTTCTTGGTAGATTCGCCATAATGTGTGGTGTGGAAACATGAAGTGGAGCTGCTGGAAACATTATCTTTAGTCTCTGTCTGATTGGAAGAGGGAGAAAATTGGGATGGAGATGATATTTTTGGACTGATGGGGGATTTCGAGTCTGTAAAAGGATTGGTTGCTAGGCTAATTTTAAGATCATCTGTCTTCTGAGAAAGACAAGATAAAACAGTAGGAGATGAGGGTGACATTGCCTTTATTTTCTCAAAATTCTGTTGGGTTTCCACTGTTATAGGCATGCTGCTCTCATGGTAAAGTGAGGTGGGACTTATTTTCCCTTTGTCCGTTCCTTCATACAAGGTACTTGATCTGCCTAGAACAAGAGATGAGTCAGGAGATTGGGGAGAAAGAGACTGATTGTGGGGTGACAGTTTTGGAGTTATAGACTCTGAGAAAGGACCTGTTGTTGGGAACATTTCTTTTGGCTCCCCAATTTGGGAAGGTGTAGTAACTGATGGGGTGGACTGAGAGGCATCTGATGGGGAAGCAGAGGCAACCTGGGTGCTATCAGATTCTTTGAAAAGCATTGGCTTCTTCTCTGTTTCCCCAGGTCTGCCCTGTTCTCCCGTGACATCAGCTCCATCTGAGGGGCTGTAATCAACTTCTGTTGGGCCATTTTCAGTGGCTTTACGCTGAATTCCTCCTACGGATGGATGATCTGGTGACTGCTTGCTGAAATCCAATTCAAATGAATGTTCTGGGGATTCGTGGCCACACTCAATTGACATGGACTGTTCAGGGGATTTTTTTTCAAGTTGAGGCATTCTCAATTTGGCTGTTTTTGGTGAAACATCAGGGGAGATTGACACAGGCCTAGGACTGTCCTCCTTAGATGGAGAGACTTCTGCTTCTTGCATTGTAGTTGGGGTCTGAACAACAGAGACAGAGAGAGAGTCATCTACCTCTGTGGAATGAGGGGAGCCCACCTCAGCATGTAGTGATGGGGAGACATCATCAGTTGTAGGTTCGGGTAAAGAGCTTGTTGCAAGAGTTGCTGTTGAAGCAGAGGCAATGTGAGAAAATATATCCTCTGCAACAACCTCATCAACTGGAGTGCCAGACTTATCTGAAGTGGTTCCCTCAGATATGGATATTTTGCTGTTCTCTTTAAATGTTGCAAAAGGATTTGTATCAGACAGACTCTCTACTTTAGCTGGCGGCAGTGAAGATGTAAGTGAAGAACTATCAGTTGCTGACATTTTACCATTATTGTCAGTCTGGCTTGAGGTCTTATGGTCGAGTTCGAAATATGATTTTCCTTCCTTGGTTAAAGAGTTCGCTTCATAACTTGGTGATTTCACCTTTCCCACTTGTGGCATGGGTACAGCTTCATCAATAGGACTAGCCTCTCTAGGAGAGTATTCTTTGTCACTTGTGATGTCAACAATAATAGGACCCTGGGGCTTGGACGATTCCTCCACTGATAGAGTGCCAGCTTTCTCCTCTACTGGGGATTGATAGTAAGGTGTATGACCTGAGGACTGAGGAGACAAAGGACCCTCTAATGTTTTCTCATCTGGACTGTATGAGGAGTCCATTCCTTTTGACATTCCTGAAAGTGTGGTGCCCAGCTCAATTGGTGAAGACACGCCTGTATGAACATGTGCAATGTTCACATTTTGGTCACCTGACGGTGATCTAACAAGAGGCAAAGTTGTGGTGGAATCAGTGAGCCTGTGTGAATCAAAAGGGAAATTATCTTTAGCCAAAAATTCCTTGCCAGATTTGTCTTCCTCCAGTGAAGAAGGTGGTGAAATGGTAGAAGCTGATGCATGATAATCATGCCCCTCTGTGGCATCGCTCTTTGAGTGATCTAACTCAGGAAGATCTTGGAGAGGTGAAAGTTTCTTCCGTTCATAATCTGTAGTGATTCCGTACCTGACAAAATCTTGAGAGGGAGAATCAGTCTCATCATTCATAGTCTCGTCACTCATTATGTCTCTTGGAGTTGACATTTCATCCATAGGAGTTGGAACACTTGATATCTCAATTGTAGACTGAGTGTGTACTGATGTGGTATATTCTTCTGGAGGCTCATCTCGATTTTCATCATCAGAGGCAGACTCACTTTCTGAACCTGCTGGCAGGGTTTCATCATGAATAGAAGCCGTGGGTGACACAGGTTCACAGAGCATTTGAGGTGTGGTTACTACCAAATTCTGCATCTCAGTTTCTTTGTCTTGCCCATAATGTGGTTCTCCTGCACTATCATCTAATCCACCCATGTTTTCCTGCTCTTCTTGCTCTCCTTCAACTTTTACCTTTGCTATTATTCGTTCCTGCTCATCCACTTCCTCTGTATCGCCCTTTTCTTCATAGTCTCCTGTCTCAGATGACTCTTCCAGCCCTGTTCCCTCATCTTCAAATTTTTCACTGGTGCCATTGATTTTTTGATTTGTTTCTAGATCCCCTGGAGTACATCCACATTCCTCCTCTTCTCCAGCTTCTGTGGTTGCTATTCCTTCATCCAGGGACTCTGGTGCTTCTGGAGACTCTTTGCAAAGAGTTATTTCTTCACACTTGACCATTTCTCCTTGATTAGAATCTTCTATTATGGTCTTAGATAGGATTTCATCACCTTCAACAATCTCCTCTGCTTTCAGAGCCTCAAAGTCTTTGGTGAGGTCCTCTGGAGAAGACATCAATGATCTCTCTACTTCAAGAGCATCTGTGGCTTCAGTAGCAGGCCCTTCAACAGTAGCACCTGAAGCAGAAGGTGCTACCACTGATTCTCCAGCATCTTTTCTAATGGGCTTGGACTTAGCCTTGTCTTTGGATTTTGCAGGACTACCCGGTCCCTTTCCTCTTGTTGCAACCTTTGGCTTTGGTGCAGTTTTTTTCACCTCAGCTGCCCCAGGGGCATTTTTATTTAAGCTTCCAGACTTCCTCATATCTCTTTTAGGCTCTTTTTCATCTTTCTGCGTTTCTTTCTTTTCTTCTTTCCTTTTCGCCTTCAAAAGGGAATCTTTCTTAATGTCTCGTCTTTTCATCTCCTTCTTCACCTCCTCTTTCTTCACCTTCTCTTCTTTTTTGACCTTTTCTTCTTTCTTTGGCATTGGCTTGTCATCCTTTTTATCAGCCTCACTCTTTTCCACTGTTTTCTTTGTCTCTTTTTTTATCGTTTTTTGTTTAATGTCAGATTTCTTTTTTTCAGGAGTGTCAATTTTGGGTGTTTGCTCACTTTTGCTTTTAATGTCCTTCTCTCCAGCTTTCACTTTTTTCACAAGTGTTTTTTCTTTCTTCTCTGTTTTTTGTGTCAGCTCTTGAGTTTCCACAGAATTAATGGAGTCAGCTTTACTAAGTGTTTTTACTTTTTCAGGTGTTTCTTCTTTTAACTCTTTCTGGAGGTTTTTGCTTGGGGATGATTTTGATGTGGACTTTAGGCTCTCCTTGCTGTCTGTCTTATGTTTCAGCTTTGCTTGTTTGAGTGTTGGGGCTACATTTGAAGAAAGCTCTTTCTGTGTGACCACAGGATGTTTGAGGAAGTCTAAGTGTTTAAGTTTCTCTAGACCTTCAAGAATATTATACTGAGTGGAATTACCTGGGAAAAGAACACGAATTATTTTATCGAATGGATTAGCAGGATGCCACACAATCAATGAAGAGATAGAAGACAAATATGAGATTGGAAGCTCTGATTCCTTTCCATTTGGTAACAAGATGGCAGATTTGTCTGTTTCACTGCCAGTCCACTCTTTCAGAAAGTACTGCAAATCCTTGCTATTCTTAGCTGGGTTGAGAACATACATTTCAAGCTTTCCAACACCCATTTTCTGAAAAAGTATAATGGGATCTACTGAATTCCCTATATTCCTGTGCAGAGGTTCAGATTTTAAAGACAACTTGTTTAGGTAGTGAAGAGTGAGGGATGCCTCCTCAGCATTTCTTCTGATCTTGTAGTTCGGTTCTTGGATCTCCAGGTTCTGCGGCATGTTGACAAACATAACACCAATATCAGGTGAGATCATATTCTTTGTCCAGTCACTGTTAGCTGTGGACCCCTGTGACTGCTCCTCTTCAAGTTCAGCCATTTTGCGCTGCAGCATGCTATTG
This sequence comes from Moxostoma hubbsi, assembly GCA_032164185.1. NCBI lineage: Eukaryota > Metazoa > Chordata > Actinopteri > Cypriniformes > Catostomidae > Moxostoma > Moxostoma hubbsi. The sequence goes on from JAVLUX010000008.1 coordinate 25,988,480, forward strand.
ATACCAGGAAGGTTGTCATCTCCAATGTGTGTTAATAGAATAGAATCCACTCGGTCCAAATGCCGCACCAACTTCCAAAAACAAGACTTTCTATCAGATCCACCATTAATCAGCATGTTGAAGCCATTGACTGCAAACAATGCTGAATCGCCTCGTCCACCAGGGAAAATATAGCAACATGGTTTAGATAATTTAAGGAACCCTCCTGAGGTTGGAGGTTCCAGCATGTCAAACGGAGATGGGATCTCAACAGATTCTGAGAGGTACTCTGTGAATTCAGAGAGACCCTCCATTTCTGGAAGGATGGTTGGGGAATTAAGTTTCATATTAATGAAGTCCTGCAAGTTGTGTTTGTCCAGATTAGAGTTTTTCCAGTCACCATGCTCAGGACAGAAAAGGGTTAAACTGGCTTTGTTGGCGGGATGTATGGTGCTTAGAAGCTCCCCAATCTGTGAGACAAATTAGTTGAAACATTTCACACATAAGACATCTTTCTTTGGAATACCATGTTCAACTGCACATTGCATGCTGAATCTTAAAATTAGTTGACTGTTGCTAAACAATCTCTGCTCAAAAGAGACACTTTCTAGCAATCACTGATTGGTGTCATACTAAGCAAACACTGACAACTACTCACCTCTTGATCTGTAAAAATGTTAATGAAATTGGAGAAAGAAAAGGAGCCTGACTGGAGAATCAGCTCGCCTGTATTTTCAAAGCACTGTCCCGCAAGGACAATCAGCTTATGGTGGGCTGTGTCTGAGATCATCAAACGTACCTGGATGTAGAAATAAAGATTATAAAATATGATTTGCCAATGCCTGTATTGGTTGAAACAGAAACAAAACCTAACATGTGAGGGCTATCCTTAAATATTTACATGCAATATCTGCAAAACATAATGTTGCCAAAATTAAGTAATATTTTGGACTATAAAACACTAAAAAATGCCAAATCATGCCCTTTACTTTAGTTGCAAAAACCAGGCTAACAGAAGTAAACTTGTTTTAAGTGACTGAAATTTCAACTGGAACAAATTGCATTACTTTGGCTGTTGGTTTTCTTTCTCTTTACCTCTGTGCTAACAGCTTCATCTGAGGGGTTGATGAGCACGACAGTCTCCAGCACATTGCTTTTGTGATGCAGAATCTTTTGCCCTGAAAATACAATTACATGTTACTAATGCTCTTTGTGATGCTATGGGTTGTGTTGTTCACTGAGCATTTTTTATATATTTTTATAAATTTAAGTCAAAATTTCAGTTAAGTCGCTATAATGTTCAGGCTGTTTATTTTTATGAAACATCTGTCTCCCATAATTGCCTAGACTCATGCACAAACTTCCTCCTTCTCTTCCTAATTTCTCTTTCTATTTTATTGAAACAGATGTCTAATTAACCGTCCTTACTCCAGCAACTTCTCATCATTTGTTTTACAATCACCTCACATGTGGAATATGAAAAAGCTTCTAGTATTCTGATTTGGTATGAAGTTACCTCTCCGTTATAAATGTCCAATGAACCTATGGAAGTATTGTCCTGACTACGTATACAATTCAGCCTCTGATTCTCCTACTTCTTATTTTCCCCATCTCCTTTCCAAAGCGACTAATGATAAATTTTAGTTAAAATCTCTCATCTGTGTGTGTAAATCATTCCAATTATTAATTTATCAAGCTAAAGCTTCATCAAATGGTGAGGCTGTTGGAGTGTAGTAAACGGCCAGATATGTCACTGTCAGTAGAGCCTGCACTATAACTGCAGAGATCTATGAGCCAATTTCCCATTCTGTAACATCAGCTCGGTTACAGCAAATGTTGTTCATAGTCTCATAATACTCTGCCCCTCACCCCCACCCCAGTTGTTTGTAAAGGTTCGGTGACATGGCGCTCCATGAATGCTGAAAGTCGCTGCATAAATATGTCCCTAGCTGTCTAAAATTCTCAATAAAAAAAAGCATAACCTCTCACATACATTGTCACAACATGGCCAAATTAAGTCTGACAAATGAGTACACAACTCTACGTTGTGGATAAATGTAATGCTTTGGTGCTCAAGAGGGTTGTACAGACATGAGTGTAAGCACATCCAGGTGGCTCTCTCATTCAGTGTAGGTAATTTCAGTGATGATTCCCTCTTGCTGAGTCATCAATAATGGTTTGAATTTCATCCATCTCTCATATGCCTGAATCTCAATGTTTTTTACAGCGTGCCCCGCCTTTCGTTCAATCATTTCACTATCTTTTTATTCTTTCATTATTTTTCTTCATCATTAGCTTTTTCCATTGCTCCCTTTCTTATTTTTTGTCTATGCAGGAAAAAAAATATTACAAATCTTTTCCAAGAGGTACTATCAACCACATAACCTAATTCCATTTGCTCTGCCTTCCTCCCTGCCCCTCTAAAATTGAACAGGTCTGTTAAAACAGCTGAGATGCATCTTTTTTATTATTATTATTATTATTTTTAGATATTTTAAAATATTTGTATTTTTAATATTATATTCAACATTCTCAGATAACAATTTTCTAACTGCTAAAGTAAATGTACATTGTTTTAAAGGAGTTTAAGATATTTATATTGGAAAACAAGCCAAAAGAAAAACAAATACAAAATTTATTTTATTGCAGTGCATAATTTCAATCCATCTTTAACTCACAAAAAAACAAACTTTCTCTTATTAATAAAGCTGTGTATTGCCAATTCTCTTTACGATAAGAAATGCACAGTGAAACACATATTATGATTCAATAAGTCACGAGCCATCACGTTACAATCACGTACAATTCACGTAAAAGCTGCATTAACCGTGCATGCTCGAGGGATGAGTGTCCCCGCAACAGAGTGTGCATCAGCCGTGTGCAGTTTCAATCTCATCCCTATATATCGGGACATTCACGCAACTCATGGAAGAGGTGCTGATCGCACAGAGAAATGCCAGTTTCTGAGTTAGTAGTTATTTACATGATCTGCTTCCATATTATTTGAACTTTAATAAAGATATAATGCATTGAATATAACTGCATTAAAGATGTAATGCAGGGGTGTTTAATTTAAAGACGCTCGACGTGCAAGTTTTGCTCCAGCTCCAATTAATCCACAATGAGAGTGCTTCTGTATTTAATTATTTTTTTTTTTAATTATTTTAATTCACTCATACTTTGTGATCTACATCCCCTGAAGCTGTTTGGAAAGTTTAGAGTTCATCTGGACTGTGAGCTGTGAACTTCTACCTCTCCTCAGCCAGGCACGAGCTGCTGTGCTGCTCTCGTGTGTCATCATTAGAGTTTAATGTGATCTCATGTTACATTAAATGAGATCAAATTATTATTCGACAACGGAAATTTTTGTCAACAATTTTTTTATTGTCGACCTTGTCGATAATATCGACTAATCATTTCAGTCCTAGTGTTGACATGTTGAAGCTGTGACCGCAGAGACTAAAATTTTGTTTTATTAAAATAAAAAAATTATAAAACTTACCAGACCACCTGTCCAACTGTTGCACCCAACATGAGCAGGAAGTGTGAAAGGGGTACTCAGAGTTAAAGCAGACCATGACATTGTCTGATTTATTCAGGATTATAAAATATCTGGCACAAAGTGGGGACTTAACTTTGATTGGTAGTTTTATATGGTTTACTAGTTTATGGTTTTATTTTACTTTATGTATTCTTTGACATCTTACAGATCCCTGCATTTCATTTGAAATTCATGAATTTGTTGCATTTTAAACACTTTGTTTGACCTGTTGCTGAGGACAGGTTAAGTTACATGTGCTTCCAAGTATAGAGTATGCATTAAAGCATTCTAATGAAATTATTTAAAATGACAAGTAATACACATTTTTCCTTTAGATTTAACTTTTTCAGTATTTTTATTATTATGATTTATTTTTTAACAAAAAGAGGACTTTTGTATGTAGGACTAGCTTTGTCCCTTATCTCAAGAATCAGTGCTTAATCTTATATATCATGCTTATTTTTATTTTATTTTTATCTCCTTTTCTCCCCGATTTGGAATGCCCAATTCCCACTACTTTGTAGGTCCTAGTGGTGGCGCAGTTACTCACCTCAATCTGGGTGGTGGAGGACAAGTCTCAGTTGCTTCCGCTTCTGAGAGAGTCAATTTGCGCATCTTATCATGTGGCACATTGTGCACGACACAGCGGAGACTCCCAGCATGTGGAGGCTCATGCTACTCTCCGCAATCAACGCACAATTTACCACGCACCCCATTGAGAGCAAGAACCACTAATCGCAACCACATGGAGGTTACCCCATGTGACTACCCTCCCTAGCAACCGGGCCAATTTGGTTGCATAGGAGACTTGGCTGGAGTCACTCAGCATGCCCTGGATTCGAAATCACAACTCCAGGGGTGGTAGTCAGTGTCAATACTTGCTGAGCTACACAGGTCCCTATATATAATGCTTATTAAAAAAGTAATTTAAAAAACGGTATAAATTCTAACTCCTTTATTGGTATTAAAATAAAATGGGCTTTACTCTGTTTTAATGTACAACCCCAATTCTGAAAAATTTGACACCAAATAGAAAAGACTATTAAAAAGTTTAATAATTTTTTTTATCTACACTCATTTCAAATCAGATGATTGCGACATGCTCCAAACAAGTTGGGGCTGTTGAGTGTTTACCATTGTGTGCTGCACCATTAAGACCTTAAAATTCAAAAGTCTGTTTTAATTTGATTACAATACTGTTGCATATACTATGGGAAGTCAGTGTTTGTCAGTTCTCATTTTAACTCTTTCCCCGAATGCAAGTAGCAATTTTTTGTTGTGTGGTTCCAGTTTGCAAAATGGCTAACAGCACCTTTAAATGACCATATAACTTTATAGCTATTTCACAAACCTACAGTCCTCAGGGATAGTTCACCGAAAATGAAAATTCTGTCCTCATTTACTCACCCTCTTGTTGTTTCTAACTTGTAAATTTCTTGTGTGAAACACCAAAAGGAAATGTTAGGAAGAATGCTCACAGACATCAATCGTTTTCATTGCATCTTTTTTTCCATACTATGAAGTGAATGGTAATTGAGGCTGTCATTCTGCCTAACATCTAATTTTTTGTACCACATAAGCTAGATAATAATATGGGTTTGGAACAACATAACATAACTACCCATTTACGCTGAATCAGAGACACTTAATTGCCATCTAAAAGCTGGTGTACTTCCATGCCATTTGATTCTTCGGGCTAATGTGTCAACCGCAATTGTTTAACTCACACACTAGCTTTGCTGTGCTACACTCTTGTCCTGATCTCTACTCACACAGTCGCTGATACTAACACAGACTGAACACCCTTTGGGCAGACAGCCTCATCTAATGACACTCACTACAACACACAAACAAAACAAGCATCCACAGAAAGGCAATGTCATAAACATGAACAACTTTCTCCCTAGCATTGTCTCGCTTTCCAACACTGTCTTGTCCTTTCAATGTGGTAACAAAATGTGATTTTGAAAAGGGCACAGAAAAGGCCCTTGCAAACACAATGAAATACTTGAAAGAAATCACAATGCCTCTTAACAATCACAGTCCCTCTTAAAACATTCAGACAAAAACACAACGTTGAAAAACTTTGAAACGATGGCAGCAGAATCCCTTGGCCTTGACAAAAAGGCACTTTCCACGGCTTCATTCCAAACCATCATTAAATGCATATTCACATTAATTCTACTTTATAATATGATATCATATTGAATCACATCGTTCATTCAAATATCATACTGTACTATATTCAGGGTGTAAAGTAAGGAATTAAAAATACTCAAATTACTGTAATTAACTACTTTTTCCCCAAGAATTTTACTTTAAGTAGTTTAAAACTTTAATACTTGAGTACATATTAAGTGCTGTAACTGTACATTTACTGCACTATTTTCCCACCATCTGTGTTCGCTATTTCCCTGTCCTGATTTTATTTGTATCATTCATGATTGTCATAACATGCTTATCTAGGGAGAGTCTTGTGACTCCCATCAAATGAAATCACATGTAAAAAACTTGAAAGGCAGCTGCAGATCTGGTGCCAACTCTTATGGATGTGGAGAATGCCTCAAGCATAATTTACAGCTGAACATAACTGGCCGCACCTGGAAGGGCTTTTCGCAGTGAAAAAGGCCAATTGCTTGACTGTGTCATGTGAGTTTAACTTGCTCAAGCCATATATCATCATCAATCCTGCCTCTAATTTGAAGAAACATATCAAGGTAAATTTAATATTTATGCTTACTAGATTCTGTGTGTCTATAGTGTAGCCTGTAATTTGACTATCACTGGGATTATTGGGTTGCTGTGAGAGATTAATGCAATGTTATCAATAGGGCTGAGCAATATAAATGATCTAGATGTTTATCTGAAAAAAGAGAGATGTCCTTGATCAAACTTTTGAGTAGTTTTCTATATTTAGCCTATGTTCTACATTATACATTTTTTAATAATACTGACCCCTGATGTAGAGAGTGTGTGAATTGGTATAAAAAATTACCAGGAAAGTAGAGATGATAAAATAATTTATAATTATGCTTAGCCTTTATAAAGATAGAAAAGTATCAGTATAAAAGTACTTCAGCAGAATATTCCACCAGTCACAAACTTCAGAAAATTGTCCATTAGAATTAGAATTAGAATTTCTGGTCTTAAAAGATCTAATCTAGTTTTTACAAGAACTAAATCAATGTGGAACATTGTATCTCAAAATGAGGATAATGTGGCCCCCATGTGCTACTTAAATAAATAATTCACACAAAAATGTAAATTATCTTATCATTTACTCACCCTCATGCCATCTGTCTATGACTTTCTTTCTTCAGAACACAAATTAAGATTTTTAGAAGAATATTTCAGCTCTGTAGGTCCATTCAATGTTAGTGAAGGGGTGGCAAAATTCTGATGCTCCAAAAAGCACATAAAAGTAATACATACAACTACAGTTGTTAAATGACTTCAGAATTGATATGACAGGTGTGGGTGAGAAACAGATCAATATTTAAGTCAATTTTAGCTAGAAATTCTTCTCTCTGCCCAGTAGGTGGTGATATGCATGAAGAATGTGAATCACCAAAAACACAAGAAGAAAGTGAAAGTTAAAGTGGAGATTGACTGAGCAGGGAGGAGAATTAATAGTAAAGAAGGAAGTAAATCTTGATCTGTTTCTCACCACATCTATCATATAGCTTCAGAAGATATGGATTAAACCACTGGAGGCACATGGATTAGACTACTTTTATGCTGATTTATGTGATTTTAGCACCAATTCACTTTCATTGAATGGAACAAAAGAGCAAGAGAGATATTCTTCTAAAAATCTTAATTTGTGTTCTGCATAAGATAGAAAGTCATACACATCTGGGATGGTATGAGGGTGAGTAAATGAGTAAATTTTGGGTGAATTATTCCTTTTTAAGCATGAGTAGCCCCTGTTCCAAACAACTTTTCCCATGCCTGCTCTAACTTCTCTATTGTGCAGGACATGACATGCCAAGTGATCCTGCTTATTTAGCATTTTTTTGCATTCCTTGCATTGTTTGAACATGTTTTATGCACAAAAATAACGCTCTGTTGGCATTCAGGGAAATTTAGACCCTACACCTAAACTGATTTTCATGTAATTGTTTCATACATTACAATTTAAAATGGTGATCAGTGTATTGAAAATACATTTTTAATCTTTTAATTTCTGTTATCATGTCTCCCTTTTATTTTTTGGAATCAGATTAATGTAGTGTTCATCATAGATAAGTGATGTATTTTCAAAGATGGCATACAGTGTTCATTATAATGGGGCATAGGTTTTGCAACTCAGTATTCAATACTCACTACTCATGAGTACTTTTAAATGAGCTACTCTTTTACTCTTATTTGAATAGTTTTTAGGACAGCTAATTTTACTCTACTAACACTAAATTTTTTGGGAAGTAACAGTACTTCTACTTTTTTACTCTTTCCACCCCTGACTAAATCATAACATAAGGTTAATATTAATCATATAACATAGTTTCAGATGATCAGGCACCATGTATATACACTGTGAACAGTGTAATCATAGTTAAGTGCTTATTGATTACTTCACAAAACCTGATGCATTACTATTGATTACGTATTGCAATCTCTGATGCTGTGCAGTTCTGCTGAACTAAATTTAAACCTACAGGCACAATTTAAGGCTCAATCTCCACTCCAATCAATGCAACTGTCAAATTTTCAAGCACTATATGATCATCCCAACAGGCCCTGAGTTAACTGAGATGCATCCAAGTGTTCCTTTTATCTTCTGAGCCTAACATCAAAAATATCTATTTACTCATAACTTTTCTTAAGCACTCTTTCAAGTGCTTCCTCAACTTTTTACTCTTTTTACAGTTTCAAACCTTCATTCATCTTCCTTTACAGTGGGGTTCTACATGTTTTAAATGCATTTCAATGGTATCTTGTATAAAGGATCTAAAGTTGTTTTAGTTGACTCCTCAAATAATTTGTTTTTTACTTATTTTTTTCCCTCCATGTGGCTTTAGATCTCTTTGATGGCTTATAAGCATGTTATTGTGTTTATTCGTCAATGTGTGTGTCTATGCTCCCCATGTTCTCCACAAGCCTCGGATATTGAATTATTTTTATGTCACCATCCACCACACAGAGTAGTCATCACACTCCTCCCTTGATCCCCTTTTATCTGTCTAAGCCTAAAGAGACTGTATAGGAAAGTTAGACTCTCTTTCAAATCTCCAATACTCTTCACTGAAAATCATGAAAGACAAATGTATTGAATGTAAAATTGGAAATGCTGTAAAAATAGGAACAATACAAAACAAAATGGTCTTGTTGAGGTAAAACCATTATCCACACATCCACTAGGTATTTGTCTTTGGTGGACAGTAAATGGCTTTTCATTTAGAAGGTTTTACAGTCAACAGCATTCATTTTCTTAAAAGGTTCTTTGAAAATCACTCACCAAGCAATAAATCTGATTACGCATATTAATCAACACGTACATTATCCTAAAGGGGGTATTAGTAGCCAATGATATATCCATATTTTTTCCTCCGAGACATTGTAATAAGTGAATTAGAATTCCAAACTGAATTCTGATGATCTCAGCAAAGTAAAGAGTTTTGCAGCAGATGTCACAATGTCTAGATTGCTTCCTATACTAACAGACATAATCAAAGAGACAGAAATAATGAATGGTCATTATTGCATTATTTGTGTGTGTGTGTGTGTGTGTGAGAGAGAGTGTTTCTGTTTTCCTTGGCTAAAACTGATTACATTTCAGTGAAAAAGGTCAGTGGTGTTGGCTCATCATTTGCTGAGCTTACATGAGCAGACTCACTGTCTCTACTCAGGAAGAGATATTTCCATTATGACAGACAAAACCCTTGTAATTAATTTTTCAGCTAATTATCTTGTGTTTAGCTTTGCATCCCTTACAGCTAATTCAGCTAGAGAGAGAAGAAGAGGAAAAGAGAGAGAGAGAGAGAGAGAGAGAGAGAGAGAGAGAGAGAGAGAGAGAGAGAGAGAGAGAGAGGAAGGAGGGGACACAAGGGACAGGGTTTGATCAGACAGAGCTCCGGGCAGCCAGTCTAAACTCACCTCTTTTATCCCCATCAAAATAATTCACAAAGAACACACAACAAAATCACAATGTAACAGAAAAACATGGTTTAATCCTAAATCAGAAATAGAAAAATTAAATAAACTGACACATTTTAATAAACTTGGAATGCTTTACTAAATTCAACAATTCAGGAATATTGTGAAAAAATATCAATATAAAAATGCACATACCTTAAAAATAATGATTCTTTGTAAATAATCTGTAATTATCACCTCTAAAGTACTGCCTTTAAATTAGAATGGGTCATGGGAAAGTACATTTAACAGTAAGAGTGATGTGGTAGATTATGGTCTTTACATTTACACACTGTGGTCATAATGACAACTTAACTATGCAATAAAGTTTCAATGTCAAGAGTTAATCACTTATACTGTATTCTTTTACTTAACTGTTGTAGCAAGACATTCTGCAACAAAATATATTGCTGTTGTTGGAGATGGTCAGAAGATTCACAGAGCAAAGCATAATGGAAGAAATGTAACAGGCTGAAAAGCACATTCATTTGACACTGAAATTATGTAACTAGAGCACTTCCTCCATCCATCCATCCATCCATCCAAAATGATAATCCCATTGGCAAGCGCTCACATGTTACTATCCACATTTTGATTTAGCAAATCAGTTTGGGTGAACGCAGACAACTTGAGTAATATTAATGACCCCAACAGCCTGCCAGGCAGCATGACAGACACTGAGATGTTGAAAATTTGCAATTTGAGACAAAACCTGAGCAAAAAGAAGTCATCTTTGACCATTGTTAATATTGTTCAACAGATGAAAACATCTTACATTTTGATAACTTTTAGCAAGTTTTCTATCTCTGATGGCTTTATTGCTATTCTTTTTCGCAGAACCACTGAATGAAAAATAATGTCTCATGCACAACCACCAGCCAAAAAATATCAAACAGTGGCAGCTCATATTATTACACATGCAAGTTCGACATGAATGAAAATTGAATGAAAATGACAATTGTACTTTTTAAAATTAATTTGTCTCCCTCCATTTTTTAGAGGCTTAAATTAAGAAGCTGGGGCGGCTGTGGCTCAGGTGGTAGAGCCGGTCGGCTGCCAATCCCAGGGTTGGTGGTTTGATTCCAGATGCCGAAGTGTACTTGGGCAAGTCACTGAACCCCAAGTTGCTCCCAATGGCAGGATAGTGCCTTGCATGGCAGCTCTGCTGCCATTGGTGTATGAGTGTTTGTGTGAATGGGTGATTGGGACACAGTGTAAAGCGCTTTGGGAACCTCTAAGGTTAAAAAAAGCGCTATATAAGTGCAGACCATTTACCATTAAAATTGTTGTAAACTGAATATTTAATAAAACATACACTTTCACTTGTGTGTGTGTGTGTGTAAATATAGTTGTTCCCCTCCCCTCGTCCCAGTTTAATGCTCAAAAAATGACATGATATGATGGTCAGAGGTGTCATACAGAAATATTTGTATGACTTTGTGTTGTCTCTTGGAGTTTCATGAGCACAGAGGTACATCAGTACGCCCACAGCTTGAAGGTAGGATCTTGTGTATTTCTGAATGAAGTACTCTTGTTTTAAAATCTCCCCACTCTACTTTCTGTTATGACATCCCCTGAACTGAACACTTTAAAATACTCATGATAGCTTTTGACAACTCAATAACCTGTAAATTCCACTTATTTCTTAAAAGTTCAGTTGTTAAAAAAATCCAGAATAAATCAAAACTTTTATATTTTATCATCTTCAAAGTAGTCACACTTTGCCTAGAATTTGCTGAAATGTACTCTTGACATTTTCTCAACCAATTTCTTGAGGTATCACCCTGGGATGCTTTTTAAACAGAATTGAAGGAGTTCCCATCTATATGCTGGGCACTTAGTGGCTGCTTTTATTAATTATTCAGTCCAAGTCATCCATTTCAAAAACTTTTAAATAAAATGTTATTTTTGTAATTAAATAAATTAATATGGTGGCACAATTAGATTTTTGTCTACAAAACTAATTTCAAACATTTCAGCATACACCTTCAGATCAAAAGGTTTTTAAGATCATGAGAAACATTTCAGGCAAGTGACCCCAAACTTTTGAATGGTAGTGTGTGTGTGTGTATGTATATATATATATATATATATATATATATATACATCTGCATCTGCAATTGGACAATAAAATGATTGCCCTGCCCACTTACTCATAGGATTAATTGAGCCAGTGTTGGGTTGGTCAGGATGCTCAAACAAACAGAGCAATGATTTGATAGAGTCTCAGTATTTATGCTTTCCAGGGAAATCAACCTATTTTAGAATTGGCTCACTTATAGTTAGATGTCTCTGCATATTAAGCTATATGAAAATTTTGTATTCAACATTGTAAAATTACACATTTCAGCTTTAAATATTTAATAATAGGTCATCATTTAGAGCTGGCTAAGGGAGAAGAAGTGAACAGATCATGTTCAGCCTACCTCTCACATCAGCTGAAAACCTGGCAGAGTGTCGAGAAACAAAAAGCTTCAGCTCCTGGTCCAAGTTACAATCAATAAGATTTGTGTCCCATGAACGAATTCCTGCAAGTCAGAAGAAAAAGTGTAAAAATACACAATGTGTACCACTCTTTATCGATCACAAAGTTTCTAAAACCTCTTGAAATCAGTTTACTTATGGATTGACAAGACAGGCTACCGCATGTAACAATTTCAGGTCAGTCTAAAGAAGAGAAAAAGACAAAAAAAACAAACAAACAGGCAAACAAAAGAAATTCAAAGAGTGAGAGTTGTTTTTCTTTAAATTCCACATCTTTCCCCCCTCTCTGATCCATCATGCAGTAAATGTACATTATTAATAAGGAGAGGTATTCAAATGATCCCAGCTGGTTTTGTTTGAAGCACAATATCACTTACATTTGTTTTACTATAGCTGAGTTCAACTGGTTCACATGCAAAAGTTAATCAATGTATGGAAACAAATGTTCTGAGACGGAACGTCTGTACAAATACTCTTAGCCAAATCATGATCAATGGTGAGCCAGAATATAGAAGAGGGGATTACTGAAGACAAATCATCATTCAGAATGAAGTGTTGTCTGCCCTTGAATGGTGTGAGCTTAAGGAGGCAATTCATTGTTTATGACAAACTATTTTATGATGGCCTATAGCCTACTTGCGACCCAGGATCACAGAAGAATATTACTACCTCTATAGTTCTGCTGTCCCAAAAAAAAATAAATAAAAAAAAAATGCACACACAATTGCAATTAATAGGCTATGCATTCAAGGCAAGTACTGCAATATACAGTATAGCTATTACAATAGAAAATGTACGGTCTCACTTATTAAGTATTTATGGTCTCACTTCAGAAGCAGGCTATTGCATATTTCCACCTCCATCTCTGCTTTGGTTACTTGGTTGTTTATAATCACAAATACCAAATATATTTTATTAAGTTCTGCATGTATATTATACATTTGTCAAAATGAAGAACTGAATAAAAGATTAAAAAAAAAAAAAAAATGAATAGATATTCTCCTTCAAAGTTCTCCTTTGTTTGACGCAACGGTAATCCTAAATCTTCAAAGGCTCAAAAATGGTTTGAATGTCTACATATGACAACTGTATTATTGTATTACCTTTTTTTAATGTAATTTGGTCATGGCCATTTTTTATCAATTGTGTGGGCCGCTTCTGGTATAAGCTCCTTCCAGTTATTTTAGCGATACTAAAATACCATATTATGCTTTATATACGTACTTATCGCACAGAGACTAACTTTTATACTTCTGCTGTATTTGCCCCAAAACTGCATCTTGTTTTATCTTGGCAATATGATAAACACTCTATTCTATCTTTTCATGTTGAGTCAGAGAACATTCTCTCTTTCTTTACTGGTGTACAGTCACATGTGTGTTGATCTTACAATCAGCATGACTTCTGAAACATCAGCGTTCCATTTCTGAAACTTCTGAAACAGTTGTGTTTCATTTGGGACAGTGCTACATTTTGAAAATTCAGACACTACATGGCTGATATCATTGTGTAAACTGTAAGTGCTTAGTGTCATTTGTGACACAGCTATATAATCTCGGAACACTGAAAATCTTGTCGCCTTACCTTCATATATTAAAAGGGGTCTCGTATGACAGTTAAAATTAATTCCCTTAACACAATGTCATCATATTCATAGGGACTTAATAGATGACGCTTTACGCATGGTCCATGGCAGTAACTAGAAACCAAAACGCCCTTCTGGCAGAAAAAAACACCAAACAGACCTTCTGACTTTCCGTAGGAACTGCAGTGCGGACCGCGCCACGCCTACAAACCGGTGTCCGACAAGACAGGACAGGAGTGACTTGAATGCAAGAGGATGGAAATCAATTAGATGCGCCGCAACAATGTCCCTAGGTCTGTCAGGTGGACAAAAGATTTGCCTTTAGCTATATGACGGTAATTTGTGCATACTACGATTTAATATGATTATTTTTTTTAATTACTGGGTGCATTTCGAATCCATTCAAAGAATTCATTAGTCACTGTTGCATTGAGCGCAGGGCAATCCCTCCCGTGCATAGCATGATTTATTTTAGGGTAGCCCACACGAGAGGCATATAATAAGAAAAACACAAGCCTAGGAAACAAAGAACTGGCGCGCCACATTAAATCCACGATCCACGCTCCTTATGTTGACTATCCATCCCTTACGAAAAGCAATACGCTTTATTGATTGACACTATAAATATACACGCTGAATCATCCTAGCCCACGAAGACCCGTTAGAACTCTGATATTGAACTTCGCCGTAGGATTATGGCCAACAACAACACATCTGTATGCAGCTGAGCGCGCCCAATGAAAACAGGTATAGCCCAGAATGGTGCTGATGATGCTGTCTTTGGGAAACGGGTGTCAAAGGGTGGCGTGATGCGATCGCTTTGATAAGACATGCAATAGACTCGCCATTTGCAAACAGGGAGGGGCTGCGCTACAGTTTCCATCTACATATCCACACAACAAAGGCATCCAATAACATGATGCATGGGAAGTTTCTTGCAGTCAGCAGAATTATTTTTCTAGAACTACCTATTCAATGAAATATCACCTATTATTTCTGCACCCCCCAAATTGGCTTCAATGTTAGAGAACTGAACTTGAAAAGGTATCTGCAGAGCCTGTGCTCCTCAACATCATTTCAAATAGATGTAAAATAAATTTTACTAAGGTAGTGCACATTTTTAATTCTATAAGATGTCTTTCCCAATAAGCAGTCTTTTAAACCACAAATATGACAGCTGAGCTACCTTTCTCAATGTCCGCAATGGCACACTTCAGATGCTCGTCAGTCACCAGCTCCCCAATGACAACCAGCAGGTGATATTTGCCCTCGTCGAAGTGATGTGTCGAGGCCGTGTTCCTGATGCAACTGACACCACCAAAGGGTGCTGGAGCATCTACAGGATCAACTAGCGCCGCCATTCTCTCAGACACTCACATACACACACTAGACGCACTCGCACCCTCTGTCCGGCAACCTGAAGTGAGCTCGTAGCTACGGTATCTGTAGCCGAGCAGCGGGGCGCAGAAGGAGTGGCCCAGGCTTTTATATCCCCAGACTGTGTGTCATGAGGAGCCGCTGCCGCCTCTCCTCTCATCCAGCTGATGTCATCCAGCAAATCATAAAACAGCTCGAGACCAATCGGAACCTTGAAACGGCAACGTTACATAATTAAGGGATGTCCAGATTTACCATTGACACGGCACTAACTTGTCGCCATGTGTATTAAACACCAATATCCATAAAAGTTTAATCACGAAATATTGTAATAGTTAAAAACAGCTAATAAACAGTTGACTATATCACTTAATTAACCTATCTCTATTAGGCTTAGTAAGAGTAACTATGCCTAATGTAAACATTTTTTCCATTGTTTTGAATAAACAATCGCATTTATTAGCACTCACACATTTAGACTGGTATTTTCCTTATATTGGGCTATGTACTGTACTTATCAGATTGTACTGCACACCTCAGTTTGCGTCTCACTCATAACGTATGAAAATATATAGCTTCTACTCAGAAACGTACATATATGTATACAATTTTTTAGCTTTACTTAATTCGCATCAATGTGTACAACACAACAAATCAATTATAAGATGAACTCAGAGTGATACATAAAGTAAATGAATAAATGTGAGTTCCTTGTACTTCTTTGAAGTTAAAAATCCATAAACTTAACAATCAATTACAGCACTGGTTGTGGGGAACATTTATAAGCCCTTGTGCTTGAATATTTTAAGCATGTTTGTTTGGTCAAAAGGCACTTTTGTTGGCATTTAATTAGTTGTTATTAAGAATTCATAGAGATTAGCTGTTTAGATTTATTGATGTTGTTTTACTGTAAATAGTTCTTTCATGTAAAGTCACCATTTGTGTTACATAAGTGGTAAAGTTGGATCCTGTTCAATCCATGTAACTTTTTCTTGTGCATAGCTGAAGTGTAGCTTTCTCTGTACTTCTTTGGGGAATCAAGTTTAAGAACTGACCTCTGTCATTATTTTCTGTTCAAATAAGTAGAAACACATACCATGTAAGTTTAAATCAATGTGGTATTGTTAAATCTTATTAATGTGACATACCCTTTTAAGTAAATAAAGTTGAATGAACTGATACATTTGTGTATATATAACAAAGGTTTTCTAGTTATTTTGACATAAAATTACCATAAGTTGAATTTACTTAAAAAGTGTGATGCAAAAATGCTTCATACTGTATATATTTTAATTAAATAAAACCACTTTTTTTCCAGTTTGAAGATTGTACATAATATATTGGATTCATTTATCTATTTGTTGCTCCCTTTGCTGTAATTTGTTTGGTTATGGAATGAAAAAATTGCCTTTGTATTAATGAGAAGCAAGCTCTGATGATAACAGATGAACAATTTTGAAAGACAATAGAAATGCAAAGGAATTCTGTTTGCTCTTTTTCTGCAGAGGACCTTATCAATAGATGGAGAAGAGGGCGTTCCTCTTTGTCTCATCCTGATGATGTCATGTCATGCAGAGTCATGGCACTGGTTTTGCAGTTTCATTTTTTATAGTGCATGCACTGTGCAGCTGTGTCATTGGGCTTCACCTGGATCTATGCATCAGATCCAATATCTTTGAGATTCATAATTCAAGTTAAATTATAATGTATTCATACTGTACACAAATTGCAGTCTTTTATAGAAAAATATATTATGCCATATTTTTATAGAGCTTCAGGGTTATTTCCATTGTTCATTTCTAATGGTGTCATTTATTTTTTTGTCACAGTCTAGTTTGCGCAAATGTTGCTTTTTATTTCCTGCAGCTATTTAAATTAACCTGCTGTCTCAATGTGTCCATTTGTAAATATTTAAGGCAGATGAATCAGTGTGTCATTGTTGTGTGTACTTGAGCCTATTGGAAGTAGGGCATGATTCAGCACATCAAACATTAAATATATTATAAGATAACCATGTGTGAGCCAATCAGATGTGATTTTGTTAAATGTGCTCTGTGATGTTAACGTTTAGAATGGTGTATGATGTAAATTCACAGGAAGGAATATCTTGGAAACAAGAACTGGTTATGGACAGGGCAAAATGGGGCCAGTGCTTCGGGGCCTCTGACTACCAGGGGCCTCAAGTTGAGTGAAACCAAGAAATATGACAAGCACTGTAGATGTAAAAATTGAGCTAGATAGATGGAATGTGTTAGAATATGTGCTGGTGAATGTTGCCAAAATGTTTAATAAATGAAGAAATTACAAATGTTATATGTTCCTGGCCCAATCTTAGAACCAATCTTCTGACCATATTATTGCACCTTTGATGTTGTGTACAGTGATACATTGTCTTCTTTTTTGCAACATATTAGGCACATGAATTGTTGATTCTTACTATTTCCATTTTATTTAGCATATTTGTGCCTTATCTCACAATTGCAATTCTATTTCTCATATATGCACTTCTCGTTGGTTGAATTCTACATCTCACAAGTGTGACAAAAGGTGGCCACCAATGAAGCTGGTGTCCATGATCCATCCATGCTTGAAGGAAGTGAAACATTTTAATGCTAAAAGACAATGTATGCAAGCATATTATTGTGTGTTTTTTTCTCTCCCTCTCTCTCTCTGTCTCTCTCTGCATGTGTGTGTGTGTGTGTGTGATCAGAATAAGGACACTGAGTTACTTGTGTTAACATTCAAGAATTAAATCAGGATACAGTGTGAAGGAAGACAATGAAAATATTTCAGCAGCAATTATGGTAAGTGATGTCTGTCATGACCACAGCATTTGTTGCTATGGAAGCAGTACCACTGGAACCGCAATCAGCCCATCACTGGGTACGAGATTTAAAAATGTGTATTGCCATGAAAATGCCCAATCTGGCATATGGGTGACCAATACTGTACAATATCTGTTATAGTTACGTTTGATACATTTTTATAATTTAGATCTTTAACTAGAAATGCTCCAAATGTTGGTCTTATTCTTTTATAATTATGATATGATATTTATCTCCATTTTCATAGTACCTCATAAATGCTTTCCCACTGTAATTCTAATTTCATATCTTTTTTTTTTTTTTTTTTTTTTTTTTACCATGAAAAACGTAATTAGGTTTGAATCAGCATGTAATCAATAATTCAACTTTTTAAAAACATATTCCTAGCTGAAGACTGAAATTTAAAAAGGGAATAATTAATTTAAACAGAGGAATGAAGTGTGAATTTAATGAAGTGTTTCGAACAATACAATGCACTTTTGGGAAAACTATCCAAGCTAGTAAATAGCTCTCTATCTAGGGTACAACTGGGCTAAAGGCTCAATGGGGTATAATGCTCCTTTGATTTTATCTTCTCCCAAAACACTAAATAGCATCAAAAACAACCACAGCACTTTTCTAAACACTTGTTTGTCACTATGCACTGCAAAATGTTCCTGATCCATGAGTTCATTGCATGTAATGTCTAAAGTTTAATTTTGAGGTCATTTGATTTGATTTTTTATATATATTTTTAAAATGCTGTAAATGTATGTAGCTAACTAAATTCTTTTGAGACAAAATACTTATTTACATTTTCAGTTTTGTTTAAGGTCACAAAATCATTCAAACATTTTTCAATAACTGCCTCATAAGTGAAAGGATATAATTTGGGGTACAAATCCCCCCCTGTTGCAGGGGCTAAAGGCCCCTATTAAACACATTGTTTTTCTTAAAGTGGAGGGCATAGATTTGTTATAAAAAAAAATTCAAAGTGGGCTCACATTTACTGATCCAATCATAATAGAGATCAGTTTGTTTATAGAATACTTGAGGTGTAATACAATTTCAAATGTGTTTGAAAATATAAAAATAAAACCCTTTTTTGAAGTTGTTATTTTGAGTAAGTATTAACTTAATTTGTAACTCAAAAAGCATCTTGCTGTCTCAAAATTATTTGCATTAGCTGACAAAATGTTTCACTATAACTATTGCCCCTATCTACACAATATCACTTTCAACCCCCTATGGGCCTTTTACCCATCTTTTCACCACATTTTTTTTTAAAAAACTGAATTTTAATAAAAACTATTTTCCGTTATTATTTATTTTCACACAAATTATGTTGCTCCTTCAATATAATGTGCATACACAGACACACACACACACACACATAAACAAATTCAATTTTTCAATCTTGATACATTTTGTGACCAGAAAAAAGCTACATTTCCTTAACGGGTGCCATAAGCCCCATTGTACCCTCTAACTTTCATACAGAAAATGTGTATACTATGCACTGTATGTACTGTATACTAAACACTTACTTCAGATATACCACAGATATACTCAGATATACTGCATAATGTTTGTATAGATTTCATCCATATAAATGCCAAGAGTAAAAAATGTCCTCAATGTTGTCTGTTCTGCATCTAGATTAGAATAGTATCTGTATTGTGCATCCCCCAAGTGTTTAGATGATGTCGATGTTCCTGTTTTTTTTTTTAACTAGATTCAACATTACAGCATATCCAATATAGAACACCGGTATAAGACATTAAAACAGTAAAGAACAGTAACATTAAAGAAGACATTAAAATGCTTCTTGGACAGTTCAAACAAGCATCCTGTACAGAGAAAAAGGAAGAGCACATCGTTCCAAACCTGCATGATTCTTTTTCCATGGAACATAAAAGTGTTCAGTGAGCATGAATGTGGACTGGTTATAGCAAGTCCCTAAATTTCTGCATGTGTTCTCCTTGTGTGTTCCATGGAAGCAAGAAAATCATCAAACAGGCATGGAACAACATGAGGGTGAGTAATTGATCAAAAAACTATATTTTTGGGTAAACAATCACTTAAAGATTCACTTTCTTCACTTTTCACCGTATAACTAGAAGAAGAAAAAAAATTGTCAAGTAGGTGTGCACATCCAAAACCCAAGTTGGGCTCAGGTGCAGGACGAAAAATGTTCGCACACTGAAATAAAAGCTCCAAACATTATTACAAACCAGTTAGATGTTCATCAGTCACCATCTCCATTAACCAGGTGCCTGGTGAAGACTCAACTGGTTTGTAATAATGTCTGGGTCTTTCATTTCAGTGTGCGGACATCTACCCCTTTTTTGGCACTGGAAACAGAGTCTGCAGCAACCACAGCTTTGGGATCGTTTGTGAATTTAACTTGTTACCGTTTCCTTTAAAACGCCTCCAGATCATGTCCACTGCGTGGCGCCATTATACTGTTTGGCACATCTCATTAGGCACATGTACTGAATACTGCATGTCTTCTTCAGATGCATACTTGAGACTTTTTACCCTCCTCTGATGTCTGTTTTAAAGAGATGAACAGATGAACAGTCATTTATGTTGAGCCACTCTCAAATCAGTCTGCTGAAAGTGTTTTTCTCTTTGCCAGTAAATTGTGCTTCTAACTACAAGTCTAAACAGCCTGTGTTTGGATATAGGGGGTATGCCATGAGTTGTGTATTATACAGTCATAGTTTATGGTTCTTTTAAAAAAGATTTTTACTGAGAACAATGTACATCTTGAGTTTGGTATTTTAGATTTATGTTGTATAAAACACAAAACCCCTAATCTCTGGTGTCAAATGAGCCCTGACATAAAATCTTATAATTTGCAAATACTTATGAGCATGTCAAAAGATATCTTCATATATCACTCTTAACCTAAGTCCAGACTCCTTCAATAATGATTGCTGTATTCGTTGTTGCTCAAAGGGTGGTGGTTACGGCCATGATCATAGTCATAGTCAGCTTACCTTGCAGAAATATAAGGATGTATATGCCAAACATGTGTATTCCTTGGGATATCTCATCTGTTTATTAAAAAGTATTAAATTATAAAAACATTAAAATATTAACTTTTGCATGTTTGATATTGCTGAAGTTCTTTTTAAAAATATTGATAACCCATAAGTAATGAGTCACATGTTACCAAATAAGTATGAAGGAATTACTAATTATCTGGACCATTATTTTTAAGTGAGGGACTTGACTTGGACTCCACCTCAAAGACCTGAGACTTGACTTGGACATCAAGGACATGTGAACATGTCTGTCTTTACACTACAAGAACCCAACAGCAAACCAAAGTATTTTTCCCCAGTAATGCCTCTTTTGTTAGGACAGAAAAAAAGTTTACATACTTAAATTTAGTCATTTATTTTTAGCCATCATTTAACTGTAACCATGGCTCTGGTGATAAGCTTGAAATTTTTTGCAATTTGGCTAGTGGAGTGCTCATATTCTTTGAATTTCTGATTGACTCACTACATCATCTATGGCAGGCACATGCCAGGGGCTTTAAGACTACGACTCCACCTCAAAGACTTGAGACTTGACATGGACATCACGGACATGTGAACATGTCTGTCTTTACACTACAAGAACCCAACAGCAGACAAATGCTTTTCAGTGGTTACAGCAAATTAGTTGGTCCTGGAGATGATTTTACAAGTGTTTCCAGAGAATGATGAACTCTAGCTGTTGTTCTATTGAACTATGAATATAAACTATTTTACAAGTATTTTCCCCCAGTAATGACTCTTTTGTTAGGACAGAAAAAAAGTTTTCCTACTAACATTTTGTCATTTATTTTTAGCCATCATTTAACTGTAAGCATGGCTCTGGTTATAAGCTTGAAAAAATTAGCAATTTGGCTAGTGGAGTGCTCATATTCTTTGAATTTCTTATTGACTCACTACATCATCTATGGCAGGCACATGCCAGGGGCTTTAAGACTAGGTAAGCATCAGCATTACTGGTAACACTTTATTTGGATGGTCCCAAGTAGATATTTAACTGACTACAAGTGACAGTAAACAGTGTTTCAACACACATTCAGTGGACTTTCATTAGCCTGAATATAGATCTCTATTACTTACATTATTGTTGAGAACATCAGTTCATGAAAAGGTCATTAATAAATATCTATATACAGGCTACTGAAAGTCTATTGAATGTTTGTTGAAATACTGCTTACTAGCTATAGCAAGCCAGTTGATAAGTCACTAATAGTCAGTTAAATATCTAGTTGGGACCATCAAAATAAAGTTTTACCAATTTTTTTAACACACATTACCAAACGCTGTGGCCAAAACATGTTATACGGGTAATTTAATGTCATGGATGTGTTACAGATGTAAATTGTTGCCTTAGAACCCACTAGTCAATTGAAACAATTGTCACAGTGATGAAATTCATGACAAAATTGTTTTAAAGTCAGGACAGAAATATTGCTCATATCACACAAATTAAAGATTGCAATATATTGAGCCGAGCATGTTTATGTCCATTAAATTATACAATGAACCAGAGTGCCAGAAGAGATTATTTTGACATATAGCAAAAAGAAAAAGAAAAGATTGCCAGTTACTAGTTTCAGCATCATAGGCCTCACTCGTCACTCTTCCCAGTTCAGAACCAGTGGAATGGACAGTGGCAATTAACTAATCTGACCATCAAAGACAACAATCTTAACCTGAATGCACAAGGCAAATTTAACGTAGACATGGCAATCTACATTCCTGCAATTTGTAACAATTTTCATAGAATATTTGCCTTTTTTGCCAATGTGTGAGCGGCTTGTAATGCAACTTAAAAAATTAGCCCTTCTCAGACTTCCTAGGTCTTCTTCCCCTGAATAGGCATTCTTCTTATTGGACTTACATAGCTGCAAAGCATGTGAAATATAGTGCCAAAAGGATTAATCTGTGTAATTTTAGCTAACTTGATCTTGCCTGCACAGTAACTGTCATAAACAATGTTAATCTGTAATTATTCAGCAAGGTAAACTACAATAACACATTAAATGAATGCTAGACAATGTCCAAGATAATGCAAAAAGACCCATTCATTAGTGTAACATAACTTGGTTATACAGAAAATATATACAATCTATTATTATAAAAACAATAGCACAGCAATACATAAAAATGACAGTTGTATTGACTGAATTGTGTCAACAAATTTATAATGTACAGTCTATTTTATAAACAGCTACTGTCATCATCCACCAAATTTAGTTAACAGCTATTGAAAAAGCTGGCCAGCTAGCTAACACCGACACAGGTTATCGTTTAAATGCAGTCAACGTATCATGCAAAGAAAAGTGATTAATTCAAACTACAGTCTCGCATAGTCAGACCTATATCCACACTTTGTTTTAGCCCAGTTCAAGCAATGGAGAGTCACATATAATATAGAGTCTCAACGTTTGTAGTAAAACAATCATAACAGTGTCATTTTAATTATGCTACCTCACCTGTCAGCATGATGCCAGTGAATTTCTGTCTCGCATGTCCGCAGTGAGAAGCTTCATACTTCAGAATGGCATTAAAACAGCCTTGTGTTGCCATCTTCTGGAGGAGAACGACACCTGGCTTATGTGCATGTAGAGAAGCTGTTAAGAAACACTGAACACTTTTGATGTCTCTTTGGCAGCAAAACACTTCTGTATTATGAAAAAAGTGGAGGAAAAAGACAATAAAAATAAAGAGAAAAATAGCTGCAAACAGCAATGATGGGCCAAAGCACAACTGGTCCATTTCCACCCAGTGGCTTTCTGAAAACAATGCAATGTTGTCACATGCATTTGGCATTTGACATCATAATAAACAATTTTGAAGCAATTTGAATAAATATAAGAGGACTATTTTAAAGTCTGTTGTAAGAGCCACATGTCCTGCTGCCAGGTGGTAGCGCTATGACCGTGACCCAAAATAGTAAAATCCATGTGATTAGTCTCCAAGTCTAAACATACATCTCAATTTTGATCTAAATCACACATTGCACACAGAGGATATGAGACACTTCATATTTGCCATTTTTCACCATTAATTTAATGCTTTGCCATGGCAACAATGTTCAATATATCAAAATCTTTTTGCAATTTAGCATCTTCAGTGTCTTGGCATAATGTTGTCTAATTGTGGTGACAGTCTCACAAATCACCTATGAGTATTTAAAAGTTCAGAGACTGCAATATTCAAAAAAAACAAAATGGACGACTTCTGTTGGGTGTACCTTATGACTATAATTATGAAAGTTGTCCAGCTTGGTGAGAACTATATATGTACCAATTTTGGTGACTATTGGTGAAATTGGGGGTGCTACAGAGGCCGTCTTAAATGCCCATTTAAAAATAATTATAGATGCTATCTTAAGACATCTAAACACTGTATAAAAGCTGCATACGCCTTGGTAGGTATATGAATAATAATAGCTTAAACACTTTTGGCTAATACTTTTACACATCAGTCGAAGGTGACGGGACTTTCAGAGATGACCACGAGAGTAAACGGAGATTCGTGCAGCTCAGCTTTAATTTTAGGACACTTATTTCAGTAATATTTTTCAGGGAGTAGGAATATTTTCTCCATGCCATTCCATAAAAAAAAATTGCTTACAACACCCTTCTATATTTCTGTCCCACCCACTGAAAGACTCAAGTGGCATTTTGAGGTGTTGTCTTAAGTCCGTTTTTAATGCTGGGGTCATATCTCACAGCAAGTCTGAATATTTACAAGGCAAGAGGTTCCAAGGTTAAGGCATGACTTCCTGCAACACGGCTTTGGAACTATGTACATCATAAAAAGTGCTTTACAAACAAAATGACTTGATTTCTGTTAAATTATCTTTGTCTTTGAGGGGAGATCTCCCATTTTGTGCATATCATGACAATGTCATGTGGTAATTTGACTAATTCTGTTGTTTAGTCATATTTAAAAAAAAAAAAAGTACAGGCAAAATAACTCAAAACTATCGTTTGCGTTGCCTGGTTGACATGCTTGAACTGCCAGTTACTGGAAGAATACAGCGCTGGAGTACTGATGACAATTCTATAGGAGTTCATTGACAGTAGCACAGCAATTAGATTACATTGTCATTTATTTATTTGTTTATTTATTATATTTTCTCAGTTTCACAAATTTGTTAGATTTTGTTTGAGAACAGACTTTTGAATTAACTTAAAATTAGAACTTAAGTTTTTTTTAAACATTACATATATGTGTATCTCAAAAAGAATAATCTCTAATAGCCTGGGTCTAGTGTGCCCAACTTTGGCTATGTGCATGATGCTTCAGCATCTTCCCATAATAAAGAATCAAATTGTATTATTCTGTTGGGTGGCCCAAAAAGTCTATCTTTAACTCAGCACACTTTGTGTCATTTTGGTATGCCTGTGGATGATTTCTCTAGACCTAGCTCATCATAATTACAATCAGAATGCAAAGAACAAGTAGACAAGCCATAAAATATTGCAATTTGAAATGAAGCACCTGTGCCAAATTGAGAAAATAAATCATAAAAAGTATTTTCTTCAGAATAAAATGTAATCTGAGCTGTAGATCATTATGCGACCAAAAGCATCATGCAGGACATTTATAAAGCTTTTAGACACTTTTAACCCCTCTTTTTTAAGGACTTCCAAAAAAATATTTTGCATAATTTAGAGATATTTTAAAAGAGAAATTGTTTAGTAATGATATATTATCCTGCACATATGCACATGGTCACCATCAGATATAAGTCCATGTTACTAGTGATCAAAAATCATTATGATTGTGATGAAGTACCCTCTCATATTGCATGTTACAAGCCATTTATAATGGAGGTATTATATTTTTAGCATACTGTGACATTCAGTTGGCCTACTGTATGAAGGTTAACATTTCTCCACTGACTTTTTATGCAGGCAACTCCAAATATTATCAGTCGTTTGTCAAGATTAATGAATGGAAAAAGGAGAGTTATATAAAAAGACTCTTGTATAAAACATTATTAAATTTTTATATTCATATCTGGAAAATTTCTTCTGCCACAGATGACCCTTTTTAGCCCTCATTTAACATGAAATGCTATCTAAAGTAATACAGCAATTTTTATGAACAGCGAGAATCAAGTGATGTTTTGACATGACTAAAAAGTCAAATGCCAACCTCATTTTAATTTTAGTACAAAAGTGCATATGTTACGAATATGGTCTTTATATTACAGTGTGGTCTCTTGTCTAAATGTTAACTTATTGGGCAGATCATGAACAGGCCATGAAACACACACACACACACACACACACAGGAAATCTCACTGTACACAACTTACTCGTTATTACCACACTATAGTCAGAGTTTCAGCATTGCACGTGTGTGTGTGTGTGTGTGTGTGTGTGTGCATATGTGTGTGTGCGAGAGTATGTGTATGCATGCTTCTATGCTATTATTATTCTATTTGTTTCCCTGTCTCAACTTCGAGATTCATATCCCAAGGTTACCAGAGCTGGCCAGATCCAGCTCCATTCTTGTTTGGTGTCAGTCACTGATCTCTGCCTGCATCACCTTGGTCTTATGATGGACTACACTCTTAAAATGGAATACATAGACTATCAGTTAATTGCCTTCATCAGCCAACTAACAAAGGACAATGCATCTATGTGAACTTCTGCAGTTAATCCAGGATGGAGAACAAATCAACATCAGCCCTTGAATGGCCATTAATATGATCACAGAGACAATTATAGCCTACAGTAAGTAAGCCATTTGTAGGCTAATTTCCCCTGAAGAATGTAAACACTGGCTGTCTCTATTGTGTGACTTTGGGGCTGGAGTACCTGTAATAACTGTTTAGCTGTGAATTTACTAGTTTTAGCAAACAGCAGCAGACTCTTTGTGGCAAGAGTGTTCAGAATTGTTTATATATATATATATATATATATATATATATATATATATATATATATATATATATAGAGTTCGGTCGTGGTGCCGAAATTACACAATTCATATTAAAATTAATATTTGATCTTGTGTACCCGCCCCCCCAACCCCCCCCCCCCAGTGGCTGCAGCCCATGTTGCCCATTAGTTTAACGTGGCCCTGCCCACAGTGAGCCTGGCTTCTCCCAAGGTTATTTTTCTCCATTAACCAACATCTTATGGTGTTTTGTGGTCCTTAGTCGCCTCACTGGGTTTTAAAAAACTATTATTTTTTTAATTATTAAATTATTTATTTCTATACACAATTTAAAACCATATTTAATCAAACTGCACAATGATAACTCTATGACTTTATAGATATTACAGTTTCATTTTCTGTTTAAAGCATGATTTTCTATAAAGCTCTGGTGAAACTATGTGTGTTGTGTAAAGCGCTATACAAATAAAAAAACTGTACTTGACTTTGGAACCCACTGACTGACTGGAACCAACAGCTAAGAACACCTTTCAATTCACAAGTGCACATTCATAAATAGCCCGGATTGTTAAGGTTTAACTTGCTCTCTGTGTTCTTGCTGCTTGTGCCTCACACTTATTCAAGGTACATGCAAACCAACTCCTGGCCAGTGCACACTATTTCTCTGATCCCAGAACACTCAAACATTCTCCCATGCATCCAAACACACATACTGTATACCAGTGGCAAATTCTCAGGGCCAGCAAAGCCTTCTCTGCTGGCCTAACATGCCAAATAAATACATATTTTTCAACCTTTCATTCTCAAGCACCTTTTTGCCTGTTTTTTTTAACAGCTTTCCACTTTTAACAAATCTTACAAACAAATAGAGAAAAACAAAAAGTTTATCCAGTCAGAATTTATTCCTTGATGCTTAAAAGCAAAGTGTGACAATTGCTTCACAAATCGCATGCCCCAATCTGAAGCAGCATGTGAGTTTGTGCTCCACCCCGTCAGGCATTCAGAATTTCCCCAGAATCCCTTGACAGTGAAAATGAATGAGCAACTAAAGCTAGATTTTCAGATTCATCAGCCAATCAGATTGATTTATTTGATCTTGGTGGGTGTTATCTTCAGGATATGTCCTGGTCAAGGATATGAAGGCCACCTGGTCAAGGCCTTTTAGCAGGCCTTGAGAGAAGTAATGATGAGTCAGCTGTCATCACTGCTGGTATTGCCGTTGAGAAAGAGATCCTTATGGATTTCAAAAGACAAGATGTGCAGCATTGTTTATCAGTTGGGTTGCTAGGAGACATCGCTAATGAGAGTCAAACCCCTCCTAAGCTAACAGAAGCGTTGCGGTTCCGAATATCAGGGAATGGAATGCATTTATGGTCTGAGATATCAAGTAGGAATATCCCAAATACAACTTGAATGGAATAACCATGTACCCTGACAAAATGAAATTTATTGCAAGCAACATTTAAATCGCAAATATTATTAGATTGATTTTTCCAGGTATTATAGACCTCATTGGTAGATTCATATGAAAAATTATGATTTTTGAATGTCTGTTCAGGAGAAGTTTATTTCATATAACAGTCATGATGTACAGCTGCTAGTCTTCCCGCTAGAACTACAACCAGCTTCACCAGATTTACAGGTGAACAGCATGGCAATGTTGTAGTCCATTACCAAACACTGCCGTGTTAGCGCACTGAAACAGCAATGTGATAGATTGTGAGCAGACTTATAAAGCAATGGCTTACCTGCGATTGGCTAGGAATTACCCAGCTAATGGTGTGATGATGTACAGCTGCTAGTCTTCCCGCTAGAACTACGCTGCGCTCACATTTACCACCATTTTTAGCAGTTTTAAACATGCAATAAGCTGATTTAGCTGTTATCAGCTTATTGCTATTTATGTAAACGTGCTTAATTTGAATAATCAGTACGTCTGTAATCAGTCCTTTTCTTTTCCCTCCAAAATGTGAAACCTCTCCATGTCCTGCAAACTAAACTAGACACAATCTCAGAATCTAGTAAACAAGAGCAGAGTTAATTCATAATACCTTTAAAGGACTGATGAGCTATTTCCACTTCATTCAACCATTCTAAACAGCTTGTATATTGGCATGACAAATATCATCAGAATGACAGGTGGCTTGAGAATGGACTGGGGAATCGCATGGATTATTTTGAGTCAGGACTGGTGTCTGGCTACAAAATGCCTTTAGAGTTCCCATCTGTTTACCAGGGGAAATGCCAATTCAGATCAGTTTCACGGGTGCCCTCACTGAAACCACAGCATATTTGGACAGAATTTGTACAACAAGGGCCAACTATCCACTCCATGGGACAGCTGCTTTGCCAGGAATGCTTGGGAATGCTCTCGAGTGTCTCAAAAATACCACACTGTATGCTATTTTTTCTGTTGAGACAGCTATGTATGATTTCTTGACAAACACGCACAAGTTAAATCAGTGAATGGTGACTGAAGCTGTAGTTCTGCCTAATATCTCCTTTTGTGTTCTAAAGACAAAGTCTTATCAAGTCAAGTCAAGTGTTTTGAAACAGCAAGAAAATGACAAATAATGACATAAGTTTCCAAATGCATTTCACACTGGCATTTACAAGAATGCTAAAAAGTTATGCATTTTTATACATTAGGTTTTTCTCCCATGTTTAGCATAACAAAACTGTGATAACAAGTACGTTTTTGAAAAAACTCAAAACAAGGCATTGTAAATTAATTTTAATGTATTAATTAAAGCCATATCAGTAACCTACCAGTCAATAATAAAATCACTGATCAATATAAAAAGTCTCAAAAAGAGAAAATTGTCATCTACATGAAAATGTACACAAAATTTTCTCTCACAAAACATTAATTAATTATCAACTTAAGAGATCTAATTTCCTATGCTCTTCATTCATTCTGTTTCATTCAGTATATGTAGACATCATGCTAACATATTCAAGATGATGTATGACTGCTGTTGAGGCACCAGCATACTCTGCTCCACTAAAAATGTATTTCACCCAAAAATTATTTAATCTTCATTTACTCACCCTCACGTAGGTCCATATAATGAAAGAGGCATACAAATTATCCATATGACTCCAGTGTTCAAATCCGCATCTTCTGAAGCAATATGATAGTTGTTGGTGAGAAACAGATACTTAATTCTTTTCTTTTTTCCACCTTTGAACAGCTCCAACCACTATGGAGCCAGGATTATGACAAAATAATTTGAATTTAAATTGTGTAAATTTGAATTATAGACTTTTGAATTTGAATTATAAGTGTCAGACAAATGTCTCATGTGCTGAGAATGTGCTAACGTGCTAACCATAAAAATATAAATAATAATAATAAAAGTTTAAGAACCACTTCATGGTCAGAATAGAGACCTTTTGAATAAAGCTCGTGCCAAACTCTATTGCACCTTGACCTGCCATTGGCCAAAATGCTCCGTTCGATTTTTCCGAGACCCTCTACTCTTCCCAGCAGAACAAGGAAGCTTGATCTCTGACCCACTTTCTGTAAATCTGAATTTCTGCGGTTTGAATTTTAGATATTGAATTTGGTGTTCTGAATTTCTTCTTCATCTTGAAAATTTGAAGCTGTATTTTTTAAAACGGAATATTTACAGTTAAATATTTAAATTTGCTGTTTGAAAATACATATTTATAAAATTGTGCGATAAAATAAAACAATTAAATTTGGTTAAATATGAAATGTCCAGAATTGGAGTTTAAAAAAATTCTAATTCAAACCTATTTAAAATACAACATAATATTTCATTGGCTAAATCACACTTATAATTCAAATTTACACAATTCAAATTCAAATTGTTTGTCATAATCCTGGCTCCATAAACCACTAGGTGGCTGAATGTAAAAGTGAAAGTTACTTCAACACCAGAATGTGGAATTAGAAATTAAAGTGTATATAAAGTGCAGATAGAAAAGGACTTCAATATTGATCTGTTTCTCACCCACACCTATCACTTCAGAAGATATTAATTTAACCAGTGTGAGGACCAGCAGAGATTAAATATTATTTTAAACATCTGTGTTTGTGATTTGCAGAAGAAAGTCATACACATTTTGAGGTGAACTACCCCTTTAACTCTGCTATCTTGAAGAAGGTGCTGGATAAGGCAGCACTGTGTTTGACCAATCCATCATTTACAATTAGCTTAAATCTGCAGCCACTCATCAACCCCACTCATTAATATATCTTTGTCAGTCAATTCTGTCTCAAATTCATTACGTTCCAACTACTAATTAGTACAGAAAATAAAAGAAAC
Organism: Moxostoma hubbsi; assembly: GCA_032164185.1. Lineage (NCBI taxonomy): Eukaryota > Metazoa > Chordata > Actinopteri > Cypriniformes > Catostomidae > Moxostoma > Moxostoma hubbsi. The sequence continues at coordinate 26,019,616 of JAVLUX010000008.1, forward strand.
AGTAAGAACCTCTCAATTTAGATGATTATTCGGCACCTTCTAACTTCGGCTTAAGATGTTGACTTTACACATTTACAACTTAAATGTGTAAAAGGGGAATTTGGTGGCGTGCATCTTGGCAATTTTGAAACTATGTCACTTCTTACCAGAGCTGCAACAAAAAAGGTAATCTCAGAAGCGATCTCTCTCATTTTCTGAGTTTCTCTCTTTGATCCCTCAAATGCGAACTCTCACATATATGCAGGCCCGCATTAACCTGCCGTCAGGCCATGGGGCTGAGAGGTTTTGTAGGCCCACAATAAAAAAAAAAGTCTAATGACCACGTTTGTCTATATACAACAAAAGCAGAAATAAGTTTCTCTCGGGGAGATATAGCCTAACGAAGACAGTATTCCATAAAAAAAATCCACAACAATAAAAGTATTAATTTCTTTCCCAACATGTTTTTTTTTTTTTTATATAAATTCTTACTAACTGCAAGCTTTTGAATGGTAGTGTATAATGCTACAAAAGTTTATATTTCAGATAAATTTAGTTCTTTTGAACTTTCCATTCATCAGAGTCAAAAAAAAAAAAATGTACACAACTGTTTTCAACATTGATAATAATCATAAATGTTTGTTGAGCATCAAATCATATGAGAATGATTTCTGAAGGATCATGTGATGAAGACTGAAGTAATGATGGTGAAAATTCAGCTTTAATCGCAGAAATAAATTATATTTTATTGTATTATTACTTTAAATTGTAATAATATTTCATAGTATTACTGTTTTTAGTATATTTTTGATCAAATCAATGCAGGCTTGGTGAGCAGAAGATACTTATGAACTTTTGAACATCCAACAGAATGATTCTAGCTTTATTTACCGATGTAGAATTTACCCTAAAACAACTGTGATAATAATGTTTGTTCCAAAAGACTTAATTAAACGCATGAAACTATTTTATTAGATATTAAACATAAATTGTTACAAAACAGTCTGTGTGTTGGTGGGGATTTTTCAACGATTTTAGTGCATACGATTTGTACATAATGTTAGTTACATCCAGTAGGAGGCGGGAAAGGACTGTTATGAGTGAGTAAGTATTCAACCATTTCAGTGAAAAAGGCTGCTTTATTCGGGAACAAACAATGCTATGGCTATCAATGTCAATCATTGCTATTTCAAGAGTGAATCCCGCATAAATACGGCGCTATTTAGATGTGGGGCGGGGCGTTTACATTTTGAAGAGACATGGCAACTAGCCTATAAACAAACTTAATATAAATTATTGTAAATAATTAATTCACGAAATTTACCGTATCCATTTCATGCATTTAATCAGCTAATCATCTAAAATATCTGAGGATCCCCCCAGCCCCCCCTCAATTCGAGCACTGCTCTTCCCGCACCTGGTCCTCCTCTTTTCCAGGTAAGCGAGGTAAAGGTCCTCCGGTCTGTCCGTCCCCGGTTGGCTCTGCTCCATGCAGCCAGTCCTCGTCCTCTGCAGCGCGAGTTAACGGTCTCCCGCCTGTTTGCTTGTCCTCTGCACTGTTCATCGGTGCTCCGCTTAATGAGCTCGACTCGCCTTCATTTGCAGGTTTAAAAAATCCTGTCAGCTTTGGAAACTTTTTTAACTATTCCTTCTCACTGTTTCGTTTCTGTCGCAATATTTTTCAATATGAGCACCACTCTAAATCTTTTTCTTTCCCGACATTTTGATTTAGCTATCCGCTATCTTCTGTGAGTGACTATAAGCATAAATTTGAATAGACTACTAGAGTAGACGACAACGCATGCTACAACTGTTTCTCTACATTCTGATAGGCTGTCATATCATGCTTCCCACGTGGGTCACTTGTAAATTGGATCAATCAGCAGCCAAAAACATGAATATCAAGTGATTGACAGAAAATTCGACAAACTACAAAACAATGTGATTTTTTTATTGGCTTATGATAGGCCCCTTGTCTTCATAGGCCCTGGGGCTTCAGCCCCAGTAAGCCTGTGCATTAATGCGGGCCTGCATATATGCACAAAAACACTAACTTGTTACTCCAGTAAGTCCGCGAGAGCGCAAGCATCCGCTGCTAGTTCTAACGTGATGTTTTCGAATTAGCAACGACTGTATTAAAACAAGCTGCTGAATATGTGGCAGAAGGAAGTAGTTCCACTCACAATAGAAAATGTCATCATATAAAACCCTGAATGATTTCTTAACGTGTGGTAACTGTGGTATAAGCGGAATAATCGGCTCGGCCCATAGAATTGTTTAAAAATAATGCACACCCGAGGTGGGTGCACGAAACATTTAAATCGCAAATATTATTAGATAGATTTTTTGCAGGTAAATTATGATTTTTGACTGTCTGTTTGGGAGACATCCAGGGTTGCCCTATAATCTGGCATACCGGGCATTTTCCCGGTGGATCGACGCACTTTGAGGCAGATCAGGGGTGGACTGGCCATCGGGAGAACCGTGTGGGCCAATCAGATATTGCAAGCAATTGTATGCCCTGCGAATGATTTCATAAATATTCAAATGGCCCTTAATGGAAAAAAGGTTCCCCACCCCTCCTCTAAGCTGTGTATAGTGTAAGTGTTTAACTATCTGCACAAATACATGCAGAGGTGCAAGCACGAAGCGTGGGGCCTGGTGCAACTGCATCGGCTGCACCATGCTAAAGATGGCACTGTCTGAGAAAATAATCAATAATTGAAAAGAAGAATGACAGCGTCAAAGCAAGCGAAAATGCTTATAATCGCGAAGTCTAACAACAAAGAAAGAAATGTTATTAACATGGTTCAAAAAGGTCAGTTCTCCTGATTAATGATTTGCTGCCTGAGGTCTGGATTTTTGTCATCCCTAAGCAGTTTTTAGTTTTTATCTTATCGCTGGGCCAAATGTCAATGGCTTATGAGCTGTTTTTGAAGAATAGCACCATTCCCAGGTAACATGATATTTGGCAAAGGGTTGCAGGTCATCCTCATGCATTGGACAGCTATCAAAGTAGTTGTTTAGTCCAAACATTGTTTTTGATATATTTGTTTAGAGATATAATGTGCTGCCTCATAAGTTTATAGTTCAAGATATTTCTTTATTTTCTTAATATTTCTTAATACATTGCTTTCCCATGCTAATTAGCTAGTTAATGTGGAGTAATGTTTCAGATGATATTCGGCCAGTTAGTTTGTATATTTTTCTCTGCAAACAAAAATAATTCCAAAAGAAGCCAATTAGCATGAAGCTTTGCATATTGCCAAGCAATGCAGAGACTGAAAGCCTGTTTAATGTCTCTGTGTATAACTGGTAAAAGATACCCCACTCTGAGTGATTCTGGAGTCAGAAAAAACAGTGACACACAAAATCATGCAAATAAAAATAAATAAATCACAACTTCACTCCTCGCTCCACCTCCACTCCGCTATGCTATGCTTTAAAGCTCTGGTCTGACACACCATTTGGTCTATAGAATTGTAAGACCAGAAATACCTATTGTATACTAAACAGATTAGATGTTGTTGTACATTTAAATATTCATGTTTCTATTAACTAAAATGAATCCTATTTAAATTACATTACTTGCCTGTTTGCATTATATACTGTCAAAATAATTGTTTGTTATAAATTAAAATGATTTGAAAGTGTTATCAAAATCACTACAAATATGTAATTAAAGCAATTGCAGAATTAGATTAAGCACCATATCAGCAGACTTAAACAACTGTAATATCACTGTCATCTGTTCTCTCAGTCTTTTTATTTGTCCATCAATGTTGTAATTCAAAAGTTATGGATTTATTTATTTTTTATTATGATTAAACATCACAAAGATGAGCTATGTTCTCAAATGATAGTTCTTGATCTCTGGATTACCAAAAATGATAAAATAATTTAAAATAATTATTTTTAAACATCACATAAAACCTATGTTAGAGGCCAGTGATGGGTAAAATTTCTGTTACATATTGTACTTACATGCAAATGCTTATAATACAGCGCTTGTCAAGAAAATGCATTCTTGACTTGGAGTAATCACCTTTTCTAATAAAAGGTTTATTGTAAGCTTCTTTTAGGCTTTAAATGAGTACAGATGTATACAAAGAAAGACCACACTAGTAGAATTATGTAATTTGTGACCCCTGGCATATTCCACCCTTTGGATAAAATAACTCCCAGGTTTAATCAGCCTCCAAGCACATGACAAGTGAACTCTCAAAATTCCGTACTATGGGACTCAACAAATTCCCAGAGAAACATATCTGCACACCTAATACATATACATTGGCCAATCAATGCCAGGAGAGTAACTTCCAAATATGATGTTTGTCTATGTTATGTTAGGTTTTTCCTCCAATTTAGTTTGGTTCATTGTTTGATATATTTCCGTGAACACTCCAGAAGTATATTGAGCAGTTGTTAAGAGGGTTATTAATCTAGTTATTTCACACACCAATATTCTGGTCTTATTTATAATTGATATCCTGGTTGCTGACATGTCCAGATCTGATCTGTGTGGAACATTTTGTCATTAAGAGACAAATATAAAAAAATTATTCACGATTTGATTACAACATAACATTAAATGCATTTAGATTAGAAATGTGGCTTTCATCTCGTCTAGATACAATAACAAAGCTATGCAAATGTGCTCATGTTCTGTGATCAATGGATGATAAAACATCGTCTTCCACTGACCTTGAGTTTTCACCATATTTTCTAACACAGTTCAAACAATTTGCTATTTAAATCTTAAAGCTAATGCATATACTTTTTTATGTTAAAACTCTGTCTCCTATCCCATCTTAATATGCAGAGTCAACTATAAATAAGCCATTTGTATGTGGTGACACTTTTAAAACATCTGTTTCTTAGAGAATCCTGACTAGCTTGACACAGCAACATTAGCTCAACCAAAGGCGTTGTGAGGTACAGGAAGGATGAGGAAGACAGACGTTGTTGGCGTACCCAATTGTGGGAGTATTTTAATAAAAATAACAAATTCACGATGACAAAATGAGCACAAAGAACAAGTAACACTTTACTTGGCAAACACTGAAAAGGATGGTGTCAGACGATGACAGGTTTACGCACACTCAAGACTTGACAAAGACTGAACCACTGTAACTGAAGGGCTTAAATACATAATTGAGGTGAGAAGGGTAGAGCCGAGCAGCATCTGGGCAGAGCGAGGCCGGAAAGATTAGTGGCAAATGACTTCCACCAGCACGTCACACCTGCCTCGCATTCAGAGGCAGGAGTATTTAGATGGGAGAGAGATGTACGAAGCATGTCCATGTGTTTGAATGTCTTTATGATTTGAAACAGCTGGCTGAAAAGAAGTGCATGTTTTTGTTTCTTTATACACTGAAAAGTGTCACTAAATGAACTTGTCAAGATGGTCCCAGCTTTCTCCTTACCATCTTGAGTGTTACAATACTATAATGATAAAGGAAATGGGCAACAGGTGTGTGGAATGAAGAGTGGGCAAACTAAAACACTGGAGAGGCGGTCCTCATGAGAGCGAGAGAGACGAGAGGGCATGACATGCGTGAGTTTTGTGTGGGATTATCTGTTTGTACAGCCAACGGAAGACAATGGAGTCTAGAATCTGCAATCTGAAAACAGTGGCTGCATCCAAAACCAGGAATATGCTGCCTCTGGAGGCTGTATATGGAGGTAGGAAGAAATCAAGGTACGTCCGAAATCCAATGTTCGTGTCACATCCTGTCTACAGAGATACCTTCATCTGATCGATTTTTGAAGGCAGCATAGATGTATCCTTTGCTGCCTATGAAATCCTACAATCCTGTGTGCACGGATCCACAGCAATTGAGGTGAAGGGAAAAAATGGTGGTAGAAGAGGTGGCTGATTAATAAATGTACGTTTATTCCCAGTTTTTCCAACTTTTTATTCCATTTCTAGCGAGAACTTAGTATTGTAAATATGAAATATACACTTGGTTTTCGCCAAAACTCCTATTTTTTTCTAGATTATTAGACCATTGTAGTTCTGTTGGATGAATGAAGTAGACGCATTACCTTTAGTAGATACCAGATGGTGATAATCAGTTACTAGTATCATTCCTAGGAACAATGTGACATTATGCTGCCTCAGTAGTCTGTCCAAAACCAGTTTCTGGAGGTACCTTCATTTGCAAACACTGTCTGTTGAGTCATTGACTGATAGGGCAGTGAGGCAACAAGACAGCTACCTTTGGTTTCGGATAGAGCAAGTGAATATTTTTGTAATCCAACCTGGTGATGCCAAAGTGAGATGACATCCTTAAGTCTAGAACTTTCTGTCACAGAAATCCTATAAAATTAAACTGAAGTACAACTTATTTACAGCACTAATTTACAGCTCAAAAAAAAAAAAAAAAACACATATCTTAAAGTTAATGAGAAATAATTCAAATTTAACTATCAACATCTAAAAGCAACTGAAATATATATGATTTATGTTGTGTGCCATAAAAACTAATCTTAGGCAAAACATTTTAAAGCTTTTACCAAGACTTATGGGGTGGATTTAACTTTATCTCCAAACATTTTATGACCTTTATCAATAAAGTATTTTTAAAGACAGCATTTAGAGAAAAGAATGATGTATTTGATGATAAAACTTCTTAAAGTTGTTGTTATAGAACTGTATTCTACCCTATATGTGAATTAATCTGTTTATCATATGTCAGTACAAAATATTGGAGGCAAACAGTTAAGAAATGGACGCATTGAATGTTTAACATTTAACCAAGATTTTTTTTCTGAATGTGTACCCATTAATTGCCTTCACTTCCTTGTTAATATTCATAGAGTTGAGATAGGCTATTTAGAGTGTGTGTGTGTGTGTGTACGCACACATGCATGCTCATATTCTGTGCCTCAGCAAGAAATGCTTCCTGACAGAATGTTATAAATTAACACCCTAAATGGTCAATTCTTTCTTTTATTTGAAGCCCTGAAGGCACCAAGGTTTTTCTTGATGCTTAAACATTTACTTTTAGACTAAACCATGACACTTTGTTCTAAAATATCAAAAGAAACATTTTATTTTTTGTAAATGCTTTACTTTTCATATTACAAATTTGGCACAACTGAATCACCCAGACTGTTAGACAGACCTATCCTCTTTTCTTCCTAATTAATCTCTGCCTCTTATGTTAATATATTTTCTGTGGGAGCAGACTCTTTTCATCTTATAAAGTTTTTAACAAGAGAAGATCATGTTAGGAAAGGATGTTAGGTGTTGCCCAACCCGCTGCTCTGCATATGCCTGCCAGGGAGATGCCTCTGGCCAGTGCCCGTGAGGACGCAACACTCCTTGTCGAGTGTGCTTGGACCCGTAAGGGGAGGGGCACGGCCTCTGTGTGATAAGCCAATGTACTGGTGTCAACTACCTAGTGGGAAGTCCTCTGTTTGGAGACAGCGTTCCCTTTCCGCTGTCCACCAAGGCAGACAAAGAGCTGCTCAGGACATCTAGAGCTCTGCGTGTGGTCCAAGTAGGTACGAAAAGCATGTACCGGACACAGCAATGAAGGGCTGGGCCTGCCTCCTCCCGGGGCAGCTTCACTTGCAGGTTCACTACCTGGTCTCTAAAGGGCGTAGTAGGAACCTTGGGCACATAGCCCGGTCACAGACTTAGGATCACATATGTGTCTGCCGGACAGGTGTCTTGGGGCGGGGGCCTGGCAAACTGAATTGCGTAAACCAAGTCGGATGGTCCGGGCCAGCCAGCGTAATGGGTTGGGAAGTGAAAGTCACGCATCCAAGGGACGATTATTTTTGACATACCTGGCAGGGCTTGCAGCGGGGCAGAGCAGGTAGTACAGCGTCGGGAGGTGAAGATGCGTCCCGAGGCTTTAATGCTGAGAAAAATCTCGAAGCACTTACCTTGCTCCGCGCACCTGGCGGGGGGCGGGTTAGTGACTGAGGAGGAGGTCCTGTGTAGGCGTCCTCTAGACTCGTCAGAACCGGCCGGCCGGGGGACAGTCGTGGGGCTGAAGGCAGGGGGTCCGCATCCAGCATGCCGAGACTGTAAAGATCTGGCGGCAGAGTGCCGTGAGAACGGCATTTGTTGGCCAGGTGACCCAGAGACAAAGGAAATAGCTCTGTAATTGAGAATGTGGGTACCGCAGCCCCGTCTGGGGGGGGTATGGCAAATGAAATAAATTCAACAAAAGATTCTCCTCCCGGCCCTCCACCGGGGGACGGAGTGGTCTGCTTACCAGCTCCGGAGCTAATGTCTTGGTCTCTGGGACGGACGTCTCGGCTTTTATTACCATCAGAGGTGGGGAGAAATCAACCGCATCCAGAAACTACACAGAGGCGGAAAAGACGTCTTTAAAAAGACGCGTCCTGAAAAGGACGTTCAACGCCAGCAGTGTATTTGCTCTTTTAGAGAAACAACTCTTTTAACTGCGCTGTCAAAGTGCCCAGGGGCAAACTGCACTGCTGTGCAGAGAAGGTGAAAGCCGCTGTAGTGCACCGTAGATCCAACAGCAGAATCAGCTCAGAGGAACAGGAACGGGTGTGTGACTTGCAGCTCACTGCATACACAACCATCGGCTCTGAAGAAAATTTCTGAATGAACTCAACGTATTTCCCCGCTTTTATACCCGTATGTCCGGGGGCGGAGTATGCAAATACTGTCTGCCAACTTCTCATTGGCCTTTTTTCATAGACCAGAGGCATATTCGGCGCTCAAGAGAGACCCCTAGTGTCGCTTCTTCGATACAATGACGAAGTGAGTGACAGACGGGGAACTACTACAGTCATATTTATTATGTTTATGCTGCCTTTATGCTGAGATATTTTTCAAAAAATCTTCATTTTGTGTTCCGCAGAAGAAAGTTGTCCACATCTGGGATGCAATGAGGATGACTAAATGATGTAAGAATTTTCCTTTTTGGGTGAAATATTCTTTTAAAGAGGATGAAGAAAATCAATAAAATTAATGGAAGTAAAAGCCACTTATTCAATTACATTGAACAACACTGAACATCTCTGTTGATAAATCTTTTGGGGGATATTTACGAGAAAAAATTTACGAGTGTGTGTGTGTGTGTGTTTCTGCGTATTTGAGGGGGTTGGGGGGGGTGTAGTTAAATAATTTCATGGCCAAACTAATTTTCACCTTTCACCTCTTTGTGAGAAACACAATTTATCAGAGGTGCAGATAGTGGTAACATAGTCACTGTGCGAACTTAAACAATGCAACAGCTGCTGAGATGAAGCATGCCAACTGACATAAACAAAGGTTCTTATTTGTTCCTGTTGAATTTTTCCACCAGGCTATTCAAATGATTGGAGGGGGATGACAATAGAATGTGTGTTTTATATATTTGAGATATTTGAGGACACAAGAAGTAAATTCTGGATTTACTCCTTGTGACAAGTAGGATTCACTGCAGGATTATGAGCTCACATGGAGGCAGGGTTAGATAACCAATGACGCAAAGAAGAAAAGAGACAATCCCTGATGCCTTTATATGCATACTGATATTTCGAAAGGAAAACCAGTGGCCACAGGTAGGTGTGTTGCTATATGTACTGACAACTTTAAGATTTTTGTCCTGATATTCTTAGTTTCACCGCAAATTTGACACCATCTCTGTGTCTTTCAATCTTTTCTCATGCCCTCAGACACTGAGAAATAGCCTGAAGGTTGCTTGCTTGACCCAAGAACTTAGCAGAACTAATAGAGCCTTGATGAACTAAGAGAGATGAAGCCTCCCGGTTCTGATTGGACAAACCCTCAGCTCTGTCTTGCACACAGGAAGTGGGCGTGTGTTAAAAGGAAGTGCTTTGTCTCATACAGCAAACATTTGACTCCCACACAAGTGACACAAGGAATACACACGCACATGCTTTACTTCGCTTGTCTATGTTCACTGTGTTTTAGGCAGGCTGTCAATCTGTACGTGCACAATGACATGAAACAGTTGATCCTGCCTTGGTTTCATTTGGAACTGTTTTCATTAGAGGAAAAAAAGCACACACAAAACCCTGGCAATTATTATGTCTAAAATGTAAATATATTAAAGGTGCTGTGCGATGTTAGCTGTTCCCCGTCTGTCACTCACTTCGACGTCGTGTCGAAGAAGCGACACTAGGGGTCTCTCTTGAGCGCCGAAAGATACCTCTGATCTATGAAAAAAGGCCAATGAGAGTTGGCGAACAATATTTGCATACTCCGCCTCCGGATACGGATATAAAGGCGAGAGAAATACGCTCGTTCATTCAGTAATTTTCTTCGGAGCCGAAGGTCGTGTGTATGCAGTCAGCTGCGAGTAACACAACTGATCCTGCTTCTGATCCTCTGACGCTCTGCTTTGCTGTTGGATTTACGGCGCACTACAGCGGCTTTTCTCTTCACTGCCGGCGTGCAGTTTGCCCCTGGGCGCTTCGACAGCGCAGAGTTAAAAGAGTTGAAAGAGTGATTCTCTCCGTAAAAGAGTTTATTTCTCTGAAAGAGCATTACACAGCGGCGTTGTACGTCCTTTTCAGGACGCGTCTTTATAAAGATGTAATTTCCGCCCCTGTGTAGTTTCTGGATGCGGTGATTTCTCCCCACCTCTCTCGGTCATAAAACACTGTCTTGCATGCCTGGGCTGCGATCACACGCAGGCAGTGTTTTATGAATGGTTCATGTTCTCAGTGCGAGAACATAGCCATGGCAACATTGCGGTCGTGTGGCTTTCTTTTGTAATGAGAGAAAGCCGTTTCAGCCGCCCCCCGTGCCTCGCCTCCTTCCTACGGGATTGACGCAGGCGCCGCGGGCGATAAACACGATTTGGGGACAATGACGGGTTCTGTTCGCCGGGTAAACCCCCTCGAACCTCCCGCCTCCCCGGCACGCTTGTTTGCTTCCGTCTGAGCCCGGGATGAGCATTCTCTCCAATGGTTCATCTTCTCAGTGTGAGAACATGGCCGTTATAGCATTGCGGTCACACGGCTTTCTTTTGTAATGAGAGAAAGCCACTTCAGCCGCCCCCCGCACCTCGCCTCCTTCCTACGGGATTGACGCAGGCGCCACAGGCGATGAAGGCGATTCGGGGAATATGACGGGCTCTGTTCGCCGGGTAAACCCCCTCGAACCGCCCGCCTCCCCGGCACGCTTGCTTGCTTCAGAATTGAATTTTCCGCAGTACACGGCGAACACGCCCACTCTCTGCGCGCGGAAATCGCGACTCTTCTGGCCAAAGACGCGATAGAGCCTGTCCCTCCAACCGAGATGAAGAAGGGTTTCTACAGCCCCTACTTCATCGTACCCAAGAAAAGCGGCGGCTTACGACCAATCTTGGACCTTCGAGTTCTCAACTGAACGTTGCACAAACTTCCGTTCAAGATGCTCATGCAGAAACACATCTTAACCTGCGTCCGGCATCTAGATTGGTTCGCAGCGATAGACCTGAAGGACGCGTACTTCCACATCTCCATCCTGCCCCGACACCGCCCCTACCTGCGGTTTGCGTTCGGGGGCCAGGCGTATCAGTACAAAGTCCTCCCCTTCGGCCTGTCTCTGTCCCCTCGCGTCTTCACGAAAGTTGCAGAGGCAGCTCTTGCCCCGCTCCGAGAAGCCGGCTTCCGCATACTCAACTACCTCGACGACCGGCTCATTCTGGCCCACTCGCGAGAGTTACTATGCGCCCCTAGAGACTAGGTGCTCAGGCACCTCAGCCGTCTGGGGCTTCAGGTCAACTGGGAAAAGAGCAAGCTCACCCCAGTTCAGAGCATCTCTTTTCTCGGGATGGAGTTAGACTCGATCTCAATGTCGGCACGTCTCACCAACGAGCATGCCCAGTCAGTGTTGAACTGCCTCGCCGCCTTCAGGCCAGGCACAGCCGTCCCCTTAAAACTTTTCCAGAGGCTCCTGGGGCATATGGCGTCCTCCGCGGTGGTTGCGCCGCTGGGGTTGATGCATATGAGACCGCTCCAACACTGGCTCCAGACCCGAGTCCTGAGACGAGCATGGCGCCACGGCACGCACCGGGTAACAATCACCCCCGCCTGCCGTCAGACATTCAACCCCTGGACAGACCTCTGTTTCTTACGGGCTGGAGTGCCCCTACAGCAGGTGTCCAGACGCGTCCTGGTCACGACCGACGCCTCCAGATTGGGTTGGAGCGCCGTTTTCAACGGGCACGCAGCCTCAGGCCGTTGGAAAGGGGCCCAGCTGCGTTGGCACATCAACTGCCTCGAGTTGCTGACCGTCCTTTTGGCCCTGCGGAAGTTTCTCCCGTTAATTCGGGACGAACATATCCCAGTCAGGTCGGACAGCACCAGGTCGCGTACATAAATCGCCAAGGCGGCGTACGCTCCCGTCACATGTCACAACTTGCCCGTCGTCTCCTCCTTTGGAGCCAGCACCGACTCAAGTCGCTGCGTGCCACTCACATCCCCGGCAACCTCAATGTGATAGCGGATGCGCTGTCATGACAACGCTTGCCTGGCGGAGAGTGGAGGCTTCACCCCCACTCGGTTCAGCTGATTTGGGAACGGTTCGGCAAGGCCCAGGTAGACCCCTCTGCCTCCCGAGAGACCTCCCACTGCCCGCTCTGGTACGCCTGTTCAGAGGCTCCCCTCGGGGCAGATGCACTGGCACACAGCTGGCCGGTGGGGCTGTGCAAGTACGCATTCCCCCAGTGAGCCTTCTTGCACAGGTGCTGTGCAAGGTCAGGGAGGACGAGGAACAAGTCACTCTCGTGGCTCCTTACTGGCCCATCCGGCCTGGTTCTTGGACCTTGTACTCCTCGCGACAGCCCCTCCCTGGCGAATTGCCCTGAGGAAGGATCTTCTTTCTCAGGGACGGGGCACGCTCTGGCATCCGCACCCAGACCTTTGGAACCTCCACGTCTGGCCCCCGAACGGGATGCGGAAGATCTAGCTGGTCTACCACCCACAGTCATAGCCACGTTCAACCAAGCCAGAGCCCCTTCTACCAGGCAACTCTATGCCCTGAAATGGCGTCTGTTCGTGAATTGGTGTTCTTCCCGGGCAGAAGACCCACAGAGGTGCGCAGTTAGGTCTGTGCTCCTGTTCCTACAGGAGAGGTTGGAGGGGAGGCTGTCCCCATCCACCTTGAAGGTGTGTGTTGCCACTATCGCAGCTCACCACGACCCAGTAGACAGCAAGTCTCTGGGTAAGCATGACTTAATCGTCAGGTTCCCAAGAGGTGCCCGGAGGTTAAACCCCTCCCGGCCAAACCTGTTCCCCTCCTGGGATCTCTCGGTGTTCCTCGCCGGTCTTCAGAGATCCCCCCCCCCCCCCCCGAGTCGCTAGAATCAGTTGGCTCAGGGCCCTCTCCTAAAAAGACGGCCCTGCTGATCGCGCTCACTTCCATCAAGAGGGTCGGGGACCTGCAAGCGTTCCCTACTAACGACACTTGCCTGGAGCTTGGTCCGGCAGATACTCATGTGATCCTAAGACCTCGACTGGGCTATGTGCCCATGGTTCCTACCACGCCCTCTGGAGATCAGGTAGTGAACCTACAAGCGCTGCCCCGGGAGGAGGCAGACCCAGCCCTCTCACTGTCATGTCCGGTACGTGCCTTGCGTGCCTACCTGGAACGCACCCAGAGCTTCAGTGCTCTGAGCAGCTCTTTGTCTGCTTTGGAGGACAGCAGAAAGGAAACGCTGTCTCCAAACAGAGGTGTCTCACTGGGTGGTGGATGCCATTCAGTTGGCCTATCACACCCAGGCCGTGCCCCCCCCCCCCCTTCTTTGCGGGTTCGAGCCCACTCTACTAGGAGCGTGGCATCCTCATGGGCACTGGCTAGGGGATCCTCCCTAGCAGACATTAGCAGAGCTGCGGGCTGGGCAGCACCTAACACCCTTACGATCTCAGGGTTGAGTCAGTCTCGTCCTGTGTTCTCTCAGGTCCGAGCCCGTAGAACTCGGTACACGTCGACGATCTGACCGGGTGAATCGCTTGTTTCCAGCGCCGTTTCCCTCGATCGAGGTAAAACAGTGCGCCTTCTTTCCCAGAGAACCTAGGTCCCTGGTTGATTCCTCCCTAGCCCTTCGGGCCCGCAGCAGTTCAGCGGAGGGACTTGCTGGTCCAGTCCTCTACGGGTACCCCAGGCTACCCCTACTGGAATAGGTGCTCCACAGATCAGGCCTCCTACGGGACTCCTCCTGTGTGTACTTCCGCGGTACGGTCACCTTACGAGCTGACCCGCGTCTCCCTTAGGCAGTCTTTGGCTGCCCTCCGGTCGCCGTGTTGTAGCAACTCCCCCCTCCTCGAGGCGGGATCTACCACCGCGCCATTTTTCCCACATGTGACTCAAGAGGCCATGTGATGTATTTCGCCACCTTTACCTCCCCTTTCGGGTGGGTGTGGCCTCCGCAGGGTCTTTTCCCCCTAAAAGAATAGGGATTCGGGAATAAGACCCCCTTCCCTCGATGCGGTAAGGGCCCCGGCTGCTCTTGCTCTATGCCGAGAAAACATAGAGAGAAAAGAGGCCCAGCCAGGCTTGGCCCGTTCCCTAGTTGGGAGCGTCACCTTGTTCCCCCCTAGGGTAACCAAAAGGATTCTGACGCTTTTTCGGGGCATTGGGGAAGAGTACGTGCAGCCTGAGCACAGTTGGTCGCTTGTGCACGTAGAAATACCTGCCCGCTTCTGTGTCAGCAGTACACGTACACGGCTCAGCGCATGGTGAGTTTTGAAGTGGACCCCTAGTGTCGCTTCTTCGACACGACGTCGAAGTGAGCGACAGACGGGGAACGTCTCGGTTACGTATGTAACCTCCGTTCCCTGATGGAGGGAACGAGACGTCGTGTCTTCCCGGCGCTGAGGTGCCCGGACCACTCCCGGCTCCTCAGAAAAATCCTGAATGAACGAGCGTATTTCTCTCGCCTTTATATCCGTATCCGGAGGCGGAGTATGCAAATACTGTTCGCCAACTCTCATTGGCCTTTTTTCATAGATCAGAGGTATCTTTCGGCGCTCAAGAGAGACCCCTAGTGTCGCTTCTTCGACACGACGTCTCGTTCCCTCCATCAGGGAACGGAGGTTACATACGTAACCGAGACGTTCTAGAAGCTCTGTTAGACCACTGAATTAGATGCACCCCTTTTTTCCAAAGCCTCACCCTCCATAGTTACTGTTGTACCATTTAGACTGTTTTAATCAGAGATCTAGCAGCAGAGCAGCAGTCCATCATCTCAGTATTACATGAAGCTGAATATTATGTTAAACTTGAATGATCCACTTCAACTACCATGCTCTCAGCTTCCTGCTTCTAATAAAAAAAACCCTGTACCTGTAGTAATATCAAGTAATAATAAATACAATGCAGTCAATAAACTTCTGACTTCCAACTACAAAATAAACAGTAACATGATTAGATACGGTAACAAATAAGCCTATAATACATGAGAAGTGTATGTAAATGTTTGTGTGTGTGTGTGTGTGTGTGTGTGTGTAAGGAGGGAAGGAGGGCACAATATGTTGGACGTGAGTACATCATGCGAATGTGGGCAGAGAGACTGGTTAATGGCGTCTGCCCGTTTAACACGTGTCTCCGCTAGTCATTAACTTAGGAACAAAGCAGAGCTTAACTGCCAAGTTATCAACTCACCAAATGTGTGTGTGGATACGTTAGTGAGGGGTCGTGTGTGTGCGTGGTTAGCATGAGAGAGAGAACAGGGTAACAGCACTGAAGCCGGTTTTAGCGATCGTCGTTGAGAAGTCAACTGTTAGTTTATCACTCAGAGACGCTGCGAACAGCTCGTAATCCATCTGCTGTGACCGTTGATTCTTTAATGGATAAACTCAGTGTCCCGGTCTCACCCACGATAGCAGAAATACACAATAGTAGGACGACAACACAGCAAATCTCATTCATTGGTAACAGTAAGTTACAGTAATACCTTGAGTATTATTAGCAGCAATGAGCGGACTCAGTGGTCCATAAACTGTACAAGCAATAGCCTTGATACTCAAGAATATCACACTATGACCATCCATCTCTGCCCAGACCTCTTACTTGAGTCATGTGAGGATGCGGGTAGAATGTGTGTTCGTCCGTCGTTTGACTCCGAACTCGGTTCCTCGAAGCTTGGGTGAGGATGGGAGGCCATTTCCTCGCTCTGTCGGTGACTGGTACGGCAGCGGATTCTCTGCGGGTTGGCAGAGAAAACAGTGAAGTCGACTCGGTTGAAGAAGGAAGGCAAAGTGTGAAGACGCAGATTGCCCGATGGTCACCTTCGGATCAAGCATGCTCGGTAGAACACGGAGTAATCTCAACTCGTCCAGCGAGATCGAGATCATATGGCCTAAGTTTCAGGTACGTACGTTACTTCCTTGGGCAACGAGGCTACACCTGGGAGCAGCAGAGCTGCATCTAGACGTGGCACATACTGTCACTGGAAGCAACGAACAGAAAAATCTCAGGGGGTTTTATACTCCCGATGATGTCATGGTTGAGAGACGCGTTCTGTCTACCGCCTCATCCAATATGAGTTGAGAGTTCGATCCTTCAGAATTTTACACATAGTGTAACGTGAGCAAGGCTTCATGGGATCTGTAGTCTTTTTTTGGACTCCCTTTGTTTGAATTTGGCACGGTTGTTATCAAGCTGTATGTACAGTAGGTCTAAGTCAGGCTTTTTGACTGTATGTAAGCCTGCCTTTTTCTCATATCTGAGTACATAAGGCCCAACACATTGAACTTCTCCACAGTTTGGACACAGAATTTTTCCTGATGACATTTTGGAGGTTCATCGCACGTAAAGTTTCTCCTGCTGAATTACTATCGGATCAAGGAACACATTTCTGTGGAGGGGATCGGGAACTAGGGGTTCAAGTATATATCATCTGATCTTCAGCAACGTCTTGCAAAACAGAAGATAGCATTCCATTTTAATCCTCCTGCAGCACCACACTTTGGAGGGCTGTGGGAGAGTGAATTCAGGACCATTAAAGTGGCCCTTTCTAAAACCATTGGTGCCCAAATTGTATCAGAAGAAGTACTCAGGACTGAGGTGGAGAACATCTTGTATTCAAAAACCCTTGGATACATCTCTTCAAATGTGGCCAATATCGATCCAGTAACACCAAACCTTCTACTTATGGAGCGACTAGACAATTTCCTGACCATGGACATATATCCTGAGGAGGAGGGCCTGAGTCGTCGCAGGTCCAGACACTCCCAAGTGCTGGCCTACAATTTCTGGTCCTCTTTCATCTGCCATTACCTTTCAAACCTGCAGATCAGACATAAGTGGCATCAGACATTGCCAAACATAACCACAGGCACTGTAGTCATGGTAATGGATCCCCAACAGCCAAGGGCCTGTTGGAAAGGTTGTCAAAGTATACCCCAGTTAAGACTCCCAAGTGAGGTCAATCAAAGTCCAAGTTCAAGGAAAGGTTTATACTAGACTCGCATCTACATGAGTTTATGATAATTATGTTCGAGTGAGTGAGTGTGTTTATCGTACGCTTGTTTCATGAACGAAAAGGACTTGAAATATTGATGTTTATCACCTAATGCAATCGTACTGCTTTAAAAGACATTCATTTATATAGTGGAGTTGTAGGGATTACATTTACTACGGTAGTCTGTGCTTTTTAGAGCTTTAAAGTGCTGATCACCATCCACTTGCACTGTGTGGACCAACAGAGCTGAGATATTCTTCTAAAAATCTTCATTTGTGTTATGCAGAAGAAAGTCATACACATCTGGGATGGCATGGGGGTGAGTAAATGATGAGAGAATTTAGATTTTAGGGTTAACTAAACTTTAATCTTCTTATTTATAGAAATGTGAAAACAAAATAGTTCATATATTATTTACAGTTGTGCTGTTGTACAGCTGTGATTACCAGTGGCCAAATCATAGCTCTTTCTCATGTGATATACAGTACTATAAGTGGCATAATACACGTGAGTCAAATCTATAAATGTTAATCCAAACTGGTTGTGAAAAACATTCTTTGATGTATACTAAAATGGCCTCTCAAAAGACATCTTAGTAGTAATGCAAAGACATAAATATTCAGTGATATCCCTTTAAGAACACATTGTTGCCATGACAACATTAGCAGCAGTGTAATCAGTGTAATATCGACCTTTGAATAATAAATTTGCAGTCCAAACTAAGTGGGAAAAGTACATTTCAGTGTTTTTATGTGACAAAAAAAATTGATGATAGGAGAAAAACAGATGTCTAGTCTCAGAGGAACCCAATTATTCCCTCTCATTCTCTCTTTATTTTGGTGAATTCTCAAGAAGCATCACTTACTGAGTGTCTCAGTACAAGGTTGACAGCAGCTAAATGAAGTTGGCAGCCTTTACAGCAGGAGGATGCACTAAAACTTGGAGATTTGGTAAGATTTTTGCCCCAGATTTAATGTAATATTTTTTAGCACATACATTCATACGCAGACATGTGCACTCAAAAACAGACATGTTATTGTGTAGTTATGACTTACAGAGGAGGGTTAGGGTTAGGATGAGGTCATATACAGTAGAGCAGTTGTTCTCAAAGTGTGGTCCCCGGACCCCTGGGTGTCCCCGACCCATAGCCAGGGGGTCTGCAAAATAATTAGTTCTAAATGATACAGTTGTGCTGTATTATTAAAAAGTGCATATTTGCAGATGGGGAATAAAACAAGCATATTGTGTCTATTACTCCCACTCTCTTTAGCTTTGGGCCAATAGAAATTCGGATATGATTGCAACACATCACGTCAATCTGTAATGAATCACTCACTTCACTCAGGAAAAAACTCTCTTCACATAGGGTGCAACAATCCATTCCTGCTGCTTCTTACCTTGGCTTATTACCTAGCTAACAGGCGAGCATGGAGAAATATTTGAGTAAGTCCACATCGTCAAGTGACGCTAAGCCCAATCTTGCTAAATTGAGAAAATATAGCAACAATTATATCGAGGTTGGTTTTATTGAGAATGGCGATGGGAGACCAAAATGTGTCATGTGTCTTCAAGTGCAAGCGAAAGAAGCCATGAAGCCTGCCAAGCTAAAGCGTCATCTGATTACAAATCACCCAGGATATAAGGGCAAAACGAAATAATTTTTCAGTTGAAAGAGCGAGGAATACATCCAATACAATACAAAACGGATGCTGAACCTTGCCAAAACTTTGGAGAATGGACAGAAGGCTTCTTATTTGGTGGCTCAACAGACTGCTAAAAATAAGTAGTCACACACAATTGCACATGAATTCATACTTCCAGCGGCGGTTGAAATGTTTGAAGTTATGCTTGGTACAGAGGCATCTAATAAACTGAAAATTATACCTCTCTCAAATGACACCATGAGGAGGAGGGCTCGTTTGCATGTGGAGAATGATATATCATAGAGTCTGCCTGTCATCCATCACTCCAAGAATAATCATGATGTGTTGTGAGAGAGAGGCTCACCCATCTCATTAGTTTAGGTGATCTCATCAAGTGAGTTATTGTGAATTGTGAGATAAGAATGTGATACAGCCTAATGCAAATATTTTAATTAAAAATGTCTGCATATGCTTAATTACTATGATTTGTTCTGTAACAGTGTTATTCTAACTTCTGATATGATTTGTACATGATTCATGTTTATGATTTGTTGTTTTTTCTGCCCACGATTTGAAGAAGTAGCATTAAGTTCATTATTTTAAAGTTGAAGCACTTTCTGAAAGTAACCGTAAACTAGTAATTTTAAATTTTGGGGTTTATTAAGACTATACCAGTCTTGCTACTGTTGATTTTATGAAAGCTTTTGAATGCATCTAAATGTTCCAATGGCATCTAAGAGTACAACTGGTAGTAAGCATATGCTTAATCAGTGTTTATTGGATTATGAGGAGGGTCCTTTGAAAATTGTCTCCCCTGTAAGGGGTCCCTGGCCCAAAAACATTTGAGAACCCCTGCAGTAGAGTAAGAAGAGCACAGGGTAATAAAAAACACATGTGCAAATGTTTGATCATCTTTACACTCATTTTAAGACCATGTGCTTTTGAAAATGTGACTGCACCTTGAAAAATTAACTGCTCTTTGCAAATAGTTTCTTTTTGGGAAAAGATTTATCATTCACGTTAAAAACATATTTTTTAATCAAAGTGTTTTTGAAATGTAACTCTATGACTGTTTTTCATTCTCACTAGATGTGAGAGATACATTTCCTTTAATATTAGCTTGTGGTGTCTCTCCAGGTTCAACTTACAAGCATGAATCTTAAAATCACTCACACACACAAATTCAAACAGGTTACGTAAGAAGTGATTTGAGCTAAAAGCAAGAAGGTACCAGTTTAACAGAATGGAAATCTACTGGATGCTGTTTGCACAGAAATACAAATCTTACAAAAAGAAATATTAATAAAACAAAAAAAAAAACAAAAAAAAAAAGAGTATAAATGAAATGTCTGCAAAACCAATTAAGATTATTAATGACAACAGGTTGAATAATACAAATGTTCTATTTTATTGTGAAAAGCAGTGAGGCTGAAATAGGCTAATGACTAAAAAATATATCAGGTTATTTTAGTTCTGCTGATATTGTAGTTATCAGTAATACATAAATTTTAGCAGTTAATGACAAAGAAACCCTAAGATAATTATCAATGTGTACATGGAGAATATATACAAAGCTAAACTTGTTTTGCCATCTCGTATAAAAGTATAAAGATTTCAGTAATATTAAGTAAAGAAATCACCTAAACCTCTTTTGTATAGTAGTGCATTATCACCAGCTTAAAAGTATTTTATCAGTTCTAGGCCTATTTCAGTTGAGGGAGAGAGACAGGAAATTAAATAAAGATGGAGGAGAGAGAAAGATAAAAGATTGAGAGAAAGAGACAGAGATGGAAAAAATGACAAAGACAAAGAAAGGAGACAGATTAACAGATTCTCTCTCTCTCTCTCTCTCTCTCTCTCTCTCTCTCTCTATTTAAATTTTAAAGTACTTTATTGGCATGATTGTGTTTAAATACAATATTGCCAAAGCATTAATACACAAAACAGATAATGACAAGACAAATAATAATAATAAAATGGTAACAAATAACAATAAAGATAGAATTAAAATAAGGTGCCAGGTAATGAATAAAATAAAAACTATAATAACAATATACACTATACAATATAAAACAAAATAAGCATTTAACAGGACATTATGAACATAAGAGAGATCTCTTTTCTTTTGCATGGTTTGATATTAGTTTAATTATTGTGAAAAAAGTGGGAGTTGTGTAAGATGGCGTTCCACGTGGAGACACCATCCATTTCTCTGCGCAATGGCTTTAGGTGTATGCCGGAGGACGGAGTGATGGTGGAGGATTTTCTAGTTGTGGTAGGAGAGAGAGTAGGCCATAAGAATATTTCCTCTGCTTCCAGAATGAATAAAGCCGTTGTAATTTTTTTGAAAGAACAACATCATTAATCAAGTGATCGAAACAGGGCTTGTCTTTAAAGATGAATTGGTCACACTGCTACATAATACATCTAGAAAAGTAGTGATTTCAAATGTGCCACCGTTCATCTCTGATGACGTATTAGAGTGTGAATTATTGCGGTTAGGCAAGATTGCGAGTCCGTTCAGAGTGATTTCTCTGGGGTGTAAGAACCCGGCATTGAAGCATGTTATGTCTTTTAGAAGACAGGTTTACATGTTTTTAGAATCACCAGATCATAAACTTAACGTCTCCTTTCATATAAAACATGAAGGAGGATCATTTACAGGGCCTTACTGAGGGGGTGGGGGGGAGTTTGCGTGATATGAGCGTGAAGCGTCATCTGTGTTCTGCAAATGCTTTCGGGTCCTTTAATAACTTACAACGTGTGAGTAAGGGCAGCCGGTGGACTTTCTGGTGCCCTCCAATGGTAAGATGGTGCCCCCCAAGTTTGTTGGTTGGACTACTGCGTAGTCTGCTTATAGGGAGTGCGGTACTGATCATATATGATTTATGCGACTACCGGGAATTTGCGGTGCTTTGAATATGGTGATGTCGGACAAAAATGGCAGGTGTGCCCGCATTAAGAGCGTGGACAGGAAAACATTGGCCCATGGATAGAGGCTGAGGCTCAGGCTAATTCTATACATATGGGTCAGGAGGAGACTTCAGGCCTCACGGAGGTGAGACACTCAGAGGTTAATATGGATATAAATGTAGCGGCAAATACTTCAGAGATACCAGTGGTAGCGGCAACAAGTTCAAATACTGATGTAGATGATCATGCTGTTAAAGGTAAAGAACATTTAGTGGTTGAACAGGGCAATGAATGTGATGAGAAAGTGTTGCCAGGTACTAGCGCTGATCAGTAAGGGTGTGATGCAGAGAAGAGTCAAACAGAATCAATGACGGCAGCAGAGGATGCTTTATCAGATGAGTCTGCTTCTATGCAGGATATGGGATCCTACTCACAGTGTGGGTTTGAAGAGAATTCTCAAGATCCTCAGAAGTATCTCTCTTTGTATACTTTAGAGGAAATTGATCATTTTCTAGATAATAATTTTGGAAAGCAGGTTGATGTTAGGGAAATTTTTCCTGATGTAGAGAAGTTTGAAAGTTAGATACATTTCATCAGAAGACTGAGAAGGTTGATCTTTTGATATGAAAAGAAGCGGTTCCATCTAAAGAAGCACTTAACTGCAGTTATAAAGTATCGAAAAATAGAATGTCAAAAATACTTCTGTAGTTGACCTTCCATGCATCACATGTTGTTTTTTTCTTTATTTCAGCTCCTTTCTGTCTGTCTGGTTTTTCTTCCAGTTTTTTTATGGAAGTATTAAGGGTTGGCTCACTTAACATTAGTGGTGGAAGGGATGAATGTAAGCATGCTCTGGTTTTTGAAACAATAGAGCAAAAAAATTGTAATATTATTTTCCTTCAATAAACGCATAGCGATACAGTTAATGAAGTTGAGTGGGAAATTTGGTAGAAAGGGCAGTATGTACTTAGTCATACAAAAAATGTGAACACAGTAGTGGCAATCTTATTGTCTCCAGATATAAGAGTTAATGTTTTAAAAACTGAGAAACCTGTAAATGGTAGACTTGTTGTAGTGAAAGCTGATATTGAAGGAGTCCTTTTTTCTTACTTTGTAAATGTATATGCACCTAATGTGGGGCATGAACGAGTGATCTTTTTAGTATGTTAATGTTCTAAACCAGTGTTCTGGTGGAAATATAATTATGGGAGGTGGTTGGAATTGTACTGAAAATTTGAATATTGATCGCACCAATGAGGAACCTCATTTTCAGACTTCATCTCAATTATCGAAAATAATTAAAGAAATACATCTTTTAGATATATGGCGGATTAAACATCCACAAGTGAGACAATATACATGGATTAAAATGATGGATAACAGTGCTGCTCGACTGGATAAGATCTATGTGTCCAATCATTTTAGTAGTAGGATTATTGATTGTTTAGTCATTCCAGTAGGGTTCACATATCATCATTTGGATTCTCTTACTATAAGTATTTCCAAGTGTATGTCCAAAAGTCTTCATATTGGCATTTTAACACTAAATATATTATTATTAATTTTACTTTTTGATATACATTTTTGTAAACATTTTGAAACCTTTTAGCAACAGTGGAGATTGTGTAAAGGCACTTTTGAAAATTTAAAACAGTGGTGGGAATAGGGAAGACAAATACTAAATTGTTTTGTTTGCAACATACTGCTAATTCCACTAATAAATTAAGAGAAACTATTCAGTTAATTGAGAAGGATATATCAAATATGGAAGTGGATTTAATTAATAGATATGATCCTAATTTGCTTAATAACCTGCAAAAAAATAAAGAGAATTGGGGTTGTTTTTGAATGAGAGGGTGAAGGGAGCTCTTGTAAGGTCTCGGTTTGTCTCTGTTAATGACATAGATGCCCCTAGTGCTTATTTAATTTAGAGTGCAAAGTGGCATAACAGAAACAAATGTCATGTCTTTGCCTTCCCTTTGCCTTCCTGATGGGAGGGTGACCACTAATATTACGGAAATGAGGCATCATGCAGTGACTTTTTATTCCAGTTTGTATACTGCTGATTATTGTGATACTGATTGTGCCGAACAGCTAACTCAAGACTTGCCTCAAATAGACTCAAGAATCTAAGACTGCCTTGGACACTGAGCTGTCTTTTCAAGAATTTACTGCTGCAATTGGTCAGCTTGGTATTGGACGATCTCCTGGTATTGATGTGTTGCCCTCTGAATTTTACAAGCAATTCTGGAACTGTATTGGTGAAGATTTATATGAGGTTTTCTGTGAAGGCAGCAAAGATGGTTATTTGCCTATATCCTGTCAATGTGCCATTTTATCTTTATTACCAAAAAAGGGGGATTTATCGCTTTTAAAAAACTGGAGACCTGTTGCATTACTGACCACTGATTATAAAATTTTGTCAAAGTGTCTTGCTAACAGATTAAAAAAATATCTAAATTTAATTGTACAAAAAGATCAAACTTATTGTATTCCAGAGAGAACTATCATGGATAACTTGTTTTTAATTTGGGACATTTTAGACATTTGTAAACGTTTCGAAATGAAACTTGGAATAATTTATTTAGATCAAGAAAAAGCCTTTGATCGGGTTGATCATTGTTATCTTTTTAATGTTTTAAAAGCGTTTGGTATTGGTGATTTTTTTTTTAAAAACCTGGTCAAATTATTGTGTACGGGAGCTGCTTGCATTGTGAAGGTGGGGGGTGGGTTAAGCTGGCCAATGCCAGTTTCAAGGGGCATCAGACAAGGTTGTCCTTTACCAGGGCAATTTTATAGCATTGCTATTGAGCCTCTTCTTTTTAATTTACGGAAAACTTTGTGTGGTTTTATTGTTCCTGGGTTATCTCAGAGTTCAAGTATCACTGTAAGTGCTTGTGCTGATGATGTGAAGTTTTTTGTTAATCATGTAAAAAACATTAAGGCCCTGGTTAATGCACTCGTTGTGTATGAAAAAGCTTCATCGGCTAAAGTTAACCGGGATAAAAGTGAGGCTTTTTGGGCAGGATAAGTTTCTTTTGAAAACCTTCCACTGTTGCCTGGAGATCTTACATGGAAAAAAGGGATTTAAAATTGTAGGTATTTATAATTAAGTGAGTTTCAAAATTTAAATTGAGAGTGTTTATAGGAAAGAGTGTGTACCTGTTTGACTCGCTGGAAATGGTTGCTACCCCAGTTGTCCTTCAGGGGATGAGTTTTGGTCACTAATAATCTAGTGGCTTCTACTCTTTGGTATAAACTGAGTGTACTGCAGCCACCTACAAGACTAATTCAAAGTGTTCAAAGGAGGCTGGTGGCCTTTTTCTGGTCAAGACAACACTGGATTCAATCAGCCGCTTTGTATATTCCAGTACAAGAAGGGGGGCAGGGCTTGGTGGATATCAAGTCTAGGATAATGATTTTTCGGCTACAAACAGCCCAAGGACTATTATACAATAAAAATGGATTGACACTGCAACAGCTCTTTTAAGAATGGCAGGTGGAATTAATTTTGATAAACATTTGTTTTTAATGCAGCTGAAAGAGACTAAAATGTTGGATCTTCCCCCCTTTTATAGGTCTGTGCTGGAGGCTTGGAAGGTTTTGTTGTATCAAAACCATCTAATACACCTGCAGGGTCTTGGTTATTAGAGGAGCCAATGTTTTTGAACTCTTTTTTACCTTCAAGACTGTTGTCCTCTGAAAATGTGCGAGCACAACTGTTAGAGACTGGGTGTAATAAGATGGGACATATCCTGAGAAGTAATGTGCAAGATTTGAGCCAAAGAAGCGGTGTGAAATCAATCCGTTTTTACAACAGTGCATTGCAGATATATTCAAGGACATGAGAGCAAATTATCAAGTTTTTTTGAAAAACCCAGCTGTCCTAAATTAATGAATGGAGGGGCATGGTTATATCCTATCCTCAGTCATTGTAAGTGTGGCTGTGGAAGACTGGGTGGAAAGTGAAAGCTGTTTACTGTCTCTGAGTATCCCAGTTCTGGAAAGTTTTGAATCTGCTGGAAATAAATCTCTTTACTTGATATGTATTAAAGTTTCCAACATGCAAATTTTTAATTGAGTTTTTTCCACAAGATGGACACAGTTTTTTGATCTGACTCTTCTCCTAAAGGATGTTGGCGTACCCTGTACAAATGTCTGATTGACAAGCGGACAGGTGACCTTCAGTGGAAGATTGTACATGGGGAAATAGCTACAAACAGACATGTGGCACACCTCAATACTAGTGTTGGTGTGGGTTGTCCATTTTGTTCTGAGGTTGAGTCAGTTTTTAATCTTCTTGTGCAGTGTTCACGACTGGGTAATATATTTGATTTATTAAGTAATTGGTTCTTGTCCCTGGGTGAAGAATTTTCTTTTCAATTGATCATTTTTGGGCCAAAGTATTCAGTCCAAAAGAAAAATGTGTTGGTTTTAATACATTTTTTTTTATCTGGCACTGCAAAATTGATCATTTGGAAGACAAGAAAAAACAAACTGTTGGGGCAAGGGGCAATAAGCATTGTGCCTATGTTTTTAGGTTTTGTAGCTTCTCGATTGAGGGTGAAGTATGCATACTACAAATTGGTGGAATCCCTGCTAAAGTTTATAGAATTATGGGGATTAAAAGAAGTATTATGAACACTGTATGACAAGGAATTGTTTTTTGATGTTTTAAAAGGAAAATTTGTTTGGGTTATGTAAATCATTTGTAAACCTTTTTTAAAAATAAAGGTGAACTTAAATTCTCTCTCTCTCTCTCTCTATTGTTTTATTCTTGCACATATTTAGATAGCAGAGAACCTGCTACCAAAGGGTGAATGCATGTCACATTTACTACCATAACACTGTAATACTTTATATAAAAAAACAGTCATGCAGTCAGTTCTGACATAATACAGCTGTCACAGTTGTTTGTGTTTATTTAACATTCTCTGAAGATTACATGGACGCATTTCCATTTCTGTTTTAGGTCCAATCCTTTAAACTAAAAGATTTAAACAAGCAAACTTTTCATGTACAAATGTTTCCTATCTAAAACTAAGTAAAAAAACATCCTGAGTTTTGTATGTGGCCAAATGGAAGATTCTGCATTTAGTCAGTTAAGGGGGTGTACTAGAGGTGCAGGATATTTAAATGCTTGTATAACTAAACAGCCAAATCGATTGCAATTCCAAATTAAGGATTTAGTAGTGGCCAATGTGGCTGCATGGCATATATACAGTGCATCTGGAAAGTATTCATGGCGTTTCACATTTTCCATATTTTGTTATGTTTCAGCCTTATTCCAAAATTGATTAAATTCATTATTTTCCTCAAAATTCTACAAACAATACTCCATAATGACAACATGAAAGAAGTTTGTTTGAAATATTTGCAAATTTATTTAAAATAAAAAATGAAAAAAAAAATCACATGTACATAAGTATTCACAGCCTTTGCTCAATACTTTGTTGAAGAAACTTTGGCACCAATTACAGCCTCAAGTCTTTTTTTTATGATTCTACGAGCTTGGCACATCTATTTTTGGGCAGTTTCTCCCATTCTTCTTTGCAGGACCTCTCAAGTTCCATCAGGTTGGATGGGGAGTGTCGGTGCACAGCCATTTTCAGATCACTCCAGAGATGTTCACTTGGGTTTGTCTGGGCTCTGGCTGGGCCACTCAAGGACATTCACAGAGTTGTCCTGTAGTCACTCCTTTGTTATCTTGGCTGTGTGCTTAGGGACGTTGTACTGTTGGAAGATGAACCTTCGCCCCAGGCTGAGGTGCAGAGCACTCTGGAGCAGGTTTTCATCAATGATGTTTCTGTACTTTGCTGCATTCAGCTTTCCCTCAACCTGACTATTCTCCCAGTTCCTGCCGCTGAAAAACATCCCCAGAGCATGATGCTTCCACCACCATGCTTCACTGTAGGGATGGTATTGGCCAGGTGGTGAGCAGTGCCTGGTTTCCTCCAGACATGACGCTTGCCATTCAGGCCAAAGAGTTCAATCTTTGTTTCATCAGACCACAGAATTTTGTTTCTCATGGTCTGAGAGTCCTTCAGGTGCCTTTTGGCAAACTCCAGGCGGGCTGCCATGTGCCTTTTACTGAGGAGTGGCTTCCATCTTGCCACTCTACAATAGAGGCCTGATTGGTGGAGTGCTGCAGAGATGGTTGCTCTTCTGGAAGGTTCTCCTCTCTCCACAGAGAAATGCTGGAGCTCTGTCAGAGTGATCATCGGGTTCTTGCTCACCTCCCTGATTAAGGCCCTTCTCCCCCGATTGCTCAGTTTGGCCAGTTGGCCAGCTCTAGGAAGAGTCCTGGTGGTTCCAAACTTCTTCCATTTATGGATGATGGAGGCCACTGTGCTCATTGGGACCTTCAATGCTGCAGACATTTTTCTGTACCCTTCCCCGATCTGTGCCTCAATACAATCCTGTCTTGGAGGTCTACAGACAATTCCTTGGACTTCATGGCTCGGTTTGTGCTCTGACATGTTGTGGGACCTCATATAGACAGGTGTGTGCCTTTCCAAATCATGTCCAATCAACTGAATTTACCACAGGTGTACTCCATGTTGTAGAAACATTTCAAGGACGATAAGCGGAAACATTTTGCACCTGAGCTCAATTTTGAGTGTCATGGCAAAGACTGTGAATACTTTGTCATTATGGGATATTGTTTGAAGAATTTTGAGGAAAATAATTTATTTAATCAATTTTGGAATAAGGCTGTAAGTAACATAACAAAATGTAGAAAAAGTGAAGCACTGTGAATACTTTCCGGATGCAATGTATATGTTTTGGAATACAAATTATCTTGCAGTATGATTTTAATGCATTATTTTGTAAAGTTTATAAAGATACAGGGAGCATAAAATATTACAATTGGCATGCATCTAATATGTGGGTTTCAGAGAGTCGAGCCAGCAGCTCATCAAAATTTGTTAGTTTATGTCAGTACAATGATGTTTGCACTTTTAACTAATATTTCATATTTTCTGCACACAATGTAGGGCATACATTTACCCAATACATGTTTTATTGTTCAAATTGGAGAAGAACATCGGGGTAGATAGGAAAAACATCTTTTTAAAATAAAATAAAATACAGGAAATAAAATTAGACCTTCGTTATCAAAATAGTACTAGTGAACAAAAAACAGGCTAATTTTTAATATGGTGGGGCAGAGGAGAGAGAATGAGACTTGTTATATGAGGAAATATTGTGCCTATAGACATTATACATTCTCGCATTTTGAATGATTGCTATTTGTCCCTACCAACTTTCAAACCAAACCTACAACCTTGCCTGTTCTCACAGTCAAGAAGCTCACTGTCTTTCCTGTGCATGCACACAAACATAAAATGTGTGTATGTGCGAAGCCATGTTTATTTCTGTCATAAAGTTGCTGACACCATACTACCGGTGACTACCGGTGACGCTATCCATAAGAGAGAAGTGATCGTGCTAAAATTACCAATATACGGATATTACCAATATAGGAAGGGATATTGTTTGTCTCATTATAAGCAAACTGCTCCAGAGCTGGTTTGCAATCGGACTGAGACCACCTCGTCCAGGTGGTCTTGGACTGATTGTTTTGGAGCGGATCCAAGTGCGATTGCCATGTTCATGTCTATACTAACCGCACCGGGTTCCGAAACAAATGCTCTAAACAAGCCAGGAGTGCGATTCATGGAGTATCTTTACCTTGTGAAAATGCTTGACTGTAAATTTATCCCCTCGACGCTTTCCATAGAACGCATGTGTTCATATGCTTAGAAATTACAGCATGTAAAAAAAAAACTGAATTTTGTGGCTCTGCTTTCTGGTGTCATTTTTGTGTTGGAAAAATGGCAGGAAAAATGCTTGTGACAGAATAACTATGGATTATAATCAGCATTTATGAAGAAATGCAGCTTAGTGCGATGAAAACGTTCAAATCAGCTTGACATCTTGTCAGTTTCTCAGTAAGGAAGAAGCTCTTTGGTCACTTGACAAGAACACAAGACCCCACCTTTGTAACAGAATGGGTGAGTTTGGAATGGTATACTATACATACTACTCTTACTACTTCTGCCATATCTCTCTATGGCTGAAATAGTATTATTAGTAGGGTAGAATGTCTTTCTGAACTCGGCCACTGATTTTTTCTAACAGTTTTGATGTGCTGCTGAACCATTAACTCAGCAGGGAGCTGAGTAACATTAATGAATGCTCTGTCTCCATCTACCTGGCCGGCAATTATGTTAATGAAGCTCGTACCTGAAAATAATTGGAAAAATTAGCTAGTGTGGCACCGGCTTTACTTCTCTTGTGAGTTAAGATTACATTAACTTTTAAATAAATCATCTACTCGATTTCCTGCCACAATAAAAACACACAGCTATGAAATAAGTATTCTTTGTATTGAGCCAAGAGGAAGTTTTGATCTTCCATTGGTCACAAGTCTTTTCGTCATTCAAATTTGCAGGTCACAGTTCACCAAACTAGAATTTTAATGCTCAGCAGAATAAGTAATTTCTTAGCATGTGCTTGCGTTTTCAGTCTCCTGCATTCAAAAGCGTTTGAATGAAAGTTAAAAGAGCGAAGTGTGAAAAGTAACTTTTTTGTATTTTTAATAAAATTAACCATTTGGCTTTAGAGTCCTGAGAAATATTGGTGTTACACAAGTATAAATTGTTCTGCTGCATAATGTTTACTCAAACAAGATAAACATTACTAAAATATATGCAACTCATCAATAAATATTGGTTGCAAATTTGGTTTTACAGAAGTGCATCTTCTTTGTGAGAAATGTCTGTAAATGGTGTTCAAAGTCCTCAAATGGCTTTTACTAAACAAAACTTCAGTGTGTTACTCAAAAACTTGACAAGCAGCTTCTACAGCCAGTCACTCAATGTACCCTTAATGCCTTTTCAGACATGTCTTCTAAATTTAGCAAGCTTAAAAGACAACTTAATTATTTGTTAATGTTCTGTAAGTGATCTTTAATGTCTTTGAAGTATTTAAACAATTGTAGTCTAGCAATGAGCACTTTTGCATTGCATTTTCAGGAACTTTTTTAATGCTGCCACATCCACAAACTCACAAATACTCACACAGTACACACACACACACACACACACACACACACACACACACACACACACAAAAATCACCAGCATAATACATTCTCTTCAGGTGTTGAGTTAATGATTGCTGTGTTGTTTTAGGATTTCCCGAGGGAGAATACTTGGTAACTGTCAAGACTTGTTCTACTAAAGTTTGTGTTAATAACACACACATGAATGTCAGTAATGACAGGCATAATTTAAGCCATCATTTGTTTTATGGTTGTTCTCTTAGCAAAGCAAAAACTATGAATACCTGGGATCTTACCAAGCTCCTAAAGTATGCACAATGCAAAACTAGGAGGCAACCATGCTGGTGCGGCTATCTTTACGAGGACTGTCCATAGACACAATGATTTTTATACTGTACGAACTATAGATTCTATTTCCAACCCTTAAAACTTACCATCACATTTTTTTTTTTTGCATTTTTACATTTTCAAATAAAATACAAATAAATAAAAAAAACATTGTTTCGTATGTTTTTTTAAGCAATTTCAATTATGGGGACACTAGAAATATCATCATTAACCACATATATAGCATAATACCCTTGTAATTACCAGTTTGTAACCTAAAAATATTTCCTTGTAAACCACCCAAACCCACCCCCACACACACGCTAACAGTGTCAGGGAGATCTGAGCACTGTCTGTTTTGTGTCTCAATTTCCACACACTCTTCCTTATCGGTCATGCATCCAGCTATTTATATTAATAATGCACCAACACCATTGTGTCAGATGCCATCATATTAAGTTCTGTAGATGGATTAGAGAAAGTGTTAAAGTTTGAAGCCATGCTGTAAAGCAGGCATGAGGAACATCAGGCCTCAGGGTCGTATAAGGCCTGCAAGACCATTTTACCCGGCCCGTGAGGCCATTTGAGAAATAAATTGAAAAACAAAAAATGGCCTTGATTCAATTAACCTGAAAAACAAATTCCTTTCAAATAATGTTTAAAAATAATTTTAAATGATGACAACACCAGTGGCGAATTCTCAAGGCCAGCAAAGCCTTCTCTGCTGGATTAACATGACAAATAAATAAATGTTTTTCATCCTTTCATTCTCAGTCACCTTTTTGCCTATGCATTTTTAATCACTTTCCACTCTTAATTAATCTACAAACAAATAGAGATAAACTAAAAGTTTATCCAGTCAGAATTTATTCTTTGATGCTTACAACCACAGTGTGACAACTGTTTCACAAATCCTGACCACTTAACTTGAAGAATAACAGGAAACTGACTGCCCTGAAAAAATTAAGCAATGACTTTAAATTATGCTGTTTATCATTTAAAATATATTCTTAAGCTGTGGTTGCACTTGGCTTTGATCATGTGGAATTACCTGCAAAGGGCAAAATATGATATCATGGTCATCATTTAAGAAATTCTGAAGGCCTTCAGAATTTCCACAGAATCCCTCGACAGTGCAAATGAATGAGCAACTAAAGTCAATCATGCTTTAAGTGAAGTAATTTGAAAGTGAAGAGCGCAAGATTGTCATAACTGCCGCTATTGCCAGTGAGAAAGAGATCTTTATGGATTTCAAAACACAGGATGCATGACTGCGTGATTGCTTAATTTATTAAACAGGAAAGGAGGTCTGATTTTCACTTCAAGTATATTGGTTAGTGCATTTTTGCATTGTTATAGCAACATCAGGAGTTTTAAGTTTAAATTAAGCTGCTTAAGAATTCTGTGTCGGATTAAGTTTTGAAAAGTAGTGCTGCGTTCCATTCAACTCGTAAAGTCGAATTTTACAACTTCCTAATAGGAAAAGTGCAATGGAATGCATCTTTAAGTCAGAATTACAACTTGTAGGCTGGTGCAGAAATACTCAACTCCGATTTCACTGAGATGCAGGTGCATGACGTTGAAAGTAAGTGATAAATTATTATGTAATATTGATAAACGTTTCCACATTACATTATATTAAAGCTTGTTTACAAACACCTGCAGAAACAGGTGTATAAAATATTATAATCTCTTTTGATAACTGTACACCTGTAGCACAAATGCTAGTGTTGCAGCATTGTTGATCAGTTGGGTTGCTAGGAGACATCGCTAATGAGAGTGAAACCCCTGCCAAGCTAACGAGACCATTGCAGTTTTGTTTTCTTAAACGTCATCTCCCTAATATCGGGGAATGGAATGCATTTATGGTCGGAGATATCAAGTAGGAATATCCCACATCACTTGAATAGAACACAGCATAACCGTGTACCCTGACGAAACGACATTTATTGCAAGCAATATTTAAATCGCAAATAATATTAGATCAATATTTCCAGGTATTACCTTTCCTTGGTAGATTAATATGAAAAATTATGATTTTTGAATATCTGATCAGGAGAAGCTTATTTCACATAACAGTTATGCTGCAGTTAAAATTAGGCTTGCTTGAGCATTAAGTGTTATTTCAAGTTCTGGCTTTCGTGCATGGACGTGTTTATAAAATGTAATTTGGTATTACTAGTTAGCTGCGACATAATGTATGATGTCCAAAGGCATAGGGTGTCTTATTCATTGCGAAACTGTGTTTTCTTAATAGCATGAATCACACTGAAGGCCTAGACTTTTAATCCACGGCCTGCCACTGAACAACACAAAATATTTTTAAAATAGACAGACTTTTTAGTGTTTTTGGTGTATGATCATGTAACAGAATGCGTACATTAATTTCAACCCACAATCAGAAAATACAAGCAATTGTATGGCCCGCGAATCATTTCATAAATACTCAAATGACCCTTAATGGAAAAAAGGTTCCCCACCCCTGCTTTAAAGCAACCCGATCTCATGAACATTTTTACATATATTAAGAGTTGGCAATATAGTATGTTTTCATATGATTTCACTCATATACATTTGTACGATTTCATCACTTGCAAATGCCCGGATGTCTAATGCAGAAGTAAACATGAGTTCTACACACAAGGTGTTAAAGACATGCTTATTAATATTATGCCCTTACCCAAACCTAACTAATCAGCAGAGTGTGTAAACACGACAGGAAGCTGTTGTGTGTGACAGAAGCCAGTTATTGTCGCATATTAGATGGAAACAAAGTCCAGTGACGTCATTGGCTCTATAGTGAAAGTCGTACGATATCATACGACTTAGCTAAATTATAAAAGTTACGTGAAGTTTAAAGTAAAAAGTTATGTGATTTGTTGTTTAATCACAGGCGACTGTAATCAACTGGTTAGTTCCCTTCAGAACAGTCTGAAATCGCTCCCTATTCTGTAGCATTCACTATAAAGAGAATACATTTTCCTTCACAGTCAATGTCTGCCCACCAGTCATATTTATTTAAGCCATTCGTGGATAAACATTTTTATGGAGAAATTACACATTTTATGGAGATACAAAAGCAATTTTAACATATTGCAGTTGAGAAAGAAGCATGAACTTGTTCAATAGATGCAAACAGTTTTAAATAATGACACAGAAAGCCGAACCATTCATCCATCCATCCATCCATTTTATCTTATAGTCTATAGTTTTGCGGGGTGAACTCGTCTGCACAAACTTTCTTCATTTCAAAGTGCGATTTGTTTCCCTTTAATCTCACATGCTCTGCTTGTGTCTGCTGCAAGAAGGTTTAGCTAATATGAGATGGACAAATTAGGTATTCATTTTTAATGATAATTGATTCTTAAATTTAATAATAGATGCATAAAAATGTATTCAATAGATCGATGCACCGCGATGCATGCATTTTTCCACCCCTACTAGGAAGTGCTTCAAGGGTTTCCCACATTTATCCAGATGATTACATTTTGCGTGTTTATAAACCATTCCTAACCACTCCGACTTCAATCAATATATCATTTATTAAACACAATTCACTGGAAACAAGTTCTCATTTCACGCAAAAAATAAAATGCTTTTGAACAGTAAAATGTGCCTTTTCCAATGAACAGTTTCACAGTGATTTTTTTTCTTCGCTCTGTCTGCAATCTGTTCTTTATCTTGAGATAAACACTCTTTTTGAGTCTTTACATAACACACACACTTCTACAAAGCTGCACACCAGTGTGTTACAAGCTACGGGGTTCTGGTTCAGAAGGTCAGCCTATAAATTCCTCCAATAGAATATTTTCCTGTAGCCTCCCACATCTGTAATAGTGGGCTTACAGATGTGTTTAATAAATGTGTAGCCTACTGCTTGCCTGTCAAAATGAAAAAAAAAAAATTGTTTATTGTTGTAAGATGGAATATCTGTCAAGTTTATGACATAACTGTTGACAATGTGTTGTTGTTTGATGTCTAAATAATGTTGGCTTTTATTTTGACAACCTTGCTGTCTACTTTAACCTGTTATAATGTTTTAACTGAACTGTGTTAGGATGCAGTTTGCTCTTCACATTTGCAATTACACTGGGGTTCTAACTCATTTGAAGCTGTAAAAAAGGTCTGTTTGCTTTTAATGCCTTGACCTACAGAGAATTGGCTGGGATCACAAAATCTTATTTAAGAGGTATTAGAGGAAAACTTGTCATTCAACTTTCAGTTTTTTGCACACATGCTATTAAAGGGATAGTTCAACCAAAAATTAAAATTAATTACTCATGTTGTTCTCAACCCATATTACATTATAAGGACTGATAGTTTCAGCCACCATTCATTTTCATTGCATCTTTTTTCCATACAATTTAATTCACCATGAAAGTAAATGGTGGCTGAGGTGTTTTTTTTATACCATTTTCTTTTGTGGTCCACTAAAGAAAGGAGTCATACAAATTAAGGATGACATGATGGTGAGAAAATGACAGAATTATTATGTTTTGGGTGAAATGTCTTTTTAAGTGTAGAAAACATTTACAGGAAAGGCATTAAACTCCAAAGAGAGCACTTAGAAATACAAGACTAAAAAGAATGTTAATTTATTGTTTTGCTCTTTTGCAGCCAAACTCAAGAGTGTATGATTTCATTTATACAATGTAGAGGCCTGTATATTTTATAATCTTCTTCATTTTACAACTTTTATAACAACAATAACAGTCATTGTCTGTTGATCTGTTGAATGCCGGTTGAGGTTGAATTAATCAAAGCTGTCAGCTCAACAGAGAGAGCAGCACTCATTGACACTCATTGAGAGCATTTGTAAAACAGCAAGGTTAAGACAGCTTCTTCGCCATAGCCTCTTGGCAAACAGTAAGCAGAAACCCAGCAGCTTTTTTCCGATTCACTGGAAAACATAGTGATTCGATGGAATATGAAATATTATTGTATTTCCTTCTTGTATTAAGAGCTGTTTTTAATTGTCTGATGAAAGCGTGCAGACCTTTCTTCTCTTGGTGAGAAAGTCATTCAACAAACTACCATTAGTTGAACATGAGTGCATTTGGTTTGAAATTTGTCATGAGTACTCACAGAAATGGAATTGAACATTACATTTCTGTGATTATTCATGACAAATTTCAAACCAAATGCACATATGTTCAACTATTACTCAATGGTAGTTTTTTCCTTTCTCCGGCGTGTTCGCGGGAGATGCAAAGACTTCTGGGAAGAAGAAGAGTGAGCAGTGTGACGAGAGACACGCCACGATCGCGGTACGAGAGGTCGACAGTTTTTTCGCTGAAGCTGTAATGTAAGACAGTGGTGCACGGCCAGATTGAGTTAGTGTACCTTAATATTGTTGTGTGAAACTGAAGACGAAGTTAAAGCAGAAGTTCGGTCGATTGCGTCATTGAACAAAGGACGGTGTTGGAGACTGGCTGAGAGCGCGAGAGAGAATCGCTGGAGCCGTTAGTTTCGTTAAGAACACTGTGTTTTTTTGCCTTAATACTGACTGTAATAATTTTTGAGAGTTCTACCGTTGTCTGAGTCATCCATGAACCTTGTCGGAGCGAGAGACATTGATTTTTGTCTACGAATCATTTAAGTGCACTTGTTAGTGCGCGAGAATGCGTTCGTGAGTTGAACAATCGGTTTTTGAAGGAGTGATTCGTTTTTTGGGGGTTTTAAGAGACTGACGATCGTCCAGGATCAATATTTGTTTGGAGACATTTTTCTTTTTTTTTTATTCAGATCATTTGAACTACGCATGCGAGCTGAGCTGCGCCACTGTGTTCCAGAAGATTCACGAGTTTTCTGGGGGCGCTGAAACTTTGGCTGCGTCCCAATTCGCCTACTTAGACTACGACCTAAAAGTATGTACTCTTTTTTTGAAGAAAAGGTACATACTTTTGAGTGTGTAGCAAAAGAGTATGCACGTTCTGGGACATACTACGAAGACGTCATGCAATGGAAGAGAACGTGGTTGCCTAGTTACGCACACCGCGACAGTTAAACAAACATCGTCGTTGGCAATGCGCCAGTTAATGAGGCGCTCAGTGTCTTCATCGGACCCTACAAGATAAACATGGTACTTTTTTTGCACAACACAAATCCATTAATATTATGAGACAATAAAATATAACTTTAATTAGCGCTAAACGTTTAAGTTCTTACACTTAAAAACTGAGGGCGCATCTCCGCTGCCGCATCCGGCGCCATGTTTGCATCATCTCAAAGCTCCTCCCTCCCGCACGCAATGGGTTGTGGGCAATATTAGCCGTTAGAGTGTGCATCGATCTGCACTTCGGATTCAGACCGGAAATAGTAGACCATCCGGGTATCTTTGGAACACTCATTTCAACATACTACGATTTGGGACGTACTAATTCTATTTTCGAATACTATTTAGGACGGATAGTATCCGAATTGGGACGCAGCATTTGTGTTTTTTTTATTATACCCTGCCATTCTTACGTCATCTCACTGACCTGTCCCAGCTGTTACTAAAGTCATCGCAAGTCATCGCATCAAAGTTGTCCTTGCCACGGACTGGTACAACAGTTTGCTACACACACATGAACGCTCTCCTGATATAAAGTGAACGGTGTTTGAACGAACTGAGGGTTTCAATTGTCAATTTGAACTATGTTTGGGATAATTGAGTTAATTGGAAGCTGAAACATTTCTTAGGTGTTAATAGTGTTTTAAAGTGTTAACCATTTTATTTGTGTTACTTTTGTTATTTTCTTCTACTGAAATAAGTCTTTCTTGAAAAATATATAATTTACTATAGGAAGAAGAATAAATTACTAATTGTTAAAGTTAAAACACTTGACAGTTATTTGTGAACTTACCTTAGGGTAGGGGCGTCTCACTTGCACTATTGTGGTTAGGTGGGTTGGGATGTGAATTTTGTTTTTTTCACCACATGCACTTCAGGAAGCCGTTTAGACATACTCACCTGAAGCCTACACTACCTATTCCTCCAGTATATCTTAAAATAGTGTAAGATAAAACATATATACATAACGTGTATACTGAGACTCAAAGCACTAGAGTGGGGACTAAGGTCCATTCGCTCTTAAGTCTTCCAGGGTAACGTTTTAATTTTCCCCTACGAGGCGAGACTTACAGTCCCGTTACATGTGTGAAGAATCATTAATGATGATCAGAATGCTACATATCTACAATATATGCAATTTTACAGTAAAATGTTGTAAAAAAAAAAAAAAATTCAGTGTGTTTACGCAAATCCCTTTCTCTAAAATCTGTGTATGGACGCTTTTGACGGCAATCGCTGAATAAATAAGTACACAATCACACACATTTATATGTTAAAGTTAATATACTGGGCACTCACGCTTTCTGCACGTGTGTGTGTGTGTGTGAAAGAGAGAGAGAGACACAGACATTCAGCACACAGAGAGATAATTCACATTTATGATGTGCTAGATTTCACCGGATTTCTTGTTACACACACACAATGTATGATGATGATAGAAAGCACTTCAATATGAAAACGGACAAATCTGGGAATCTGAATCCGACCGGACGCTTTTTAAGGGCCAACAAAGAGTGCATGTATATGAAAAGAGGACGTATCTCCCTAAGTTTCATTAAAAAATCTGCAGATTTGAGGGGCTCATCATTTGGAAATATCCGTCAGTGTTTTAAAAAAAAATAGGCAAATGACAGAGAATTATGTTAATGCAACCTCTGCTTACTGCATCTGGTGTGACACAATGACAGCTTTTGGGTGGGTTTATTGTTGAAACATTCATTTTATAGTAATGTTTAAGCCACCTGTAGTTGTTATAACATCCTTTAACAGCACACATAGTTCTAGCGTACAATAACAACAACTTGTTGCCGCCCATGGAGAAGTCAGGAAAAAGGTGGATAGATACCTTAAAGCTTGGCAACAAAAAGCTATTCCACATTTCCACCATTGTTGCCATACAGTTCATTGAACACACATTGATCTTTTGTAACAGCATGACTCATGCCCATGACCCACAATAAGAAAAGACACTTTCATATTCAAGCACTTGCACAAAGCAGCACACAAATATGTGGCAGATGACAAGTGTATATGCACACATAAACATTCTAATAAAAAAAAAAAATAAATAAATAAATACGATCAGCTTACAATCAAAGCTATATTGATCAAAGCATGTTAATTAGCCTTGAGTTAGTCTGAAACTAATTAAAACCACAAGGCAGGTTGTGCTAGTTTTCTGTCAGTAACATAAAATGTTCCAGCACAATTTGTCTCACTGCATATCCTCTAAACTAAGTGTGAAAGACAAACAATTACTGCCAAATTTTCATCTTATCAGGTCACTTCACGTACCTTTCAAACCAACTGCTTCAGATAAATCAAGGGGTCCAATGAGAAAACAATCTGTTAAATTAATATTTATAACCTACTGCTGAAATTCTTTCAGAAGACTATGGGGTAAATAAGTGTGTCCTCTTCCTTTATTATAAACTATTTGCCACAGTAGCTGTCTCTGAACAGCTAAGGCTAATTCATCTTTAACTCTCTCATCTCTCTCTCTTACATTTTCTTGTAGAGACAGTCAAGTGGGATGTTTATAGATTCATTTGAAAGATGGAATGAACAGATTGAGGCTTGTCCTGTAAACACCAGCCCCTCCGATCTCACAGGGAATAATTAAAGAGGGGTTCTGTCAGCTCTTACCACAGCAGCAAATTTAAATGTGCCATAGGGCACAACACAACTGAAGCTGTCATAGTAAAACATAACTTTCTAAACGCATAAACTAAAAGAGATGCACCTGCATGAAGTCACACTGTCTGCCCACAGCACGAACCACAAAGAACATTGTCTGAAATGTGTGTAGTGTGTTTATATACTTATGTACATTAATGCGTTAATGCATTTTTAAAAAAAAATACAACCATTCCATGACAAAAAAAACTAATTTCAATGCTCATACAAGCAGCATCAAATGGTTTATTACAGCAAATCAGACTTGTTCTGCATTCCCAGCAGATCTTGCATATCTTGAAGTCTTCGGTGTCCTGCCTCAATGACTACCATCCCGTCGCACTCACACCCATCATCATGAAGTGCTTTGAGAGGCTTGTTATGAGGCACATTAAGACCCAGCTGCCCCCCCTCACTAGACCCACTGCAAACTGTTCAACAGATCGTCCAAACCGTTCAACAGACGATGCCATCGCTTCCACCCTCCATCTAGCCCTCGCCCACCTAGATAAAAAGGACTCATATGTTCGAATGCTGTTCATAGACTACAGCTCAGCATTCAACACAATCATTCCTCAGCACCTGATTGGAAAGCTGAACCTGCTAGGCCTGGACACCTCCCTCTGCAACTGGATCCTGGATTTCCTGACTGGGAGACCTCAGTCAGTCCAGATCGGGAACAGCATCTCCACCACCACACTGAGCACTGGGGCCCCCCAGGGCTGTGTGCTCAGTCCACTGCTGTTCACTCTGCTGACTCACGACTGTGCAGCAATGCACAGCTCGAACCACATCATCAAGTTCACAGATGACACGACCGTGGTGGGTCTCATCAGCAAGAATGACTAGTCAGCGTAGAGAGAGGAGGCTAACGTACTGGTGTAGAGCCAACAACCTGTCTCTGAATGTCGACAAAACAAGAGATGGTTGTTGACTTTAGGAGAGCACAGAGTGACAACTCTCCACTGAACATCGATGGCTCCTATGTGCAGATCGTCAAGAGCACCAAATTCCTTGGTGTTCACCTGGCGGAGAACCTCACCTGGTCCCTCAACACCAGCTCTATTAGCAAGAAAGTCCAGCAGCGTCTCTACTTTCTTCGAAGGCTGAGGAAAGCACATCTCCCACCTCCCATCCTCACTACATTCTATAGAGGGACTATTGAGAGCATCCAGAGCAGCTGCATCACTGCTTGGTTTGGGACTTGCACCGTTTCGGACCTGCAGAGGATAGTGAGGACAGCTGAGATGATCATTGGGGTCTCTCTTCCCTCTATCAAAGACATTTACAAAAAACACTGCATCTACAAAGCCACCAGCATTGTGGACAACCCCACACACCCCTCATACAAACTCTTCACCCTCCTGCCGTCTGGCAAGAGGTACTGAAGCATTCAGGCCCTCACGGCCAGACTGTGTAACAGCTTCTTCCCCCAAGCCATCAGACGCCTCAATACTCAGAGACTGGTTTGACACACACACACACACACACACACACACACACACACATACACACATACACACGTGTCCTGAGTTGCATGTTAATTATTGTCATTTTATAACTGGCTGCTACCTCAATAACTGCTATGTCCATAGAACACTATCTCATAGTATGTTATGTTTACATTTGGCATTTTTAGGAACTGTCATCTTTTGCACTACTGTGTACTGGTCGGCGCTACACTGTCTCTTACTGTGTCTATTGTCCTCTTACTGTGTCTATTGTTAGTAATTTATTGTACTGTCCCGTACTTTTTGCACACGTTGCACGTGCACTTTATATAGGTATTTTATTTAGTCAGTGTAGTCTCATGTGGTTCTGGGTTTGTCCTATGTTGTTTTATGTAGCACCATGGTCCTGGAGCAACATTGTCTCGTTTCGCTGTGTACTGTACTAACTGTACTATATGGTTGAAACGAAAATAAAAACACTTGACTTGATCTCTGTAGAGTGCAACAGTGTCTATTGATTTGAAGTTATTGATTATATCTATACAAATAATATATTTTAATTGCTAATTTTTCAGATAAATACAAATATATAGTAGTTTGAGTGTAGGAGAGACAGACTTGATTGCATTCTTCACAAAGCATCATGCAAGTGGGTTAGTGTAGTTCTTCACCACAAATTCCGCTATTAAACAAGTGGAATTTGACATAAATTTTTTTTTTCGAAAGTCAAAATAATGTAGACTGATGGCTTAAATAGAAGAACCATATACCATCAATTAACAATCACGGAGCTCACGGTTTGTATTTAATGGTTTATAAGTTATTGCTCAAAACAATTTGCCTATAGAGGAAATTAATGCTAGTTGAACTTCCAGAACCAGACTGTTACGCTCTATTGTCATGTAACACGGTACGTTGTTGGGTGGAAAGGAGGAAGCTGGTACCGGCTTGAACAATAAACTTAGACATTAATGTTGCCCCTTCAGTCGTTCAGCCGCTGGCTGGTCTTCCCCGTCTCCTGGGAACCTGAGTAGGACAAGGGGAAGGAGAGGGGGGAGAGAGAAAGAGAGTGGGAGAGCCTGAAACAGAGAAAGAGAGAAAAAAAACACTCTGGTTCGACTGGTTCCTGAACACGCTGTCACATGGTCCTCAGCCAGCTGTCCAGCGATCCTCTGCGACATGGGGCGATGGTATTGGATTTTGCCAGCTGGCAGCGGCTCCTCCATCCCCTGGGGGATAGCAGCGGTTCCTCCACCTCCCGAAAGATGGCAGTGGGTCTCCTGAACCCTGGCAGAGGCAACGGCTCCTCCGATACCTGGTGGATGGCAGTGGTTTCTCCACCTCATGGTTGCCGGCAGCGACTCCTCCATCCCCTTGCAGACGGTAACAGCTCCTCCACCTCCTGGCAGATGGCAGCGGCTCCTCCGTCTCCTGGTGCTCCACTCCAGTACCATCGAACCCATCTTCTCCTCTTTGTCACGATCCTTCTTCAGCAGCGAGGGCTCTCTGATGGCACGTCTTCCTCCAGTCCCGGGTTTCAGCACCAGTGTAACATGGTTCATTGTTCGGTGGAAAGGAGGAAGCTGGCTTGAACAATACACGTAGACTTCAATATTCAAATTAAACACAACATAAACCTTTGCATTTCAGCTGAACACTGACACACAGACACACACACAAACACAGCGCTGTGTGTGTGTCTCTCTCTCTGGCAACCCCGGCCACTCTTTATCTCTCTCTACCACTGATTGGGCAACCCCACACCAAGCATGAACCCTCATGGCCCGGCCACGCCCTCCTCGTCATCACATGTCATTACACTCTTCGTTTCCTATTTTTGAAACACCACACTTGAATTTTGAACACTAAGACGATTAAGTCACACGCACACACACATGCACTCCCACATTCACATAGGATCTGCAACTTACAACACAGAAAAGTTCAACTTTTCCCAGGGACAGTTGTTGCAGTAATCAGATGACTTATCAGAGTGGTTTTTTAGTAAGAATGCACCCTTGGATAAACAGAGGAATTTCTCTTGGCTTAAAATCTTTTCAAAATGTGTCTGACTGTTTGACGAATGACCGCACTCCATAAATAAATGTCAATCCAGTGATACCAGAGACTGGTGTCAAGAGTTCAAAGAGATATGTGTGTCTAATTTCTATAGAGATTCATATATATTTGTTTGTATAATTTGCTCTTTTTCATCCAGTTCAATAGATGGCATTGCACATTATAGATACTTGGGACAGGTTATACAAAGAGCACAATCAAGTTATTGCAAAAAAAAAATAAAAAGAAGAAGTGCATAATACATCAAACTTAGTTTCACCTTACAGGCAGAAACGGATATGACTAGCAAGGGCAATGGGCCAATTTTTTTTAGGGCTCCCCCGGTCCAATTATCTTTTAAAATTTAGATCTACGCAATCTATTGACTTAAGTCTCTTTTACCTGTTCTTTTATTTAAAGTCAGATTAATTCAAACACACAGCATGGATGTGGTAAAGAAACCACTCATCCGAAACATATTAGCTGAACAGCTACTGTTTTTAAAGAGACGGTACTATTTTAACGTTTGTTATACATAATGTAGACTCAGTGTAAATACTACAGATTATACATACAAATTCATATATTTACAGGGGCCATAATAAATTATGAAATATTTTAACTTCATCAAACACTTTAAATATTGATTAATTAAAAAAATACAGTGGAATCCTTCAGTAACTATGCAAGGGTTTCGTAAAATTCAGCAAAGAGTTCAGACAGTTCTGGCTCACACTGCTATATCTTTTCAACTCATCTGAATGATTGGATGAGTTCCATTCAGAGGTGATCATCCCTAAACTATATTTTCTTCAAAGACTTTATCCTCCACTGTGAGAGCTTCGAAGGGCTGAAAGGTGTGGGGTTCGTAAATAGTGGTCATTTGGTAATTTTTTTGGGGAAATTCTGTTTGGAATGACCCTACAGCTTGGTAACCATTATAACTCTTCCATTGAAAAGCCCTGCTAAGGCATCATTTAAGCCTTTTCAAAGTGTCCAAAAATCCCCTAGACTACATTCTATCCTAGTCTGTTTTGGAATGTTTGTAATTTCAAACTTCAACTCTCTAAAGTTTCACACAAGCCCTTTAATCTGCTTTAAGATGTTCTCTTCTTTCTTTCTTTCTTTCT
The DNA here is from genome assembly GCA_032164185.1 of Moxostoma hubbsi. Taxonomy (NCBI): domain Eukaryota; kingdom Metazoa; phylum Chordata; class Actinopteri; order Cypriniformes; family Catostomidae; genus Moxostoma; species Moxostoma hubbsi. The sequence goes on from JAVLUX010000008.1 coordinate 26,064,308, forward strand.
TTCTTACTGTAAAACCTATTCTTAAAGCATTTAAAACTATTTTAAACTTTCGGACAAGGTTTTGTCAGATCAATATTATAGTCTGTCTCGATATTTAGTTTAACCAGTACTTTTGAACCACACAAAGTAAAATATCTATATTTTCTTTTTCCCAACCTCCTAAGTAATTTATTTTAATGCTTATTATTGTTTCATTAGTAACACCTGCCCTATATCAACCCGCTTGATTTCTCCCTATTTTAGTCTCCTTGTGTGTGATGTCCAGTGCCAGTTTTTCTTGTTATCTTGTTGGTCCCGTTTGTGTCTCCCAGTGTTTTTGTTGGTCCTGATCACCTTTCTGGTTTTAGTTCGGTCCAGTTGGTCCTGTTCCCCGTTTCACCTTTGCCCCAGCCTGGATTAATTTTTCACCTACAGGGTAGTTTTTGTTGTTGATTTGTTAAATCAAGTATTTTTTTTTTTTTTAACTCTGCGTTTTGGTCCTCATCTCTGCATAACCTTGACATTACGAACTGGCTTTAATGGACCCAGCAGAGAGAGATTTTATTTTGTCAGCACACTGCCCATATTAAGCAGCTTTTCAAGCTATGGCTGGAGGACAGGTCCGTGAGGAGATATGCCGTCAAATATGTATCTATGTCCTCGGGTCTGGGATACTATCAGGCCCACCTAGGTGAGCCTTTTTGTGTGGGTCTGAATGAGCCAATTAGATCTTGTATCCCAGAATGGGGTGAGAATGGAGGTTTTTTCAAGGCAGCCAGGCTGGCTATGAAATGGGAGGAGTTTACATCAGCCTGCACCTCAGAGGACTTCCAATCTTCATCCCAAACCGAGGACCAGGGCATGACCCACACGGACATGGACGTCTCGTTTGAGCCTGCTGCTACGGACCGCCATGAGGCAGAGGCTGATATTGCTGTAGTGCACCTCAGAAGGGCACTTATTCCTCAGGCGGCCACAGCCAGCGAGCCAGTGCCCACACCTGCCATGGCCAACGAGCCAGTGCCCACACCTGCCATGGCCATCGAGCCATTCACTTAAGCAAACACTCACACACACACACACACACACACACACATGCATGCTTATGTGTTGTAGTTTTTATGAAAATCTTGTTGCATTTTTTAATTTTCACATTATTACCCCACTTCAGCACCACTGAACTGCAGCACAGACTATCCCTGCATCCGAATATGCCTACTTCTCTACTACATTGTATGCCAAAAGCAGTATGTTAATCCGAAATCGACTGGACACTTAACTGTCTCATAATCCCACAGGAGCCCAAGACACCACAGATTCAAAACACTGAATTTAAAAAATGGAAGAGAACCGCAACTGGGAAGGCTCTTTTCAACTGTAAGTGCTATATAAGCTGAGAATTTCGTTCTTCATTGAACAGAGTACTACTTCTAAAAGTATGTGAATTCTGATGCAATATGTGTCATTCTTGTACATACATTATCTAGATTTCAAAGGGTATGATACGCACAACACTCTGTCTGTCAGTTAACTGCAGTTCCATTTTTAACCTTCCACTGAATTGCTTCATTCAAGCAATGTTTGCAAAGTACTTTTCCAGTACACAAGTATTAACTAACTTTTGAAGGAAGTGGTCACATCAGGTCTTACTTAGGGTGAGAGCAAAACAGGAAGTGATCTACATTGTTCCATCGAGCTTGTTGTTTTAACATATCATTTTACGTCACTCGTGTGCATTTTAGTGGCATCAAAAATGAGGTGATTTACATTTTCACGTATGTTTAGGTACTATTTATATATTTGATGAAATTTCATAACAGCCATTAGCACGATTAGCATAATTTTTTGGTATGTGTAAGTGTTAGTGTTTCTCAACTCTTCTTCCATAGGCCTCACAAAACTATGTTTTAGATGTCTCACTCATCTGCCACAATTTGGGTCATGGAGCACTAATGATATAATAAATTAGATCAGATAGTGATGGTTATGGGAGACAGAAAAAAATATGCACTTCTGGGTGTCTAAATAAAGCAGGACTGCAAAATACTGGAATGACCCTTTCTAATTTAAGACTTCTTGAATTACTGAGCACAAATGCAAAAATCTTTTAATGGTTGTTAAAGTGACAAGGACATTAACTAATGAACATTGATGACATACATGATCATGTACGGTAGTGACAGTGGGCCAAGTTGACCATTAAAAAGCTTTTGTGGAAATATTTGTCAAATGCTAATGGGATAACTGTAACTGTAGACCCCTCTCACATTGGCCAGGTTGGACTAAAACAATAGGGTTTTAAAGCAGAATTTTACCCCAATTTTCTTCTCTGAAAACGAAATGTTTAAAGAAACACTGTAAAATTTGTATGTAAAAAATACAATAAAAATGTAAACAACTTTTACTGAACAACCACTAAATTTGACAGTTTACAGTATATTTTACATTGCAGTACCTTCGTTTATATCATTAAATTATAAATTTAATATATGAAACATCTGAAACTCTAAAAATCTGCTTTTCACTTTATAATATATTGTTAATCACTGTAGTAATTACAGAAGGGACAAAAAGTGATAACATGAAGTTGATCAATAATAGGCCTTCCAGGAACAATGACCAATAAACATGTAGAGACAGCGCCCAGTGTCACTCACACACACACTTAACAACATCAGGGTAACACATGAGAAATTTAAATTATGCAATAAATGTGAACTAAACTACATCAAATATAACACAGAATACCCCAAAGTACATAATATAACTGATATTAAAAATAAAAATAAACGTATCTATTCCCATTAAATATAATTTAATTCCTGAAGCCTTGTCCATTTCAGAGCTAGCGCCTGTAACTTCGACCGTACCAGAGCCAGTGCCTAAAGCCTCGTCCTTTCCAGTATCAGCATCCTCGGCCTCGGAGGCTGTTCTCACAGCAGTACTGATGACCATCTGGAAGAGGAAGAGAAAGGCTCCTTCTCCCCAGTAACTGCCATCACTCACGGCCACGAGTTTGTTCTCCTGTCACTGCCTGTGCTCACAACCACGGAGGTTGTTCCCCTGTCACTGCCAGGGTTCACGGCCACGGAGGCCATTCCCCAGTCGTTGCAGAACTCCCGGCCACAGAGGCCATTTCCCTGTTGCTGCCAACGCTCCTGACCACAGAGGTCATTCTCCTGTCACTGCTGGTGCTCACAATCATGTAGGTCATTCCCCTGTCACTGCCGGTGCTTACGGCCATGGAGGTCATTCCCCTGTCACTGCCTGTGCTCACAGCCACGGAGGTCATTCCCCTATCACTGCCAGTGTTCACAGTCACAGAGGCCATTCCCCTGTCACTGCCTGTGCTCATGACCAAGGAGGTTGTTCCCATGTCACTGCCAGGACTCCCGCCCATGGAGGTCATTTCCCAATCACTGCCAGCTCTCCTGACCACAGTGGTCGTGTTCATCAAGCCTATACAGTTCCCAAGCCGGTCCAGTTCCCGAGGCTGTTGACAAGCCTGTCCAGTTACCCGAGGCTGTTGACAAGCCTGTCCAGTTACCCGAGGCTGTTGACAAGCCTTTCCAGTTACCCGAGGCTGTTGACAAGCCTGTCCAGTTACCTGAGCCTGTCCAGTTTCAAAAACCTGACCAGTTTCACAAGCCTGTCTAGTTTCACGAATCCAGTTCCCTGTGTCTGTTCAGTTCCCCAAGCTGGTCCGGTTCTCTGAGCCTGGCGAGTTTCCTGAGTCCGTCCAGTTCCCAGAGCTTGTCCGGTTCCCAGAGCGTGTTTAGTTCTCAGCATTAATTAACCCTGTTCAGTGGCCGCCATCTAGACTGCTGACCCCTGTCCAGTGGCTCTGCCCCCTGAGTCTTCCACAGCTCTGCCCCCCCCTGAGTCTTCCACAGCTCTGCCCCCCCCTGAGTCTTCCACAGCTCCGCCCCCCCAGAGTCTTCCACAGCTCCGCCCCCTGAGTCTTCCACAGCTCCGCCCCCTGAGTCTTCCACAGCTCCACCCCCTGAGTCTTCCATGGCTCCGCCCCCTGAGCTTTCCACGGCTTCATCCTTTGAGCCTCCACCTACTGTGGCTCCAGCTGATCTCCTCTGGCCTCCTTGGTCTCCTGGCCATCCGCCTAATCTGCCCTAGCCTCCTCATCTCCTGGCCATCCGTCTGATCTTCTCTGGTCTCTGTGGTCTCCTGGTCATCTGCCTGATCTGCTCTGGTCACCTTGGTCTCCCGGCAATCTGCCTGATCTGCCCTGGACTCCTTGGTCTCCTGGCCGTCCGCCTAATCTGCTCCGGTTTCCTTGGTCTCCTGGCCATCCGTCTGATCTGCCCTAGTCTCCTGACCATTCGCCTGATCTGCCCTGGTCTCCTGTCAATCTGCCTGATCTGCCCTGGTCTTCTGACCATCCGCCTGATCTGCCCTGGTCTCCTTGGCCTCCTCACCATCCGCCTGATCTGCCCTGGTATCCTGGTCTTCTGACAGTCCACCTAGTCTCCTGGTTCACACTGGTATGATAACAGGAACAAAGCTGAGCTCTACGCCAAGTTATCTGTTCGCTGAATTTTGCTTTTTTCTCCAATCTGAGCACTAGTAATTTAGAAGGGCTTTTATACAGCTCTTCGTTTTTACACAGAATTGGAACAGAGCATGATTATTCAACAATAACAGAGGCTTTACACTCAGCTTTGTAAAGATGCCTTCTGACTTTTGATTGGTGCATGACATGCCTGTGAACTTTGCAACACCTTATGGCCACAGGCTTTCTTTGTAAATGTTCAACTAGTACAGAGTAGTGACACAAAAAGACAACTGTTTCCACTCGTCAACCACACAGGAAACCACACCACACTGTCTCTTATGTCGATTTTGGTGCAGTTGGTGCATGTATGGCTTTGTAGAACATTATAGCTTCAATAGACATTGGATGTCAGTAGATACCATATCAGTGACATATCAAAGGCCATGCAATACATGAGTCATTGTGTTGGTCTTCAAAAACATTCTTGCAACTTAAATGTGTCCTGGCAAAATGAGTTAAAGAAATGCAGTTGTTCACCCAAAAATGAAATTTCTGACACCATGTGGTTCCAAAGCTGTACAAATGTATTTTACCCATGAAATGCAAAGGCAGAATATTACAGTAACCTCAGCCATATTTCACTTTAATGGCATATTTTTTTGTCTACATTCTAACATCTACCTTTGTGTTCTAATGAAAAAAGAAAATTATACAGGATTTGAATTATAAGAATGGTTAAATGGTGACAGAATTTTCATTTTTGGGTGAACTAATACTTTAAACCACATGAAGATATGCTTAAGCTAGCACTGAGTAAGTAAGGTAAGTGTTTTGTTTATTTGTAATTTCATTCAAATTACTAACGAAGAGAGGGCAATGCATGTGAATTATGTAGATAAATATTACTAGATATTTTGTGTGGAGACGTACACTGACGGCCAAAAGTTTAGAATACTGTACAGATTTTGCTGTTTCGGAAGAAAACTGGTACTTTAATTCACCAAATGGCATACAACTATTATATACAAATTATAGTTAAGACATTACTGATGTAAAAAAAAAACAGCACCATCCCTATTTGAAAAAAAAATAATTTTTTTTTGATAAAAATCTAGAAAGGCCCCATTTCCAGCAGCCATCACACCAACACCTTAACCTTGAGTAATCATGCTAAATTGCTAATTTGGTACTACAAAATCACTTGCCACTATATCAAACAGTTAAAAGCTATTTGGTTTATTAAACGTCATGGTTACTATTGGAACCTCCATTCCCCGAGGGAAGGAACGAGACGTTGTGTCGAATGATGTGACACAAGTGGTCTTCCTGGGATGCCAAACGTACCTCTGAACCAGAGAAAAGGCCAATGTCAAGTTGGCAGACAGAATTTGCATGCCCTGCCCCGGACATACGGGTATAAAGGGAAGCGGGGCAGCGAGTGCAAGTCAGGATTTTGCACTGAGGAGCCGAAAATAAGGTACGGCCATTTACAGTGGTAGGTCTAGTTCTGTGGCAGGAGGGACACAACGTCTCGTTCCTTCCCTCGGGGAACGGAGGTTACAACAGTAACCATGACATTCCCCTTCTGTCACTCATGTAACGTTGTGTCGAATGAAGTGACAGAAGGGGTCACTTATAAAAACGCCATGCACTGACCGTGTTACGTGAACTGTCGTGACTGGTGCAAGCAGGCTACTGCATGCGAGAGGCAACTGTGTCGGCCCTCCCCAACGCCCCCAAAGAGGTGTCACATACAGACTTTAGGTTCCCTGCACCTCTGAGGGGGGTGAACAGGCATTACATGACTAGCATGGGAGCAAGCCCGGCATCCGCGCCTTTTTTCTTACTATGTCTCTCACGTAGGATGTGAAGCGGCTGGGGCAATCTTAACACTATGAAATGCATCTGGGAAGGCTGTCTTTCCCTGTCCTATTCTTTCAGGGGGAAAAGACCCTGCAGAGGCCACATCCTGCTCGGTCTAGGGGGAGGTAACGTGGCAAATACACCACGATTGTTGTGAAGCCGTACGTGGGAAATGGCTTGGTGATGGGTCCAGCCTAATGAGGGGGGACTTTACAAGCATGGTGACCGGGGCAGCAGGGCTGCCCAAGGGAAATGCGGGTCCGCCGACAGGGGGGACCGTACTGCGGGAAATACATCATGGGGAGTTTGCCTGAAAAGGGAACAGAGCACCTGTGACTCGAAGTGGGTCTGGCCGCGAATTGCTCAGCTGAATTTGCCGGCCAGAAGGCTAGGGAGGAGAACATCCAGGGAGCGACACTTAGTGGCTAACCTGAGATAGAAGGCGCACTGGATCAACTTGGTGAAGGTCGCTGTGAAAGCGGAACACCCGGTCAGTTGTGCCGCGTTACCGTGTTCTAACGGCTTAGACCTGACAAAACACGGGACGAGACCGACTCAACCCTGAGATTGTAAAATCTGGCAAAGGTATTGGGTGTTCAGACGCTGCTGTGATGATCTCCGATGCAGCAGCGTTCTCGTCATCCAATTCCCGGGGGCTCAAGGGAGAATGTCGGCTGTCCGCGAGGCGAGCCGCACTCATCCCGAGCTCGGACAGAAGCAAGCAAGCGGCGGGGAAGCAATGGGGGGCTGGTGGTTCGTGGGGATTTACCCAATTAAACTGATCCCGTCGTCATCCCCAAATCACATTCATCGCCAGCCGGGTCGTCCTCAATACCATGGGAAAACGGAACAACGCGGGGGCGGCAGAAGTGGCTTTCTCTAGTGAGAAGAGAAAGCTGCGACCGCACTGTTGCCATGGCTACGTTCTCGCACTGAGAATATGAACCATTCATAAAACGCTGCCTGCATGTGATCGCAGCCCAGGCACGCGAGGCGGCTTTTATGACCATGAGAAGTGGAGAGAAATCAACCGCATCCAGGAACTACACAGAGGCCCTGAAAAGGACTTTCAACGCCTACTGTGTATTGCTCTTTTATGAGTGGGAACTCAAACTCTTTTAGAGGAAATAAACTCTTTTTAGGAGGAGAAACATTCTTTCAGGCAATGAAAGCACTGTCGAAGCGCTCAGGGGCGTAAACTGCACAACGTGCAGAGAGAGAGAGAGAACGCCAGCTGGAAACGCACCGTAGATCCAACAGCAGTGTGTATTGCCAGTAGAGGTGAATGGAACAGTGGTGAACTTCAGCTTACTGTTGCACAACCGTTCAGCTCCGAAGAAAAATTCTGACTGGCACTCACTGCCCCGCTTCTCTTTATACCCGTATGTCTGGGGCGGGCATGCAAATTCTGTCTGCCAACTTGACATTGACCTTTTCTCAGGTTCAGAGTTACGTTTGGTGTCCCAGGAAGACCCCTTGTGTCACTTCATTCGACACAACGTCAAGTGAATGACAGAAGGGGAATGAAGCTTAACATTGTCTTTGTTTTTGTTTTTGAGTTGGCACAGTATGTATAGTCTTAAGGTCAATATTAGGTCAAAAATGGCAAAAAAAAAGAAACACATTTCTCTAGAAACTCATCAATCATTGTTTTGAGGAATGAAGGCAATACAAAGTTTGAAATTGCCAAAAAACTGAAGATTTCATACAAAGGTGTACACTACAGTCTTCAAAGACAAAGGACAACTGGCTCTAACAAGAACAGAAAGAGATGTGAAAGGCCAGATGTACAACTAAACAAGAGGATAAGTACATCAGAGTCTCTAGTTTGAGAAATCGACGCCTCACATGTCCTCAGCTGACAACTTCATTGAATTCTACCCGCTCAACACCAGATTCATGTATAACAGTAAAGAGAAGACTCAGGGGTGCTGGCCTTATAGGAAGAATTGTAAAGAAAAAGGCACTTTTGAAACAGAAAAACAAAAAGTAAAGGTCAGAGTGGGCAAAGAAACACACATTGGACAATACATAATTGGTAAAGAGTGTTATGGATCTTATGGAGATTTGTGGAATCAGCTAAACTGTAAGGTGAGTGAGAAATGCCCAACAAGACACTACATTTATGGCAAGTGCTACAGGAAGCGTGGGGTGAAATGGGTATCTGGATAAACTGTCAGAATGTCAAGGATCTGCAAAGTTGTCTTTTCTGCATGTGGAGGATTTTTTGATGAGAACTATTTGAAGTAGTTTTTTTCACGTTATTAATGTCCTGACTATACATTGTGATCAGTTGAATGCCATTTTAGTGAATAAAATGACCAATTTCCACTTTCCATAAGAGAAAAATCTGTATATTATTCAAATTTTTGGCCAGTATATACTGTATGTGTCAACTTGCACTGACAGGAGGGTGCAAGACTGCGCACTAAAGCTCGGGGGCGGAGTTGACAGAGCTTTCAAGAAAAAAAAACGTGTGTCAGTTTAGTGAGAGAGAAGGCAACTGTGGACTCCACGCCTAACCAACCAGACACAGAGGACTCGACTTGTGAAAAATCGCGTGTATATACGACTCAAAATGTATCCTTATACGAAACATTTAGTAATGTATCTGTATCCGTAAAGACAAATGAAATGTGCATAAACGCTCATTTGATTTTGAGGACAGTATGATTGTGGGATTTAGGGCATCGCGCACTGACTGCGCGCGATCGGATGAGTCCTCATTTTAAGAGATATGCATCTAAAGCGCCTGTAAATTGACCTCTCTGACTTCACCATCAACACGCTTGTGAGAAACAACTCGGTGATGACCAACGAGCAGAACAGTAAAGGTCGGGACCCGACCATTCCGGTCATTATGTTTATATTCGGTGTTGTTGGCAACGTGATTGCTATTGTAGTGCTTCGAAAGTCACGGAAAGAGCAAAAGGAGACTACTTTTTACACTCTGGTGTGTGGACTTGCTGTAACAGACCTGTTGGGCACGCTACTGGCGAGTCCTGTGACCATTGCCACCTACGTGAATGGTTTGTGGCCCGGTGGGGAACCGCTATGTCAGTATTCCGGATTCATTTTGCTCTTCTTTTCCTTGGCTGGACTTAGTATTATTTGTGCCATGTCCATTGAAAGGTACCTCGCCATCAATCACGCGTATTTCTACAGTCAATACGTGGACCAGAGGGTGACCGGTTTGACGCTCATGGCCATCTATGTGTCCAATGCGCTCTTCTGTTCTCTTCCCACTATGGGACTGGGGAGTGTGGTGCAGCAGTATCCAGGAACGTGGTGTTTCATCGACTGGCGGACCAACGACAGCACGAACGCCACTTTCTCCTACATGTATGCAGGCGTGAGCTCCGTTCTCATCCTCGCCACCGTTATCTGTAACGTGCTGGTGTGCGCGGCGCTGTTAATGATGCACAAGCGCTTCGTGCGCAGGACCTCGCTTGGCACGGATCAGGGGCGCATCGCGGAGATCAGGCGCAGGCGGAGTTTCGCCCATCTGGCTGCCGCAGAGATTCATATGGTCATCGTCCTCATAGCCACCTCTATAGTCGTACTCATATGCTCCATTCCATTAGTGGTAAGTGTGATTTGGTGGCCTTCTTTGTTTTTAGGAAGTGAGAGTCGACTTTACTTTCGAGCAGTTGCACAATATGTACGGACAAGTTGTATATGAGTACGGAGAGGAAAAGTACATTAACAAATATCAGTATGTACACGGAAGCTCATCAATTAAGTTAAACTATCAATAGCTCGGATTTTAATAGCCTACAAGAATTTATATGAAAATACAAAGTGTTTCGTCAGAAATGTAGGTCTGTACATTTGTTAAACGTTTGATACATGTACATTTATCACAAATGTACCTAGTGAAAATTTAAGGGGTTCACTGTTATACATATATTGCAAATAAGAAACGAACATGCAATTGGGTCATATCGAAATGCTTAAAATTCTAACTACTGCGTAAAACGTGTAGGCTTACGATACAATATGACTTCATGAGCAGTTAACTGTAAATAGAAATATGATTATGCTATATACTGTAATATTGATAGCAGGCTATAGTTACAATATTATTAATAAATTAAAAAAAAAGCATCCGTTTGGAGCAAATCTGTCTGTCTTCACATTTAAGCAAAAAGCAGTAGTTTATCTACTGTTCACAATCTGAAAGAACGGTTCTTGACTATTACGACAGATACACATATCAACTTTTGTTTTGCTGTTTTAATATTTGTGGACATGCATTTTTTTTTAAATAAAATATTCACCAAATATTTTTTTAAAAAATATATAAACAAACAAGCTCATAATAATTGTTTCAATGAGTCAATACAACATAACATTCTGCTTTTACTCACAATCTTTATGCTGTTCTTTAGAATGACTAATGCACTTCAATTCTTGGGTAAAATTAACTATAGGCTACATCAAGATATAAGGTTGGCATTTCATCAGTAGGCTAAAATCAGTCTTGTAAATGTCACAATTTCCTTTAAGATTCTTTTAAGAAATGTTTAGCACATTTTTAAATTCACTAGTTAATTTTAAATGGTCCAGTGTAACAAATTATTATTTTTTTTTAATGCATGCATCGTAATTATATGTGACCAATAAGACGCTTTAATGTGTTTTTTTCCTTATCATTATAATGGCTGTCAGTGTCTGCGCATTGAGCGCGCTTACAATAATGTATTAGATAATGCGGTTGCTAATTTTAAGCTCAGTTCTTCGTTATTGAGCACACCTGTGCCTTTCCCTTGTGATTGGTGTACAGCACGTTAAGTATGTGAGTGATTAATGGTGTTTGTGATCTTCCCTGTAAACTATTAAGTCATTCTCTGTCATTGTGTTTGCAAGAGAAGCAGCAGGATCAACTCTGCAGCGTTGTTTTCCTCTTTTTCCGGTTGGTTGCGCGTTTGGTGAAATTCGGCAAATAGTTCAGACAGTTCTGGCTCGCGCTGATATATCTTTTCAACTCATCTGAAGGATGGGGTGTGTTCCATTCAGAGGTGATCATCTCTAAACCCTATTTCCTCCAAAGACTTTATCCTCCACTGTGAGAGCTTCGAAGGTCTGAAAGGTGTGGGGCTTAATGTGTATAATGGTATATACATACCATATATACATACAAAATAGTGGTCATTTGGTCATTTTTTTTGGGTCAATTCTGTTTGGAATGACCCTACAGCTTTATTATTATTATTTTCCATTGCAAAGCCCTGCTAAGGCATAATTTAAGCCTTTTCACAGTGGTCAAAAATCCCCTAGACTACATTTCACTGACAGAATATTTAAATACAAGTCTGTTTTGGAATGTTTGTAATTTCAAACTTCAGCTCTCAAAAGTTACACACAAGCCCTTTAATCTACTTTAAGATGTTCTCTTCTCTTTCTTTCTTATTGTAAAACCTGAAATAATTTCTAACTTCAAGCATTTTAAAATATTTTAAACTTTCAGACAAGGTTTCCCAAAGTATTTTTTATTTTTTTGTAATGTAGGGCAAACATGCACTTATAGCAATAAATAGTATATTAAACGTTTTTGTTCAACTGTCCTTTTATACAAAGAAAAAAGTTTAACCTTATACAGCCTGAATTATTAAAAATAGTCCAAAAATAATATTTTTAAACCTGATTAAATATATTTTTCTACAAAATAATGACATTTTAAGCACATGTTGATTGAATTCAATAAATAATCATTTTGAAACAAAAAATAAAATAAATTGTTAATTTTACTTTATCAAAATCAGCAAATATTTCATTTAAAATAAGAGTGCACCAAAACATGATAGTTGCTATTTTGGAAAATTACATAATAGGTGTTCTACTTCCTGTACAGCATGAAAACTTTCACCAGGAGACAGTAGACATTTCATACACATCATGATGATGATGTAGAGGCTTTAGAAAGTAATGTATGGAATATGATATGCACAGCGTTTAAAGGTTAAAGAGTTGCTAAAAAAATGTCATTAGAATCAGGAAGGCAAAAGGGTCCAATAAGAGGGCTGGGGGCCCTCATAGTCACAGGGCCCTGTTGAGGGGGACTTGTCCAAGCTCTCACAAATTTAAGAAAAACTTTTGTTTTAAAAGTGGATGGGCCGCAAGACCCCCTGGTTGCCCCATTGCCCTGGTCCATAATTCAACTATGCCCACAGCACTAAAACGTCGAAGGTGTCTTAAGTATTCATTAATTCAATTATAGTGCGAGTTATGCATACAATTTACAATCTTTAGAATGTGTAAATGCCTTTTTATTAAGTGTTTAAAACAGAACATGCAAAGCAGTTGCATTAAACACTTGGCCACCAGTGACGTTTTAGCACAGTGTGTGGACTTTTCAGACAATCTCTTATGAACCATAAGACTACTGAAACGGAGGCACTTGCACCCCAACACATTTTTATGCAACCGGCTCCAGGTGTGACATTGCCGGTTGCATAAACATAGCCATTAACTTAAGACTTTGTCTAACAATTAGTCTGACTAGCTAAAGAAATAATTGAAAGCCTGTTGCATAAATCAAGCTCACAGTTGTCTTTTGTAAGACAGTCTAATTTGCATTGCATTGTGGGACAATTAGACATTGAAAACACAATAATTTAATTTTTACCATCGTAGAGGTTAAAATCTTCTTCAAAGTCTCAACTCAAGCCCCATTCAGCCCTCTACTGAAGCCCCCACTGGCTCCACTGACAGTTATTTTCCATGGCAACATGGAATGTAAACAAAAGTTAGCCTGGGGGTGTGCTGTCTTACATTTTGGTCTTAAACGATTCTGATCTAATTTGTATGCAACTGACTGAAAAAGACCAACATTTTAGACGAGTAACTAGTAAGACTAGTCTAAAAACATTTTATTCAGTCAGCCTGTTCATCAATTTGGTTTAACTTGTTTGACAGTTTAAATAAAAAAGATTTTAAAAAAAAGTAGCAATAAATTAGCTGTTGCTGTCAGAAACAGATTTAGGATAAATATAGATAAAAAAAAATTATTATGTCACATCTCTTTTTCCCATCTAGGTGCAGGTGTTTGTAAACCAGCTTTACCGTTCCCCTGTGGAGATGGTAATGGAGCAGAATCCAGACCTTAAAGCTATCCGAATTGCCTCTGTAAATCCCATTCTTGACCCCTGGATCTACATCTTGCTTAGGAAGACGGTTGTGCAGAAGCTTCTAGAAAAGATAAAGTGCCTCTTCTGCCGTATCGGTGGGCGAAGTCATGAGAGGAGCCCTATAGATTTCCACTGTGGTAGTGGTGTCCACAATTTGCCAGTTGTGTCTAGGGATTTGCCGTCGCTGGTGCTGCCTAAGCTGCCAGAAGTTATCAGCACATCACAGATGTACATTCACCCTCTGGAGGAGGGGCAGGAGAAAGGGTCCTCCACTCATTCCATGCAAAGTGGGACTTGTTCAGCTTCCACCAAACAAGCGCTTCTGTGTGACTCTAAGGGCTTGGATCTCAGTAGTGGACACAGCTCCAACAACAGGGCAGAAGGGAAGGAAAGTAGAACAGACTTTCTGAAAAAGCACTTGCTCACACACTCCAGCACAAATGAGATACAGTTTTCTAAGCACCAGCCCTTACAAGTAACATTTAAAGATGAGGCTCTTACCTTACAAGAAAGGCACATATGAAAGATGCTCTGAACAGAATGCTAGCCATGTGGAGGGAGCTTTTCAAAAGTGCCCAAGAAACTCTTCATTTTTATTAAAAGCTTGATTGAACAGAGCATGATTTCTGTTTGTGGAATACATTTCAAGAGCTCAATCTGAGTGTTTTCAAATGGAACCATAACTTCTCAGTGCAAATGCAGAGAGGAAAACTCCCAAAGAATGCATGAAAATATAGAATGGATATTTAAGAGAAATTGACCAGTCAAAGCACTAAACTAAAGTTTCTGTAGCTAACCTGGATGGTTTGTGGAACAAGGTTAGTTCAAAAGTCAAAAGAATAGTTCACCCAAAAATGAAAATTCTCTCATCATTTATACTCACACTTATGCCATCCCACATGTATATGGCTTCCTTTAATCTGCTGTACATTAAGATTTTTAAAGAATTTCTCAGCTCTTTTTTTCCATACAAATGCAACTGAATGGATGCCAAAATTTTGAAGCTCCATAAATCAGCATAAAAGTAATCCATAAGACTCCAGTGGTTAAATCAATATCTTCAGAAGTGATATGATAGGTGTGGGTGAGAAACTGATCAACTTTTAAGTCCTTTTTTTTTTTTTTTACTATAAATTCTCCCTGATCAGTCAATCTCCACTTTAACTTTCAAATTCTTCTTCTTGTTTTTGGTGATTCACATTCTTCATGCATATCGCCCCCTACTGGGTATGTATAAGAATTTATTGCAAAATTTGACATAAATATTGATATCAATATTGCTAGATATTGGAAGTAATCGTACAACAAATCAACAAGTTGTACGATCACTTTATGCTGCCTTCATGTGCTTTTAAATGTGAAAAATGTTGGCACCCATTTACTTGCGTGAATGTAGCTCTATAGGGCTGAGAAATTCTTCCAAAAATCTTTTTTGTGTTCTGCCAAAGAAAGAAATTCATACACATCTGGGATGGCATGAGGGCGAGTAAATGATGAGAGAATTTTTATTTTTGTGTGAACTATCCCTTTAAGTCATCTGAGAGATTTTAGTGGTTAGGTACATTGGCTTATTTTTCTGGAAATAATTAAAAAAGATATGTCTGTAGTTAAGCAAGAGTATATGCAGTAAGGATTATACAAAAACTCTGATAAATGTGTCACGGCTAGAAAGAAAACTGCAGAGAAGGCTAATTTTGACCAGAGAAAATTCAGAATTTGATTCAGGGGGAGGGAAAGTGATCCCACCCCGTCTTGACGGATGACCTTGTGAACAAAAACCTCTATGTTAAGTTCCCTTTTGCAGATATTCTGTTAAGATCTTGATGAGGTCATAAGTTAAACCAGCCAGTGGGCCAAAGTGTCATGTTTGTTTTTCTCGTGCTGAAGCTCCTGCAGCTTGCATAATCAAATATTTCCATTTTCTTGCATTAAGCTGAGCAGACAATCGTACAAACACATTTATGCATAAAAAAATGTCCAATATTTTAAACCTGTACTTATGTAAAAGAGTACAATATAGCTAGAAGTAACTGTACATTCTTTATGTACTTTTCATTATTCTGTGAATTTACCAAGCAATTTTATATCCACATGTTTAAAGTCAATATGATCTTTACAAAATATGTTAGCACTAAATCACAACATATGAGCACAACAATTCACAGAATTTCATTTTCTAAAGAGTTTTTTTTTCTTTTTAAATAGATACAGATTATAGAATGTATACCAAGGAGATGATGAAAGCTATTGACATCTAAAATGTCTTTTTGTATGTCATATGTTGCACTTTTAAACCCTAGAAACCACTGAAAAATCAGCTTTCTAACTGACAAAAACTGATCACTCTGGCCTTGATCAGTCAATGGTCATCAAGGAGGAACCGATCAATCTGTACATATTTGTGATGCTAAAATGTGAATTGTTTATTGTATTTTTTTTATTTATTGTAGAATTTTTAGACTGTAGGTGTTTCTTCTCTGAGAGAAGTTCAAGTTTGACATACATCTATCCATGTCAAAGCAATTATATGAAAAGTTTGATTTCATTTGACATATTTTATGTGCATCAAAAACAATGCAAGGTGTGATTCAAACTGTACTTACGGCAATGCACCATCATGTGTTGCGTGTGTATAAATGATTCAACATTACAATGTATATTTACCTCTATTGATCTTTTCAGACTAATTGCAAGACATGAATTTTAAAACTTGTCTTACTTAATACCTTTGATGAATAGACTATTCAAAATGCACAATAGCTATCTAATTCTGAAATAAATTGTGGCTTTGAGATGTCAAATAGATAACTGAAAGCAGAACCCCAGTCTGCTTTCTATCTAACATTCATTATGATAATCTGAGCAAAGTAGCATTAAAAAAAGTAATCATAAAGTTCTCAGTTTTACAAAGCAGTTATTCTGCCATATTGACTGCAGCTGTAATAAACAAGACATTCTCAACTTCTATTGGCAATCAAAAGCAAATTAATTATTAAGTAATTTGTAGGATGATAATTATTTGATAAATTTTTGCATTAATGTTTAAACAGTTTTTTATTGTCTTCAAAAGTCACTTTTAAGGAAAATAAAGAAACTGAAGTGAGGTGCTTCATATTTCTTATCATTAAGACTTGCATTTTTAAATGTCTGGAAATTCACTTATTCCAGTCCAGAGGTTAGTATGAATTCTGCCATCTTTACAGAAGCCAATGCCTGGAGCTTAATTTTTTACAGATATATCCCAACAGCCATTCTGTTTGTCTATTGATCCAAATGATAGATCCAATCCTCAGTTATGGATAACTAAGCAACTTAGAGGCAGTCTGCTTTTAATGTTCATCATATATCTCTATAATGACAAATAGTCAATGTATTATATCTCTCCCCACTGTGTAGGCTAAATAACTTCTCTATGTGGTCTGCATGACCTCTCTCTGCTTCAGCTCCTAGCCTAACTCAATACAGCATTAAAATTCTCTTTATCTCTTACTAGTTTCACTATCACAACACAGAAAATAATGTTAATGCTAGTTAATAGCGCAAAAGAGATCCATTTCTGTTTGTGTTGTGTGTGGGTGTATAAAGTAGTTTCCTTTTCCCGCTCGGTCTTGCCCGAGCAGAGTTTCATACTGCTTTAATACTGCTCCAGTTCCCAGAGGAGGTTGATATATAAAACGGAACTGCAACAAAGCTGACAGCGAATTATGACATTCCTAATCAGAAGCGTACATTAAGAGGGAATTGTTTTGCTTTTGTGGGAACTTAAAGGGAATCTGTATTTTAATGGAAAAGCAGTTGACGCATCAGTAAAAGGAAGTGAAAGTGGTCCACACAGTAAGCATTTTTGATGCTTTAATTTCTCTGAGTATCTGGTACTCACAATACAAGCTCACTAACAACAGTAACTGTTTTACACAGTACACTAAAGCTAATCAGAAACCTGTTGTAACAATCAAAACACAATAACACTAAGCAAAACACACAGAAGAGGAACAACGTATCAATCCAAACACAATAACGCTAAACATTACACATAGAAGAGGGACAAAAATTCTACTCTATTTCACATTTGAACCAAATTAATGGCTGCTTACTAGTTCTTTGAGGTGTTATGACAAAATTTGATCCTGCAGTACTCGATGGGAACAAAATAAAATTTACTAAAATACTTTTTCCATGATCTTCAGCCAAAAGAAAAAGAAAATCCTACTTAAAAACAAAAAAAGAGCACACCACAAATTCACTGGCAACTTTAAATGTATTATACACTAAAAGAAAGCCAATCAGAACGTTGGAGGATCAAATCAACAGTATTTACATACTCTAAACAATATACACAGAAGAGACAAAAAACATATCCATTTCTCTCAGAGTCCTCGTGCCTTCACCAAAACACTTTGTGATGAGGAAGTGGGTCTGTTGTCATCCTCGACAACCACCTCCTTGGCTACTCCCTGTGCATTCACAACAATGGCCATTTTCTTTAAATCCTCAAACTGTTTCTGTCTCTCAGCCATGGATGAGCAGGCCTCAATTACTTCATCACTCTCAAAATCATAATCACTCGTCAGCTCAGGAGCTTCCACAAAGAGCTGCCGGGCTTCATCTTCCTTTGTGGCTCTTTGACGGATGGCTTGTTTCTGCTCCTGGAGCTGTAAAGCCCAGTTTAAGTCCTCTTCCCAGAGGGCACACTGGGATGGATAAAGGTGCACTGCAACTTGAAAGGACCGCACAGCCTAGAATACACACAAAGACCATTTAGCATGTGCATATACAAAAGTATACAAAAGTTTGTGGATACCCAACCACTACAAAAATATTATCCTGTTGGTCATTTACAGTGCATTCATTAAGTATTCAGAGACATTTTGTGATGTTGCATCCTTATGCTAAATAAAATGCTTGAAATAATTTGTTTCACATCAATCTACACTCCATACCCCATAATGACAAAGCAAAAACTAGATATTTGATAACTTTGCAAATTTATTAAAAAGAAAAAACAGAAATATCACAATGATTGTATTTAGACCCTTTGCTATGACACATAAAATTTTGCTCAGGAGAATCCCATTTCTCTGGATCATCTTTGAGATGATTCTACACTTTGATTGGAGTCCACCTGTGGGAAATTCAATTGATTGGACATGATTTGGAAAGGCACACGTCTGTCTACAAGGTCTCACAGATGAAAATGCATATCAGAGCAAAAACCAAGATATGATATCAAATACGATAACTGCCTGCAGAGCTCAGAGACAGGATTGTATCGAGGCACATATCTGGGGAAGGCTTCAAAAAAGAAAATAATCAATTCAGCTGCATTGAAGGTTCCCTAGAGCACAGTGGCCTCCATAATTCTGAAATGGAAGAAATTTGGAACAACTAGTACTCTTCCTAGAGCTGGCCATCCGACCAAACTGAGCAATCGGGGGAGAAGTGCCTTGGTCAGAGAGATGACCAAGAACCCGATGGTCACTCTGGTTGATAATGTGTGGAGAATGGAGAAACTTGCAGGAGGACAACCATCATTGCAACACTCCAATTCTAGCATACAGACCGCTCGTCAGATGCACAAAACTGCTCCAGAAGCAGGTGAAAACCTGGCCAGCAGGAGCCATTTCTGCTCTTCAGGACTGTTTTGAGTGTACTGACTGGCACATGTTCAGGGAGGCTGCAACATATGGCGATTCTACAAACTTGGAGAAATACACAGCATTAGTGACCAGCTACATCAGCAAGTGCATTGATGATGTCACCTTCTCCAAGACCATCACCACACGCTCCAACCAGAAGCCGTGGATGACTGCAGAGGAGTGTGCGCTGCTGAAGACCCGTGACTCTGTCTTCAGAGCAGGCGACAAAGACGGCCAGACTGTGTAACAGCTTCTTCCCCCAAGCCACTTGTCACTTTATACCTGGCTGCTACCTCAATAACTTCTGTGTGCATAGAACACTATCTCATAGTATGTTATGTTTACATTTGGCACTTTTAGAAACAGTCATCTTTTTGCACTACTGTGTACTGGTCTCTCGCTGTGCCTATTGTCCTGTTAATTTTTAGCAATTTATTGTACTGTCCCGTACTTTTTGCACACGTTTGCAAGTGCACTTTATATAGGTATTTTATTTAGTCTGTGTAGTCTCATGTGGTTTTGTGTTTGTCCTATGTTGTTTATGTAGCACCATGGTCCTGGAGGAACGTTGTCTCGTTTCACTGTGTACTGTACAAACTGTATATGGTTGAACGACAATAAAAAACACTTGACTTGACTTACAATGGCTGAGAAACAGACCAAGAGAAAAGGTCAGATGAATATAAACTAATAAAAGAAGGATTATGATAAGTCGAGGGCTAGGAGCCGCGTCAACGTCGGTGAGGATTTTCAGTGGTAGAGAGACTTCCGAGAGGTAAAAGTCTTGAAGACGGATGCAGAAGTTGCTCTTTTTCTTCTCAATAGGTGGGTAACATAAATGTTGCTATGTTTCACAGAACCCATATATGCTGTTGTTGTGATGTTAGATTTAATAGCAGGAGAGCTTTGAGTGTCTGGAGCTGGAGTGTGTAAAACTGTCTCATCTTCTCTGCAAGTCATCTTAGCAGCAGCAACTTACTGTAACAACAGTTTGCTAACACAATTCATAGCTAACGTTATTTACATTATTTGCCGTGTTGTTGTTCACTCTAATCATCTTCATGCTCAAAATGGCGCCAAGTATGGCTGCTGCGTCACAGACTTTGTCAAAACACTGCAGTTTATTGTTTGTTTTGTTTACAGTTTTGTGTTTTTTTGTCTTGGATGTTGTCTGTCTTATTGTGTACGACAGACAAACGCTTTTGGACATTGGTTCGGCAATCACACACCGAAAACCGGACTTCAAATTCCTCAATGCCGACCCGCTGTTTACAAACACGCCAGCAGAGCCCTTTGTCTGGGCTGCCCAGCCGCAGAAACGCAGAAGGAAAAGGGGAAAAAGAGCCAGCGTTCTCGTCAGACTAAGACGTCGCACAAATTGTCCCCCGCTACCCAGTATTCTACTTGCAAATGTTCAGTCTCTGGACAACAAGCTCTGCGAGATGAGAGCGTGGAAATCTTTCCAACGAGAGACAAGAGATTGCTGCGTTATCTGTCTTACAGAAACCTGGATGACTGCGGAGATTCCAGACTCGGCCATCGAACCCGCGTGGTTCTCAGTGCACCGAGCGAGCAGAGCGAAAGACCTCTCAGGTAAAAGCAGAGGTGGTGGTGTATGTTTTGTGATCAACAAATCATGGTGTGATCAGAGGAACGTACATATTATCAAGTCTTTCTGCTCTCCTGATCTGGAATATCTCATGCTTCTGTGTCGACCATTCTGGCTACCGAGGGAATTCACAGCGGTCATTATCACAGCTGTGTACATCCCCCCACACTGCCGACACAGACCGGGCGCTCAGGGAACTGTATGGGAGCATAAGTGAGCAGGAAACCGCACACCCTGAGGCCGTGTTCATTGTTGCCGGGGACTTCAACAAAGCCAATTTTAAAACAATAGCACCAAAATACTACCAACACATCAGCTTCAACACACGAGGGGACCGGGTTTTGGATCATCGCTATTCTCCTTTCCGGGATGGCTACAAATCCCTCCCCCGCCCACCATTTGGCAAATCAGACCACTCTTCCGTTCTGCTTTTGCCCGCTTACAGGCAGAAACTGAAACGGGAAGCACCCACTCTCAGTACGATCCAGTACTGGTTGGACCAATCAGACTCTATGCTCTAAGACTGTTTTGATCACGCGGACTGGGAGATGTTCCAGTCCGCCTCTGATGACGACATCAAGGTTTACACTGATAACGTAACGTTAGGAAGGAAGTGCGTAAAGGACGTTGTTCCGACCAAAACAATATGGATCTAAACCCAACCAGAAACCATGGGTTAACAGTGATGTTCGCGCGGCACTTACTGCGCAGACCTCTGCTTTTACTTCCGGGAACGCAGAGGAGCGTAAACAAGCCAGTTATGCCCTCCGTAACTCTATCAGTGCAGCCAAACGCCAGTACAGGCACAAAATTGAAGGACAGTTCAACACCACTGACTCTAGAAGTATGTGGCAGGGAATTAACACCATCATGGACTACAAACGGAATAAAAACTCTGCCGTGAACTCTGCTGCCTCTCTCCCGGACGAGCTTAATACATTTTATGCTCTCACTGCTTCCATCAGGCAGGCGGTATCGCAGCATCAGGACCCACACCAGCCAACTACATGACAGCTTCTTCCTCCAAGCAATAAGACTTTTGAACAGATGATCTCTCCCGATCAACAATCAGCACTGTACTTTATTAATTATCATCTTATATCACACACTGGACTGTCAAATATATTCTCCCCAATTCAACTAGTGTATATATATTTTTACATACCCTTATCTAGTGTATGTGTATTCTATATTGTGTGTATTGTTTACTGTACATTGTATATTAGTACTATGTTGTGTAATTATGTGTACATTTGATATGTAAATTGTTGTGTAATTATGTGTACATTTGTTATGTAAATTGTGTTGTGTAAATATGTTATTTATTGTAAATTGGTATATGTCTCGTCACTGTCATGACTGCAATGTTGCTCGGAACTGCACACAAGACTTTCACCTACTGTTGCACTCGTGTACACAGTAGTGTGACAATAAAGTGATTTGATTTAATGGTATTTGTCCGCACAACATTTGCAAAGGGTTTTATATCCATTTCTACATCTCCTCACACGTACAAACAAGGACTTTTCAAACTCTGCTGCCTAGTGCTTCACAGAAACCTAGCTGAGTGAAGCCATTCTGGACAGTGCATTACATCTGTTAGGCTTTCAGCTGTTCAGAGTGGATCGCGAGAGCCAGTGGAAAACGAGAGCCGGTGGAACATGCTTTTACATCAATAAAAGTTGGTGTACAGATGTAACATCATTAAAGAGGATGTGCTGTCCCAATTGGGAAATAATCTTTATTAACAGTAAGCAGGACTGTATCAGCAGTGCCTGTGGCATGTTGAACTTCCTCATCTGTCGAAGGAAGTACAACCTCTGCTGGGCCACGGCAGTTTTCCTCATTTATTCTGGTGTGTATATCACGCCAAACGCGTGTGTGAACACAGCACTGCAACAGCTGACTGATCAAATCACAGACAGAACAATAATACCCAGACTCAGTTATTATTATTATTCTTGGGGATTTTAAAGCAAATCTCACACATGAACTGACCAAATACAAACAGCACATTACACGCCCCACCAGAGACAGGAATATACTGGATCATTGCTACACAACAATAAAGGATGCATATCGCTTTGTCCATAGAGCAGCTTTTGGACTCTATGATCACTGTCTGGTTCATCTTCTTCCAACCTACAGGCAGAAGTTAAAATCAACCCAGCCAGTAGTAAGGACTGTACAGAGATGGACCAATGAAGCAGAGCGGGAACTACAAACCTGCTTCGATTGCACGGATTGGAGTGTTTCTGAGGCTGTAGCCACAGACCTGGACGAGCTCAAAGATACTGTTACATCATATATCAGTTTCTGTGAGGATATGTGCATTCCTACTTGGACTTATTTATCATTTCTCAGACAGCTTCGCCATGGCAAAGAGGATGCTAACAGGGGTGGGAATAATGTCTTGTACAATCAGGCCAGAAACACGCTGAATAGGGAAATCAGAGTGGCTAAAAGAAATTACTCTGAGAAGCTGGAAAACAACTTTCAGCTAATGACCCTGCATCAGTGTGGAGTGGCATGAAACAACACACAAATTACAGGACTCCTACCCCCAACCCTGTGGTAGACCAACAACTGGCTGATGACCTGAATGTGTTCTACTGTAGAGTTGAAAGGCCCGATCTTACACCCCCACACCCACTCTGACCTTCACTTCACACAAACACCTCCTGCAACCCCCTCCTCCCCCCTCCTGCTACTCAACTTGCACTTAAGATCTGTGAAGATGATGTGTGCCGGGTTTTTCGTAAACAAAAGACGAGGAAGGCCTCAGGCCCAGATGCGTCTCACCAGCGTGTCTTCAATCCTGTGCTAACCAACTGGCCCTCATCTTCATACAGATCTTCAATAGATCACTGGAGCAGTGTGAAGTCCCATGCTGCTTCAAACACTCAATCATTATCCCTGTCCCAAAAAACTAAAATCATAGGATTAATGACTACAGACCTGTCGCCCTGATGTCTGTGGTCATGAAATCATTTGAGAGACTGGTGTTGGCCCACAAGAAGAACATCACTGGACCCTTTCTAGATCTCCTTAAATTTGCTTAACGAGCAAACAGGTCTGTGGATGATGCAGTCAACATAGGATTGCATCATATCATGCAACATCTGGACAGACCAGGGACATATGCAGGGATCTTTTTTGTGGAATTCAGTTCGGCATTCAACACCATCATCCCAACTATACTCCAGAACAAATTACACCAACTCTCTGTTCCCATGTCTATCTGTCAGTGGATCACCAGCTTTCTGACAGACAGGCAGCAGCTTGTGAGACAGGGGCAATTCACTTCCAGCACCTGTACAATCAGCACTAGTGCCCCCCAGGGATGTGTGCTCTCACCACTACTCTTCTCCCTCTACACCAATGACTGCATCACTGAGGACCCCTCTGTCAAGCTCCTGAAGTTTGCAGATGACACCACTGTCATCGGCCTCATCTGAGATGACGATGAGTCTGCATACAAAAGGAGGCTGCACGGCTGGCTGTCTTTTGCAGTCATAACAACCTTGACATGAACACACTCAAAACAGTGAAGATGATTATGGACTTTAGGATTAACACCCCAACACTGACCCCCCTCACCATTCTAAACAGCACTGTGGCAGCAGTGGAGTCATTCAGGTTCCTAGGCACAACCATCTCACAGGACCTGAAGTGGGAGACACACACTGACTCCATTGTGAAAAAGGCCCAGCAGAGGTTGTACTTCCTTCGACAGATGAGGAAGTTCAACATGCCACAGGCACTGCTGATACAGTCCTACTCAGCAGTCATTGAGTCTGTCCTCTGCACTTCAATAACTGTCTGGTTTGGTTCAGCACAGGAACAGTTTTTTTCCCTTAGGTTATCCATCTCATGAACAGTTAAATTTGCCCCATTAAGCAATAATTATGTGCAATACACAGTTTAGTCTTTTATATATTAATCCAACACATCTAACTCTTCTGCCATTTCATTCCTCTGAAAAAAACAATTACAATTAAAAAATTGTACTGTACAAAACAAATTTGTATTTTGCACTGTACATAACAGATAACAGATTTGTATTAGAATTGCACTATGTACAGGTGCTGGTCATATAATTAGAATATCATCAAAAAGTGGATTTATTTCAGTAATTCCATTCAAAAAGTGAAACTTGTATAATGTATACATTCATTCCACACAGACTGATATATTTCAAGTGTTCATTCCTTTTAATTTTGATGATTATAACTGACAACTAATGAAAACCCCAAAATCAGTATCTCAGAAAATTAGAATATTGTGAAAAGGTTCAATATTGAAGACACCTGGTGCCACACTCTAATCAGCTAATTAACAAAACACCTGCAAAGGCCTTTAAATTGTCTCTCAGTCTAGTTCTGTAGGCTACACAATCATGGGGAAGACTGCTGACTTGACAGCTGTCCAAAAGACGACCATTGACATCTTGCACAAGGAGGGCAAGACACAAAAGGTCATTGCTAAAGAGGCTGGCTGTTCACAGAGCTCTGTGTGCAAGCACATTAATAGAGAGGCGAAGGGAAGAAAAAGATGTGGTAGAAAAAAAGTGTACAAGCAATAGGGATAACCGCACCCTGGAGAGGGATTGTGAAACAAAACCCATTCAAAAATGTGGGGGAGATTCACAAAGAGTGGACTGCAGCTGGAGTTTCACTTTTTTAATGGAATTACTGAAATAAATCCACTTTTTGATGATATTCTAATTATATGACCAGCACCTGTATGTGTATATCTATGTATGTGTGTGTATAATTATTTTTTATTATTATCTGTCTTGCTGCTGTTTTTGTATTGTTGTGCACTGGAAGATCCTGTCACAGAGACAAATTCCTTGTATGTGTAAGCATACTTGGCAATAAAGCGGATTTTGATTTAAAAACACATGTTTGGTAGCACCCTCTTCAGTCACTGTGGTTTTGTATGTGTTACTGTAAAATCAAACTAAACAAATAACTCTTGCTAGTTCTAGCTGCTGCGTTTTTTATGCTGTTTTTGTGCTCGCTTGTCTGTTTGGAGGGGGCGGAGCTTCAAAGGAGCACTGAAGGGAGGGGTGTGTTGGTTTTGGCACTTGAATTTGAATATCAACAGTGTTTCTCAGGAATCACTGAGTGCATCTTTAATGAAAAAATGGTCCAGAGCCCTTAGGACCTCAGACTGGGCTGAAGGTTCACCTTTCAACAAGACAATGACCCTAAGCACACAGCCAAGACAATGGAAGAGTGGCTTAGGGACAACTCTATGAATGCCCTTGATTTGCCCAGCCAGAGCCCGGACTTGAACCCAATCGAACATATCAAGAGAGACCTGAAAATGACTGTCCACCGATGGTCCCCATCCAACCTGAGAGAGCTTTAGAGGATCTGCAGAAAAGAATGGCAGAAAATCCACCAATCCAGGTGTGCAAAGATTGTTGCATCATACCAAAAAGACTTGAGGCCGTAATCGCTGCCAAAGGTGCCTCAACGAAGTACCGAGTCTGAATACTTAAGTCAATGTGATATTTAAATTTTTCATTTTAATAAATTTACAAAGTTATCTCAAATCTGTTTTTTGCTTTGTCATTATGGGGTAATGAAGGGGTCCGAATATTTTATGAATGCACTGTAATTGAAAAAAATATTGGCATTAATAAGGAGCTGGTCCTTCCTAGCAGCTTTGATTCTTTAAGAAGGCTATTCACTTGATGTTGGAATATTGCTGCAGCGATTTACTCCAATTCAGACTCAAGCATCAGTGAGGTCGGGTACTGATGTTGGGCGATGGGGCCTGGCTCGAAGTCAGTGTTCCAATTCATCCCAAAGGTGATCAATGTGGTTCAAGTCTGGACTTATTGTGCAACACAATAAAGTTCTTACACACCAGATTGAGAAAATAATTTTTGTAACTTGCTGAACTAGAAAAGGACACTCCCCAAACTGTTACCACAGAGTTGGAAGAGCACAAGTCTCTAGAAAATCATTGCATTATCTTTACAAGAATTAAAGGAATAGTTCTCCATCATAATTCATGCCATCCCAAATTCGTATGACTTTCTTACTTCTACGGAACACAAACAAAATAGTTTTTGAAGAATGTATGAGGTGTTTTTGTCCACACCACGCAACTAAATGGTGTTCAAAACTTTCAAGCTCCAAAAAGGAAATAAAGGCAACATAAAAGTAATCCATAAGACTTGCGCAGTCTAATCCTTGTTTTCTGAAGCGTTCGATCACTTATATCCTTTTTAACTTGACATCTGGCCCAATTGGAACACAGTGCAGGCTTCTAGAGGGAAATGCTTTGACACTTCACATGAATGCCAGGTACTTAAATTTGGGCATCATTGCACATCAATAAGATGTTGTATTTAAATTATTTTTTTTAGTGTGTGTGTGTGTGTGTGTGTGTGTGTTCCCCGTCAGCCTTGTGAGGACAAATGTACATTTTAAAGTATCGTAAAAAAAACTTGACCCACAAGATGTGTTGTACTCTTATGGTAAAAACTGAACAAAAATCTGCAGAATTACCTAGTTGTTTACACTAGTCTAAGTGAAATGCGAAACACAGCAAACTTGGCAATACTGTGTCTAGTTTGTGTACAGAGCTCTGCACATGCATCAAGCATAAAGAAGTGTGAACAAGCTTCCCTCATGAACGTGATTTATAGTCAAGATTTATAGTGAATAATGAGTTACATTTTTGTCTGTATCTCACCCAAATTATATTTTTGCTTTAAAAAGGCATGGATTAACCCACTCGAGTCATTTGAATTACCTTTATGCTGCTTTTATATTTTTTTGAAGCTTGAAAGTTTTGGTCCCCATTGACTTGTATTGTTCATAAGTTCTTTAAAAAAATCTTTGTGTTCCACAGAAAAAGTACGTCATACGAGTTTGAAATGGCATGAGGGTGAGTAACTGATGATTGAATTTTCATTTTGGGTGAACCATTCCTTTAAGGGGCCAAGACAAACTGTTCAATCGAAGGGGGTTGTGACGAGGAGGAGGGCGCAGAATCAGCTAATCAGAGGGAGAGTGAGATAAAGGGGAGCCAGAGGCGCCAGTTCGAGAGAGACGTATTCGGCCGCATTACATGTGTCTGTAGTTGTTTATGTTTGCTTTAAGTTAAGTTTAATATTAAAGCTTTGTTTACTGTTCAGCTTGTTCCTTGAACTGGTACAGGGAAGTCCAAAAACTTTTGGCCATATAAAGTGAAACGTGATATGACATGTACAGCATATGCACGGTACAGTCAATATAGAAATGGGTAATATGTATCCATTCCCATCTGATTACAAAATCTATCACATTTTAACTTTCATCTTCTGCATTTCTGAATGAGATTCCCATTTTTACTAATCATAAGGCTTTGAAAATACAGTCCATAATAGCTGAATCACATGAATTACATAGGGTTACAATCAAAATGAGGTGCTGAAAACGGCAGTATCTGAAGAGATGAATGAGTTTGTGCTCATTTATTACTAACAGAGCCTTGTCCTGTATATTACCAAGGTCCTATTAGGACCTTTCAAGCTTGATTATTCCAGCCGGATCTACCATTAGATGTGTGGGCACTGTTTGACACATCTACCTTTAACAAAATTACAACACATATTTTCTGCATAAGAATAATCTTAAATTTAAACACTTTGTTTAATGCCCTCTCCACAAGACTATTTCATTTTAAAATCAGTTTCATTTGAATTTGTAATTTATTTTTATTTAAATTTAATATAGATGATATGACCACACAGACAGTAGCAGACAATATGAAACTGAATACTGATTCTGCACACTAATGTTTTTAGCAAAATATAATGACATGAACAGTTGCTCTATAGTACTTCAATATACTCCAAAATGAGCATGAATTAATGTTATTTATACATTTTATTATCAATTTTGAGAATTAATGGATTCTAACTAGTTCTTTGAGTTGTCATGATAAAATCCTGCAGCATTCTGTGGGAACTAAATAAAATTGGTTAAATCATGCATGCTCACACAATAGTCATTTCCCATTTCCCAAAAAGACTAGACTAGATACTCTTATAATAAGCCTTAAAAAGAAACCACAGTCTGTAATGCAAACAACAGGATTTGGTTTGAGCTAAAAAACACGTTATTATGAACACAACATCCACATTACTTAAATACAGTCATTAAGCAACAACTACAGTATGGAAATGTAGGCAGATGTGTCACAGATGTATTCTACATAAGAGCATCTAATAAACAACATCCACACAGTATTACAATGACTGTCAGAAAGCTAAACATTGCAAACAAATGCCCGATTGATTTGAAGGAATGGCCAATTACTTTAGAAACACGAGATCACATATAAGCCGTAAGAGTAGAAGAATATAGAGTTGTTGCCAGTGCGAGCTAGAGCCAAGAATCTAGCCCTTGTCAAGAGGAAAAACTTTAATGAGGAATAAAGCCATCTGATGGCTTTGGGAGACATCCTCTGCTCCAGGGGCCAGATCGATTTAACAGAAAGTAGATGATTTCATCAGTTTACCCAATCACACTCAAAATAAAGAATAATCAACAGTAGCAACAGACTGAATGGCACTGAATCCTGAATTGTGCTGTTGAGTTGTTTGGATTTGAAACTATTTTTGTGCCATTGTGATATTTTTATGAAATTAGAACAATAACATTAAATAAATAAACAAACCTGCATCCCTCCTGTAAAAGCACATCCAGACAGGGAACATAAACAACAGTTGTGTCTAAGAAAAACTATTTACTTGTCCAATTTTCAGGGTTCCCACTATTTGTGACCAAATAACTTCCATGACGTTTCCAGTCGTTCATGATTAGGATGTTTAAATATATATATAAAAAAAAAAAGTTTTTGAGAATTGTTTTTTTTTTTTTTTTTGAGAAGAGCAATTTCAAGCTAATAAAATTCTTAAGAGATTAACATTGGTATACAGTGTATCCGTAAAGTATTCACATCGCTTCACTTTCTACAAACAACACCCCATAATGACAATGTGAAAGAAGATTGTTTGAAATCTTTGCAAATAAAAAAAATAAAAAATTGTACATACAGTATCTCACAAAAGTGAGTACACCCCTCACATTTTTGTAAATATTTGATTATATCTTTTCATGTGAGTGTACAGCTTGTATAACAGTGTAAATTTTCTGTCCCCTCAAAATAACTCAACACACAGCCATTAATGTCTAAACCTCTGGCAACAAAAGTGAGTACCCAAATTAGCCATTTTCCCTCAATACAATGGCAGTGGGTAGTGCCTCACTTTAAAGCTTAAAAAGGACCCCAAAATAACACCGATGTAGTCCATTTGATTTGTGTGTCATATTCCAAGTCTTCTAAAAGCCATACACTGCCCACAACCATTGTATTGAAAAAAAATTGTTTTATTTAATCTCCTTTTGTGAATTAAAAAATAATGTCATACACGTTCGGAATGACACAAGGGTGAGTAAATCATGAATAATGTCATAATTCATCATCAGGCCTGCAAGTTACATTTGTAAAGTTTTTGTTACTTATTTTGTGCAAAGACATATGAATAATAAAATACTGTTGCTTGGAAAATAAATGGCAACAATTACTATAGCTACAGTTCTAGGAAATATGTTCCATCATCTTTAGAAAAACTGAAACTCTCTTGATAAATACTGCATGTAAACTTCAGTTCTAATGTTTTTCTTGAGTCTTGCATCATCCTGTTATTCTTCTCTTTACTCAATGACTTGACATGACATGCTTTGCCCGAAATAGAAAAGTATTCACTCTATCTCTAGCCAAGACTTCAAGCTTGGTGTTTAGTAGGGCTGCACGTTTTCAAGTTTTTCATTAACCGTTAACCGAGGTCCTTAACGGTTAATACTCGGTTAACCATAGTGTGCGCCAGGGATGGAAATTAACTTTTTTGTCCACCGGCCACTGTGGATTTCAAAATCTACCAGCCACTCAATGTTTTTACCAGCCACTTTCTTGTTTTTAACCGACAATGTGTAACTGCATGTGAAAATGAATACTACAAGATCTACAATACTTAAGCCGTTTATTTAATCTCAAGTCTCAATGAAATACTGGCATTTTCTCTTTCTCTCTTATAGCCTACACACACAATCCATGAACTGATATTCATTTCAGTTCGCATACAAGGAAAACACAATGTTACGGACGTGAGCGCTCTGAAAGCGGCACTGAAAGATGCTTTAAAACTTCCACAGAGACATCAAACAGAAAGCACAAAACCTTTCTTTAAAGTGAATTTCGTTTTGTATTAATTGTGTCTTAATTTTAATCAATTGCCTGGATTTAATAAATAAGAATTAAATATAGCAGACGATATAATCGAAGCGGAGGCGCCGGCGCGTGAACTGGAGCTCGTCTCATAAATGAACCGAAACTCAGTGTATAAGGTAGCCTTGCCTCACAAATAATTCAAAACTAAAGAAAACAGACACAGACTGCTCTCTGCTTATGTAATCCGTAAGAAATGTGCATTTCTCTCTGGTGCGTTACTGCGAAGACCGCGAGTCAGCATCGTCAACTTCATCTTTGCAAATGACACGGACAAAGAAAAGACTTGTTTATTAATAAATAATTAAAATAGCTCCTTGCTATATTTTACATATTCATAATCATTACTTTTGCCGGTTCTTTGTGACAGATTTTAGGAGCTTTATTGGCAGCGCCACGCCGCCACACTTACATGAGCGCGTCACCGCACCCACCAGAATAGCCTTGCTTTTTTGGTAAGGAATTGTTTACTGTGTGTGTGATTCATTTAATGGAAAGCACATTCACTGAGTTGTCTTGCTAATCAGTGTCTCCTCCTTTATTCAAACTAATTTGTCCTTTAACAGACGAACGTCGCATGATGCTATTTTTATTTACCCGCCACGGTGGCCGGTAGGTGAAGCGAGTTTACCCGCCACAACACAAAATCACCCGCATTTGGCTGGTGGCGGGTGCTAATTTCCATCCCTGGTGTGCCCGGGTGTTGGCTGTTGAGATGGTACAACAACGAGGTTGTACTTGAAGTATATCTAAGCACTGCATTGCAATACTTGCATTTTGCCCCGTCATTGTCGATTTTAAAGTGCTCCCACGCTGTGCTTTTCTTTGCCCGCTTCATATTAGAAAACTGGTCAAGACTACTTCTTGTGGACATTACAAATGTCTGGGAGCGCTCTGGCAGTCTCTGGTGGTGCAAAAATGTATTACAACTAAATTCAATGCACGCCATTGACGCCACTTAACCGAGCAAAATGTTTCACTCGGTTACGCAATTTTTAACGGTTAATCGGTTAACCATGGACACCCCTAGTGTTTAGAATAGAATTCATGCATTGACACATACATATACAAACACACAAGCAGTTAAGTGCCAAAGAACTGCAGGATCCGCAAGGTATTTATTTTCTTCAGTAAGCACATCACCTGTCTAATGCACAAATTTACACACAGGTTGGGGCATGTAAGGTGTGGCAGTGTTCTGTAATATTTTATGCTCCTAGGCTTGGATGTGCTCAAGAACATAATTTATCACAGTGACACTGCTGAATGAAAGATAACTGGCAAGATGATCCCTTTCATCTCATATTGACTGACAAGCGCAGAGAACCAACAGGGGAAGTTAACCCTCCTGTTATGGTCAGGTCATTTTGACAAGGTAATCCTCAACATTGACTAAATGAATGTCTTAAAAAACGTTTTTACAATATTTGTTTATATTTATGGACTGTCAAACTTTTCGCCTTTGCTTGGGTCAAACTGACCCGGGGGGAAATACTGCTGGTTTTCAATGCAGCTGTGAAGCTTCTCTTGAGTAAAGAGTGTCACTAACTCTCAAACTCTTTCACTCTTAAACACACACACACACACATTTCTAGTTCAATTGCAAAATGTTAATTTCACTACATTTTCATTCACATTTACATTTATGCATGTGGCAGACGATTTTATCCAAAGCGACTTACAGTGCACTTATTACAGGGACAATTCCCCCGGAGCAACCTGGAATTAAGTGCCTTGCTCAAGGACACAATGGTGGTGGCTGTGGGGGTTGAACCTACAACCTTCTAATTACCAGTTCAGTGCTTTAGCCCACTACGCCACCACCACTCCTATGCAATTTGTAAGTAATCGAAGTATCATCTTATTTTAGGTAAGGATATCTGTATATCTACTGTACACCTGTAGTACCGCCACTGAATTTCCATTTAAAATGCTACTATGTAAGCCTGTGTTCAGTGTGAAAACATGCAGGTAAGCAAATCCCAGAATTCATGTTCATAATTTATAGATGAGTGCGCTGTAAATCTAATAAAAACCTATTGAACTTTATATGGATCATTTTTGACAGATGTTATCATTTTTAATCATAACAGAAGGGTTAACACTAAAAGTTTAAATACAAAAAAAATTGCTGTGAGGCAGATGAGAGTAAAGGAGCAAGGTATCAATAAAAACATAAATTCATTTTTTTGAGGAGACATAGAGATGGGAAAGATGGGAAGGTAGAGATTTTTAAGGGAAAATAGATAATGAAAGACATAGGATGATGCCAAATATTATAATTATGTATCCACTGTCTACTGCACTGCATCAATTTACAGTTACTTTTGTCCATTACTGGGCAATTTTATTTTATTTTGTAAATTTAGTTTCTGTACTTACTAGCTCCACTTCACCAAGACTTAGTTGGGCACGACCGAGAGTTTGCCATGCTTCCCACCAGAGGGGACGGAGTCCGGTCGCCATCTCCGCAGACTGCACAGCCAAGAACACTTCTTGAAGGATGACCAACACCTATGGGTTGCATTTTAAAAGGTTAGAGATTGATGAAATCTCCTGAAATCATTTTGTCAGCTCTCTTCTCACATTTACAAATATCCAAATAAGTGGGTTTACCCAAAATAATAGTGCATCTGACAAAAATCATTCTGTCTCTCAAAGACAAGTTTTTCAGGAGTCTGTGCTTTTCTCGTTCAATGATTTCCAAATGAATGTTCTCATTTTCAATAAGAATAGTATGCTTTCTGTTAGAGCAACTCACAAGAAATTGCTTTCTAAAACTTTCGCAAAAATGTGTTGATTGTGTCTTTTTAAGAGTTTCACCATATTTTTGTAGTGAAAACTGTTTTGCTTTGGGTTTGTCAGGAAACAATTCAACACCCTTAACAACCATATGCAATTTAAGGACATAAACTATTAACTCAATAACCAAGCATATGTTATTTGACATTTGGTTTTAATTACCAAGAAATTCTTATCACACACAAAAACTTAACTGAAATAAAACCGGATCCCCAATTAGATGCACAACATACAATATATAAAGCCAATAAAAAAAACAATGAATGAGCAAACACATTACATGGCAGCACTAGGATATGCTTGCATCACAGGCGTTTCCATTACAATGTTTTATTTGCTTACAGCCTATAAAGCCTTTGAAATCAGGTCAACCCTATAATTAAATATATAAGCCAGCTTGTCCAAAGCAGGTTGTTATGTGATGTGGTTTCCAGCAGCTTTTCATTTTGAATTTGCAGACTGGCTGAAAATGTTATATTCACATGCTGAGGTGAATTCCACTGTAAAACAGGTGTGTAATGAGCAGATGCAGGGAACAGAGTAAGAGGGCAAGTAAAAGAAGATATAAGGAACCAATTGAGAAGGTTTATTGAAAATAACTCTTATGCAGACTCTACTTTGATGACAAATATTGCTCATAGACCTAATAGACAGGACAAGACCAGAACCAACCAGCCTGTCCAATGGTATCAGATTACTAATGAGATAAGTTCTGCATTGCCCATGTTGGAGCTATAGCGACACATTCACTCATCACCACTTTTTAGGTGACACCCCTGATGTGATCACATGATCCACCTGGAAAAGGTCACTACTTTAGGTTTGGTTTACAAGACTGGGAAAATAAAGACCATTAGTATCTTCTACTGCAATCAGTGTGCACAGCCCAAAACCTAAACCCTTTCACAGATGTTAGACCTTGTGAGGGGTATTATTTATAAAAAATAAAATTAAATCTATTTAGATAAATAAATATGAAATTAACAAAAGTTGTGGAGCAGGGCCATGCACAGAGATTTTGAAAGGCAGTGGATCAAACTGATCACCTCCCCCTCACCAGTACCTAATTCTCCTAAAAAGTACCTGGTGCCTTATGATTGTAATAGTATTGTCTATATATTAATATGCTAAATACACAACTCATGTAAAATTATGTATATAACTACATTTGTTTTATCAGTAAAATCATATAAATTTTAGTTTTACTTAAAATATGCTTTACTTGCAAATACAAAGTTATACATTACTTCCTCCCATGGCAAATTTTGAGGAAAAATACTTTCCTGGAGACACAGTGTGCACTGTGCAGGATCTTTTGCTATATCATTTCATCACATGATGAAACACCAGAAAGCTTGCTTGCTGGTGCTTTGAATCCGGCTTTGCAAAGAAACACTTCCTATAGCAGCCTTCCTCAGCTCTTTCGGTCTCATCTTCTTTTTTATGAAAGTGTAGTACTCTACACAGTGTGCAACACAAAATTTTAACATATACAATATGCACAGCATAATGTGATACCTGATATGCAGACCTAATGTTATTTAACATTATGCAGTTCAATTACAAGGTTACATAATTGTTATTATCACTTTTATAAACTGTTTTGGCATAAGCTTTATATATGAAAGTACTGTATACTTTAATACACCGTAAATTATAGAAAACAGCTTGCTTCATATATTCTGTTCAGCAACAGTATAAGGGCTCACTTTATTATCCTTTATCTTATATATTATAACTATGATTTAGATAAACAAACAATAAAAAAATTACGCAGAGAGTTTTACTCTTCATCATGTCTTAATCGCTATGACGCTTTGGATAAAAAGCTTCTGCAAAGTGAAAATGTTCAAATATAATTTCTCCAGAGGGGCACCTCAGAGACCTACATACAAAGGGGCAGTGGCTTGCGCCTCTGAGCCACTCCCCTGTGAATGTCCCTGGTGTGGTGCCCCTACAGTGTATGTTAGTCTTCGTCTTCATGACGGCCAATATTTCTTCCATTTTACATTTTCTGAAAAACCTACTTTTTTTTTTTTTTTAACTACTCATAGTCCGTATGTGCGATTCTCAAGGAAATCTTGGTATTTTAGAAACAAATTTCTGTCTTGTTACGAAACCAGGTTACAAAACCTGACATCCAATTAATGAAATGAGATTGGAGATGTGGATTAGAGCTACTTTGACTTAGAAAATCTTTATTGTCCCTTCAAAGGCCAAATTCTGTTCTGTTGCAGCATTTGATGACAAACACCTACATACATACAAGATACAGAATAAAACAAATAAAACAGGTACAAATCACAACTATAAAAGTTTAAATAATAAAGTACAGCACCATATTTCAACCTTTATATAACCAACTTTCTTACTTATCCCCTACCTCAGATAAACATGAACAGCTGAACAGCATTTACTAAAAAAATCTTGAAGCTCCTTACTTACAGTCCTAAACTTAGGAACTTTGTATCGCCTACCTGAAGGGAGGACTTCAAATTCTGAGTGAAGGATATGAGTAGAATCATTATGGTCAAAGCCTTCTTAAGAGCCCGCTTTTCACATAGAGCAGACACACTTAGCTGCCCTACACCTGTAATTCCCGATTCCAAATTCACAATTCTCTGCATCTGCACTCTACTTATAACATTCAATCCATAAAACCAACAGATGATGATAAATGTCAAGACATATTCAATAAAAGATCTGCAAAACAATGCAAGTACAGTTTTACCCACATCAAAAGACTTCAGCTTCTTAAGTAAATACAAATGCTTCTGTCCCTTTAACACAACCAAATTTGTATTTTCCCCCCACTTTAACCCTCTGGGGTCTACGAACGCGCTGGCAAATCCTGCTGGATTTTTTTCGTCATTACAGTGGAAACAACAAAATTCTCTGTCATTTTGGGGCATACAGATAAGTGTAAAACATCATTAGAGACTATAAAGGATCTACTTTTATTTGAGCACACTCACAATAACGCTTTAATAGCCCGACGGGTCGTCGTCGCCACGTAACATACTATTGCGCAATAACTTCGCGATATACAAAAACTAAAAAATTTAAAGATAAACATATCTTACTTCGTTGGAAAGCTGAGACTCTTGTGATTCGAACGATGTAAACCATTTTAATATACACTTAACACAGCGGGTACAATCGGTGTATTTCTCAGACCACTTACAGCTAAATAAAAAAATACAAAATGGTAGAAACTCACCTATAAAGCTCATCTTACTCTACTGATCCACTTCATTCCATCAAAAATGGTTTAGTTACACTGTAAAGGGTCCATATAATCCAATTCAACGAAGTATTTGGTCCATAACACATTTATATATCAATAAACACCCACGTAGTATAGATGTAGCATTTCGAGCTAACCGACAGAGCTAACACAACTTCGACGCATACTTTAATGTTTACATGTTCAAGGTAGCTTCATCAGAGATATTTTTACGTCAAAATATCCGCTGACCCCTGAACTTTAGATGGACAGGTCATTTGAGCCAATCGGTGCATGATATAGATGTGACCAGGCATCAATAGCCAAGGAGTGCCAACGATGAAGAATGGTCCCTCCCTCACTTTGATTGACAGAAAATATACACAGTTACGTGGATCCATGCAAATGACGGTATTTTCTGATAGCCAATGAATTTCTGTAAAGATTGATATGCCGTTTTAGTGGGAGGATTCAACCTGGCACGCGTAAAGTTCATGCGCAAAGTAACACAGTGACTCATGCGCCCCGTGCGCAAAAGACCATTGAAAGCGCGTTTGGAGTGAGCGAAGTTTGCCGAAGAAAAATAGCCAAGAAAACCAGCAAAACACACTTCTTATTAGAAGTCGTCATTGAGCAGTGTACTCGGCGTGAAAGTGATGAGTCGGAGGATGATATTTCGGAAGAAGAGAGTGAGGTTTCAACCATTGACTCAGAGGATATGTTTTTGGGTGGTGGAGATGCCACTCTCGACAAGTAAGTGTTTTATTATATTATACAACATATTTTACTGCATATACGGAGGTAACGTTATGTGTTTGTTTTGAGGTGTACTTGCCAGCTTATGTCGTGTGTTATGTCGCGTGTGCGTGTGTGTGTGTGTGTGTGTGCTCATGCGCGCTCATGCAACTCATGCGCGCTCATGCACCGTGTATCTGTGTGTTCATGTACAGGTTATATATATATATATATATATATATATATATATATATATATATATATATATATATATATATATATATATATATATATATATATATATATATATATATATCTTTTTTATATATATTTATAGTGAGTTCTAATATTAAAGTGTTTTAATTCAATAGAACTTGTTTTGTCTCTTTATTTGTAGAAACTTTGTTATCAAGAATTGAAAAAAAAAAACACTAATGTGTTTATGCCAATAAAAATTATGACTGTACAGTAAAGCATTCAAGAATAGCATCATTTTATGTGTCTGTGGTTACAAAGGGTCATTTGGAGTCTCCAAGTGGCCTTTTTTGGAAAGCGCCTATACATACACTTAGATAAACATGTGTAAAACACTCATTTTCTAATGTATTGTTATCAAATTTTAAATTGGGTTTGGTAAGGCTTCATGCTGTGATCTAATTGTGTTTTCCAGCTAATACCTCCCAGCTGTAGTTATCTGCAGGCATCTTTTTACAAAAAAAAAAATGTAGGCGGAATTTTATTTCCCCTTTTTGAGTGTGTTCAAAGTTCTATTACTCAATACAAGTAAGACTTACAGTGATTCTGACTATTTAGGAACAAACCTCAAAGCCTCCCCTTTCAAAAGAGACCAAAAGCATGCATATACTCCAAAGGGTTCAAGAACAGCATGCATTTTAATTTGGGTAGGCCTTTTTAGGCGTTTTTGGCAAATATTGCAGGATGTTTAAAAGGATAACAACAAACCCTTGTGATTTTGTAAAATAAAGAAAATATAAAGGGTGAGCTTTCAGCAGTCTCTGTGTTATATTTCTGAAACGCGTCACAAAAATGAACTGAAACTCTGCAAATACTTATCACACAAACATGAAACATATGTCTAAAGAAAGCTTAAAATGTATACTTTTAAATACAACAATTCAAATTTAAAACAAATATTCTCCTATGAAACACAGTGATGTACAGTTTTCCTGGCTCAGCTAATTTATCTCTAATGTGATCACACCCACCAGCAGAGCGCGCCATTCATACACTAATGTGCTGAGACGATCAATGCAAATGGTAAACGCCCCCGACTTTGTCTTAAAAACAAGTTCGTTAATTTTTCTGCGCGTTTGAATGACAGCACGATACACAAGTGAGAAAACTCCTGGATAGTGACGAAGAGTTACAATTTTCCTCAGAAGAAGAGTGGGACTCCGATGAACATTTGTATTTTGAAGAGAGACTTGATCCAGCCGAGGATACAATTTCGGATGAGTAAGTCATTTAGTTTTACTTGCATATTAGTTGACATGCTATTTTATATACATATTTTACTAGTGGGACTGTTTACAGATTGCCAGCCAGGATTCAGTGTATTGAAATATGTCCTAATAAGCCAGTTTTAGTTACATGTAAATGTTGTTTTGGCTAAAGTAGGCATTTAAATTGTATGCTGTATGATATAAATATGATATGTAATATGATAGAAAAATAATATGAATATTTAGATGATATTTTATCTAGTGTTTATACTGCCTCATTATCATCAACAAAGCTTGTGCTTGCAAATATGTGTTCAGGTTAAATGAGTAAAATGCACTTTAAATATGCCCATATTAGAAAATCAGCATATTATTATTACGAGATTACGAGACACTGAAGTCTGCAGTAATGATGCTGAAAATTCAGCTTTGCTCACAAATTGCATTTAACAATATATTCAAATAGAAAACTCTTCTTTTAAATTGTAAAAATAGTTCAAATATCACTGTTTTTACTGTATTCTGGATCAAATAAATGCAGTCTTGATGAGCAGAAGAGACTTAATTTAAATGGTAGTGTAAGTCTAAAATTAAGTAAAGTCTTTATGTAAAGAAAATATATAGTCAGATTACTTCTTTTAAATTAAAACTTGATTTTGATCATTAAGTCTCCTCACATTCATTCTCTTTCTGTCACATTCCTCATTGATAGGCCCAGGGGTTGGGTCTTTGTCTCCTCAGGTGTGAATTACAATCAATACTCGTGATAGTTCACGCCTCCTCGCATATGACCTTTCTAACACTAAAAGTGTCTTACAAAAGTTCAATTACTATATTGTTTTGTATGAATGAGTGATCAAGATGGTTTTCACATTTTGTAGCAAAAACTCTAGGCTACAAGATCCAGTTCTCAAAAGGCTTGTGGACAATTATTTAGTATGTGTTATATGGCCTTATTTCAATGACTTAATTTCTTTTTTTTTTTCAAAAAACATGCATAAACTTTATTTTCTCAAAAATACAAACATGTACACACATGTTGCTCACATATTATTGTAGCCCAGTTTGTGCTGAATACAGTGTTATCAGCCATTAATGTGTTTTTAAGCAACTGAAAAAGCACAAATGTAAAGGCATGTCAAAACTTCTCCAGGGCCCAAAACACCCTCAGACCACCCTCAGAGCCAACAACCTGTCTCTGAATGTGGACAAAACAAAAGAGATGGTTGTTGACTTTAGGAGAGCACAGAGTGACCGTTCTCCGCTGAACACCGACGGCTCCTCTGTGGAGATTGTCAAGAGCACCAAATTCCTTGGTTTTCACCTGGTCGGAGAACCTCACCTGGTCCCTCAACACCAGCTCTATTAACAAGAAAGCCCAGCAGCGTCTCTACTTTCTTCGAAGGCTGAGGAAAGCACATCTCCCACCCCCCATCCTCACTACATTCTATAGAGGGACTATTGAGAGCATCCTGAGCAGCTGCATCACTGCCTGATTTGGGACTTGCACCGTTTCAGACCGCAAAGTCCTGCAGAGGATAGTGAGGACAGCTGAGAAGATCATCGGGGTCTCTCTGCCCTCCATCAAAGACATTTACAATAAACACTGCATCCACAAAGCCACCAGCATTGTGGACGACCCCGCACACCCCTCACACAAACTCTTCACCCTCCTGCCGTCTGGCAAGCGGTTTGACACACACACATGTGTCCTGATTTGCACTTTAATTATTGCCACTTTATAACTGGCTGCTACCTCAATAACTGCTATGTCCATAGAACACTATCTCATAGTATGTTATGTTTACATTTGGCATTTTTAGGAACTGTCATCTTTTGCACTACTGTGTACTGGTCGGCGCTACACTGTCTCTTACTGTGTCTATCGACCTGTTCATTGTTAGTAATTTATTGTACTGTCCCTTACTTTTTGCACACGTTTGCATGTCCACTTTATATAGGTATTTTATT
The DNA here is from genome assembly GCA_032164185.1 of Moxostoma hubbsi. Lineage (NCBI taxonomy): Eukaryota > Metazoa > Chordata > Actinopteri > Cypriniformes > Catostomidae > Moxostoma > Moxostoma hubbsi. Next base: position 26,105,531 of record JAVLUX010000008.1, read on the forward strand.
TAGTCTGTGTAGTCTCATGTGGTTCTGGGTTTGTCCTGTGTTGTTTTATGTAGCACCATGGTCCTGGAGGAACGTTATCTCGTTTTGCTGTGTACTGTACTAACTGTATATGGTTGAAACGACAATAAAAACCAGTTGACTTGACTGAGTTTGTACTAGTAGGTTAGTACATGTATGAAAAATTTTATGCAAAATTGTGATTTTGCATATTGAATACTTAATACTTAACTAATGTTAGTATAGGCAGAATGTATAAATATGCTACATGCTTGTTTTTTTCTTTATATGTATTTTACATGCATATACATTTTATATTGCACCATGCTGTATACTTGTATACAGTATTGCACTATACGGTACCATGACTTTGATGAACATCATGTAAATAATTATTTAAGATGATTTGTCTATGCTCTGTGCATATGGTTGAAAAAAAATGCTTAAATGTAGCAAGCTTCTTTTGGTGTGTGGCTAATAGTGTGGCTTCCTACTTACTCTGAAGTGTAGCTTCAGCTTAGCTTAACTAAGTTTTCTGTAAAGTAGTTGGTAGCTTAGCTAGCAAAATTTATTGAGTAGCTTGCCCAACACTGTGAGCCAGTAGCCACCGATGTGTAGTACCTGCAATGAGGAAAAAGACACCACAGTACTAGCAGCATACCACAGCTATTCTTTAATGTGGTACTGTCGCCCAGAAGGAGAAACGCTCATGGGCGCCCCACCTCTGGGTGGATGGAGAAACTCTTAGGGAAGGAGTAACAGCACTGATATCAGTCCACTTCGAGCACTGGTTTTGAGTAGAGATCAATCAGAAGAAGGGTGTGAACCATTCAAACTGTCAGTTCAAGCACACTCCTCCATGCCATCAAAAACAATTCAGCGCAACAGATGACGATACTGAGATATTAAAACCAAAACACTTGCCATGGATAATGTGAAGAAAGATGAAAGGGGCATTAAAAAGGAAACCATAAGTGGAGAGGGAAAGATGCATGGGGGAAAAAAAGAGTGACTGAAAGGATCAGAAAGCCAGAAAAGGGTTGCCAGAGGACAGAAATGAGAAGGTGATTGGATCTAATGACTGCTGCTGAATACAACCTGTATTAGTGAAAGTAGTGAGCAAATAAGGGTACGTTTACCTATACTTGCCTCAGTGAGTATTTCTATATGGGTATACTTGCATGAATGAGTGAGCAAGTAACATATGAGGTAAGATTTTGGGCCACTGAGCAAATTGTCAGATGCAAATCAATGAAACAAAATTTTATAAATGTTGAATTTTCAAAAGGTGCTTAAAATGGAGATATAATGACATTTTAATGAGATTTTTCAACACTTTACAATAATGTTTTATTTGTTAACATTAGTTAATGCATTAGGTATAATAAACTAACAATGAACAATATACAGTGCATCCGGAAAGTATTCACAGCGCTTCGCTTTTTCCACATTTTGATTTGTTACAGCCTTACTCCAAAATTTATTAAATTCATTATTTTCCTCAAAATTCTACAAACAATACCCCATAATGACAACGTGAAAGAAGTTTGTTTGAAATCTTTGCAAATTTATTAAAAATAAAAAACAAAACAAATCATGTACATAAGTATTCACAGCCTTTGCTCAATACTTTGTTGAAGCACCTTTGGCACCAATTACAGCCTCAAGTCTTTTTGTGTATGATGCTACAAGCTTGGCACACCTATTTCTGGGCAGTTACTCCCATTCTTCTTTGCAGGACCTCTCAAGCTCCATCAGGTTGGATGGGGAGCATCGGTGCACAGCCATTTTCAGATCTCTCCAGAGATGTTCAATTGGGTTCAAGTCTGGGCTCTGGCTGGGCCACTCAAGGACACTCACAGAGTTGTCCCGTAGCCACTCCTTTGTTATCTTGGCTGTGTGCTTAGGGTCGTTGTCCTGTTGGAAGCTGAACCTTCAACCCAGTCTGAGGTCCAGAGCACTCTGGAGCAGGTTTTCATAAAGGATGTCTCTGTACATTGCTGCATTCATCTTTCCCTCAACCCTAACTAGTCTCCCAGTTCCTGCCGCTGAAAAACATCCCCACAGCATGATGCTGCCACCACAATGCTTCACTGTAGAGATGGTATTGAGGTGATGAGGGTTCCTCCAGATATGACTCTTGACATTCAGGCCAAAGAGATCTATCTTTGCTTCATCAGACCAAAGAATTTTGTTTCTCATGGTCTGAGAGTCCTTCAGGTGCCTTTTGGCAAACTCCAGGCGGGCTGTCATGTGCCTTTTACTGAGGAGTGGCTTCCGTCTGGCCACTCTACCATACAGGTCCGATTGGTGGAGTGCTGCAGAGATGGTTGTTCTTCTGGAAGGTTCTCCTCTCTCCACAGAGAAATGCTGGAGCTCTTTCAGAGTGTCCATCAGGTTCTTGGTCACCTCCCTGACTAAGGCCCTTCTCCCCAGTCGCTCAGTTTGGCCGGGCGGCCAGCTCTAGGAAGAGTCCCAGTGGTTCCAAATGTCTTCCATTTATGGATGATGGAGGTCACTGTGCTCATTGGGAGCATGGGGTTCATTATTAGTTCATGTTAGTATAAATTGCATTATCAAATATATAAACATTTACTTTCCATTTAAAAAATGTATTAGTAAATGTTGAAAAGGGCTGAATTTGTTTTTGTTCATTGTTAGCTCATGTTAAATAATTTAGTAAACTGATGTTTATGAATAGAACCTTAGTGTAAAGTTTTAACAAAATAAAAATATCTGGGCTACTAACATGTATGATGGAATATTAATCCCAGGTAAAGGTGGCTAATTAACTTGTGAGTTAATGCCATAATCTTGCACTATCACAACTATCCCTTGAACAAGAATGAGAAATGGCACTATTTTTTATTTTTTTTTTATGCAAGTTGCCTTCTATGGACCTCGCTTTAAAATCTGCAGTGTTTTAAATGAATAATAATTCCATCCTGAATGAAACATAGTTTGAGACATAAAGTGAGTGCATAGTCTTCTCTCGGCAAGATACAGTTTGTTTGTGCGGTACAAGTACATGGCAGAGTGAGAGATGAGAAGGGAGATCATGGGGGGAAAAAACCTAGATGTCAAAATGTTTTGTTATAAAGCTACAGATCTCCCTATGTGTTTGGGAATGGAACTTGGAAAGAAGAAAATGAAAATAACAGCCAGAAATAAAGAGAGAAGAGGGGAAAAAAAGTTTGTGTCAGCAGAACAGCTGTGTATATGTGCCAGTACATTCCACAACTGCAGACAACTTTTATGTATAGTGCATTTGAATTTAAATGATTCTTACCTGTGACTTCATTTCATATAACACAGCATCATCTGGTGTAAGCTGAAGGGCCTCGTCCCATCTCTTTAATGCCTCCCAGTTCCTAAAACACACACACACACACACACACACAAACACACAAACAAACAAGTTTGTGTATATATATATATATATATAGAACACTTATACTAAATTTCAGACAAAATTTGTATTACCATAAAATGTATTTCAACTTAATAATAACATTTATTAATCTGGGTCTCTCCTAGCTATAGACATGAGGTATGCATAAACCTGATTTACGTAGAACAAGCGTGGTTATTTTAACCAAAGAAGCCGAGACCTTAAACACACTGTGGAAAACAAAAATGAAGCAAACTGAATTGATCTTCATCTGTCTGATATGTGATTCAGATGGTTCAGCTAAACCAGGTTTGTGTCAGGATGTTTTTTTCTATCTAAATTTAGCTTCATTAATCAGCATGCCTTTTTTATAATAAACAAACAGATGTGTTCTAATTTTGGGAAAATTCATTAGAAATGTAATTGTCATCATGGCATTGATGGCAAGGAAAACCTATTTACACTTAAATTAAGCAAATAATGCTTCACTGTAAGTAATGTAAATTGTTTGTTTGTAGATTCTCACTTTAAGGGAAATATAAAAATGGTCAATTCAGACTTTTTAATTTTTAGTAATTTTCTCTAAGTGGACACCCCTGAACCCCCTTACAGTATTTTTTATCCGTCAAAATGCCTCCTATACACATACTATATATTCTGAAAGTAAAAATATTTAAACACAAAATCTGGACTGCTGTCTTTCAGCTTCAAAACAAACAGATGATCTTATCTTTTAACATTCAAATCCAAGTGCCCTCAACTGATGAAGTCTTGATGAAATATTTCAATCCTCTGGTTGATGATGTCTCCAGCCCCCAGTGTCCTCATCCCTGACCAGATTTGAAGAGACTATTTTGACGGTTTAAAATTCTTTTGTACATTGTACAAAATGTATTACTATGTACTATTGCTGCCAATGTGGCAAGTTATAAAAACTATTAAAAAATATATATTATAATTTCAAAGCCATCAGACTACTGACACCATGTAAGCTACGTTTATTACCCAGACCTTTGCTGGGAAGGAAATGTAGAGACCGGACCTCTTGGAACTTTAATTGAATACCCCTGACTTCGCTTACTAACATTTTCTGTGTAACAACTTTACAGCGCAAAAATTATTATAAATTTATAAACTTCACATTTCTGCCTTTAAACCCTCCAAAAATTGTCCCCATCCACTTAAAATGAAAGTGCCTCACTGTAACCTCGATTTAATTAAATTTTTTTAATCTTTTTTAATGGAGGGATTTTTGTGGTAATCAACATTATGCCATAAATGCTGTTGATTGAGCTGAACTTGTATTGAGCCTGGAATATTCCTTTAAAAGATCCAATGCACATAGTAAATACACTATGTTCAAACATACTGTAGTAATTAGTGTAAATACACATACATGAATGCAAACACATGTACATCTACAAATACATCTACACAGTTGACCTTGAGTCAATAAATCTTACATCTATAAGCAACAGGTTGCTTAGTAAGAACCTCATTATTTTAACACTCAGTCAATTTAATTTCAAAGACCAAATTTCTAGCAAAATCTGTTTTCCTAAAGAGGATTTGTTTGACAATGGGTATTTAAATGTATATTCTGGGGAACCAGTCGTTTACAGTAGTAAATAGATGTGATATACTGGGTCAAGTTTAGTAAATAGATGTGATATACTGTTGTGTTACAAGCTAATGAACATTCTTAAACTTTAATTCTGCCAATTACCAGACAAATCATCATTATTGCTACAATTAATCATTAGCTCATAACCAACTATTCAGCTTGTGTCCCAAATTATAAGGTTGTATTAAACATGCTTACTAACAATAGAGGACAAAATCATCTTTTAAAAATACCTCTAAATTACATTCACTAAATTAAAGCAAGAAAAATACTTCAGTTGAATTCAGTAAAAACTTCACTGCAAAATATCCTTATCAAATGTTTTTGTCTTGTTTTCCATTAAAAATTGTCTAAAAATCCTTAAAAAATATAAGAAACATAGAAGATATTTAGACTTGCTTTAAGAGAATGTATTTTAAATATACAGTAAGTATATTTTTTCTATTGTTTTACTTCTGTGAATACAGTAAATACAACATATACTTATTTTCAAGATCTATCCTCTAAAAGCAAGTCTAAATATCTTAAATGCTGCTTCTCAGGTGAATTCGTCCTTTTTTTAAAGGATTTTTAGATATTTTAAAATATTAGTATTTTTAATATTATATACAATTCTCAGATAACAATTTTTTATCTTCTGCAGTATAGCTGCTAATGTAAACATATGTTGTTCTAAAGGAGTTTTATATATTTATATTGTAAAACAGGCCAAAACAAAAACTTATTTTGATGCAGTGTATAATGGGGCAAAGACTACCTTCTCTCACCTTTCTTTTCACTTCAATCAATCTTTAACTCACAAAAAAACAAACTCCCACTTATTAAAAGTTGTGTCTTGCCAATATTGTTCAAACGACCGTTCAACAACGAAAATGTTTGTCGACATTTTTTTTATTGTCGACATTGTCAATAACATCAACTAATCATTTCAGCACTACTCTGGAGTAGGAGTTTTCTAGGTGTGTGGTGGTTGTGAAACATCACAATATAACTACTGTGGAAAGGCTAAAAGTACATTGTTACTGAAGCTTTAAAAGTGGGCGTAGGTATAAGGAAAGGTGCACTCAAATCTTCCTGTCATCTTCTCAAACATGACTATGCAATCTATAAGCTTAAACACATCACATAACTTCAAACATACACCACAGTTTCATATACTGTAAAACTCGAATCCACAAAACATGGTGAATGAAACTTGACACTGATGCATGAAATGTTTACTGTATCAAATATAGTTATATGCTGGGACATCTTAGCTTGTTATGGGTACAAAGGCCAGTATGTTAAATAGCAGTTTTAAATTGCAATTTTTCTTTTATTATTTTGTAGTTCCTCAAAGGATTTATCACTATGTTATCTTCAGTGTTATTAGTAGAAAAGTAAGACTGAGAAAACTTTTCTGAAAATGTCTTGTCATGTTTGTTCTCAGAACTGCTTCAAGCAAAAAGCTACAATAACAAAACCATGTGGTGTATATGTTAGTGAGAAAGCCTGCTTGTGTGTGGTTTCACGAAACCACAAATATTTTGTGTGGCAACTAACATGAACGAGGTATCCACAAAAATTTTTAAAAAAAAAAAAAGTCTTACTAACAGCTCACCCATGTAGTAAGAAGACAAATTGAGTCTCTATCAGGTCTGTAAAGGTCATAATTATTGTACATGAAAAGAACCCCTTAAATTAGATTTATCATTAAACACAGGCTATAAATAACATTCTACAAAATCTTTGGCCAATGGCAGTGAGAACAGAGGTGATTTGAAACAGGAAAAAGCAGCTACTGAGACCCACAAACATAATAGTGTGCTAATTGCTCTTGGAAATAAGCAATATGCCTTAAGAATGTTAGTTACAACAGTGTATTTAACTTGGCAGAGGTTTAGCTGATTGACAGTTATGTTAGCACTAAAAATGGCTATGCACATCCCAAAAGTTTTTCTCTTTTCATATAGATATATATGTCAGAGTTATATAATGTCGCCAGGGATGACAGCGCAGCCCCCCGCGAGTAGGGAAAGTAGCCGAGGACATAACGAGTATCTTTAATATACTAAAACAAATGTCTGTGGAAAAGAAAATCTTGAAAGAGATTTGCAAGGCTACCATATCTATGTCAGGAAAACTGTCAGTGATAATGGAGAGAATCAGCGATGTCGAAATGAGAGTGGAATTTCTGGAGGCAAATGACAGAGATCCGCAATCCAACCACTCGTAAGGCCAAAATTTAGGTGCTTCAAGATAAGCTCACGGATATGAAAGATAGAAGCAGACGCAATAACCTGAGATTTATAGGAATACAGGCGGGCAGCGAAGAGGCTTACAGACATGGAGGCTTACCTCGAAGAGATGCTACCTCAGCTACTAGGTATTTCAACTCCATCACATGGTTGGGACATTGAACACGTACACCGTGCACATGCCCCTCGACTTCAGCTGAAATAAAGACCATGAGCAGTTATTGCTAGATTCATGCGTTCTGGGATGAGGGACCTGATTCTGCAGGCTTCCAGAGAGAAGGGACAGCTTCAATGGAACAGCAACTCTGTACTCATTGCACCTTATACCATGATGTACCAAGATGATTGTGTGTTTATGTGTGTGTGTGTGTGTGTGTGTGTGTTTTAGGAACTGGAAGGCATTAAAGAGATGGGACGAGGCCCTTCAGCTTACATCAGATGATGCTGTGTTATATGAAATGAAGTCACAGGTAAGAATCATTTAAAATTAAATGCACTATACATAAAAGTGGTCTGCAGTTATGGAATGTACTGGCACATATACACATGGTACAAGGTGCAATGAGTACAGAGTTGCTGTTCCATTGAAATAATGAATATTATACAGGATATACAGAATGCCTTTACGGAGTGCAAGATAGCTTTAAATGATCGTCAGATCAAATTTGCTCTGAGCTTCTCAGCAGTGCTCAATATTGATTTAAAAGACGGTCCTAAGTGATTTAATGATCCCAAGAAAGACCTGGCCTTTATTTGTGGTATCTGAGCATTGGCTCTATTGCATAGTGGCCCTATGTTCTGCTACATTTTTTCATAATCTGTTGGAGATAGCTTTTCCTGGACTACCAAGATAATACTATTTTGGATTTATCTATATTACAAATGGCACACTGATTAATGGACTTTTGTTGAACTGGGGCTAAGCAAATAGGTATGTTCAGATGTTGGGTTTTTGGGCCTTTTTAAAGAATTTAGTATTTCTGTATTTAGATTTCAGTTGTCAGTTATCTACAGCAATGTAGTGCTGCGAGCAGTGATGGCTATGTACCACATTCAATGAGCTGTCATGGACAAATGTGCTGGTTTGCAGTTTTGTTAGTTTTATTTTGTGTTTTTAATGTTTTTTTGTTTGGGGGTTGCCTGAGTTCATTATGCACCTTTATGATAGGGTTCCTAAGATAACCATTAATACACCAAGTCAGTCCAAAATAGTTGTAATTATGGTTCGCCATATGCAACGTTAAAGGTTTGGGGAATCCTATTAAAAGGAAAAAGGTGCTTATCAATCTCAAGTCTAGAAAACTTGATTTTGTTTTTCTACAATAAACCCACTTATCTGAACAGGAGTCACAGAAATTATGTAAAGACTGGGTTGGTCATGTTTTTTACAGTACCAGCTTGAGTTAGAGTAGAGGTGTAATCACCCTGGTAAATACAAACCTGCAGTTCAAATGTATAACAGAGAAGTGTGACAAAGAGGGAAGGATCATAGTTACACTGGCACTGGATATACAGAGGAGACCACACACTCTGGCCAATACATATGCTCCAAATGGTGATGACCCTGATTTTTTTGTCAATTTAGAAGGCATCCTGAGTGATTTAGGAGACTATCCAGTCATATGGGCAGGAGATATGAATGTGGTAGTTGATGCTATTTTAGATCGCAGCCATCCGGGCAGCACACGTGCCCCTAGATCAGCCTTTATGCTAAAGCAAGTGTGTACTTCTTTGGGCCTCACTGATGCTTGAAGGTTTATTTATCTACTAACCTAAATTCAGCCCCATCAGTAGTGGTGGCATGGGAGGCACTAAAAGCATATATTAGAGGGGTCATTATACAGTACGCCTCAGCCAAGAAAAGGAGCACGATAAGTTGTCTGTACTGGAGGGGCAGATCAAAGAAGAAGAAAATTATTTTAAACAGAGAATTAACAAATGTAAGCTTGGAGTCTTAGCACAACTAAAGTAATTGTGGAATTGGAAGAAGCCTCAAATGCAGCTAGTGAAACTGCAGCTCCCAGTTGAGAGGGGAGGACTAGATCTCCCAAAGCTATCTCTGTATCATTGTGCATTTGGAGGCACCAGGGACAATGGATGTTACCTCCAGAGCGAGCTCCCCCATGGCTAGCCATGGAAAAATCTGTTTCCCCTCTTATACAATTTGAGTCCTTATTGATAACAAAACTAACATTAACAGTGCGTAATCATCAGATTTTTTAAGCCATTCGTCTGCTATCTGGACCAATCCAAAGATGTTATTAGGTGGAACACCTGTGCTATGGAAGGAATGGGTTTATAAATATATACATTTTCTAGAAGATCTTTACGAGGATGATGCATTGGTAAAAGATACTTAAACAAAAATTCATTGTCTAATGATCAGTTCAGGAGTTATCCACAGATGAGACACATGCTCACAAGTATCTTTGCACCCACCCCACGTTCCAAGGGTTAAAAACACTGTCAAGATGATCCGGAATGTCATGGGTACTGGCCATGAGGCGTCTAAATATTATTCCTTCCTTAATAGTCAAATGGGCCAAAATATTAGTTCTGCGGTTCAGATAATTTGGGGAAAAGATTTGGAATGAACATTTAAAGACAAAGAATGGGGAGGATCACTGGGAATTTAAAATTGATGTCTAGAGATATTAAAACACATATCATACAATTAAAAATTTTACACAGATTATATTGGACATCCAGAAGGCTGTATAGAATGGGTTTTAAGTATAAACCTGAATGTTGGTGATGCCAGAGATAGGAGGGCAACTTATTTCATGTCTTATGGCAATGTTCAGAAGTATTTTTGGAGAGAGGTGCATGATTATATTTTAAAGATATCACAGTTTCTGAATTATTTCTCTCCTAGTTTATACATTCTTGGTGACCCTCTGCCTTTAAGTCATGTAAAAGAAAAAAAGAATCACAGTGGATAAATTGTGAATCTTATGGAAAGACGATTTTTGAGTGGTTTTCGGATTTAGGGTGTGTGGCAGCACTCGGAAAACTTGAATAATCAAAATTATTTATTCTGATAAATGGGGAGAATTTTTGCATTCCACAGTAGTAGCAAACATGCGTTGAGACAAAAATAATGGTCATGGCAAATATGGTATAGCTCCTAAAGGGAACATATGGTGCTGGAAACAGCCCTTCCCCATTTTTAATTTTACCTTTCTTACAATTTTATTTATTAATTTACTTATTTATTACTTATATTGTTACCATTTTATTGACTAACTCATTGACTAACTCCTTTGTTTTATGTATGTTTTTGTTTTAGTGGTTTGTTTGTCAAGTACATGATTGTTTATATTATTTCTAGTTTGTGAATAATAAAATCAATAAAGTACAAATAAAAAGGCAAGGCAAGGCAAGTTTATTTATATAGCACATTTCATACACAATGGTAATTCAAAGTGCTTTACATAGTAGAAATTTAAAAGAAAAAAACAAGATTAATAAAATAAGAATAATTAAAACAGTTTAGAATAAAAAAAAAAATCTAATAAAACACAGTACAAACAGTCGGACACACAGTGGCACAGTGCTCATTCAGTAAATGCACAGCTAAACAGATGTGTTTTGAGTCTGGATTTGAATGTGACTACTGTAGGAACACATCTGATCTCTTCTGGAACCTGGTTCCAGCTGTGGCTGGCATAATAGCTAAAAGCAGACTCTCCTTGCTTAGAGTGAACCCTTGGTATTTCTAGCTGATGTGATTCTAATGATCTGAGTGATCAGTTGGGTTTATATTCAGTGAGCATATCTGCAATATATTGAGGTCCTAGCCCATTGAGTGATTTATATACCAGTAATAATACTTTAAAATCAATCCTAAATGTAACTGGGAGCCAGTGTAAAGACCTGAGGACTGGTGTGATATGTTCATATTTTCTGGTTTTGCTCAGAATTCTGGCAGCAGCGTTCTGTATGAGCTGCAACTGTCTTATGGTCTTCTTGGGAAGGCCAGTGAGGAGTCCATTACAATAATCCACCCTGCTGGTGATGAAAGCATGCACAAGTTTCTCTAGGTCTTGACTGGAAACAAAGCATCTAATTCTTGCAATATTTTTCAGATGATAGTATGCTGATTTAGTTATTGCTTTGACATGACTACTGAAACTAAGGTCTGACTCTAGAGACACACCAAGATTCCTGACTTGATTTTTAGTTGTTTGACCCCTAGCGTCAAGGTATGCATTCACCTTGAGAACTTCATCTTTGTTTCCAAACGCAATGACTTCAGTTTTGTCTTTGTTTATCTGAAGAAAGTTTTGGCACATCCAACTGTTTACTTCATCAATACATTGGCACAGGGAGTCAATGGGGCTGTAATCGTTAGGTGATAGGGCTAAGAAGATCTGTGTGTCATCTGCATAGCTGTGGTAAGCCATTTGGTTCTTTCTCATTATTTGGCTAATTGGGAGCATATACAGGTTGAACAGGAGTGGAGCAAGAATTGAGCCTTGAGGGACTCCGCATGTCATGGGCGTCCAAAAAGAAATACACTCACCATCCACTTTATTAAGAACACATGTGCACCTAATTTTTCATGTGATTATCTAATCAGCCAATTGTCTGGCAGCACTGCAATGCATAAATCATGCAGATACAGGTCAGGAGCTACAGATAATGTTCACATTAACCATCAGAATGGGGAAAAAATATGATCTCAGTGATTTCGACTGTGGCATGATTTTTGGTGCCTGTCGGGCTGGTTCGAGTATTTCTGTAACTGCTAAATTCCTGGGATTTTCATGCATAACAGTCTCTACAGCCGTGGTCAAAAGTACTGGCAGTGACATAAAGTTTGCTTCAGTATTTGTAGATAATTATTTCACATGTTTCTATGGTATACTGGAAAATAATGATATGCGTTTCATAAGTTTTAAAGGCTTTTATTGACAAAAACATTAAATATATGCAAATAATCAATATTTACAGTGTTGACCCTTGTTCTTCATAACCTCCAAAATTTGCTCTGGCACGATGGATATCAGCTTCTGGGCCAAATCCGGACTCATGGCGATCCATTCTTGCCTTATTAATGTTCTGAGTTGATCACAATTTGTGGGCTTCTCCTTGTCCACTCGGCTTTTGAGGATTGACCACAGATTCTCTATGGGATTAAGATCTGGGAATTGCCTGGCTACGGATCCAAAATTTCAATGTAATGATCTCCGAGCCACTTCATTATCTTTCTTGCCTTGTGAAATAGTGCTCCATCATGCTGGAAATGCACGGATCATCACCAAATTGCTCCTGGATCATTGGGAGAAGTTGCTCTTGCAGGATGTCTTGATACCATTCTTTATTCATGGCAGTGTTTTTGGGCAGAATTGTGAGAGAGCCCACTCCGTTGGATGAAAAGAAACCCCACACGGGTGGTCTCAGGATGCTTCACTGTTGGCATGACACAGGACTCTCCGGACTATCGATTTTCCAGATGTCCCAAACAGTCGGAAGGGGGCTTCATCAGAGAAAATAACATTGCACCAGTCTTTTGCTGTCCAATCCTTGTACTTCCTGCAGATTTTCAATCTGTCCTTTGTTTTTCTTGGTGGGTGCCCAAAAGTCTTCGCCTCACTGTGCATGCAGATGCACGCACAACAACCTGCTGCCAATATTGAGCAAACTCTGCACTGGTGGTGACACAATTCCGTAGCTGACCCCTCACGAGGAGACAGTCCTGGTGCTTGCTGGACACTCTGGGATGTCCTGAAGCCTTCTTCGCTGCAGTTGAACCTCTTGATGATCTGGTAAATGGTTCTTTAAGGTGCAATATTCTTTGTGGCAATTTCCTTGCATGTGAGGCCATTTTGATGCAAAGCGATGATGGCTGCACGTCATTCTTTAGGAGGTAACTATTGCGAACAAGAACACAATGATTGGAAGTACTTCTTCCCTCCTTTTATAGCAATCAGTCTGCTCTTATAATCCAATCAGAATGATAGAGTGATTTCACCTGATTAGTACTCGTTCACACTTTCCCAGGTGCTGCTGATTCGATTAGTGAAATTATGTTAGCAGGTCATTTTGTGCCAGGGCCAAAAAACTCCAATTTATGTTTTGTGTTAAAGGTAATTTTTTTTGGCCAATGAAGCCTTTTGCTATTATTTAAAAATGCATCTGTTCACTCTGCACAATCTAGAAACAATGTGAATCAACACAACAACAACTGAAGCAGACAACAACTGAAGCAGTTGTGAAACACAAAATTTATGTCACTGCCAATACTTTTGGCCATGGTTGTAGTTTACTGAGAATTGTGCCAAAAACAAAAAAAACATACAGTGAGCGGCAGTTCTGCAGACGGAAATGCCTTGACTGAATGGTTTGAGATGACAAAAAGGCTACGGTAACTCAGATAACCCCTCAGTACAACTGTAGTGAGCAGAATAGCATCTCAGAATGCACAACATGTCAAAACTTGAGGCAATTGGTCTACATCAGCAGAAGACCACAGTGTATTTTATTGTATAGCCTTCTTTGTGTAAACTGTATATTATTTTTTTCTTTTGTATACAGTCTTCTTATTTTGTATATACCATTTATTGTATATTATTAGGTGTATGCTGTGTTTTGTAACAGATGTGTAAATTGTGTTATGTGTAAATCATATGTTTACTGTAATTGTCATACTGCTATGTTGCTTGGAAACACACCCAAAACTTTCACCCACTGTTGCACTTGTTTATATGGTTGAGTGACAATAAAGCGATTTGATTTGATATATCCATATAATTTTCCTTCCTCACGATGCCATCTATTTTGTGAAGTGCACCAGTCCATTCCTGCATCAAAGCACCCCCATAACATCCTGCTGCCATCCCCATGCTTCACAGTTAGGATGGTGTTCTTCGGCTAGCAAGCCTAACCCTTTATCCTCCAAACATAATGATAGTCATTATGGACAAACAGTTCAATTTTAGTTTCATTAGACTAGAGGACATTTCTCCAAAAAGTAAGATCTTTGTCCCCATGTGTAGTCTGTCTTTTTTATGGCAGCTTTGGAGCAGTGACATCTTCCTTGATGAGCAGCCTTTCAGGTGATGACGATATAGGTCTCGTTTTACTGTGGATATAGATACTTGTCTATCCATTTCCTCCAGCATCTTCATAAGGTTCTTTGCTGAAGTTCTGGGATAGATTTGCACTTTTCGCAGCAAACTACGTTCATCTCTAGGAGACAGAATGTGTCTCCATCCTGAGCGGTATGATGGCTGCGTGGTTCCATGGTGTATATACTTGCATACTACTGTTTGTACAGATGAGCATGGTACCTTCGGACATTTGGAAATTGCTCCATGGATGAACCAGACTTGTGGAGGTCCACTTTTTTTTCTGAGGTCGGAAGCAGATTTCTTTTGATTTTCCCATGATGTCAAGCAAAGAGGTACTGAGTTTGAAGGTAGGCCTTAAAATACATCCATAGGTACACCTCCAATTCAATACACCTCCTATCAGAAGCTATTTGTCTAAAGGCTTAACATAATTTTCTGGAATTTTCTAAGCTTCTTAAAGGTACATTTAACTTAGTGTATGTAAACTTCTGACCCACTGGAATTGTGGTATAGTCAATTAAAAGTGATACAATCTCTCTATAAACAAAAGTTGGAAAAATTACATGTCATGCACATAGATATCCTAAAAAACTTGCTAAAACTATAGTTTGCTAATATTACATCTGTGGAGTGGTTAAAAAATTAGTTTTAATGACTTCAACCTAAGTGTATGTAAACTTCTGACTTCAACTGTCTCTTACCAGTTCTGTGACAGCATAGGCTGTGTAAATGGCCAAAAAAAGAAATGTGACTGAGGGCCATGGAAACTTTTTTTGATCAGCCAATCAGAACACTTTGACATGCTTTCAGCCTGTCAATCATTTTGCATGTTCTCATAATGTAGTAGTTTAGGTGGAACATTATGGTTTAAAGTCATATTAAAATTCATAAAAGTTGTCAGCTGAGGGCACTATTTTGCCACTGTTGTGTTTGACAACCATGAGAAGATCTGCTGATCTACTGTTCGGTGATAGTCACAATGCTATCTTTGGAGGGCTGTGTTTTGGACAGAGGGGGTGTGTCTAATTTAACAGCTCAGTCTCATAGAAGTTTCAGAATGGCTAAAATCGCTTACAGCACCTTTAAGAGTGGAAGTTCTAATTTAATAAAATAACAATATTTGATAAGATATTGTATAATTTGTTGATTATGTTATGATGAACATGCAAGGGCAAGGGGTTTTATGCATAAAGAGACACATTTAAGAGATTACCTAAACAAATCTGTTTTCAACTGAAAATCTGAATTGGGCATTTTGGCTTGCAGTGAATACAAAACAACATGCAAAACACCTATATCATTACAGTAGAATGAGATGACCTGGTACAGTATACCATTGAAATGACAACCTATACCCCCAGTCCTCCATTATTGGTGATACTGGGACACAGACTCTTAAGGCGCTGTTCCTTGTAGTCAAGTTGAACTAGGGGGTCACGTGAAGCTGGGAAATGTTATGCACTATTACCCTCATACTTGATGTATGTGACACTATGACACCACTGTGTCAATGCACTATCTGTCTGTCACTGTGTATTTGTGCCTTAGATTTTCCCTGCTCCTGTTGAACTGCCAATGATTAATAAACCTTCTGTAAACACAACCATTAAAATCACAGATTTAAAAATATATCACTACTGTGACCACAGAGAAATAATAATAATACAAAATTTAAAAAAAACTGGGTTATAATGTTCAAGAGCTATAGCTTTAAAGGGCAGATCAACGAAAAATACAAAGTCAGAATGAAAGCAAATGACAATTGAGGAAGTCTTTTTTTTCCTGTGTTTTCATGGAAGTCATACAGGTTTGGAATCTTATGAGGGTAATTAAATCATTAGAGAGACATTAAGTTAACCAAACAGACAACATGGAAAATTCAGTTTAGTCCAGCACTAGAAAAAGTACCTCATGCTGTTTGGTACCTGGTGCTATTGTTTGGTTGCAAAATGTGCCAACATAACATTTGCACTTTTGATCTTTATACACCTGATCTGTTAACACCTGAAACCAAAACTTCAGATGTAGAGAATGCGTAAGTATAATCAATTCTACAATGGGAACTTAAAAAGGGTCTCATTTCATCGCACTGATTGACACCAAATTCTTTTCAGCAAGTCAGTTCACTTGGCACCCATCTTTGGAATGCTCTAGGGCAGCTATTTTTCTATGCTAACAAGCGGCATACAAGTACAGCTCATATCTACTTGCATGGGGAAAGACTGAAATCTCCAAAATGTTTGGTCAAGATTACGATCAGAGCATTTTTTTCAAATCACCAGTAAAATCTGCTAAAATAAACTGTGCTTCTTTACCTCAACATTTCCTGGCTCGTATAGCTAATGCGCATGCATATTCTCAAGTTGATTGACAGCCGATGTCTGTGCCTAAAAGGTGATCGTCTCCTTTTACTTTCCTTTCTACATCCATTGAATGTTGAGCTTTCCAATTTCTCCCATTCATTTTATTAGAAGTGGCCATCTCTGCTAAATTGTCTCTGGCAACACATGGTAAGAAAGTTTAACTTGAAATTTAAGTTTACCAGGAAATAGCTCCTAACAGTGAGAAAGTTCAGATAACATTGCTGAGAGGGGAAATGCTGACTCAAGCCATCTGCCCCTGTCGGTTTTTCAATAGACAAGGATAACACACACATACAGGTTTGTTTCGCTATCTTAGTGAGGGCATTTTATATACATGTAATTCCACTGATTGTAGACTAGGCAAAATATATTTTCTATCATCTAACCCTAGTCCTAAATCTAATGCTAAAAAAAGTGTGCACATCACTAGATTTAAAGCTAAACATGACAGGCCAAATATCTTCCCTAGTTGGTTTACAACATGTTCAGTTTTCTGTTGTAAACTGTCTGGTGCTTTGG
The DNA here is from genome assembly GCA_032164185.1 of Moxostoma hubbsi. Taxonomy (NCBI): domain Eukaryota; kingdom Metazoa; phylum Chordata; class Actinopteri; order Cypriniformes; family Catostomidae; genus Moxostoma; species Moxostoma hubbsi. Next base: position 26,122,738 of record JAVLUX010000008.1, read on the forward strand.
CACCAATTACAGCCTCAATTATTTTTGTGCATGATGCTACAAGCTTGGCACAGCTATTTTTTGGCAGTTTCTCCTATTCTGCTTTGCAGGACCTCTCAAGCTACATCAGGTTGGATGGGGAGCGTCGGTGCACAGCCATTTTCAGATCTCTCCAGAGATGTTCAATTGGGTTCAAGTCTGGGCTCTGGCTGGGCCACTCAAGGCCATTCACGGAGTTGTCCCACAACCACTAAATTGTTATCTTGGCTGTGTGCTTAGGGTCGTAGGATGACTCCAATCAAATTGTAGAAACATCTCAAGGATGATTAGTGGAAACAGGATGCACCTGAGCTCAATTTTGAGTGTCATGGCAAAGGCTGTGAATTCTTATGTACATGTGATTTTTTTTTTCATTTTTTTTTTTTTTTTTAATACATTTTCAAAGATTTCAAACAAATTTCTTTCACGTTGTCATTATGGGGTATTGTTTGTAGTATTTTGAGGAAAATAATGAATTTAATCCATTATGGAATAAGGCTGTAACATAACAAAATGTGGAAAAAGTGAAGCGCTGTGAATACTTTCCGGATGCACTGTATATCGTGATAAAGAAAATCCACGATAAGCTTTTGAGGAATTTTCAATATTTACTGCGTGTTACTAAAAACACAATTAGTTCGGCTTTCTCAGGCTGCGTTTCCACTGGGGCAGACGAAATCCGCTCAAAGGCGCTCACAGCACTAGGAGAGAGATTGCTCCGCACCGCTGCCAATCCTACGATCCACCTTGCGAGCATGACGTTCGGCTTTCATAGGAATTAATTGAAAACACTCTCAGCTTCGCTCACAACGCGCCAGTGGTAACGTAGGGTCAGACTGGATGAACTTGCTAATGCTAGCTTCCTTGCTAACAATTAGGTTACGTCGGACACCGGATTGATTTCATCCGCACCGCAAGACTTCATGACAACGATTGCGCCCTCTCATCGTCTCTAGTGAAGCGCATGACAGAACAACAGTGATGAGGACAACATGCATCATATCTACCCAGTCCCACTCCGCACGCGTTGCTTATTTTCCCTGCATTTGTGCAGACATGAAGTGCCGTGTGAGTTAATGTGGTTTCAAAGCACCTTTTAGACCATAACGTTTTTCCCTTCTAAATGTATCTTTATTAATCAGCATGTTACGAGTCTTTAATAATAAACAAATCGAATAAACAAATTGATTTCTGTTATAATTTTGTGAAAATGAATTAGATGTATGGAATGGATAAGAAAAGACTAAAATTACTAGTTGGTAGACAAGTCTCTCACTTTAAGGAATATATATACAAATGTTTTTTAAATTTTCTCTCGGGACACCCCTGAACCCACATTCAGCATCATTCCACAGTCACAAGAGCTTCTATGCCCCCATACTTGGGTATCTGAATCTAAAGAAATATCAAAAATATTTAATTTTAATGTAAAAATATTCCAACAAATACTGGACTGCTGTCAATATGCTTCAGAACAAACAGATGATCTTTTAACATTCATTTTCAATTGATAAGCGGTAAAAGACGGTAAAATTGGTAAAAGATCCCACAGACCCCAGTGCTTTGGCCATCTCTGGACCCCCTGTGCAGTTTTGTATAGACTATTTTGACTGTTTATAATAAAATCTTCCTTCAACTTGGAAATAAAAAAAGAGAAAGTGCAATGTGTAAATGTATATCATGATAAATATCGATATCAAACAATATGAAAAATATTATCGTGATAACAATTTTGGCCATATCACCCTGCCCTACGTTATGCTTTAGCCAGCTAAGTTATATATTTAAAGGTAATGAGAGATTTGAGAAAAATATCTTTATGCAGTCAAGAGAAACGTAGAAACAAATCAGATCATTTTGATGCCGACAGTGAAGCATCCTGAGACCATCCGTGTGGGGTTTCATTTCATCCAACGGAGTGGGCTCTCAAAATCAGATCAAAATCATCTGATTTTAATTAATTTTTTATCCTCACTGTGATACGTATTTTTTATTTTATTTTGATTAGATAATCATCAAGTGATCGTTGTGTGTGTGATGAGTTTCTTGGAGATTTTAAACGAGTGCAACTCAACAAAATACAAATAAGAATATCACTGAATCTTATAGAAGTGTTAAAAAAAGCATGACATTGCAAAAAAAGCATGACATTAAAAACCCCTCACCAGAAGTGATCAGCCACTTGAAGACGTGCAATAGCTTTGTAAATCACATAAGGCTGTGCAGGGACGTCACTAGGATTGGAACACAGGGGGGGCTTAGCCCCCAGGGTATTTGTAACTTGCGTTTGCAAAATCTTTGCACTCACATCTAGAGCTACCATTATGTCAACAACCAGTCAAGAAACCAAGACGTTAACAAGTAAAACTTGTTCCATTTCTACTCTGTTAAAGAAAAGTTACTGTAATGTTAGCTTTTAGAGACATCAAAGCTGCATGGGGGAATTTACTTAGGCCAGACTTTGCTCCTGATGAGTTATTCTATAAGCAATGATTAAATGCTATCTGTCTGCTCATGTAAATGTATGATAAAGTAATAGCATACTATATCTAATTCCTCTCTATATAAGGTAAGTTGTCCACAGAATGCTATTTAATTACTCTAATTACTGTAACTGCGCTGTGGATTGGTTCAATCAGTGTGTAATTTCGCTGTGTAGTTTGGCTTGCATACAGTTTAACCCAAGAACCAGAATTTTAAGGTCATAGTGAAATTTGACAACACAGGTTTGAGCGTTTCTCAAATAAAGATGATTTATTCTGCCAAATGATGTATACAATGTATGATATAAATCAACAACACAAAGGCAGTATTCAAATAAAGGAATTCTATGGGGATTGATATTGTTTTATATGCCTATTACAGAGATAGGTTATATTATTGGCAAAGAATATATGCATAGCGAGTTCAACTTCAGACCAAACTAGAGTAACGACGAGACGAGATGAATCCTCCAGTTGCTTGCAGCGCTCCGGTCTGCAACGCTCTGAAAGCTGCCGCAGTTCACACCAATGCAACGAGACGGTGCGGTGCATCATTTTGATAGCACAACGACTCTTTGTACTTCTGTCCAACTTCCGACTTTTCAGCTATTTTTTGTAGCTGGATTATATATATCATTTGTTGCGTCTAATTCTAAATATGAATGAGGATACGGTTATTGATAAATCGAATTGTTATTGTTGTTCTTATTATCATTTAGGGGGGCTTAGGAACATTTTGGGGTAGCTTCAGCCCCCCTAAAATAGGCCTAACGACATCCCTGAGGCTGTGTTTAATAAGTAAATATATAAAATGCTCGCACAGCGACAGCGCGTCAGTGAATGATGCTACACAGACACCCTTGCAAATATTAAAACAGAAAATGTACCACAAATTCGCCACAGATAATTTTCACATGCAATTGAGATTTGCGGCAAAATTGCGGAAAACTGTCCATTGCTGCCAATGGTTTTCCGGAGATTCACCACTGCCGGTGAAGAGTTGCAGACTTCTGGCAAACATTTGCAGTGAATCGCATGCTCATTTGCATAAGGAAATAACAAGCGGCAAGTTTTCAGCAAGTTTGTGGCTAGTTTAAATTTGAATATTAAGGCGACAAACTTCTATGAAGCAGGTGAGAACCGCAGAGCTAATTATCCATAAACACAAAATCAGTGGCCCTGTCATTTACTCCACTAGATCTGGCACTAAATAAATTCAACATGCTACCACAGACCAGCTGCAAACAAACCATAAGGGACATCACATGTCTGCCAAACACTTTCTGGCCTTCCTTTGAAAGTGCAAAAGAGATTGTTTTAATTCCCCTGCAAAACAGGTGCTTCACATATTGGCATAGTGCTAAGGTAAACACTTCAGGAGTGGAAGCAGCCCATAGCGCACTATTCGAAATTAGAGCCAAAGTGTTGTTTAATAATGCCATTAAAAAACATGTCAGACTAGAGCTCTTAAGGGAATTAAAGCAAGGATGAGAGAGATGGAGACACACAGTGATTGCGTTACAGAGAAGACAGAAGGAACTAAAAGGCTGTAAAAGTGAAGAGTAACACTGTTCCCTAACCTCTCATGGACTTAAGTCTCTTGGTTAAGGCCATAATAATTATGGCTTGACTTTAATCTCTGCCTCTGTACCATCTTCCAGTAAATTCAAGCTATTCCTTTATCCTCCCACAGCAATGGCTGGCTATGACGTTTATACCCTTTCTTCAGGCACTGAGAAAATACAAGTGGCCTAATTCGGCATATTGTTCTGGATAAGTTGGGGGGGGGGGGGGGTGGGGGGTGCTCTTTGTAAGACAAGAAAGTTGAGTTGAGATATTATTCTCTAGTTACAGCAGCTCTCCTACTACCCACTCAGGTCAAATAGATGATGATTATCCCAATGTTTACACGGACACACCTGCTATGCAGATTAAATCACAAGAACCGCAGTCAATTTCCAGGAGCAGAAAGTTCAAATTAAACAACGGCTTAATTACTTACAGCTAAGACAATAACTTACCTTTGTTTCAGCCAAGTCTGGCTTCATTGGTTGAGCTATCACAGATCAGCTAAAACACATCTCTCACTAAAAGTCCCATTTAGGTGCTAAAATGCTCACCATCTATTAAATTAACTGCACTTCTGTTTAGGCTTCTCCAGCTGGTGTTGAACTTTCTTTATGAAAGCCAAGGTCACTGATAGAAAGAACATTAATAAAAGGTACAACATGGACGTAATCCTTTTCCCTTACTCTAAGAGGTTTGCATTAACATGTGTTTACTTAGCAGATGCTCTTAACCAAATGGACTTATAAATGAGAATAATATAAGCAAAAGCAATTCACCCAAGGGAGAACACAATCCAATTAGCGCTACCATTACAAAGCACCATAGTAGTACACGGTTTTTAAAAGTGACCTTGGACCATGTTGTGGTACCACCAGGCATCACTCATTCAACAAGAGGGAACATAGATCTGAGAAGTGTTTATGTAAGCGGGTGCAGACCTAGAGGTGATCCTGTAGAGACCTCTTTGGCTGACTGAAAAATACAAGACAGAAGCGCTGTTGCGTTCTATACAAAGTCATATTACAAGCCTCCTACCTTGCTGATCTGAGTTCAGTCTGGCTTTTTCATTCATGATGAATAATGTAAAAAAGTGGCTGGAGGTCACTTATCCTTAACCAGTTAAAATAAGTGACATCTGTATGTAGCACAGCCTTAAAATGAAAATTCATTAAATGCCTCTCATGATATCCCAGATGTGCATGACTTTGTTTCTTCTGCAAAACACATTTGAAGAAAAACAGAAAAATATCTTGGCTTAGTAGGACCTTAAAATGCAAGTAGATGGTGATCAGACATTTGAAGCTCCAAAAATCACAGACAGTCAGCATAAACATCATCCGTATGACTCCAGCGGTTAAAATAATGTCTTGTACAGAGAAACAATTGCTTTTGGTGTAAAAAATATCAATATTTAAGTACTTTTTAATTATAATGCATTGCTGCCAGTTAGAAACGAATGCTTGTGTGATAATCGCATTGGCATGTTCACACAAGAACGGACACAAATGTGTCATACCCAAAAGAGCAGTGCTGTTAACAACTGAGTAGGAGGAACACTGTACGGAAGCTTCATTGGTTTTGGTTTAGTTCTGCATTAGTATCTGTTTGTTTACTCACAATGGTGCATTTGTGTGCTTATCGTGGATGTCTCAAGTACGTGAGATTACATGCCAACGCAAATTTGTCCTCCTCCTTTCCCTTCTTAAATCCCTTTACACAGGTGCCGAAACCCGGGAAGGAGGAGGCGAGAACCGGCTTGACATTATAAATCATATTTTAATGATAAACTTAAAAGACAAAACACACACATGAAGGACATGTCCGTAAACAATCTCTCTCTCGTCGCATCACTGTCTGCCATCGGCCTTTATCCCTTTCAGAGGCTTAATTAGCCTGATAAGGGGCTGGGTGTGTATAATCACAACCGGCCCCGCCCTCTGCCCTGCCACACATACAAACCTGGGATATAATGAGGGTGAGTAAATGATGAGATAATTTACATTTGTGGCTGAACAATCCCTTTAATTAGATTGCTAACCTACAGCCCCATCTGCTGGACTCATATGGTACTGGTATACTAGATAACTCCAGACCAGCTTCATTCTTCACTGTTTAAGTCATTGACAACAATTTCTTCATCCTGTAGCGGTAGCTAACCAAAGCAGTGACCAGCTTAAAAACAGATGAATAACCGTAAAAGAGAAAGGCTGTCAGTTTTTCCTGGAATGATCTGGCGCTTTGCTTCACTTTAACAGATAAATTCCTGAAAAAATTACAGACTGACCAAAAATGGGTAAGATAGCAGGGGAAAGTGCCGGGAAAGTTATTTTTTTTATCCACAAGCCTATAAGTATATCAAATTATTATGTAAATTGTCATTTTATGGCAAGTATGTCTAAATGACATTGCAGGTGGTAAAATATTGTCCCTTGCCAAAAAAAAAAGTGTGAGTGTGTGTGTGTGTGTGTGTGTGTGTGTGTAAGCAAGGACGTTTTGGATCAGCACACAGAGCGGATTATAATAATATGTAAAAAAAAACTGTGTGGAGATATTTTAAGTCTTTGCATAACTTTTTTTCAACTAGATGATTTACATTTTGACCAACACAAAAACAGACAAATCAAAACTAGTAAATTTGTTGGGCGAATGGTTTACAGAATAACACACGATGCTTTAAAAGAGTGTACATAAGGTAGAAGGACAAAAGAGCTATGTTGTCTGAGACTAGTATGTTATTAAAGTCATGTTGTCATAAAAACACTAGGCCTAATTCTTCAAACTGCCAATTCATATTTATAGAAATTTTGATAATTTATCAATATTATAAAACAATATCTTTGTACATACTTCTTGTTATTCCCCAAAACTGAATGACTAAAAGATAATAAAAAAAATGTAACTTGTAACTTCTGAACTACTGGAATCATCTGGACTGTTTGTTTTTTTATAACAAAAATGTTGTAATTTTTAACAGAAAATTTAATATTATATTTAATTTTAACAATACACTTACTTTTATGGTAAAATATTGTTAAAAAATATATTTTTAGAGGTAAAAGTATGATTTACCTAATACTGTAGTTAATGGAGAAAATGTATATTATGTTTAACAAGACAATTAATGTGCTTTTACAGTAAACAAGTGTTAACATTACAGTGGACAAACAATAATTGAACATTTATGTTACTTCATAGTTTTGATATCAGTTCTGTACATTGGGTTGTTTTATGTCACATTTTATGGTATTTGGTTTCTGTTTATTGCATTATTTTAGTGTCACGTGTGTTACCCTGATGGTATTTTTGATTAAATTTAAGCCATGTGGCTTTTTGTTTTATCACCTGTAGTTCTATGGTGGTTAGTAGGTAATTGGTAAATTAACATTACATAATGTAATGAATATGTAGGGTAGTGAACTGTAAAATACAGAGGCACCAAAATTACATCACGAAAAACTGTCAATGTATTTTAAAAGTGAAATTTTTTCAAAGTAAATTTAACAGGTTTTTTTAATAGTAAGAACTGTACCTGCCCTGCTCGGCGAGTAGTGTGCCCTCATCCTTGAGTCTCTTGCTCTTAGCAACACAATCCTCCAGAAGCACCTCTCGCCGCCGTTTGATCACATGCAGCCAATCAACTCCCCCCTTCTCCACATCATCATCAACTACCTGCTCCGTGTCCTGCTCAAACTGCTGCACCGTCGCCTTAGAAACTCTCTCCCCCACTTTACGTTTCCAGCCGAATGAGGCCATCCTGACAGAAAAACAACCAAACTGTGAATAACTGGTGTATTGTACTGTATATTGAAGAGTTAGGAAGAATTTTATTACCAGTTAATTATCATTTAAGTTCTTCCTCAAAAACCATACACTCTCCAGCTGAACATTTTTCAGTAGAATGAAAAGACACAAAGCCGTTTCAGAGTTTGTGTAAGTCACTACAAATGATCATTCAGAAGATTTATTGTTTTGTTAACACAAGCATCCCAGTATTAGGAAATTCCAATGGACAGTATGTTTGTTGATTTACAAGTTTACCATGGGAACATAACTAGATTTGCAAGGCTTTGCACATAATTTTGGTTTTCAGCAAAAGACATTTGGCCCACATTTAAACGTATTATGAGCCCGAACTCTGAATAAAGATACCGTTAATGATATCACAGGCTAACGCAGGATGGCAATTTTGTGTTAGTGGCAATGTGATTTGGTTTTAATTTTTATTTGTCAGTCCATTATCAAAAGTTGCCTAATCTGCATTCAAATGTTATGCTAAAGTCGTATTACATTGGAATTACAATGGTAAAACATATTGACAAAATAATTTAAACCCCTAGTATGAATTTCTTTGGAAAAGAATAATGGAAAATATACAGAAAATGTCTTTTGAGACAAAGAGGCTAAAAACTATTTATATTAGACTTCTATGGTATGAAAAGAACACCTCATACATTCTTCATAATATCATTTTGTTCCACAGAAGACAGTTATACAGGTTTTGAACATCATGAGGGTGAGGAAATCATTAATAATTTTAATTTTGGGGTGGAATACTGCTTTAAAGCAATGAGGCACTAAGTTGCATGGCAGTAATTATACCAAATGCACCCTTTGAATTTTTGTATTTGTATTTTATTGCATTAAATTTCGACTCAACTTAGTTGTAAGTTTCTAGGTACAATGCCTCTTCTCTGATGATCTCACATTGAAACTTTGCAGAATTAACTTCAGTTGTGTGATATACCGCAGTAATGTTTAGCAGCTGAAGAAGTCCTGTAATAGCACAAGGCTGGTTTTTAGAGTACGCCATAGGGTTTACACTTGCAGTGCAATTATCTACTGCACAGGCTACATGCATACTCCTACTTGATATCACCCTTCAGCTTTTACGTGGCTGCCATAAACATGTTCACGATTGCGTGCTGCTACACACTAAATCTCAACATATGAGGTCGAAAAAACCAAACCTGATTTATAAATAGAAAATATTTCACCCCAGCATTACAGACAGATGTTTCTGTTTTATTTCTGGTAAAGCTGCGCGCTACTCACAAATGTTTGGGTTGTCCACTCCGCCCTGTAACCCGGAAGTACTAAACGACGGTCTTAAAGGTTTAGAAACACTGATCTATAAATAGATCAGCGTATAGAACAAACATTTTTGGAAAGCGATAATAATGGACAATCTGGATAATCCAACAGCAATATTATATTGCAGATGGCTCTTAGACCCCAGTACCATTGTTATTGTTATAATTATCACATCATCATCATCGTTGTTGTTGTTATCATCATTATTAGACCCCAGTAATAAATATGAATGGAAAAACCGTGCACATTGACCTTTGAAATGCACGTTAATCAATGTCAGTCGTTGCGGACGTTTCTGCTGACGGCTCTGCACTGCTTTTTTGATCAATCATTAGCAACAACTACTATCTGATCTTGGAGAATAGATGGTAGAATATTGCAACAACAACAAACAAAAAAAAGGTTACAGAATATAATATTTTGAGTCATTTTATTTTGAAAGCCTACTTATAAAGGTAATTCCTTAATACTTTTTAATTAAAATTAATTATTGATGCACAGAAAACTGAGAACTAAACCATTTATTGCATAATCTATAAACAATTGCCTAAAAAGTGCAAACATTCGATATAACACTTCAATAATGATATCCTCATACAATGGCTTTGTGTCCACATACTGAATTAAACAACCAAAACGTTGAGCACTCAATCACAAATAAAGTGAGCAAAATGTGGTGACCCTCACCAGGTTTTTCTTGGAAGATTGCAGAAAATCTAAAGGACTGGGGAGTTAACAACTCTTCTCAACTCCATGTGCACAGCCATCAAAGTTACTTCCTCTGCTGTCAGAAAAGCTGGTATTGCCAACCTGTAAGTACAGTATCTGGGAATGCATCTTTACCTCCTGACAAATTTTTTTTATAGGCATTCAAAGAAAGTTAAAAAGCATTAAACAGCAGGTTTTGCAAGATATAGCTTCATTTGGAGGTTATTTCTAAATATCACATGTAATTTACTGTATCCCATCATTTTTGCTAAATTCAGGAATCCTTTCAGTATTTAATCCTATCCTGGAGATACCAAATTTTATGGTCAGTTCAGTGCCCCTATATTGAACTGTTTGGGCCTTTTACATATGTGCAATTTTTTTTTATTCTGATTCATTGTGCATGAAAATGTATTATATATTTATTATGTAAGTGTGCAGCCACGATGCTCGATCAGTTCAGCTACTATGCAAGCAAACACAGAGGCAATGTTCAGACCCTTGTCTGTAGTTGAAAAAGGGGTCAGATAGAAGCCTACAATATCAAAAATGTACTCCTTACTCTGACCACACAGTAAGGAATAGCAAAGCAATTGCAACCACCTTAAGTATGAGCCAAATCTGTTTTTATTTCTCTTTCTCCATGACTGCCACAATCAATGTTAATAATCTCTCTTTCTTTTTCTCAGCTATGGGATTGCCAGGGGCACAAATGTAACAGGTGACCAAGTGAAAATGACCAATTGGATGTCTTGTCCACTGATCTGGTTATAAACATGATCAAGTTATTCTTCACTTCCTGTGTTTTGGTGTCTGAGGAAGATGAAAAAGACATCATTGTAGAACCAGAGAAAAGGGTGAGTGTGTATATTAAAACACACATTTCTGTACCTGTACCTTGCTGTTTTCCTCTGAAAACTACAGTATTTCATCCAAATTTGTTTGAGTGTAACCCTTTACGCACTTCCTACTCTTAACATGACTTAACACAATGTTTCCCCAGAAGGTCTTGACCCAGTTCAGTTTTATACAGATGTGGCACAGACTGCTGTTTCAATGCATTGTCCATTGTATTTTATTGATTTACACAAGTGTGTTTTATATTATCATTCTAAACACATTTTTAGCCATAGTAGTAGGAGTATTACATTACTTGCTTGTTTTTGTCTGGTTGATGTCTTTGAAATCTGATTTGTTTAGTTGCTTTGTTACATCTATTTGTAATTAATACTTGCAGCTTTTCATGTGTGTGAGCCAGTAAACCTCATAATGCATGATGTCATACAATAACTTGTATTGTTTTATTTTTCACCCATGGCAAATATGTGATTTGCTTTGACCCTCTGGATGGTTCTTCAAACATTGACTGCTTAGCATCTATTGCAATCCACAGAAAGGTTGAGTGCTCAAGATGAAGTGCAATATGTACAGATCTCTTTATAGTCATTGGAAGACTTATAAAATGTATATGTCTTTTTGTGTGAGTTATTTAGTTTCATTTGAGTTATTTTGACATGTTCAATTTTGCTCATTTACTTGATTCAGTTAGGTTCCCTATACTTGACGAATTTAAATTGAAATTACATAATTTTAATTCTAGAAAATTTATGAACATGTCAAAATATGAAACCACTGTTCATGATTGAATCAAGTTCAGACCAATAATTATGTTTTTGAGTGTACCTCTATATAACTTATTATTACCTATATAATTTTCAATAATTACAAAACCTCTAAAACAGTTATCTTTCTACATCCTTTTCTCCCCCACCACTATTAGGCCATTGGTGAGTTTACTGTATACTTGTGGACCAGGATGTGAGGATCCAGAAGAAAGGAAAGATCGACAGTCTCAATGAAGGCTATGCAGAATTTTACCCAGATGTCACAGAATAACTGCAAAAGAAGAAATTCTGCTGAGAGGTAATTTCAACGGAAATTCTGCTGAGAGGTAAGGGCCTCTATTGAGGCTACTAGCTGAGCTTTTGTTCTGAACACATCTCACTGAAGTACAGACATACTGTATCCTTTAGCCTTTTAACATTTTTTAAAAACAGTGCCGGATCATGGTCCCACGTGGCCCCTGGGCAAATGTCTTCAGGGCCTTGTGGGGGTCAACTCGGGCTGTATGTACCAAGGTCCTAGTGTTCAGGTTCCTTTGGCTGTCTGTGGGCTCAGTCCATAATCCAGCTCTGGCTAAACATGCTCTTTTGAATGATAGAAAACCTATATAGGGTCCATGGTTGCTGATGTGCTCAGAACAATGGTATATGGTGGAATTTTCCTGTACCCTACTAATGTCAAGAGTTTCAAGGTCAAGGTGAAAAATGTATGAATCATGAGCTATTTCAAGGAGTTTCTAGATTGTTTATTGAAGACATGTTTTTTGCATTTTATAAGCCAGGGGACTTCAACAGGCAGTTCTCGACCCTCAGGGGGTCCACAGTGGTACTGCAGAGGGTCCTAAAATTATTATTTGATCTACCATTGGTACTTGTAATAATCACTCGCACACAAGCAATAACTAGAGATAGGTGTATTTTAATCCATCTAAATGTTGAACTTCATTTGCACCTGCATGTCAAAACTTTCTATTTTTTTAAAAACATCCAGTGTTATCGGTGAGTTAATTTAGGTGGCCATATATTGGAATTCATTTTGAAGAATTTATATCTGAAGATTGTAATATAAAGCGTCTGAAATTTATGTCTTGATAATTTTCAAAGTTTATAAGACAAATTCTCAGAACCTGTTATTTTAAGTATTGTGACAAATCTTTTCAGAAGAATTTCCAGTTTCCTAAAAAAAAAGTAATAATTAATTGTCAAAAGTAATACAGCTGATGATTATTTGTGAAACTTACCTTGGAGTAGGGGCGTCTCACTTACACTATTAGGTTTAAGGGGGGTGGGAACGTGAGCTTGAGTTATCACTTTTTATTCTTCAGGAAGACACAGTGCTTACACTTAAATGCCTGAAGCCCACACTTCTTATTCCTGTAGTATTTTATACAATAGTTAATCTAAAACATATACACACTTACTGTGTATAATGAGACTCAAAGCAGCGGGGTTTGGGGACTAAGATTCTGTCACTTTTAGGTCTTCCAGGGTAACGTTGTAATATTCCCCTACTAGGCTGGACCTAAGAGCCCATTATATACTCTTGTAATTACCAGTTTGTAACCCAAAAAATGTCATTGTAAACCACCCAAACCCACCCACACACACACACACACACACACACACACACACACATACACAAGATGGTGACTCTCAAATGAACATAATTAATGGTGCACTCAGTCATTGTTTTTCCCTAGCAAAGTTTTACTCCTAATGAAATGTAATTTTAAAATATATGTATAAAATTGTTCACTCACATGAGATGAAGACTCCATTTTAGTAACCTCAACATTGTTTTATTCTGTGTAACCCGGGTATAGGGTTATTCTCATTATTTTATTTACGGTTGTTATTATTATTCTAAGATGGGGATAATATTAACATAAATAATGTGCATTTAATGAATGCGGTTTATTTTTTGGGTTTGTTTCTTGTTTTTGAAATAAATAAGTATATTTCTTAAAGAGGAGTTTGTTTGTAATGTTGTTTGTAACACTAAACGTGTTTTTTGCCAGCATGTTTGTTAATTTAATTGATGACTGGTTGTTTATTTAGTTTATTCCTGCCTCTATGAGGGGATATGGGTTGTGATTGGATATAGGAGAGGGTGAAAAGATGGCTTATCTGAGAGAGAAGTCATAAGATCTACTTGTGTGGTTACGGAAAAGAAAGTTGTTGTTTTTTTTTTTAACCACTAACCTAGTGTGTTAAGTTCATCTCATTAGATGATGAGCATTTATAACACTGTTTATGTGAGTATTGCTTTTATTTTCTTTATGAGAGTTTAAATAACGTAGTTTGAACAAAGTTCGCTGCACAGCACAACATGAAGCTGTGTGAGTTTGTGAGATATCTATGTGAGAGAGAACTATGTGCATCGAAGAGTATCAGATGCAATGTAAGAGTTAATCCAGAGGGTACGTTTATTTGTGTGAGTAACTGTGAGTAAGTGACTCATAATGTAATTTAGTGATCTTTAATCGTCATTGGAGTTTGAGTAAACTACAGAAGTCCAGAAGAAGAAGATTTGCTGTTAATTCAGCGGACTGCTGAGAGTGGTTACGGAAGAGGCCATTTGTGGGTTAAGGCCATTCGCTCTCAAGCCACTAACAGGCCTGCAACGGGTGGGTGTGTGAGTGTGTGTGGGCCCACAAATACCTATTGATTGTTAACTTAATTCATTAGGGATTATTATTTTCATTTTGGAAGAGTTAAATTGTTATAAGTTTGAAGAATACCAATTTTCTTTATTTCCAAGTGCACTGATATATTGTGGAATATTGATTTCATTTATTCACTTAACACAATGTGATCTGATTAATAGTTGTTTGGGAATATTTAATGTGACATTTCTTTGCATTCTTGCATTTTATTTTTAATTTATTGTATTTTTAAAGGGACACCTTTATTATTTTTTGTCATTTTATTTAGTTTTATTTGTGATTAATAAATATAATTGTTGTATCTTTATTTTGTGTGTATTCACTCTAATGAATTTTGAAATCCAGGGATATGAAATGTCATGAAGCATTGTCTGTATATACACAGGGTTCATACGTTTTTCATTTTCAGTTTTAGTTTAATTTTCATGAATGTTTGTGCTGGGTGGATTCTTGCACTCTTAATATGATGTTGTACATAGGATAGGATTTGTCCATGCTGTGCTCATTAATGAGAACACACACTCCACTGATACAGATGCCCCAAGCAGGCATAAAACAAACTCCACATACTTGGCTAAGACTCCAAAGTTGATGATCTTACTCTCCAGCTCACTAAAAACATCCTTCCATCTCTCAGACATGGCTGTCTTGTTCGTGTTTCACTCAGTGATGCAATGTGTGACAATGTTTTTTGCGCAAGCTCACTCGTCAAAGAGTGTGGTTTCGTCAATCAAACGGAGAGCTGGGATTCTGGAGTAGAAGTGTTTGAGGCTGCTCTGAATGTCTTTCCACTCTGGTTTGTCTCTCAGTAGGGCCCGCTCAAGATTTTCTGTGTTCTCCTATGTGCGGCTCCAATTTTGGAGGTAATCCACCGATGCTGAATAAAATTTTCACACTGCACAAAACAAATCATCTGCTTGCATGTCACCAGCTTCAACCAGGGCATCCAACTGCTTTTTAATGTTAGAGGGTATGAATGATTCCACCAACCAGGCCTGCAAGACTTTTCTCAGGTAATGAATGTGCAAAGCCTCTTCTTTGGCTGATATGTAGTCTTGCTCTACTATATCCAGTGCATGGTTAAAAGTGGCTGTTTGCTTGAGTGCGAAGCCAATCCAAAGTTTAGTGCAAGGATTGCTGAAAATGTCTCTTAGAAGGCATTTTTCTTGAAAGTAACATTTTTTTTTTTAGTTTCGCAGCATTTGTTTGTAGTAGCGCTAGCTATTTCTTTTTTTTTCTGGAACAAAAAAAGACGTGACCGTCATTGGCGAGACTCTTCTTTTTTTTACGAAACTAAAAATGTTTTGACTTTCAATAGACCATATTGACAACACATGTTAAATAACTTGTCTTACCTCGAAAGATCTCCTCAGTTTTCAATTTGAAGCAGTAAGTCCAACACTGGATGTAATGGTCTGCACTTATATATAACACCTTTTTAACCCTAGCGGTATTCAAAGTGCTTTACACTGCGTCTCATTCAACCATTCACACACACATTCACATACCAATGACATGACAGCTGCCATGCAAGGCGCTAGCCATTGGGAGCAACTTGGGGTTCAGTGTCTTGCCCAATGACACTTCGGCATGTGTCATGTGGGCCTGGAATCGAACCAACAACCCTGCGATTAGTAGACAACCCACTCTACCACCTGAGCCACAGCCGCCCCAAATCTCTTGGGATATCCTCTCTGGCTTCGCCCAGGCAAATGAAGGATGATGATGATGATGAAGATACATTTATTATTCACGCCCAGTTACCCCTTAACCAATCATATGTGCTTTTAGCTTATATTTTCATGAGTATCTGGCAGTTTTCAGAAATAAAATCGGCGATTGGACAACGAAGATATTGAGACAGGAACCATGGTAATAATTGTTCACAATTTGAAATGCTCATGAGACATCATGATCATTTTCCTGTAAACAGCAGCTAAAAATATATTAAATATAACACTATCAAAATGCACAGTCTATTTTTGATAGTAAAGATTTATCTTACACAAATATTATTATAGCTTGATATAAACTTTAAAATATGTGTAGTGACTTGTGTAAGGCTAGGTGCCAACCCAGCACATGTCCACATGGAACAACAAGACTTCCAGAAAAACAACGCTCAAACTCGTTCACAATTAAAGTCTACACCTGAGAAAACAAAGACATCACTGTGTGAAAAACCCAGCTTCCTTCTTAACAAACATTTGACCACCTGAGACATCCTGTCATCCATGTTCTACCCCCACAAAGCTGTTCTCTCTCCACGTTTCCCCCAGAAAGCACACACAGATACACAAGATTTGGATATCTGAAACTTATGTTTTAAATCCTACCTGGCAAATAATTTGTTATTTGATTTATTCTGTATTCCTCCGAAATCATTTATATAATTACTGGAGCTTTAATATAGGAATAACCACCCTGGAGAAGCAGAGCAGGAGAAAGCCATTTAAAGAATTTCAGTTAATCATTTATATCATAACTGGAGCTTTAATATAGGAGAAACTGCCCTGGAGAAGCCAGGCAGGAGAAAGCCATTTAAATAATTTCAGTTTGAATATTGGAGCTTTAAATAGAGTAAACCATTCAGGAGAACCTGGAAGGAGAGTCAAGTAATTTAAAGACTCTGTTTGAATGATCAAAAGGACAATAAATAGAAGAGTAATTAATAACCTAAAAAAATATATATTAAAAGAATGATCAGTAAGTAATTACAGATTTAATCTAAATTAGAGATCAACTTAAAATTGGAGTCAGATAAAAAATAATAATGGAATCAATTTGTAAAGTGTAAATTAACAATAATTGCTTTACTTCAGCACTCAGAAAAGACAGAAAAATGCAGAGATCTTCAAAGGGCAATCTATTCTATCGAAGGGTTCCACTCCAGACTGATAGGTTTATGAGTGTGCCCTTCTTTTGCCTACCATTTTACACTTGTAGACACTTTTATAACTGAGAAATTGGTGATTAGGAATTTTAATCTTGTATTATCCATGTTGAAACTATTTTTCAGAGCAAATGTATCGAATCAGTTGTGTAAGAGTTTGTCTTTACATGAGTAAAGCAATGGGTGAATTCATGTTCTTGTTATAAATTGTTTTATTTAAGATATAAAACAGATGATTAAAACATGTACTTTTTCAAACAGGAATTTTAAGAGGTCTTTACACAAAGGATTGAAATTTTAATTTGATAAAGAAGGGAAAGAGATGATCGTGTGACGTTGTAAAGACACTTCTGATTGGCTCAAGAGACCTTTAGGGTGTGGCCACCTCAACAAAATCTCCCCTCCTAGGACAAACTCTCTCTTTTCTTCTCTCTTGGCTCTTGCTCTTCTCTTAGCCCTTCTTAGGCTGGATTTGCTTCTACACCCATCCACAATGTAGAGTTCAGGAAAACTCGGAATGCTAAGTTCTGAGAGGAGTTCTATTCTCTGCTCTATGACTCACACGCATTATGGGGTGTCAATAGTCTCCCTTGATCATTCCAGCACCGAACCATCTGGAATCCAAAAACATTGACGTACAAACAAACAAACAGAACTTTCTATGGACCCAGCCAAATAGCCAAAGAACCAAAGCAACACAACAAAACGCAAGTACACTTCCAGACTTTTCCTAGAAAGTTCTGATGTTTTATTTAAATATTTTGGGCAACCTGATTGCAAATTGAGGTATAATAAATGAAGAATTGATGGTTCTCGGGGCTTGGCCTATAGATTACATAAAGTTAAATTTTCTCCGTTACAGGTCCTTTCCATTCACCTTCAGTTACACCTCATTCACCAACCTGTTTTATGTTTGTCTATGTGTGTTAGTTTAGTTTTTATGTTGTAAATTTGAATAAAGTCTTGTTTGTATTCAAAGAGGATTTGACTGTTGTATAATATGGCAGCTGGGACTTGGTCAAGCGTCCGTCTGGAGAGAGAGAGAAATTGGTAAAGGCACTTGTACCTGAGCTAAATTATGTCTAACACCTCTCTCAAATTCAAGTGAGCATGGGGAGAGCGGCATATAAGCACCCATGCCACCAGAGGAGAGAGAGAGCCTGGCACGAGGAAATCCATAGTGACTGTGAAGCTGATGAGTTTTGTGAAGCTGTAAGCTGTGAAGCAGCCAATTAAAGATCAGGAGAAGCCCATTTCCCTGTGTCCTGCTGTGGATTCTTTCACATATACTTTGAAAAATAATCTCATCATTTGATTCTTAAAGCTTGAACAATATTTCAACATACAACCCCAAATCTGAAAAAGTGGGACAGTATGAAAAATGCTGATAAAACAAAAAGGAGTGATTTGTAAATTATATTCACCCTTTGCTTTATTGAAAGCACTACAACTAGACATTATATGTTTTTCCTTGTGAATTTCATTGGTTTTTGTACAGTAAATGTACAGTAATTTCAAATCAGATAATTGCAACACACCCCAAAAATGTTGAGACTGGAGCAAATTAAGACTAATAACAATTTGACGAGTTGAAATAACAAGGCGATGTGAAACAGGAGATGGTATACAGGTGAGGCAATCATGTTATAGTATATAAAAAGCCTCCAAAAACAGCTTAGTCCTTCAAGAGACCTTTCGAGACTTGTCAATTTGCCAACAGATGCTTCAGCAAATAATCCAGTACTTTGAAAACAATGTTCCCCAAAGATAAATTTGAAGGATTTTGGGCATTTCACCCTCAACAGTGCACAGTACAGTTAAAAGATTCAAGGAATCTGGTAAAAAAAAAATCTGTGGGTGCTAGATTGGCCTGCTTGCAGTCCTAACCTGTGTCCAATTGAGAATGTGTGGTGTATTTTGAAGCACACCATATGGCAACAAAGACCCCGTACAATTGTGCAGCTAAAGACCAACATAATGGATGATTGGGGGAAAATTCCACTTTCTAAACTTAACAAACTGTCTTCAGTGCCCAAATGCGTAACAAGTGTTATTAGAAGAAATTGTGATGTTTAACAGTGGTAAACACTCGACTGTCCCAACTTTTTTGGAGCATGTTGCAATCATCTGATTTGAAAAACAATGAAAATCTCAAGGAAAGACATCATATAATGTGTAGTTGTAGTGCTTTAAAAATAGCAAGAGGTGAATATAATTTACAAATCACTCCTTTTTGTTTTTATTAGCTTTTTTCATACTGTCCCAAATTCTTCGGAATTGGGGTTGTATTTGTGATATTATTTTCGATAGCCATGAGAATAGTATTACTCGGTGTGGCTAAGTAAGCAGATGTACATCTTAATTCTTTCAATATTCCCTGAATTAATCAGAATTTAATTCTTGAGCTAGAATGCCTTATATATAAATTGTGAGCAGACATAACAAGTCTGTTGTATTACGTATTTAATGGTGGAGAATTTGTTTCAGATTTCTAATCTGATCGTTTGTCATTTATCCTTCATATAATGGTGGTCGAGCACAGCCAAGATTCATAAACTAATTTACATATAATTTCTCACTTATTATTGTTGAGGAATGCTGGCAGTTGTAAATATACCCTGCTACAAAGTCGCTAATTTCCTACAGCTAACAAAGGGGTTATTTAAGTTTAAGCTAAGTTGTCTTAACTATTTGGTGCCAGATCACATTTTTGCCAGTGGTTTTAATATTGGTGGCGACTTTTACATTGGTTAAAGTTTAAGTATAGTTGTCAGTAGTGTTATAAGTCTCTTTCCTAAAAGTTGGCTGTGACTTAAGGCTGGAGTTCCCTTTTGATTATGGTTCACTCACATTGCATCGGCTGATGCAATGGGGAATTCCTCCGACAACCTATTGAAGCCCTTATGCCATAACGTCAATGGAGTTGGAACCCTGTCCACCTAGGCACTGTCAATCAAACGAGGAGGCAAGTGGGAGCTGTGAGGTTGAGCAGGAAGACGATGGGGAGGATCTCATGCTGGCACGAGATGGAGGGATAGGTCTTATCACTCGCAGGGTAAATAAATCAAACTCACAGCAGATGATGTTGCTGTCCCTTACCCCACGAGGGCGAGAAGCGCGCACACACCATTGAGTTAGTCCACATCATTGCACTGGTGGTTGAGGAGCTCCGCCTTGAGTGGTTGCCTCCTGTCGACCTGGAAAATTCTCATCCGAATGAATGATTCCTGCACACCGTATGCTGTCAAAAGGCTGTGGTTCGGAAAGCAGTGTCGTTCTTCCCTGGGGTTCATATGGAGCTTACTGACACCTGGTGCGCAATCTACTCTGCGTGCCCAGATGAGAAGGCTGCCTTCCTCAGGCATGTTTTAGCATCTTTGTACTGTGATGCAAATTGCACTTTCAGTCCCCAACAGGAAGAATCTCCCTGGCGGTCGAGGAGCTGGTCCTTGAGTGGTCGCCTCCTGTCAAGCTGGAAAATTCTTATCTGAATGAATCAGGGACGTCACTAGGATTGGAAGACAGGGGGGGCTTAGCCCCCAGGGTATTTGTAACTTGCGTTTGCAAAATCTTTGCACGCACATCTAGAGCTACACTTATGTCAACAACCAGTCAAGAAACCAAGATGTTAACAAGTAAAACGTGACAGACATATCCTCTTCTTCCATTTCTACTCTGTTAAAGAAAAGTTACTATAATGTTAGCTTTTAGACACATCAAAGCTGCATGGGGGAATTTACTTAGGCCAGACTTTGCTCCTGATGAGTTATTCTATAAGCAATGACTTAAATGTCTGTTCATGTTGTAACGGCCTTTAAAGCAGTTACTATGGTTTCATATTGTAGTATCACTACCATGCACCAGGGGGCTCTCTAGACTACTCCTCCTCTGTATAAAAGGCAGGGAGAAGTAGAGTTGGAGCATGTTTGGTTGGAGAGAAGCATGGCCTCCTCTTGTGCTAACCTTATGCGTAGAGTCCGGGTTGAGAAACTGTTGTTTTAAGCTCATCTAAAAGGACTTCTCGTACATCACTAAGCCAATGTGGTTCTCTGTTTTATTCTACTGGGTTGGGACATCGTCTATTTTCTGCTGTACTGCTTTGTATAAGGATATACTGAGTTATGCCAATATCATCATTGGATAAACTGAATCGACTGATAACAGGGATGTTTGGGTGCTGCAAGGATATAGTTACTGCAACATACTTTAAACTGAAGCCTGAATGGATTGAAGCTTGGATTTGATGATCTAATGGACTGTTTACTCCTTTCTTGTTTAACGAACCATCTTCTTCATATGACCACCTATCTTCATATAGAAACTTGTCTGTTTAATGACCATGTGTGGAATATTTATATAAACATTACTGCTACTACTTCTGTGTTTGGACTTATGGTTTGAGTGTTAAGAGAGTCCTCTCCCTTATAAATTTATGTATGATACGCCCTTCTGAGACTTAACAGTTGGAACGGTCACAATGTAAATGTATGATAAAGTAATAGCATACTATATCTAATTCCTCTGTATATAAGATAAGTTGTCCACAGAATGCTATTTAATTACTCTAATTACTGTAACTGCGCTGTGGATTGGTTCAAGTGGAGTGTAATTTCGCTGTGTAGTTTGGCTTGCATACAGTTTAACCCAAGAACCAGAATTTTAAGGTCATAGTGAAATTTGACAACACAGGTTTGAGCGTTTCTCAATTAAAGATGATTTATTCTGCCAAATGATGTATATACACTGTATGATATAAATTAACAACAAAAAGGCAGTATTCAAATAAAGGAAAATTAAGAATGAAATCATTTTCAAAACCACAGTCAACAGTTACTTTTTGTTTATTGTCTACTTCATTGGTGGAAGCATCAAAAAGGGTTGCTTTCATTTTAGTTTCACATGTGTATCTGTGGGCATTTGCTCATCTTTAGCCTATTTAGGTAACATCTACGTATTTATTTAATTTATCACAGCCAATGAATGCAGAAAGTTAAATTGATATAGCTAGCATATATAATAAATATAATGAAATAATATAGTTTAGGCTATGCATAGTGCCTAGACCTGCCAACAAATGCTTATTGTTAGAAGAAAACAAAACAATCCTTAGACCTATAGACCATTACTGACCTCAATCACACCGGCTCCCTCAGAATCAACTGACCTGCCAATCTCCTGCGGCTGCTTCTCTTTCTCTCTGCTAAAATATCTTCGAATATCCATCTTATCTGCTCAATGAATTGAAGGATACAACGGTAATAGCATTAACATGTTGTGATTAGCTTGCTAAGTTAACCATTTCTTGTATTTTGCTTGTTCACTCTAGCTAGACTACAGTTTTCCATAGCAAACCAAAATATCCCCTTTCCTTTACCTCAAGAAAACGTAGCTAAAGGTAAGCAGGTAATTAAAAACAACTTACAATTTCACTCTGTATCACAACACTTACCAATCTTCCTTTCACCATTAGCGTGAGTATCGGTGTGTGTGGGCGGGAGGGTGCATAGCGAGTTCAACTTCAGGCCAAACTAGAGTAACGACGAGACGAGATGAATCCTCCAGTTACTTGCAGCGCTCCGGTCTGCAACGCTCTGAAAGCTGCCACAGTTCACACCAATGCAACGAGACGGTGCGGTGCATCATCTTGATAGCACAACGACTCTTTGTACTTCTGTCCAAATTCCGACTTTTCAGCTATTTTTTGTAGCTGGATATATATCATTTGTTGTGTCTAATTCTAAATATGAATGAGGATACGGTTATTGATAAATCAAATTGTTATTGTTGTTCTTATTATCATTTAGGGGGGCTTAGGAACATTTTGGGGTAGCTTCAGCCCCCCTAAAATAGGCCTAACGACGTCCCTGGAATGAATGATTCCTGCACACCATACGTCGTCAAGATGCCATGGTTCGGAAAGTAGTGTCGTTCTTTCCTGGGGTTCATATGGAGCTTACTGGGACCTGGTGCGCGACCTACTCTGCGTTTTCAGATCGGAGGGGCTGCTGTCCTCAGGCATAATTTAGCGTCTTTGTACTATGATGCAAATTGCACTTTCAATCCTCAATGGGAAGAATCCCCCTGGAAGTATAGCATTTATAGGAATTGCAATGCTTCCTTGCATTGCTTGAATAGCTTGCATTGATGGGTGATTGATGTCTATTGTTTGCTCATTCAAGCCTTTACACTACACTTTACACTTTAGTGCTGTGCATGGATGCATGACGCACTCTGAGCAAGAAGCTCCCGTCTGATATGAGCCAGTTATCTGTGCCCGTTATACGTATTCTGTGCATCTCAGATTAATATCAACCCATACTCCACACAAATTGCTCCTGTCTTTTAAATATCAGCTCCCCTCAACACACGCGTGAAACTTGGTGCCCACCCATGCATTAAGTGGTCACATGGCATGCGTTACAGAGCATTTCTCAGTGTGTTAAAAAAAAAAAAAGGTAGTGTACCGTGCAGGACACGCCCATTCTGAGCTCCGATGTAGTAAATCTCCTTGTGAGAGATGCAGTAGGAGTCGTTCCCATGCTGTTCACAGAGAGAATGGCACAGCCGTTATTTTCTTATCAAAACTCAGAAAGACAGTATCCTCCGGACTATCTGCATCAGTGACAGTTGAATTGAGCCATCTTTGGGTTCTGTTCATAAGGATCACATACAATAAATTTTCTCTTTTATGTTTGCAAGTTCATAAACCATAAAAATGCATATCTTAGTGTACATATTAACTTTGGTTCAGGCCATTCTAGAGAATTTGCTTTGCTTCCCCATTTCACACACTGTACACAACCGCTTCCCAATGGTGAGTGGCACGCTATCACTATTAGTGTCAAATATAAAGCACCCGCTATCCTGTTACATGAATGCATGGCATGTCAGATTGGGTGCTAAAATAGATTGAACATGGATTTTCGATCCAGTTTGCATGCAGACCTTCAATGTCCTTGTCCTTTTGTCCTTGATGTCACGGTACGTGCCTGCATTATGTGCAGAAATTCACAATGTCCTTGCAAAATAAGCGATAGAGTTTGTTCCGAGCTGCCAAGCCCTCAAAGGGATTTACATCCACTACATTTTTTTTCAAAGATGGTTTTTAGACAGATTTTAGATCTTACACAAACCACGTGCTTGCAAATCACTCGTTCAAAATGCTAACTCAAAAACAGATCTTATCGCACGTCCATCATCAGGACTGGTTTGCATCAATAGATCTAAAGAATGCATACTTTCATGTACAAATCACACCACAGGCGGTTTTTGAGATTCGCGTTCAAGGGAATGGCATATCAAAGTCCTGCCTTTTGGCTTACCTCTGGCTCCCCACACGGTCACGAAGTGTATCGATGTGGCACTCGCCTCATTGAAACTATGCGGCATACATATTTTAAATTACCTCAAAGACTCGTTGCTACTAGCCAGTTCAGAGTCACTGCTGAGCAAGCACAGAGAATTTTTTACTAAGGCATTTGAACAGCCTAGGTCTCAAAGTCAACTGGGTGAAAGGCACACTTTCATCCAGCCAGCATATCCCTTTCTGGGAGTCCGGATTGACTCTATGAATATGCATGCACATGTCACGAACAAGCACATAAAAACATTCTGCAGTCCCTGTATCAGTTCCAAACTAGAAAAAGAGTTCCCCCTGAAATCATTTCAGAAAGAGTTGGGGCTTATGGCTGCGGCAGCTTCCATAATAAATTTAGGGCTCTTACACATGAGACCTCTACAGTATTGGCTAAAGCTCTGTGTACCACCACACTCATGGCGCTAGGGGCTTATGCGCATTGCTCTCTTGCTGCTAAAGCACCTTGGACAGCTCCAACCTTTTTCCAACAGGGAGTCACGTTGGGTTAGGTTCTCAGGCAGAAGGTGGTGACTACAGATGTGTCAAACACAGGTTGGTGCTCTGTGCGACAGACGCTTGATGCTTTGGCACTTAAACGGGTGTAAAACGGGCATATCAGCCACCTGGAGCTACTAGCTGTCTTTATAGTCCTGGAGGATTTTCTTTCCAACATAATGAACCACCATGTGCTGATTCGTTTGGACAACATGACAGTAGTGGTTCAGAAAAGCAGAAGTCAAGCTGTTCACCTCCGCAAAATGACACATTGACTTCTATGGTACTCCATGTCAAAAGCACTATAAGGGGTGGTTGCCATGGCCCATTTACCCAGTACACCTCCTCCACTCTGTCATTTGCAAAGGAAGATAATGGAAATGATAATTCAAAATGACCCAATCAGCCATGGTTTCCGTTGATGTTAGAGTTACTGGATGGGCCACCTTGGAAAATACAGCTGAGGAGAGATCTCCTCTCTCATGCACAGGGCATGATTTGGAATCCCAAACTGGAGCTTTGGAACCTGTATGTTCAGCCACTGAACGGAACTCACCAACAATGCTGCCACTGTCCCAACTTGGGGATTTCAACTCGGTGTTAATGGTGCTCACAGGCCTCCGTTCAAGCCTTTAGAATCTGCTGAACAATGTGTGCTCTCTTTAAAGGTCGCACTACTTTTGGCTTTGGCTTCAGCTAAACGTGTAGGTGAAATGCAGTCCCTGTCTGTTGACAGCTCATGTATGGAGTTTGGACCAAAGCTTTCAAAAAGCTACCCTCAAGCCTAGAAAATGTTATGTGCCTAAAGTGTTATCCAGAACTTTTAGAGCTCATGTAGTGCATTTATTAGCTTTCTTTACCCCTCCATTTAATATGGATGAGGAGCGTACAATTAACTTGTATGCCCTGTTTGGGCATTAAACATTTATGTGGAGTGTTCACTCCAGTTCAGATTGTCAGATCAGCTCTTTGTATGTTATGGAGGATCTCTCTCTTCATGGGTTCTCTCTTTCTAAGATAATTATTTTACAGTTGAGCTCAAGCTCCCCTATATCCATTTTAATATGTAGGAGCTATAAGTTGTAAAGACAACTGCCGATTGACTGGCCGTTGTAAAATATTTTTTCCATTAAGCAACAAGCACTTCATATAAGCCCCTCCTTCCCAACTGGCTGCTTTGAAAAGGGTTGCTATCACAAATGCCACCGCTGGTTGGCTGGTGTAAAATATTCTGTCCAATTAGCAACAGCCTCTTCCTATAAAGCCCCTCCTTCCGAATTGGCTGTTGTGAAAGAGGTTTTCATCGGAAATGCAACCACCCATTGACTGGCCGATTGTTAAATTTTGTCCCAGAAGTCCCACAAGCACTCCTTATAAGCCTTTCCTTCCCAACTGGCTGTTGTGAAGGGATTTATCATATTGTTGGGGTGAGGCAAGAAATCTACAAATGAGAGGACCTTGGTGAAACAGGGTGGACCTCTATTCTGTGTCTAATTTCATTATGAATATAATGAAGCACGCCCCTTTCTTTATGACTTTGACTTTATGAGTCATTATTCGCCAAAAAGAGCCCATCAGCATGGGCCTGTTACGATTCTCTGTTGTTTTGCCCCTGTCATCAGTTTCCCATGGACTACACTTCCCATGATTCCCTGCCCTGATCACTTCCAGCTGTTCCCCATTGTTTTCACCTGTCTTTCATTAACTCATTACCCATTGTGTGTTTAATGCCCTGTTTTCTGTTCACCTTTGTTGGTTGTTAATGTTTCTCCCCTGTTCATTCTGTTTGTTTTCATTTGTTTTTGCTTCCTGGTTTCCTGGCTTGCCCTGTTTTTGTGTTCATCCTGTTTTGTATTTAGTTTTATGCTTATTAAAATAGCTGCTCTCCTGCCCTGGTGACCTCCCTCATTGCTACACCAGCCAATGGGTGGAGAGTGCAGCTTGCAATGGGTGGAGAGTGCAGTTACACAATGAAAAATGAAATGGCCAAAGAAATAAATACAATAAATTAAAATAAGAGATACTGCATTAAACATTATTATTACACTTTTCAGTCCTTTTCACAGATGTTGGCTGTGTTTCCCAAAGCACTAAGAAGAACGTTAGAAGCATTTAAGTAGTACTTAATCTCTATGGTGCATGTCCCAAAAGCATCGTTATATACTCTTAAGTCCATTAAGTGCAACTTAAATGTATCTTTCTCACATCTTTAACAGTTTATAAGAGACATTTAATAAATTATATTAATATGTTTTGATAATTGGAAAGCCATTGTACACTGATTTAAAGGATACAAATTTTGGGATTTGGATTTGGATAAATTTCATTGAATTCAATTGGCAGTCTATGCATGCAACGTGATAGATTTATCTTTATACCTAAGTTAGACCTAAATGTATATAACGTAAAATATAACGTTTTATTGGCCTTATTTGATAATAATAACTTTGATAGCAATACAAAGATTATCTTATTAAACAGATTTCTTTAGACATATGTGAATAAAGTGACCCTGCAGTTTAAAGCTTAAGTAAATATGCCTAAATAAATAAATTATATACGTTTATCAGTTGGAGGTTAGAGTGTGTAATGAGAAATTCCCTGGACATATTTTCCAAAGTAATCAGCACCTTTGGACTGGATAGCTTCCGTAACCGAAGCTCTTAAGTTCAACTTTATAATGAGCAATCTACGTGCTGTTTGGGAAACAGGCGTTACTCCATCATAAAATAACGATCAATGTCAGTTAAGATGATGCGTCTGAAGCTGGCATTTATATATACACATATTTTTCCTATAATTAAATTAACTCCCTCCCGCTCTGACCTTGTAGGGGTTAATCACACATTCATTCACTTAACTTATACTTATTCGTCACTGCCCCACACGGGCCATGTCACCCTGTGAGTATTTATATTGGGTGAACCCTCTGTGGGGTTTCAAGTTACGTCATTGTAAAGGTATTAATGGAAAGGAGGAGGCAAGAACCAGCATGACATCCATCCATCCATCCATCGTCAACCGCTTATCCTGTACAGGGTCGCAGGGGGCTGGAGCCTATCCCAGCTAACATTGGGCGAAAGTCGGGGTACACCCTGGACAGGTCGCAGTCCATCGCAGGGATGCACATATACAGACAACCACTCACACTCACATCCACACCTAGGGCAATTTTTTGGGAGACATCAATTAACCTAGCCTGCATGTCTTTGGATGGTGGGAGGAAGCCAGTGCACCCGGAGAGAACCCACTCAGACACGGGGAGAACATACAAACTCCACACAGAAAGGCCAGGGCAACCGGGGTTTGAACCTCTCCCTCCCTCCCTCCCATTTATCCCTCTCCGAGGCTTGATAAGCCTGATTAGGGGCTGGGTGTGTGGAATCACAGCTACAGTTTCACATGTGACCTCGGTTCCTTGAGATCTAGGAACAAGAATTTGTGTAAACTGGCCACACTAATGTCTCAGAGTTTTCAAGTGATGGGAGATAGGCTATGTGCTTCATCTCTCAGTAAATTTTACTGAAAAAATTCTGAAGAAATTATGTTTGAGCACTCGCTAATATAGGCTTATTGACAGCCTAGGTGATTCAAGCACCATTGCCAATCAGCGGATTAGCATTATGGCATAAGGGCTTCAATAGGTTGTCGGAGAAGGAATTCCCCATAGCATCAGCTGATGCAATGTCTTGTCCCATACATCTCAGGGAACCGAGGTTACATGTGTAACTGAGAAATTTTCAAACTGGGGTCCTGGAAACTCCAAGGGGTTGCTAGGGGTTCTGCTGAATATTCGAGAGAAAATACAAGATATTACAAAATATATAACCATAAAAAACAAATCTTTAAATAGGTTTGTGAGGGGAAAATATGTCAAAGTTTTCATCTCTCCTTCCTTGCAAAGTATATATGTTTATATATTGCAATGAATATATACATATGTACAGGTATATTGTATATTTCTATGGATTGTTTCATTGTCACTGTTGTTCTTTGCTTGCACACTGGTTATAATAAATATTTCATGTAATGCTGCTTTGAATTTGGAACAATAGTTAGCGTTAAAGATAATAAATATTTCCACACTAATTTACCAATAATAACTATTTCTCAGTTGACATTTTAATAAAATGTTTTGGCCACAGTACAATAACAAATAAAAGCTTATTATTTAATAATTAAAAATTATATAAAAAAAAAAACATGTTTTCTTAATATCATGTCTATTTTTTTCAAATAGTATCAATGTGTCGGTGTACAAGTTAAATTATAATGTAGCTGCCTTTATATTTTAGGAAGGGGGACCTCGCAAGGGTGACAAATTGGGGGTTCTTGGTACATCAAATGCATGATGTCTACTGGTTGTCCAATTCATTGTGAAACTGTGTTTTCTTAATGGCTCAGGTCACAATAAAGGACTTAAAATGCATGGGCCATGTAACTTGTAACTTATAGAGTACATAAGAACAACATAAACAAAGGACTATATGAAGGTAGATAGTCAATATTAGAAATATAGTCTACTATCAAAGCTCTCTTTCGAGATCTGTACATGCGGCATAATTAAAACAGCACACTACTCTCTCTATATCTACCTTCACTTCGCTCAGCCACAATCCTTTTTAGGAATGTATTTGTCGCCATCTAGTGGTACAATGCTCGAAACACATTGAAAAGTGGGTTGATCCAAACGGCATAAGTGTCATGATGTCAGACGCACAAAAGCGTCACTGTATTTTCTCATCGCAGGTGCAGGCCATTACGAAGTACGTACTTAGGTAACATCTCATTTAGTTCACATTAATTAATAAAGTTAATGTTCAACGCGTATCTTATTTATGTTGTTTTAGTGTACATATTTTTATGGCTAGCTAGTCGTGCTTTCTACAGGTTAGATTGTAGCAGCTCGTCTTGCAGATGTCAGACGTATTAAGTGATTCTTGTTCTGGTTAGGAATATTGCCGTAACGAGAACAGATTAGCAAAACTCTATCGATCACTTTTGTTTTACTAGAAGAAGAAAAAACTGGTGTTATGGTTGAACTGGTTTTCATGTTAACTTGTGATCTTCTTCCGTATACACCACCAGATCGGCCGCAGATTCGACGATTCAGAAAATCATGTTTCTGACTTAATATTTTGATCTCCATTAAATGTAAATTTACCACATGGTGCTGGCATCACTACAGATGCGCAAAAATACGCAAGAAGTACGCAAGAAATAAATAACCGAGGTAGGTCATCAATGATATGATCAGCATGACACTATAGTACACTTTTTTTAATTTGAGCTAATTGACATCGACAATATATGGGGGCATCTTTGTGTTCACATGCGTGTGTGTTAGGTGTAAAATTGGGCATATAATCAAGCAATTTGTCCATGTTAACTTGTGCCTCAGTTTACAACATAATGGTCTTGTTCGATTACGAAATTGTTGAAATATGAAACGTCATTTTCTTGTCGAAACGCTACACGTAAATATTATGTGATATCATAAAATCAATCAGTAATTGAATGAACAACTATATCTATGAATGTATTCAGATAAATATCGACACATCCTCAATTACCCGCTGCTCATATGTTGAACGTCACCACAATCCCGTCAGAGATTTGAAAGCTCATCCGATTATAAAATTAATGAACCCCTCTATTTGGAGTTTAAATAGTTATAGTCTGCAGTCTGTTTGTTTATTACAGTTAGTTATACTATTAGACACAATAACCTATTACATGCCAACATGACAAACCATTTCATCAAACGCTGAAATGACAGTGAAGTAAACAATTTGACCACTTGTTGGCTACTTTACATCTTATGATGTTGATCTACATTAATGTCACTATTTAGACCCAAGCCAAACTCAGTATGACTTTATTAATGTTGTTACTTTATTAGTAATGTTGAATAATATTTGGGTGTAGCGTTTCAATGAGAATCTTATGTTTATATTTCAAACAATATCATAATCGGACAAGACCATCAGCTTGTAAATTGAGGCACAAATTAACATGGACACACTGCTGGATCATATGCCCCATTTCACACCGAACACATGTAACCAGTCCTACTCGACCCGCTCTGAATGGAACTCGAACCGGCATCTCTGACATGGGATGCGGGGGGGCGCTAACAAGGAGTCTAAAGGCTACAGCCTCTAGCGCACCCCTTTAGGCCAGGGAAGTGAGGTTTACATACTGCACAGCTACCTACCAGCTGGCCCCTGTTACACTCACCCCCCTAAACCTCACTCTCTTCCGGGTCACGGCACCACTGATGCCAGCATCATGCAGTAAGTTTACATTTAATGGAGATGAAAATATTGAGTCAGAAGCATGATTTTCGGAATCTGCTGCCGATCTGTTGTAAAATGGAAGAAGGTCACCAGTTACTATGAAAACCAGTTGAACCGTAACACCGGAATCTGTTAGCCAATTTAGCTTATCTACACTCATGCTATGCACTTAATAATAATTGAGGCTGAATTCAGACTTCTTGTCTATCGTTACCATCTATAAAACCCTTTTAACATGAGTTTTGCACCCTCCAGTGCTGGTTAAATCAAATAAGTTTTCGGTTATTACAAATATACAGTCATGCTAAATAAAACGAACAGTTGGATGTTTCGCTCTATCCTCTAAAAAGCAAAGTCTCAGCAATGTCACTAAATTCCACATGCTCTCCCAATCTATACATCATGTAAATCCTGTTCTTTGGTAAATCTATTTCTTTATTTTTCAGGATGACTTTGGGAGCAGTTGCCTCAGTGATCCTCGCCATAGTAGGAGCTGCTGTATTTTCTGCTCTTCTTAAGATTGAAGAAGGACATGTGGGTGTTTACTATAGGTCAGTTGCTCAAGATTTTCCAATAAAATGCTTCCAGAAGCAAAAACCAAGCTGATGCTAAGAATGCTTCTCTTCTATTAGGGGTGGAGCTTTGCTGACTGCCACCAGCGGTCCTGGATTTCATCTGATGCTTCCGTTTATTACAACATTTAAGTCTGTACAGGTGAAAGACAGACTAACAAAGAGCAGTATAGCCAAACTTAAAGTTTTCTGTATCTTACAGGATCTCTTTTCTTGCAGACAACCTTACAAACAGATGAAGTAAAGAATGTTCCATGTGGCACAAGGTAATGTTTATTGTTAATTTATCAGATCTTCTAAAGACTAAAGGTGTGGTGACAATACTTTGTGTTGCTTACATTTTCTTTCATACGCATGCAAACACTTTTGCGACATGATAATGAAGCTAACACCTGAAAATCATTTTAAAAATCAGCTAGTGGGACACCACCTTCAACTATTTCTGGACAGTACTCACTCATTCATTACATAAAAGATGCTCATTTGTCACCACCTACTGGCATACATATGCAATCTCCAGAAATGGTCACTGAACCAATCACTGAATGAAATCAAAATGAATAATTAATCAAAATCCCCACAACCATTTAGAAAGCCACAAACAAGAAGGAGAGTGATACAATTCTTTTTTTAAGTATCAAAATCTAAATCCCTGTTCACAACCCATTTTAATTTTGAAATGTGACATCATTGTATTTCTGAGTGTGATAGGGATTCAATGAGGAAAGTCTTGATTTTATCCATCAGGAATTGATTGGATTGTGAGAAGTGGGTGTTCTATACCAACATGTAGCCAGATCTGAATACAAGTTTGCAAATAAATAAATAAAAATGGGCTAAATAGCTATAAGGCTGTTGGGTCGAATTTGATTTAATGCTCACTAATGTTTGGTAGTGCTGGTCATCTCTGAGATAAGTGCCGTTGCTTTCTTTCTGAAGTCAGGGCAACCCCACATGAAATTTACTTCTTCAGTTCTTTTTTGTATTGGTTTTCACACTCATTAATTTATGGCATTTTTTTGGCTTGCAGCGGAGGTGTAATGATCTACTTTGATCGCATTGAGGTGATGAACTACCTTATTCCTTCAGCAGGTAAAATGGCTTTGTTCTTATTTACAGTTGTCTAGTGTAGAACTGTGAAAGT
This sequence comes from Moxostoma hubbsi, assembly GCA_032164185.1. Taxonomy (NCBI): domain Eukaryota; kingdom Metazoa; phylum Chordata; class Actinopteri; order Cypriniformes; family Catostomidae; genus Moxostoma; species Moxostoma hubbsi. The sequence continues at coordinate 26,155,655 of JAVLUX010000008.1, forward strand.
TATTTTTATTTTTTTTATCTGCCCTGTTCATCTCATCAGTTCCATTTCCTTTCTTACATAATCTTCCCCTCTACTGCAGTGTATGACATTGTAAGAAACTTCACTGCCGACTACGACAAAGCCCTGATTTTCAACAAAGTTCACCATGAGTTGAATCAGTTCTGTAGTGTGCACTCACTTCAGGAGGTCTACATAGGTTTATTCGGTAAGTTTTGATCCAGCCACAGACATATTGATGCCAAATTTGATGATTTAGAAACTCGTAAGCTTGTTAAGATTTTCTTGCTTTAAAACCCATAGTGCTTTTTCTGTAGCTCTCTTGTAGGGCTGGGCGATATGGCCAAAATTATTATCATGATAAACTTTTTCATATTTTTCGGTATAGATATTTATCACGATATACATTTACACATTGCACTTTCTTTTTTTTTTATTTCCAAGTTGAAGGAAGATTTTATTGTAAACCGTCAAAATAGTCTATACAAAACTGCACAGGGGGTCCAGAGATGGCCAAAGCACTGGGGTCTGTGGGATCTTTTACCAATTTTACCGTCTTTTACCGCTTATCAATTGAAAATGAATGTTAAAAGATCATCTGTTTGTTCTGAAGCATAGTGACAGCAGTCCGGTATTTGTTGGAATATTTTTACATTAAAATGAAATATTTTTTAATATTTCTTTAGATTCAGATACCCAAGTATAGACGCCCTTGTGACTGTGGAATGATGCTGAATGTGGGTTCAGGGGTGTCTCAAGAGAAAATGTAGAAAATGTTTTTTATGTATGTAAAAAACATTTGTATATTTTCATTAAAGTGAGAGACTAGTCTACCAACTAGTAATTTTAGTGCGCGTTGCGAGCACCAGTGTTGTGAGTAATTCCTATGAAAGCGTCATGCTCGCAAGGTGGATCATAGGATTGGCAGCGGTGCGGAGCAATCTCTCTCCTAGTGCTGTGAGCGCCATTGAGCGGATTTCATCCGCCCAAGTGGAAACGCAGCCTGAGAAAGCCGAACTGTTTGTGTTTTAGCGACACGCAGTAAATATCGAAAATTCCTCAAAAGCTTATCGTGGATTTTCTTTATCATGATATATACCGATATCGTTTTATCGCCCAGCCCTACTCTTATTAATTAATTTCAGAAATTTTCCTTATAAGTTAAACTCTATTGACAGCATTCTATGCCTTGTGCAATGGATCAGAGTATTCCTCTGTAAGTGTGGGAATCTAAGCAACAAATGTATTTTCTTTGGCAAGAGCTTGACTCATATTAAACTTTGAACATTTCTTTAATTATTATTTGTGTAGATCTATTCAGAGGAGTGCCATTTTTAATATGGATATATTATTTTAAGGCTATGAGGCATAAACTTACAGTATTTTCAATTACATGCATTGTATAATACTGTATAAATGTCCTAGATAATATCTAACTTTCTCAAGAGTTTTTCATCTACTGTAAATTTTAACCCTCACAGTCTTGTTTCCATACCCATAAAAAATTAAATATGGTGTCACTCCGACTAAGATCTATGGTATAGTTGTTACAGTTAGGGTTGGGTAAAAATATATATTTTCGAATGCATGGCGATGTTTATTTGAAGAATTTTTATATTGATTCTTAAATCCCAAGATTAATCTTTTACTCTATTTGCAACCGTCCACTACATGAGATGAACTCACTCGCATATGCAACCAAATGTCGTGCTTTGTGACAAATGTTTATATTTGGCAACTGGCTGGTATATGTTCAGATTTCACTTACCAGTGATTTGTGTAGTATTGTGGTGGAGTATTCAGCAGCGAGATCCTTTCACTGTGTGTTGAGAGTAAAAGTTGTTTTGTTTAATGTGTGTCCAAAAACGGAATCTACGCAACCCATTTGTCATTGAATAATGTCTTTTAATACCCTTGATGTTTTCTATTGGAAGTTGTTGATCAAAAACTACAATAAATAAAAATGTAATTCTAATCATGCTGAGCACAGATGAGATAAATCCACCAGAGTCCTCTCTTGTGAACATGCGCTCATCTACATCTCATCTATGCTCTTAAAATTAATGCCAGTTTTGTTAAAGAGACAGTACTGGTTTTAGCACGAGTTCAGCAAATCATTGTAAATACTTGTAAATATTTCAAATTAATGTAATTTTGTTTTATTGAGGATTGAGGCGAGTCACTACGCCACAATGAGGGGGAGAAAATCTGAAAAAAAAAGGCAAAATGTGACCAAAATGATGAAAAACTAATAAAATATAATTTGTTTCTTTCATATGTCAGCAAAAGAGACATTATATCTGAAATATACTCATATGAATCAATTTTGAATCAAAACAAACCAAGAGCTTGTCAATCGGAATTGAATCGAATCTGGAAATCTGTATCAATACCCAGTTCTAGTTACAATATACAGTATGTACTATTAGAACTGCTGTAACAAGTTTAAAATGCACTTTTTAAAAATATATGTTGATTAAACTGTACCTAAACCATGTAGTCCAAACCTCATTGACAGACTAAACCAGACCTAGCAACACTTATCATGAAATATCTTCCTCTTGGTTTTTTCGTAGTACTTTATCTTTTTCTGCCTGCTGAAAATGAATGTTATGTCCAAGGATGCAGCCATATATTGGTAGGAACAAAAAAATAAATGCAAAATGCAAGAAGTGGTCATTAAAAACGTCTATGATGCTTTCAGCCCTAGTGATCATGATACTACAAAAATGTATTTCCAGAGAAGGGTTGCATAATTTTTCATTAGAAAATATTATTCTTTCAGATAACTCACTTCTTTGGCATAATGAATCTTCATACAGCAGTTCATTTACATTTTCTTGACATCCATAAATGCTTTTTTGTGAGTTTTGCCATGTGAAAATCAGATCACTTTAGATTTCATACTTAAATGAGCTGTTGTTTTATATGCACATAGTACATTGTGATTTAGTCTAATTGATGAGTTCAGCCTATATTGACACATTTACCTCTTTTTTTTTTTTTCTTTCTTTCTTTTTTTAGATCAAATACATGAAAATCTAAAGCTAACCCTGCAGCAGGAACTGACCAGCATCGCACCTGGCCTCATCATTCAGGTGGGATTCAGCAGATATTGTCAATCCATTCGTAATTTTTCCCTTCCATTCTAGTCAATATCAATCTGTATAATACATAAGTGATAAGTAGGGCTTAGCAAAACAGAAAAATAAATTTTGGAAAAATAACCTTTGTTTTTTTATTATTAACTACTGTATAAAAACCACAAAAGACACTTTCTCTGAAACTGAAACTAAACTGAATATGACCTCTTTGTGTATATGTTGATGTGTCTTTCTCATGCTATATTTAGGTTTGGTTTAGTAGGATTATAGTTTTGATCAAATCCATCTGGTGCTGAACAATCAAGCTCAGAGTTTTTCAGGACATAAAGCAAAGCCCTTAAAAAACCCAGCCCATTAAAAAATATGAATACATCTCTTACTTTATTCCTTCTCTCCCTCATATGCAGGCAGTACGTGTTACCAAACCAAACATTCCAGAAAGCATTCGCAGGAACTATGAACTAACGTGAGTTAATGAGCTCACTTTGCAATAGGCCTGTTGAAGCAAAATACAAGTAATTGCCGTTTTAAATGAAAGTTCACCCAAAAATCTAAATTCTGTCATTATTTACTCACCATTATTTTGTTCTAAACTAATAGGACTTTCCTTCTTTAGAACACTGTGTGTATGTTAGTGAATTTCAAATATTTGTAAATATGGGGCGTGTGCACGTTTAGTCACAATTACCCTAATCCACGACCATTGAAAATATCATGAAGGCACCAGACTTGCTAGAAAATGCTTTTAGCATCTTTGCGGAAAAGTAATGAAAACGTTATTATGAATAAAGTGCTTTCACTTCATAAAATTTAGATTTAGCAAACACAATTGCGTCTCAAAGAAAGTGAGGAACTTGCTGTCATCACTTGTTTTTGCAGTCATCAGAGGCTCTTTTTTTTTAATCAAACATTTCAAGAGGTCAATAAAAATCGCATGAAGCTTAGGTGTAAAACATGTTCAGAACACGCCAGCAGGAGTATGTCCACCACCATTAACGTTCTCTCAATCTATTGACCAAAATGCTGTAAACTATGAAAGATATGTGTAACGGAGTAGAAGGGAAAGGAAGAGGCGAGTACCAGCTTAACAATATAAATAATCATTTAATAATTGACTTAAAGCAAAAGACATATAACATAAACGCATACAGGGCAGCTGCCTGTAGCTCTCTCTTTGCCGTACTACCACCTTCAGCCGTCTTTATCCCTCTCGTGGGCTTGAATGGCCTGATTAGGGGCTAGAATAGCCTGATTGCCGGCAGGTCTTCCCCGCATTCTCGGACCTGGGAGGAAGACAAGGGGAGGGAAAAACGTTTTTCCCGCTCCAGGCAGTCGGCAGTGAGCCCCTCCTCACTTGTGGGTGCCAGTGTTATCTTTGACCCTGCTGCATTTTAGCGGCCTGTAGGGGTCTCCTCCGCCCCTTGCAGCGGCCTGACCACTGTAAGCTGTCAGTAGGGTTGACCCTCCTCCCCTCGTGGCCGGCGGATATTCCCCCACTTTTGGGTGGCCGGGCTCCTCAGTCCCGGTCGATGGCTGCGGCTGCTCCTTTGGGGTAGATGGTAGGGGCGAGGACTCTACTACGGCGCATCCCTCCTCCTTCCTGGGTTTCGGCATCACTGTAATTGTGTAAAAGGGAAAGGAGGCGGCGAGAACCGGCTTGACAATATAAATAATAATTTAATAATTAACTTAAAGCACAAGACATATAACACAAACACCTAGAGGACAGATGCCTGTTGCTCTCTCTCTGCTGAACTTCCACCTCCGGCCACCTTTATCCCTCTCGTGGGCTTGATTAGTCTGATTAGGGGCTGGGCGTGCATCATTACGCCCAGCCCGGCCCCCCTTTGTCACAATCTGCAACCAACAACAGTGTGCAGGCGTTTTGCCCTTTTTTTTTTTTTTTTTTTTTTTTGTTTTGTTTTCGTTGTACAAACCTGTCTGCAACATGTATTGATTTATAGGTTATACAGCATTAGCATTGAACATACGTTATCTAATGTGTGCAATTTATCAATGCCTATATTGAACTATGAAACCTAAATAATAGTGCGTATATCAAATTATGTCTGTCAAACCAATCACTAACAGGGTATCAAAAAAACAAACTGTGTCTTCCCACGAACTTTTTGCCCCATGCCAAGCACTTCTGCTTTGAAGCACATTTGTAAATAAACTATATACTTTGAAGAAATAAATGTAAGCATCAAAGAAACATTTTCAAGTTAGTAAATAGACCTTTTTCACACGCTGGGTTTTGGAACGCTGAAGTAAACGATAGCAAGGTAAACTTTGACAGCGGTAAATTGGAAAGAATAAGAGACCACAGCAAATATTATATATGAGAGCAAAAAGTCTACTATTATATTTGAATTACTTTCCAGAAGAAAAAATAAATAGAGCAGTAGATTAAGACAGTCAGATGGGAGATGTCAAATTTACTGTCACTCTCTCAGCAGCTGTAATACAAACCCCCTTGCAGCAGTGGTAATTCGTTTTTTAAAATGTTTGCTGGATTTATGCTGCTAAATAAGGCAGAAACACATCACAGTCTGTGAAGAAGGTCTATTTATATATGTATTTTATACATACACTTACTGTATTTCATTTCACTTCCATCAAAATGTTGTCATGGCAGTTTGCATGAAAGCTTGCGTGAAAGAACACAAAACATTCTTTTTTTTTTTTTGTTGTTGAGCTGTAAATTTAGTTTGAACCAACTAACAATTTACACAAAAAAATGGTTCTGCATGTGTTTCATGAACGAGGCCCAATGTGTGGAAAAAAAAAGAGCAAAATAAACATTCTTCAAAAGTTCTCTTGTGTTCAACAGAAGAAAGTAAAATCTTTCAGGTTTGGAACAACATGACAATAAAGAAAAGATGACAGTATGTATTTTTGGGTGAACTGTCCTTTCATTGATCAAAATGGGTAACAACGTAGCTGCTCATTCAGTTTTTGAACTCATTCTGTGTCAGATCTAGTGTGAGAATGCTTTGTCAGTACATAATCATCCATTGAAATGTTTGTTTTATTGACACATTTTGAACTCATTTTAACAAAATGTATTGTGTCCATTCTTTCTTCCTCTCTTTTTCTCTATTTCTTTTCATGTGCATCTCGCAGGGAGAGTGAGAGGACAAAGTTACTGATTGCAGCTCAGACCCAAAAGGTGGTAGAGAAGGAGGCAGAGACAGAGAGTAAAAAAGCTGTCATCGGTGAACTTGCATGTTATTCTTTGGTCGTGTGGATTAGATTATAATTATTAATAATTATAATTATTGCTCAAATAAAAGTAACAGTATGGTGCTCTGCTTCCTCTTCTTGTCTGCAGAAGCAGAGAAGGTGGCTCAGGTGTCTGAAATCAATTTTGAACAGAAAGTTATGGAAAAAGAAACTGAGAAAAAGATATCAGAAATTGAAGGTAGGTTAACATGTATTTATGTTGGTGTAATTCAGTGTCCGTTACTTTCATTCCATTGTGCCCTGTTTCTTTTTTTCTTTTTTGAATCCCCTTTTCTCCCAATTTGGAATGCCCAATTCACACTAAGTAGGACCTCGTGGTGGTGCGGTTACTCACCTCAATCCGGGTGGCGGAGGACAAGTTGTTTTGTTCTCTCTCTCTCTTTCTCTCACACTATTTTCCATGCCCTTTGGAATCTTACACAAATAGTACAAAGTGAAAATGTGCTGTTGTTATTTTTGCTTTAATTTGTGTAGTCTTATGTTCTGAGGTTGATTTAGTCATGTGAAATCAAATTAGTGAATTAAGTAAAAACAGTTCATTTAGATGCACCACAATATTACAGTAATTAATTGCCCTTCAATCTCCTGAGACTTCTGCAAACTACTCTTGTATAATGCTGTTTTAACAGCTGCCATGGATACAGTATTCCACAGTTTCATAAGTAGTCTGGCTGGCCATCAGAATGTCTTGCTTTCTGGCTCCTACAGTGGAGTTTATTTTATTACCTTTCTTTGGCAAGAGCTCTTTTCAAGGGATAGTTCACACAAAAATGAAAATTCTCTCATCATTTACTCACCCTCATGCCAACCAAGATGTGTATGTATTTCTTTCATCTGCTCAACACAAATAAAGATTTTTAGAAGAATATCTCAGATCTGTAGGTCCATACAATAATAGTAAGTGTGAATGGGTGCCAAAATGTTGAAGCTCAAAAAACCACATAAGGGCAAGATAAAAGTATTCCAGATAACTCTGGTGATTAAATTAATATCTTCTGAAGTCATTTGATAGGTGTGGGTGAGAAACAGATCAATATTTAAGTTTTTTTTTTTAACTATAAATTCTCCATGCTGTCAATCACCACTTCACTTTCACATTCTTTTTCTGTTTTTGGTGATTCACATTCTTCGTGCATATTGGCCCCTTCTGGGCAGGGAGGAGAATGGATACAACACACATTTTAATTGTACTTTCAGTACCAGTTTCATTCAGTTTCCTAACCCTTTATTGTGCTTTATTGTGTAGGCTTAACCCTAACCCTGCTTAACAATAATGACCCCATAGTGACACCTAGCGTCCAACCAGCAGAAATACTGCTGTTCGAAGAGTGAATATGATTTCTGCAGACAGATAAATTAATTTGTGGCTTTGACCGCTATTTATTGCTCTTCCCAAAATTAGAGACCTTGTTATGTTGTGTTAAGTGTACAAAAAAATATCTGGTTTAATTTTAGCTCTGTGGGATGATAATGATGCAAACTGCAGGCATCGCATGCGATTTGTATGGGAAATTATTTTTTCAAGATTTTGCACAGTATTTGGCTGACATCAGATTGGTTTTGTTTGATGAATTCATTCTGCACACTTAAATTTTATAAATATAATGGTACATCCTGCAAAATGCACTGCTGTTTTCTATTCATACATATCTTCCTAAACATACATATAATATAATTAGTTGCGCTAATGTGGTATCACCCACCAGGAAGTAAACATGAGCTGAGATGCTTGTTTTGAAGAAGAACTGTCACTTAAAATATTAATCTAAGTTTGATGCCACTGTTAATATCACTGCAGGTGCTGCAGTGTGGAACTGTTCATTTGTAATCAATGATCCACTGGGGAGGATGAATTGGATAGGAAATAAATAAAAACAGTCCATCATCATAGTTTCTTCCAAATTCACAATGCCAGTCTTTATCTAAAAGGGCTCATCATTTCTCTATGTCAGGCTAGCATAGCAGGTAAACTTAGCAAATGAAAGGCCTGACAGGTTAGGTTTAATGTTGGGGCTTGCGCTTAAGTAACATAAAATACAACTCACTTTTGGTGCCACCTTGTGGTTATTTCACCCAGAAGCTGGAGCTCAGACATGCCCATGCATTCAACAACACTTACAGCTTTGGCCACCTGGGGTGCAGTGGTTCAAATTTTGTTAAGCACAGGCCAAAAATTTCACAATTTACTATGTGATCAACAGTTATAATTTTGTCTAAGTTTGAACTCTAGTTTAAAAATCATGACAAATCAGGCAGAAGTGCAACAAATATGCTTAACTATTTATTGAATAAGAATGTAATAAGTAAGTATGGGTGTATGTAGTATTGATTTACTGTATGTACACTAGACAAAATGTTGAAATGTAGAGGAGGGACATCTTCAAAGGATGTAATTTGAATGACAGTTTGTTCACTAGAGTGCTGACATGTGGGTGCCTGAATATATTCTCTGATGAATGTGAAATAGGATGGTTAGAGTGAATTTTAAATGACAATGAATTTAAAATGCTATTGACAGTCTTTCATCACTCAGCTCTGAATGTGAGATTCTAAGGGAACTGTACGAGGCAGAAGTGCTTAAATCCTGCTCTAAAACAGAATAATGTTTCTGTGGTATTTGTGGTGTTCTCTCAGTGTCTCCTTTCCTCTTTATCTGTCTCTCTGATGTTATAGATGGTGCTTTCCTTGCTAGACAAAGAGCAAAGGCAGATGCAGAGTTCTACACAGCACAGAGAGCAGCTGAGGCCAATAAGGTAAATTACCACAGTGTTTCCAAATTTGCTCCCTATTATCACAACCATAGAATGAACATTACTCTATAAACATTTTTGCATACTGACTTTTGCATGCCGCTGTCTACGTTTCGCTGCAGTTTCCTGGTGAAATGAACACTAGAGGCGCTACAACAACTGTGCGTTTTATTCATTCACACAAATCACGAATTGCTGATTATGACTTTATAAAAACGTATTTTTAACACTATTATTTACACTCCACTATGTTATGATAACAAAACACTTTTACTTGAATGCGTGATTTAAAAACGATACATTTTAACACTTTTATTACAGACTTTTGCTTGGTTTTGGTGCCCCCTGCTGGACATTTCACTTTGAAATTGCAGCCAAACATGGAATGAAGCACATAATTTCTGTTTTACAAAAACGTTGCAATGCTCGCGTAAATTTCATGAGGCCAGGCTGGATTATCCTGTGCTAATTGTTATATGAGATATTACATGTTCTTCTCTCCTCTCAGCTGAAACTGACTCCTGAATATCTCCAGCTGATGAAATTTAAGGCAATAGCTGCTAATAGTAAGATTTACTTTGGAAGCGAGATCCCTCACATGTTTATGGATTCAGGAGCAGGAAGTTCCTACTCAGCTGCCTCCAAAGCCATAGATGCCCTCTCAGAGGGGATGCTGGACTTGGAATGACAAGAAAGGGGACAAAGCAAATATGTAGCACTAAGATTATGGATAAATGAACAGGTAATGGAAGAGCATAGACTAAAGGCCAGTCAACAGACTGCTTTGGTACAATGAATGCAGCTGAAACCAAGGGACCACTTCAGTAAACTAACATGGTAGTGTCAGTCGGGCAAAAACACTACACCCATATCTAAATGGGTATTAAGTACACTCTGCTGACTGTGCTCACTACCAAGTGGTGTCTGAATGGAGCGTTAATGCACTTTTCCAATGCAAGTTACGGTTCAACTCGCCTCAACTCTACTCGCTTTACTTTTTTGAGCGTGCATTTCAATTGCAGTTTAGTGCCACCTCAACGTGGGTGGGATTATAGGATGATGGTCATAGTTGCGCCACCTCTACTGCTGTGACATCATCTTAAGCATGACACAAACTGACCAAAACATTAACACAACCACTAGCTGTTAGCTACTAGCTCATTGTGCTGCATAAAGCAGTTGTTGCATGCTGATTTTACACAAGTGTAACAGTTAAATTGGCCTGGTTGTTTTAGAAGCTAGCTTCCAGTAGCTGGTCAACTAAATAAAGTGAAGCTTTCAAGCAGAGAGTAGAGTTAACATAACAAAACATACCATCCTCCATCGTGGATCAATGCCAGTCCAGGGCACTCTCCCGCCAATTGCTTGCCGGTTTAGATGGCGTCCATTTGGTCGAACCACTTCCACTTTTCCTTGATGGTTCTGTAGTCACTTAAGGGTTTTTTTTTTTTTACTTTTCCCTACACTGTGTGTCGGTCCGGTGGTAGCCGTGTGCGGCCAACAGCTGATACGCTTCCTGAAAGACTTTTTCGTTTCGCTCATTGCTAACGAGTGGACCATCTGCAACTTGTTTATTGACCACGGCGTGGTTTTGCGCAGCCATTTATTTTTTCACAATTTGAAAATCGCGTGAACAAATGATACGGTTATCGCTGTTATTAACTTTAAAACTAGCGGGTTGATGTCGCATGTCGGAAATCCAGTGACACTGTTAGTGACGATTCTCCCTGACCAATCAGTGATCTCAGGATTTTTACGTCACATGTAGTATTGGCTCTGCTTGCTTGGAACCTCGACTGAGGTGGTACTAAAAAAAGTATCAGGTACCATCCACAGTGGAAAAACCCCAAAAAGCGAGCAGAGTTGAGTCAAGTTGTACTTTGCAGTGGAAAAGCCCCATTATACAGTTGAATAGAGCAAAGGAAATGGGGTGGTTTATTTGAAATTGAGGAAAGGTATGACATTCTTAGAAATGTTAATTTATTTGTATGCACTCATAGTACAATTCACAGGGTTTTTTTAACTTGGGTATTTATACTTATTTATTTACTTATTATACACTTATTTACCCATACATCAGGCGTACACCTATATTTGTGAGGTTTTATCTGTAATTTTCTTGCAGAATTGTCTTTGTCTTGCAAAAACCATGTAGCACACTACAACTTTTATTGTTACATACAGAGTACTGTTTTATATCTTTATAAAATAGTATGCAGAATGTTAGTATGTGATCAGCAGAAAACTTTTCATCCAAAGCAAAGTCCAGGACACTAACCTTAAGGATGTCCTTCTTTTGTCAATGCAGAGTAGAAATCTCTGTTAACTCCAGGACTGTGATCTCATTAACTCCATTCTTCTGTCACCCTTAGATTTCCGAGAAGTTGGCATTAGAGCGTTGAGTTGGCTGACTGCCTCAGAAATGAGTCTTTGTCTTGGCAAACTCACTGTGATTGACCTTTAGAAATCAGGACGTCTGTGGGCTGTTTCTCAACACTGGAATCTTGGAATACTTAAAAATTTTAGTTGGTCAGTGAGTCATTTGTAAAACAGTGAATGTTCTCCAATTCCCCTAAACTGAAGCTTCGTTACATAATTTATACAGCCAATTGTAACCGGGTGGTGTATTGAATTTTAACCATGTGGATCAATAGCTTGCCTCAACAATTGTAGTCAGGAATGGTAATGTTTGACTAATATCAATGCTTTAAAAACCAAATGAAGCTGCGTGGTTTTTTTTTTGGTTATTAATGTTTCCATGGTGAACAGCAAACCTCATATTTGAACAAATTATTTGTAATCATATCTTCATCTTGTTCCTGTTACTGACCAGCTGTAATTTCATGATGATGGAGTTTTGTTTTATTCGATATTTTTTTTTTTTTTTTGGACTTCAGAGACTTATTAGAGCTTCCCAAAGACCTTGACTGTTCATGTCTTTGCTTTGAGTAAATGTTGAATTACTGTCTCATTATGTCCTCAAGTGTTTTCACCTTTGCCCATGTTTAGTATGTACTGTACATGAACACTTAAGGGAATAGTTCACCCAATAATGAAAATCCTGTCATTGTGAATTCTATCAACTGAAATTCACTTTTTCATTCATTCACTCTCAAATCAAATCATTGATCAAATCTCATTTGCAGCACCTGAAACAAATACAGTATGGTGACTATGGCACAGATTTTGAGAATAAATCTCTTTAAGAATAACATTTTTGTTTTCAATAATATTCAAGTGACATGCTGATTGTTTAGTGTAATTGACCAGTAAAGTATGTTTATGCTATGTGTAATGTTTATGCTTATAATGAATTATATTATAAATAACTTCTATAAATGAGCTATTATTGTAGTCACAGCACAGCAATATTTCAGCTAAATTATAACCTGTTGCATCTTAGATATGTTTGACTCCAAAAAAATAAATAGATAAATAAATGCAAATATTAACATCAGTGTCTCAGGAACCAAAGTGTACAGATTTAAGTATTGAGGAGCAGTTAAGGATTGTAAATGCTGGTAGACTTTTTTTTTTATTTTTAATAAATAAAAAAGCAGGCCAAGATTCAAGTATTCCTCTCCAACTGTCATCTTTTTTGATTAACTACCTTGTTTGTGGGCTGACACATTTTTAACAAAACCTTTTTCCATCTGGTTAACACCTGTATAGATGTGGAGGACCATTGTGTGGTTATGACTGCACTAGCTGCTTCCATGTTTTGATTGGCAGATTTCTATGTAACTTTGCCTATTCCTTCAGACACCCCGAGTGCAACTTTGTGATCTCACAGTAAGCAAATTTCAGGAAATTAAAAATGCTTAATTCTTGTGAAATTTCCCAGAGATCATGTTAATGGAGAACAAATTGCAATATTTTTATTTTTTTTGATGCTCAGTGTTGTTTCATTCATTATAACTAAGGTTTTTAATTGGTTTTAACACTGACATTGTTTAAAATAAACATAGGCCTACAAGGCGGTTTGGTGGTGGATTAACAAATACAACAATGTCTCATCTGCCAAGACTGTGTCTAGTACTAAAGATGTTCTTTAAATGATCTTTGACTTTTATAATAATGAGAAGAGCAGCTTGACCGATAAAGTGTGTCTAGTTATATATCAATTTGGAATTATTTAGATTGTTTTTAATAAGTATTTAACAAACCACACATTTTACAGGCCATATCTTCATTAAAAGAATGTTTCGGGTTCAATAAAAGTTAAGTTTATTTGAAAGCATTTGTAGCATAATACTGATTACCACAAAAATGTATTTAGACTCGTCCATTCTTTTCTTTAATTTTTTTTTTTTTTAAATCTTGGTCACAGTGAGACATTTAAAATTGAAGTGAAAGGGACCCAGTTTTTACTTTTTTTAAAAATACTCACTTTTTCGAAAGTATAGCCTCAAAATACAAATTTTGTGTGTAAATGTGATTTTTAGAGTAATAAAATCCCTTTCTAACCACTTCTGTGTAAAGTTAGCCACTTTTACTTTGTTGCCATGACAATGTCAACAAAACCTAAAATCCTAAAACGCCTGTAAAAATGTAATACTTTACAGCCCAAATAATTTTAACAGAACACTGAATATAAGTGCATTTATAAAATCATAAGCTTCACATTTCTTTGTATAAACCATCCAAACATTGGCCCCCATTCACTTCCATTGTAAGTGCCTCACTGTTACCTCAATTTTTGCTCTCTTTTTTTTTAATTTTTGAGACAACTAGAAAATTATTTTTGTGCTAATTAATTTCATGCTGGTTTTAGTATTTCTGTAACTGTTGATCTCCTGGGATTTTAATGCACAACTGTCTCTATGTGTAAAGAGAATGGTGCGAAAAACATCCAGCGAGCGGCAGTTCTGTGGGTGAAAACAGCTTGTTAATGACAGAGGTCGGAGGAGAATGGCCAGACTGGTCCAAGCTGACAGGAAGGTGACAGAAACCCAAATAATCATATATTGCAACTGTTATATGCAACAAAGCATTTATGAACATACACCACGTAAAACATTGAGGCAAATGGGCTACAGCAGCAGAAGACTCCAGGTACCACTATTGTTAGCTAAGAACAGGAAACCGAGGCTGCAGTGGGCACAGGCTCACCAAAACTGGACAGTAGACAATTGGAAAAACATTGCCTGCACAAATCTGGATTTCTGCTGAGGTACACAGATGGTAGCCTCAGGTTTCAGTTCTTGACTGAAAGATGTGGAACCTGACGTCTGCTGTTGTAGCTCATCCGCCTTAAGGTTCGACACATGAGATGCTATTCTGCTCACTACAATTGTACAGAGGTGTTATCTGAATTACCATAACCTTTCTGTCAGCACAAACCAGTCTGACCATTCTCAATTGACCTCTCCCATCAACAAGGTGTTTCTGGCTTCAGATCTGCCACTCACTGGATGTTTTTCTCAAACTCTTGAAAATCCCAGAAGATCAGCAGATACAGAAATACTCATACCAGCCCGTCTGGCACCAACAATCATGCCATGGTTTAAATTACTGATAACACATTTTTCCCCATTCTGATGGTTGATGTGAACATTAACTGAAGTTCCTGACCCATATCTGCATGACTTTATATGTCACATTGCTGCCAAACAATTGGCTGATTAGATAATCGCACGAATAAGTAGTTGTACCTAATAAAGTGGCTGATGAGTGTATATAAACGCATTATTCCACCAATTCCACACAATAATTATTATAGTATAACCATTCATTTAATCTATTAATTATATTCCCCAGAGGCAGGCAGAGATATTATGTAGCATTTTCAGTATGAGTTTCCAGAGAAAGCAGAGTGAAAAGGAAGAAAGGAAAAAAATATCTGTTTCTTTCAGCCATATGGTCAGTTTCCACTAATAAAATATCTTGCTATTAAAGTAATTGTTTTAAACATACAACATTGAAATCATGGTATGGTCATTGTTTCTTGGCCGAATGCTCAAATAACCATTGTTTACCTTGAACACTTTTTAAAAACATTCCTTATAATAACAATACCCGTGTTAAAAGCTAAAAAAGCATTATTTAATGTAGGGTAGTTGTAACTAAGTATAGTTGTTCAAACGATCATTATCAGTGTGCACATTAGCATTCTCTCTTAGTTTTTTTTTTTTAATCATACTTGATTGTGAATATACCATTATTCCTGTCTCACCATGATAGTAAATTTTGTAAACCTAAGCAGAGAGTTCAGATGCTAGATTGGCCTGCCTGCAGCAAATCATCTGAATTGAAATAAGTATATTTTCTAAATAAAATGTTAAATCACATAATGACTTGTTGTTGTGCTTTCAATATAGCACAGTGTGAACAGAATTTACAAAACACTCTTTTTAGTTTTATTAGCATTTTCCATACTGTCCCAAATTTATTTGGAGTACGGGTTGTAAATAAACAGGGAATGAGTAAAAAAATCTGATTGATGGGTGATCCAATTCCATGGAAATCTGCAGAGAATTCTGTTGAGTTCTGCACGTGCCGATTCCAGTAGAATCTATTTCTTATTAGATCTGCATGTGTTAATAATTATTATAGTGAAAAGCTCCAGTCTTCTTTATTTAATGTAATGGTTGTCTCCCCAACTGCACATTTAAAGCTGATATCCAGACAACACTATTACGCACCACACTGTCTTCAGTGGTCGAAGAAATAAACAAAGTCTGAAAATATCAACCGATTTCCCTGAAAGCAATCAACTCCAGCTCTGGAGTTGATTCCAAAGTTTTGAGTCAATTCTCGATTCCTAACACCTTGGAATCCAGGAATCAATTCTTTTTGGTATCGATTCCCAGCCCTAGATTTTTTTGGAGCTTCAACATTTTGGCACCCATACCCTTGTATTTTATGGACCTACAGAGCTGAAATATTCTGCTAAAAATCTTAATTTTGGGTTCACAACTGGAAGTCATACACATTGGCATGAGGATGAGTAAATTATGATAAATTTCATTTTTGGGTTAACTAACTCTTAAGTTACAATAAATAGACATTAGACACTAAAAGCTGCTGTGCAGTCTCAACCAAATTCTGACCAGCAGTTCACCCAATATGCCAGCCAATGATATTTATTGTCAGGCACTTAGCCCAAACTAAATCCATGACTAGGTAGGCCTAAATAATATTATTAAATATATCAAATGTTTGATTAAAAAAACAAGAGAAATGCGGAGAGGAAATTAAGGGCTTTTATTAAACAAACAAAAACAGAATCTAAAGTGAGAAAAACAACAAACTAAAAAGACTAGACCTGGAGACAGGAACTGACACAGCAAACTCACAGGCTAACAAACTCACAAAACATTAACAGAAGACAAGGGAGATTATAAATAGGAGAAGGGTATTAAGAAGCAGGTGCCGCTTATGATGAGATGAGTGGAGTAACAAGCTGCAGTCCTGGCAATGGAGCAGGCGTTCTCCATGTGGCACCTGCAACACATAATATTGAGAGAAAGACAAACACAGACACATGCACAAACATGACACAACAGACAGAAACGAGGGACTATCCAGCAAAGTCTGTGACAGTCAGACATACAGATATTGCCTTGGGCTCTGGAAGTGGTGAGTATGAAACAAGGGCCACCCAGAAAAGAAGAGAGGACTTAAATGAATGATCATTTTACAATTACTGTAAGCCAAGCTAAACAACTAACTAAACAAATTGACCTTCATCCATAGGCCAGCAGTCATGTTGTCTGCTAACCATGTTGTTTTAATTACAACCCTATGCATTTATGTATGTGAAATTGGCATTCTTACATGAATCAGTTATTTGCTGGCTGAGGTGAGAGCCTTGCATATTGCTACAACAATAAAGAACTGACAGTGTCAAATAAAATTAATTTGGCATCTGTCTCTGCTTACTGGGGATCTAAAAAAAGAGTATTATTCTCTTACCTTTTAGGAGATATCAGGAATGAATTAAACTCCCACAAAACATACAGAGATGCAGTTAGTAATTTGAAACCATTTTAAACTCAATTAAACTTAATTAAACTTAACTTAACTCAATTATAACTTAATATTCATTCATATGAATAATTAAAAAAAAACTGTGGATGATAAATATTAACAATGATTTGCATAGCCTACTGTTCTAACTGATTTGGTTTGGAATTAATCAGTGATTTTGATGTTCATAATCACTATTGATTCCCCCATGTTTATTATTTTATTTTTATTATTCACTTATATAAAAGTTATGTAACAGTTCCTTTTTATTAGAGTAAAACACAAAAACAGATGTGTTGAAAATGAATAGAATTTTGCCAAGTGTTATTTCTTGATGTGTTAGCTGATACATGTTCTATTGTGAAATGTTCTGTTTAAATTTAATTGACTTAATTGTTTTTCAGTGCTGGAGACCTATAAGTTGTACAGTACATGTAAACATTTTAATTTTAAAAATAACCTTTTAGTATCCTTTGACATTCTTCCCCCTAAAGGCAAATATTAATATTGCTGACTATATCTAACAACAAAAGATAACAAATTATTACTATTAAAACGATTATGCTCCCAAAATCTTCCAAGAGAGGAAAAAAGAGAGAAAAATAGATTACGGCAGTCAGAAAGAGAAAGATGCCAAACGTATTGTCACTCAGCAGCTGTAGGTTTTGAAGCCCGATTGCAGCACTGCTGACCAGTTTTCTTAATTTTTTTTTAACCCTGAATTGCATATGTGCATTTCATAAAAATGACACTGCCATCTACAATTTGACTGTAATTTGTTTTTACATGAAGTGGTCTTTTCATCTGACACTCTGCCAATGCTGGTCCCAAGCTCAGATGAAACCACTACAGAAACGCAAGCAATAGATAAAACATAGTCTTCCTGGAAGATGAAGGATCATTGTCAACCTGAAGACGCATGATGACACTAGGAGGTGACACCAGAAAGAAGGAGACTTGGCCGATTACCCTTCTATTAACCAGGAGAACCACCTACTTGGTTCATAGAATGTCAGGACCATGTATGAGGCAGGCAAGATGGCACAGGTAGATGCTGAGATGAAGAAAAACAACCTGACAATAATGGGAATTGGCAAAACCAGATGGACACAAGCCGGAAAGAAGCATCTGACGTCAGGAGAACTGCTGCTGTACTCTGGACGTCAAGAAAATGATGCCCCCCACAGTCAAGGAGTAGGCTTAATGCTGTCCAAACTGGCTCAGAGAGCACTGATTGGGTAGGAGGCAAGTTCAGAAGTTCCCTCCTAGATGTTAGAAGAGGAGCAGATGTGGCATCTGTGCACCACCTAGTAGTTGTCAGGATGCAACTAAAGTTCAAGAAGAATTGGATTGAAGGATCATACAGAAGAGTGAAGTATGATGTCAGCTGTTTAAAGGTTTCCAACTTTAGGGAAGAATTTGTACTTGAGCTGAAGAAAGGGTTTGAGGTGCTACAACAAATGCAAGCTGATGATACTTTGAAAAGTAAATGGCAGATAATAAAGGAGACACTGAGAACAAATTGCCAGGAATTTGTTGGAGCAAAGAAACCCCATCACAAAGAGTAGATCGCTCCTGAGACATTGAGCAAGATAGAGAAGAGAAAGCAGAAAAAAGAAGCAGTTAACAACAGCAGGACTTGAGTGGCAAATGCCAAAGACCAATAAGAATATTCAGAAGCTCACAAAGAACATCAGGAAAGACAAGAAGAAATATGTAGAGAGAATGGCAGCTGAAACAGAACTGGCAGCATACAGTGGTAATATGAAACAACTGTATGACACAACAAGAAAATTTTCTGGAAAGTACAGCAACCCTGAAAGACCTGTCAAGAATAAAGATGGAAAGACCACCACAGGAATAGAACAACAGAAAAACAGATGGGCCAAGTATTTTGAGTAACTCTTTAACAGACCAGCACGAACAAATCCTCCAGAAACTGATCCAGCCAATGTTGATCTCCCAATTAACTGTGAAAAAACCCACCAGAGAAGAGATCAGAAAAGCCATCATCCTACTGAAGAATGGAAAGGCAGCTGGACCTGATGACATCCCAGCAGAGTCCCTAAAAGCATACCTAGATGCATCGGTGGAGATGCTGTACCCCCTTTTTGTGAAGATCTGGGAGGAAGAATTGATACCTAAGTACTGGAAGGAGGGCTACCTTATCAAGCTCCCCAAGAAAAGTGACCTCAGCAACTGCAACAACTACAGAGGCATCACACTCCTGTCAGTGCCAGGCAAGGCCTTCAACCGGATCCTCTTAGAGAGAATGAAAGACATCATAGACCCACAACTTCGAGACGAGCAAGCAGGCTTCTGGCAGAACAGATCTTGCACAGACCAAATTGCAACACTCCGCTTTATCATCCAACATTCCTTTGAGTGGAACTCACCATTGTCTATCAATTTCATCGAATATGAGAAGGCTTTAAAGAATGTTGATCGACAGACCCCCTGGAGCCTCCTTAAACACTTTGGCATTCCAGCCAAGTTGGTCAGCTTGAACAAGAACTAATACGAGGAAATTACATGCACGGAGGGCAGCTCATCAACAGCTTCCAGGTGAAGACGGGAGTCAAACAAGGATGTTTCCTGTCACCTTTCCTCTTTCTTCTCACCATTAACTGGATCATGAAGATGTCCACCTGTGAACGGCTCGAAGACCTGGACTTTGCCGATGATCATCCACTACTCTCTCGCAGCCACCAGCAAACGCAGGAGAAAACATATGTTGTGGCAGCAATATCATCACAGGTAGGACTCAACATCCACAAAGACAAGACCAAGATCCTGAAGACCAACATCAGCAGTACTGAACCAGTCATCCTGAATTGAAGTCCATTCAAAAAAGTGCAGTCCTTCACATACTTGGGAAGCATTTCAGACCAGCTGGGAGGTACAGACGCAGATGTCAAGGCAAGGATTGGAAAAGCAAGAATGGCTTTTATAAAAGCTCAAAAACATTTGGAGCTTAAAAGAGCTGTTTTTGAAAACAAAGATTCAGCTGTTAAACTTTAATGTAAAGTCAGTACTGCGTTATGGGGCCGAAACCTTAAGATCAAGAAAAAACACCATCAAAAGAATCCATACATTTATCAACAGCTGCCTTAGAAGGATTCTACAGGTCTGCTAGCCAGACACTATCAGCAATACCAGTCTCTGGGATGGAACAAGCCAACTTCCTGGAGAGAAAACAATTCTGAAGAGAACATGGAGATGGATAGGGCACACCCTGCGCAAACCACCAAACAACATCACTTCTAACATCAAGGAGTAGGCTTAATGCTGTCCAAACTGGCTCAGAGAGCACTGATTGGGTAGGAGGCAAGTTCAGAAGTTCCCTCCTAGATGTTAGAAGAGGAGCAGATGTGGCATCTGTGCACCACCTAGTAGTTGTCAGGATGCAACTAAAGTTCAAGAAGAATTGGATTGAAGGATCATACAGAAGAGTGAAGTATGATGTCAGCTGTTTAAAGGTTCCCAACTTTAGGGAAGAATTTGTACTTGAGCTGAAGAAAGGGTTTGAGGTGCTACAACAAATGCAAGCTGATGATACTGTGAAAAGTAAATTGCAGACAATAAAGGAGACACTGAGAACAAATTGCCAGGAATTTGTTGGAGCAAAGAAACCCCATCACAAAGAGTAGATCACTCTTGAGACATTGAGCAAGATAGAGAAGAGAAAGCAGAAAAAAGAAGCAGTTAACAACAGCAGGACTTGAGTGGCAAATGCCAAAGACCAATAAGAATATTCAGAAGCTCACAAAGAACATCAGGAAAGACAAGAAATATGTAGAGGGAATGGCAGCTGAAACAGAACTGGCAGCATACAGTGGTAATATGAAACAACTGTATGACACAAGAAAATTTTCTGGAAAGTACAGCAACCCTGAAAGACCTGTCAAGAATAAAGATGGAAAGACCATCACAGGAATAGAACAACAGAAAAACAGATGGGCCAAGTATTTTGAGTAACTCCTTAACAGGCTAGGCAGGCTTTGCGATGGAACCCCCAAGGAAAGTGGAAGAAAGACCATCCAAGAAACACCTGGTGACGTGACCTTGAGGCAGACATCACCAAGATGGGATACAACTGGAAAGAATGGTGCAGGACAGAAACCTCTGGCAATCTATTGTTGGTGGCCCATTCCCCAAAAGGGGTGAGCGGGCATAAGAAGAATTAGAAGATCATGTGAATTGACATTTGTACCATTTAGTTTAATTTTTTTTTTTTTAATTATAAGAAAGTTTGCATCACTACCCTCAGAATGCATACAGTGGGTCCTACATATGTCCCATGTGTGTTTACTATACTGTATGGTATAAAAGGGGGAGGGTTTATCCATGTCTCTTCGGGCTATTGATGAGTTGAATATATTCACTAACAACTGTTTTAATCAAAAGGTAATCACAGCATTTTTAACCATGTGAATTTATTCCTGATGTTATAATTATGAATGTTACAGGTCATTTGTATGTTTGAACTCTTGAGGGGTGACTGAAGGTCTGATTTATGTCAGGAATACAGTAAAAGTGCTTACTCATTTAGCCTGGGCACATGTAAGT
The DNA here is from genome assembly GCA_032164185.1 of Moxostoma hubbsi. Classification (NCBI taxonomy): domain Eukaryota; kingdom Metazoa; phylum Chordata; class Actinopteri; order Cypriniformes; family Catostomidae; genus Moxostoma; species Moxostoma hubbsi. Next base: position 26,177,292 of record JAVLUX010000008.1, read on the forward strand.
TGTAATTCATTAATTGGTAATTGATCTAAGTAAGTTTTAATGTGTTTAAATTTTAGGTCATTAATTACTGACACAAATGCATTATTAGCATTCATCACTAAAAGTATATTTCTACCTAACTTTTGCTCTGTTGCATTTGGACGTATTGTTGTTGGTGTTTTTTTTTTTTTTTTAAATGTTGTTCCAGATGTAAAAGACATGACTCAAACTTGAGGGAAAGATACTAATGTTGTGTTCTGTTCTGTTATGTTCTGTCTGACGTCAGTGCAGGGATTTTTTTTTTTAAGTTTTGAGAATCATGTGACTAAGCCAAAGGAGCTGAGCTCAATAGGTATCTAAAAGAAGATTTGGATTTATGACAAACCTGCAAGCCTTACAATACTTTCTTAAGATTTGTGTCAAAAGCCAAACAAAGATGCAGCTCTGAATTGTGATGCAGCTCAGAATTGTGACATTTACGAAGAGGCACAGAACACCATGTTTGTAAGATTTCTTGAATTATCTGTACTGTTTCCCTATCAGAACCCTGTACTTGTAAAAGATAACGTCTATTAATTTGCATGTGCCTATAATCACAGTTGTTTCTGTTATCAAAGTTAGTTTGAGTATAGATCCTCAACTATATATAACCATTTTCTCTTTCTGTCTTTTGCTGATGTAAATGTGGAGCACTTTGTCTTCAGTAAACTATCTCTCTCCTGACTGAATCTCAACTCTGACACCTGGTCATCATTGTTTATACTGGTCAATTTACTGGGTATAAAATGTATTTTAATTATAAATTAATTAATTATTATTTAATTAAATGCCCTTAATACTGGTATTGCATGTGTACAATTTTACAACCTTGCTTTCATCCAAAGTGCATGGCATAATTACAGGGACAGTCCCCATGGAGCAACCTGATGCCTTGATCAAAGCAAGGGCACAATGGACATTTTATGATACCTCCCAACATATTGCCAATATTAGCCTATTGTGAAAGTCGACTTCATATTCATGTTGTGAAACTCTTTAGAATTACATAATAATAATAATAATAATAATAATAATAATATATACAGACAGACAGCAGCCCCTCTCCCTTGTGTTTTTCTTGGCTTGTGTGGAGTTGAGTGGTGATGAAGCTGCCAGTGCCTCGACTTTACAGCTAATTAGCCGAAAGACATATAGTTAACTTGTGTCTTGCTAACATGCATGAGCTACAAGCTAATGTAATAAGTTAGCTAAAGTTTAGCTAAGGCAATATATCATGGCCATATAAGCTAATATGCTGTACTTAATGGAGACACTACAGGTGAATACAGAAAATTTGTGTCTAATAATGTCATCACAATCGCCACATTGATATGCAAATTAGGCGTTAACTAATTAAAATGCGCTAATTTGTATTCATTTGACAAGGCAATGCAAGTGAATAGGATAACCAAAATAACTAAAGCATATCACCCATAAAGCATATGGTGTATTACAATAACACCAGAAGTATTAAAACAATTTATTGCTTGTGCCAAATAAACAAATTATTATTAAAACTATGTCCTTCTCCTTAATGCAGTAATTTATTCTAAATATATACTTAGCATAGTATATGGTAGCTATAGCTAGTAGCATAGAAAACAAGCACATTGTGGAATAGTTTCCTTTGCTGTTGCCTGCTCTTGTGATAAACCTAGTGAATACTAAAGAAGACCATGGTCTCTGTGTGAACTGATTATTTTGTAGAAATCTGTTGAGTATGAAACAATTGCGTGAGAGTGAGGGAATTAAAATAAATTGGTAAGTCAGAGTTGAGTTAATATATTTAACGGTTTGTATATTGTATATTATAAATAATTATGAGAAGTGCCCTTTTTTCCACTTGAGCCCCTGCCCCACAAAATGTCTGTGCACGTCCCTGTATGTATATATATATATAATAAATAATCAACCATTTAACCATTTACATAAAATGACATAATAACTGTTTTCCCCATGCGAAAACCATAATTCCAATCAGTTAGAATAGCAACCCAACCGGAGTCTGAACGGGCTGAAGGTCTGTGCCAAGTTTGGTGGTCTAGCAGGAGATACAGTTGATAATTTTGATCTTGGTTTAGGAATTTTAGAAAAACCCTAAACCATGTTAGTAAAATAATAGGATGTTATTTTTAGTTGCAGTGTAATATAAAACAAACTGTGCGGATATATTTGCACTTTAAATAATTAGATAAATATAATAAAAATATGGAATGGAATTAGAGAATGTTAATGTAAACATTTATGTGAAACGTGACAATTCATGTTTTAGAAGTTTCCGAGACCCCCTGGAACCAGAAATAATAGGCTACAATGTTTTTCATGTTGAACTTTTGAAACAGGTCATGAATTGAACTCTTGATTCAAAAAATGTAAAGCCTACATGGAGAAATATCAAACAACGCACGATAGGTACATTGATATGACTGATTTCCTACAATAATTGTTAATACAAATGTTTGCATTTTAATGTTTACTTCTTTGAAAATCACTCAAATTTCATTATTTTGAATAGAATATAGGCACGTAATTATACGATTGCTTTTTGAGAAACAGACCAAAGTTGAAAGTTGTGATGATGGGAGGAGAGCAGTATTTCCAGCCACTGTGAAGCATCAACAGTGGACTATCCAAACGGTTTCCATCACAGGACATGAGAGGGCAGTTCTCACAAACTGTAGTAGCTCATCACACAGAATACTCTCCAGTGGCGTGAGTATTATGTATGTGAACACATCAGATGATTATTCAGAATGATTATTCTTGCCTTTCGGATTTGGGATTTCGTGTATGAGTCATTGCTCTGCATCAGTGGTTTCGATGTGCCGCTCGCATTTTCTGGACATACATTTTTTTCCTGTTCGTTTGGTGCACTAATTTCCCAGAGAGGGCACTGACATAATTTCTTGCCACATCGGAATGCTTGTCCTGCATACATTTGTTTGAGACATTATACTTTACGTTTCATTACACCCAGGGCTGGACTGGTAATCAGAAAGAAAAGACTTTAACTGATTTTGATGATACCATTTAAAAGGTGAAAGTAACCAAAACAAATGTATATTGTTACTGTGGTGAGTTAATGCATGTTATATACAATGTATTGGTAAATGAGAACGATAAATACGTTTATTGAGATGTGAACAAAAGGGAGAAGTGAAAATACTGAGACTAAAGAAATGTGAAGTAATGTTTCAATAATACAGCTGAAAAATGACTGTTGTAACTGAAGTTAATTAATTGTTAAAAATAAACACATGAACAGAGGAGCTGTGAGAAAGCAGACGCGACTTCCCGGTCTCTTCATTTTCTCCTGTATTCACAGGTAACAGTAATCTGTCAGCAGGTCTCCTGAGTCGGGGTCGGGGTCTTTCCTTTTTTTTCTTTACTGTTGCCGATACAGCCTTTTTCTCGTGATATAACTAATTTCCGTTTATATTTATATAAGTAGTAAAACAATTTCACACAATACACAGAAAAGCACATAGTGCACAAATAAAACAAATAACCATTCATTCTTATGCTATATGTGTTACTTCTAGATAACGTGTTAACTAGAACATTACTACACTCATATTAGCTATACTATGCTTAACAGTTTATTGCCTATTAAGTATGTATTAGTTTAGACTAATTATAAAGTATTAACAATTTTCATAGTATTCTAATGAAAGGAATAATAATGACATCAATTCATTTAAATACATATTTAAAATGAAGTTACCATACCATGGTTCTTAGTCGTGAACTATTACATACACCAACGTATTATACACCATACCAGCAAGAAACTTACCCTGATATAGGCTACATTTTCATGTTCATGTGGTACTATAATTACAACAGATAATATTGTTTGTTTGTTTTTTATAACAAAAAAAATTTACCTTACTATTTGTACTGTATATAAATGTCAATATATCAATTTCAGAGACCGATAGATTTATGAAAGGGGGTTGGGGGGCAGCTTTGCAGGTTTGTTCTGGGGTCATTGGATATCAGGGGCTTAATGCAGACGTCTCTATCTGGGGTCATTCTTTAATGTACCACTGGAATATGACAATATTTTAAATAAATATTTTTAATTAAGAAAATATTTCCGTATTGCAGTGGAGCCAAAAACTAAAATGTCCTAATATTTGAATCATGTAATAAATGTATCAATGGGTACAAGGGTAAGTCAATTATAATTTTTGGGTGAACAATACCTTTAAATCAGATCTACAGAACAATCTTAAGTGCTCATTTAACCAATTATAAAGCAATCATCCTCACTGCCACTCACAAACTAAATCAAATGTGTATTTTCCCCAGAATTCATTGGCTGTTCCACAACATCCATCGCATTCACCACCTGAACAGTGACATCCAAGACTCCACTATTTCTGAACTACTCTTTCTTCAAGCCCTTGCATTTACCAGTGCCATGCTAGTGGGCTGCCATCCATTTAGCGAAATCCTTTTCCATCTGGTTAACACATGGATGGCTGAGGAGGACCACTGTGGATGTGACTTTCCATGGGCACTGCACCAGCTTTTGCCATCCTTTGGTGGGGCTTCACACCACTTGGCCCACCATCAGCAGTTTAAAGGGAATTTTGCCCCTTATTTCAGACATTGGGATTGCATATTTGGGACCTCACAGCATATTTGAAAAATAAAAGAAACAAGCAGTAGGGTGAATTAACCCTTGTGTTATGTGACATATTACAGTATGTAACTCTTATATTGCCCAGGGGCATTAATTAAACCTGGGAACATTAATCATTCTGTTTATAATTATCATAAAGCTTGGGGTTGGATGCTCAGACTCTAAAAAAGCATAATTTTGTATTTAATAGCAGCTGTATTTTAATAGAGAAGATCTTAAAGTTTTTGTTTAATCTGATCCAAGTCTGTAAGACCAAATACTAAGTATTGTACTTTTAATGTATTACTCAAGTTTTACTCTGTAGTTATTTTGGCAAGGACACACATTAAACATATCTCTTTTACATGAAAGTGCAGACATAATTATTACAGCATTATAATTGTGATAATTAAATTTTAATTTACTGTTACATTTATCACATATCATGTTACAATTACTGAACAGTACATGCTTTGGCATTATGCAACATTCACATTTGTGTACTTCCATTTTAACTGTATCTAACCAGTCTTCAAATTTAACTGAAACTGGAATGATGACATACTAAAAAAAAGTTAGGCTAAATATTTTCTGAAGAAAAAAAAACAGTTTCAACCATCCCCTCTCTCCTCAATTTGAAATAGCCTGTCTATGCTTAGGCAGTAGGCAATTTGTATATGTATACTACTGTATATATAATATCACATACAATTACAGTGCATAAAAATTTTACTTGTGTGGCCAACTTGAAGTGAAATTCAAACCTATTTCTGTGACAAAAAGGAACGTCTCGGTTACTAATGTAACTTCCATTCCCTGATGGAGGGAATGAGACACAGTGTCGATGAGTTGACACTAGGGGTCTCTCCTGCGGAGCCCAGACATCTCTGATCTTGAGAAAAGGCCAATGGAAATTGCATGCCACTCCCCCGGACATACAGGTATAAAAGGAGTGATGTTGCAAACACACATCAGGTATCGCACTGAGTCGTTGAGCCAAAGACCCGGCCATTTCAGCAGTTGGTTCAGTGTTGTGGCAGGAGGGATACAACGTCTCGTTCCCTCCGTCAGGGAACAGAGGTTACATCAGTAAACGAGACGTTCCCTATCTGTCACTCACTCGACGTTGTGACGATGAGTTGATCACTAGGGGTCCCAATGGAAAACGCCACAAGAGCTGAACCGAGTTACGCAGACTGGTGGTGCAAGACGGGCAGACCTCTGTGTGCCTCGTAGCCAGCGCAGCAGGCCGTCGCATAACTACCCCCAACACACTGGCAGGCATGAAGCGGTCCCCTGCACCTAGGGGAACGGCTAACTCCTCAGAAGTATAAGGACTGGCTGGCCCAGCCGTGGCCTTCTCTCTATTGTTCTCCTCAAAAAAGGAACAAAATCGTTCGGCTGGGGGCCAAATATATGGTCCAAGCTGGGGGGGGGTTTCCCTCCAAAGAGGAGGACACAACGGAGAGCACACCCGGCCACGAGAGGGGTGGCGGAATTTAGGTGGAATACAACACATGGTCTTACCGGTTAGGAGCAGAAGCACATCATGCAGAGCGGCGTCATGGTAGGTCCTACTCAAGGTGGGAGGAGTTACTACAAACATGGCGACCAAGGACAGAGGGACCTCTGCCCAAGGAAGACACGGTTTACCAGCGTGGAAACCATTTAGCAGAAAATACATCACACAGGGTTGCCTAGGGGACAACCAGCGCATGTGGAGCACTTACCTCAGTACAGGGGCCTGGGTGACGCCTGTACTGGGGCAGCAGCGAGCCTCTCTGAAGACTCGACGGCCACTAGGCTAGGGAGGAAGAACTTCCAGGGTTCACACTTCTTGTGAACACAACTGGGGAAAGAGCGAATGTCTTCGCCTCAAAGGAGGGGAAAGGAGCTATGCACAATCGATACACCCGGCCAGCTGACCCGAACTTACCTGTTTGTGTCACCTGATAACACACGGGACGAAACTGACTCAACCCTGAGGTTATAGAACCTTGAAAAGGTGTTAGGTGTTGCCCAGCCCACGGCTCTACATATGTCTGCTAGAGAGGCGCCGTGGGACAACCCCCAAGATTCCGCAACACCCCTGGTAGAATGGGCTCGTAGGCCAGCAGGTGGCAGCACGTACTGGGTGTGGTATGCCATAGTGATGGCATCAATGACCCAGTGGGCGATCCTCTGTTTGGAGACAGCAGTTCCCTTCCGCTGTCCACCGAAGCAGACAAAGAGCTGCTCGGAGCTTCTAAAGCTCTGTGCGCGATCCAAGTAGATGCGAAGAGCGCGCACTGGACACAACAACGCCAAGGCTGGGTCTGCCTCCTCCTGGGGCAGCGCTTGCAGGTTCACCACCTGATCCCTAAAAGGGGTCGTGGGAACCTTGGGCACATAGCCCGGTCGAGGTCTCAGGATGACTTGAGAGTAAGCCGGACCGAACTCTAGGCACAGTTCGCTGACTGAGAACGCCTGCAGGTCCCCTACCCTCTTGATGGTGGTGAGTGCCGTCAGCAGGGCGGTCTTCAGAGAGAGCACCTTTAGCTCTGCTGACTTAAGGGGCTCCTCCCCAAAGGCCCCGAAGGACCACGGAGAGGTCCCTAGAATCTTCAGACTTTTCTTTCCTGCAGAAAGGAAAGCACTGATCCAACTTCGCATCTCTGGGGGTCTTCACCTCAGGGAGAACACCACTGAGAAAACAGACGCCAATTCAGGCCATAAAGGCGCCTCGTTGAGGGGGCCCTCCCTGAGTGTTCGGTCTACCACCGCGGGTGGTAGGCCACCTAAGTCTTCTGCGTCCCGTCCAAGGGCCAGATATGGAGATTTCAGAGGTCCGGTCGTGGGTGCCAGATGGTGCCCCGTCCCTGAGAAAGAAGGTCCTTCCTCAGGGGGATTCGCCGGGGGGGCTGTCGCAAGGAGCATGAGGTCCGAGAACCAAATCCGGGACGGCCAATAAGGAGCCACTAAAAGGACCTGCTCCCTGTCCTCTCTGACTTTGCACAGTGTCCGTGGCGCCATGCTTGTCTATCGACTCGGGTCTGTAGCCAGTGCTGAAGTGGTCTCATATGCATCAACCCAAGCAGCGTGACCGTAGCTGAGGATGCCATATGCCCCAGGAGCCTTTGAAAGGATTTTAGTGGGACCAATGTGTTCTGTCTGAATGTATGCAGACAGCTCAGCACTGAGTCCAACTCCATACCGTGAAAAGAGATGCTCTGAACCGGGATGAGCTTGCTCTTTTCCCAATTGACCCAAAGCCCCAAGCGGCTGAGGTGCTTGAGCACCAGGTCCCTGTGAGCATACAACATGTCCCGCGAGTGAGCTAAGATTAGCCAGTCATCGAGATAGTTGGAAATTGATAGAGGAAGCGGACGCCCACTTCCCTTAATGGGGCAAGGGCTGCTTCTGCGACTTTCTTGAAGGCACGAGGGGACAAGGACAGGCCGAAGGGGAAGACTTTGTACTGATATGCCTGACCCTCGAAGGCAAACCGGAGAAATGCTCTGTGTCGAGGAAGAATCGAGACATGGATGTACATGCGGCAAAATAATATTTTTAAAGAAATAAGGATTCTCCACCCGACCATCCGGCGGGGAAGGGAGTGGTCTACTTACTAGCTCCCATAGTGCTGCCCGTCTTAGGGGTGCTTTGAAGCCTTCATGGGGTTCTTGCCAGCTGGCTGTGTGGCGGGTGGCGTTGCTGTCCTGCGGGTAGCTCCGCGCCGGGGCAGGCCCTGAGGGGCAGCTGTGGTGGGGCTGGTGTCATTATTGGCACCACAGGGGGATGCCCTGGGCGACAAGCAGATGGAGTGCGGGGTCTGTGGCTCCGCCTGAGCAGGATGTGCTGTATGGCCTCTGTCTGCTTCCTCACCGTTAAGGACAGCTGGGCGAAGTCCCCAACGGTGTCACCAAACAGCCCTACCTGGGAGATGGGGGCGTCAAGGAAATGCACCTTGTCAGCCTCTTGCGACTCGACCAGATTGAGCCAGAGGTGGTGTTCCTGGACCACCAGCCGCCACACCCGAGGGTGGGAGTCCAGCCGATTCCTCAGCATCAGACATGATGAACCCACTCTCCGATGCCGCGATCGATAGCTCATCATCGTCAGGCACCCCGAACGAGATGCTGACTCCATGTGGGTGGCACCCAAACACGAAAGGCAGCAATCGTGGATGGGGAGAGACATCGACCGCAACCAGGAATTAAACACAAACGAATAGTTATCTTGAAAAAGACGCTTTCCGGTTGCGCCACTCTTTTAGAGAGAATATCACTGTTTTTGTGTGTTTATATATATATATATATATATATATCCCTCTTTGGCGTAGGCCTCGTCTGGCGGTCCGAAGAAGTTGTACTCGGAACCGTCATATCCTGCCGGAGATAAGAGGCAGGGGCGAGGAGCCTACCCCAAAAGAGATGATCCAGTCAGGTACGAGCCAGGTCTTGTGTTCATTCTGGAGAAGAGTGGAGAGAAAAGAGATGTGAACACCTAGATTTGACATGAAATGTGCAATATCTCTGGCATAGTTGTGCAATACCTTTGCAATAGGAAAAGCCGTGCAATAGGGAAAGCTGTGCGTTTTTATTTTTTTTCCCCTTCTTTCTCCTTGGGTTTGATTTTGTCCTTGTGTGTTTTTTTTTCCTTTTCTTTGTCCTCGAGTGTGATTTTGGGCACACCATCGAGGGCCCCAATTGTACAGAATCTTTACCAAAGACGAACAACGTTAGGCCAGTGTGTTGCTGTTCAGTATCTTTGTTGAAAGATATACAACATTTGATTATGAAAACCCTCCAACAAGGGAAGAATTGTTTGAGGTATCTTTGCCGAAAGGTGAACAACGTAGCATAAAGCCATACGATTATGGCAACGTTGTGTGCAATCCCTTTGTTGAAAGAAAACAACATGTGATTATGAAAACCCTCCGATGAGGGAAGAGTTGTTTGATGGTTATCTTTGCCGAAAGGTGAACAATGTGTGTAGAGCCATACGATAATGGTGACGTTGCGTGTAATACCCTTTGTAGAAAGATATTCCATGAGGCTCAAGGTGAGCAGCATACATAAAGACATATGATAATGGCGATGTTGTTTTGCAATACCCTGTTGAAAGATATCCCATTATAGTGTGAGCCTTCCTGCAAGGGCGGCTGGCTTGTGCAATTACTATGCAAAGGAACCATGCTTGCGATTATGGAAGCCCTGGCGAAGAGGGTAGACATAGTTAGACATATAGACATATAGTGCGCCAACTTTGCGAACAGTTGCCATGCTTGGATGACAGACATGACAGGAGAGACCATAATGTTTTAACCAGTGGTGCTGAATAGGGGAGGACATTTGAGATGCCTATGTGATTGCGAAATGGACACGCATACTGGGAGATCAGAACAGAAAATAGAGTCCTGCATGATTGGCAGAAGATAGTGGGCCCAGGTGGACTAGTAGGAAGTGAGTACCAGGCAAGACCGGGGAATTTAAATTAGGTAGAAAGGAGGGGCTTGATCCAGCAGGAGGTCTGAGCGGGGTGGTGAGGTATTGTTTTTTTTTTTTTTTTTGGTCTGCGAAACAAGGGAGTGAGTCAAGAGATTACATTGTAAAACCCAGAAATGTGTCTGGCTGAGATAATGAAGTTATCTGCCATGTCAGACGTCTCATAAGGGACATGATGGTTCAAGGAGGACCGGCCTTTATTGATAATAGTGATGACTGCGGAATTGTCACATAACATGCCTTTGGACATGTTTGCGTGTCCAAAGGCAACCCCATATATGCTGGCTGTGTCGATGGGATGAATTGCAAAGAGAGCAGATGGAGCGTAGGAAGCTATATTGAGAAGAAAAAAAACATCTGGCCATTTCCCTGTGAACCATGATCCTAGAAATAACCCCTGAATCCTGTGGAGGGAGCCGTGTCTTTGAAAAGGGACATGTCATCTGGAGATTCGCGACAGCTATAATCGATTGATATGTGGGAGAGGTTGTCTATGGAATGAGCTAATGTGAGGAGGCAGGAAACAAAGGAGTGGCCTTGAGGAATGATGCGCATGGCAAAATTGATTTGGCCTAATAGGGACAGGAGATTGCGTTATGAGAACCAAATTGGCCAGAGAACAACATGCGAGTAGACCTGGTCCTGTCGAGTTTCTTTAGGCAGGGAAGCTTGCGATGCCTAGAAATTCAAGAGACGTGACCCGTTTTTTGTGACCTGGAGCAAATATGGTGAGAAGAATAATGTTTTAGCTTCGTAAGCATCACAAATGTTCTGTTGTTGGCTGTAAAAGTGAACATAACTCTTCATGTACTCCGGTATTCATGCTGTCAGTCATATTGGTTCTGATTTGTTGTTGCTGTAGTGTCTGAAGAGCGAGATGTACAGGCACTGCCCTCTGCCAGAAAGTGGGCGGGGAGAAGCAGATGATGAGTGAATGATTCATGAAGACATGCCATACAAATTTCTGCACTTTAATGATGTCTGAATGAGTAATAAAATGTAACTATGCCTTGAAATAAGAATTACTCCCTGCATGACCTGATCATATGGCGATATGTATTATGCTCGTACAATAATCACTGACGGTACATGATGATATTCCTTATTAAGGATCTTAATTCCCTGATGGGGTACATTCGGACATACAACACAGTGAATGACATTCATGTGAACCCCTCATGTGATCATGCTGTGAATGCATGATTGCCTGCACTATGAGAGCGAATGCGCTGTTGACATGAAATACTGGCTTTTGATACTGAGGCGGATGCGTTATGATGAACAGACAGCATGGAAACTTATGATGAACAGACAGCATGACAACAGAAGGCCTAGACCCATGACTAAATCAGAATGCATTTGATGGATATGATAAGAACTTAAGCTTATTTCTGATGGAAAACAGCTGCTGCCTGAGCCGATGATTTTGACAGACTTGGCGAGGAGGCACTCCTTCCGCGGGGGGTTGTGCATACCAATTGAGGATGCGGTGGCACGATTGAGGGAGATCTCCTAAGTGAATGAGATACAGATGAAGATCTGGGTTTGCTGGTTGTTTACTCCCCATGGGTTTGATGTGGGCAGAAGTTGAGATGAAGTGATGACATCGTTGGAAAGGGAAGGCGGGCTTCCAGAGATGTTCTGTGCACAGGTTCTCCTGTGGCCTGGAGAGGTCTGAACATGTCTATTATGATTCCAGGAGGGTGTGATCCCACTAAGAATCCAGAAATTTGCAGACGTGTGTTACGCGAGGACTGCTGCTACTGGATGAGAGATATGGAGCAGTGAATATGTCTGTGTCCATGCTGGATGTTAACTAGTCAGATAGCAAATTGGACTCGACATCAGACAGTGCTATAGAATGATGTTGCCGTGTTAGTACACTGAAACAGCAATGTGATAGATTGTGAGCAGACTTATAAAGCAACGACTTACATGTGATTGGCTGGGAATTACCCAACTAATGGTGCAATGATGTACAGCTGCTAGTCTTCAAGTCAAGTCAAGTGGTTTTTACTGTCGTTCAACCATATGCAGTTAGGACAGTACACAGCATTCCTCCAGGACCATGGTGCTACATAAATCAACATAGGACAAACACAGAACCACATGAGACTACACAGACTAAATAACATTTCTACATAAAGTGCACGTGCAAACGTGTGCAAAAAGTACAAGACAGTACAATAAATTACTAAAAGGAACATGACAATAGGCACAGTAAGAGACAGTGCAGCGCCAACCAGTACACATTTGTAATCGAGTAGTTCAAAAAGATGACACTTTTTAAAATGCTAAATGTAAACATAACATACTATGAAATAGTGTTCTATGGACACAGCATTTATTGAGGTAGCAGCCAGGTATAAAGTGACAATGAATTAAAGTGCAACTCTGGATATGTGCAAAAGTTGGATGGTGTACAGGTGTGCATGTGTGTCAGTCCAGTCTCTAAGTATTGAGGAGTCTGATGGCTTGGGGGAAGAAGCTGTTACACAGTCTGGCCGTGAGGGTCCAAATGCTTCGGTACCTCTTGACAGACGGCAGGAGGGTGAAGAGTTTGTGTGAGGGATGTGTGAGAATGCTCTCAGTAGTCCCTATATAGAATGTAGTGAGGATGGGGGGGCGGGTGTGCTTTTCTCAGCCTTCGAAAAAAGTAGATTGTGTTGAATGCTGAGCTGAAGTCAATGAACAGCATTCGAACGTATGAGTCCTTTTCATCTAGGTGGGTGAGTGCCAGATGGAGGGTGGTGGCGATGGCGTTGCCTGTTGAACGGTTGGGACGATACATGAATTGCAGTGGGTCTAGTGAGGGGGGCAGCTGTGTCTTAATGTGCCTCATGATGAGCCTCTCGATGCACTTCATGATGATGGGTGTGAGTGTGACGGGATGGTAGACGTTGAGGCAGGACACTGAACACTTTTTTGGAATGGGGAAGATGGTGGTGGCCTTGAAGCATGTTGGAACGACAGCGCTGCTCAGAGAAATGTTGAAGATGTCAGTAAGAACATCTGCCAGCTGGTCTGCACATCCTCTGAGGGTTGGGAGGAGGGGTGGTCTTCCTAACCACCACGTTGTTCTGCACCTCAAACCGTGCGTAGAAGTCATTCAACACATCTGAAAGGGAGGCATCTTTGTCACAGGCAACTGATATTGTCCTGTAGTTGGTGATGGTCTGGATCCCCTGCCACATGCGTCTGGAAGTGACTGTGGATTCTCTGTGCGTGTGCATGCTTTGCCTCTCTGATGGCCCGGGACATTTTGGCCCACAATGTTTTTAGGTCTGCCTTGTCACCTGCTCTGAAAGTGGAATCTTGGGTCCTAGGCAGCGCACACACCTCCGCAGTCATCCAAGGCTTCTGTTTGGAGCGTGTGGTGATGGTCTTGGAGAAAGCAACATCATCAATGCACTTGCTGATGTAGCTGATCACTGATGTTGTGTATTCCTCCAAGTTGGTAGAGTCGCCATTATGTTGCAGCCTCCCTGAACATGTGCCAGTCAGTACACTCAAAACAGTCCTGAAGAGCAGAGATGGCTTCTGCTGTCCAGGTTTTCACCTGCTTCTCAAGCGGTTTTGTGTGCCTGACGAGTGGTCTGTATGCTGGAATTAGCATATCAGAGATTTGGTCTGAGTAGCCGAAGTGGGGGTGGGGCTCCACCTGGTATGTACCTGGGATGATTTAGGGAGCACTGTCTTGAGATTCGCATGGTTGAAATCTCCGGCGACAATAAACAGTCCGTCAGGGTGAGTGTTCTGCAATTCGCTAATAGCACCATACAGTTCACCGATCGCTTCTTTAGCATTAGCGCTGGGGGGAATGTAAACTCTGGTTATTATGACAGTGGTGAATTCCCGTGGTAAATAAAAAGGTCTGCAACAGTCACAAGCTCCACCAGCGATGAGCAGTAGCTAGAGACTAGCATAGAGTTCTTGCACCATTCCGTGTTGATGTAAACACACAAGACACCCCCACGAGTCTTACCACACAGAGATGCATTTCTGTCGGCATGAAACGAGGCGAGCCAGTCTAGCTGAATGGCGGTGTCCGGAACTCTGTCGCTGAACCACATCTCCGTGAAAACAAAGACGCAGCAGTCTCTAAACTCACACTGTGTAGTCTGCAGGAGTTGGATGTAGTTCAGTTTACTGTCCAGTGAGCAAACATTTGAGAGCAGGATAGATGGGAGAGCCGGCCGTTTGTTTTTAGCCTAGCATGGACATTCTCTCTCTTGCCGCGCTTCCGCTTCCTCGCACACCGCTTATGACGTCCTCTCCTCCGGCCACTGGCATCAGGTGACATCGAGGACTGGAGGCCTGGTCTCCGCAGCAAGACAAGGTTGCGTAGCTTCTCCTGCAGATCATCATGCAGTTTGGTTGTTGCATGAATCTTATATTTGAGTAGTGTCTGGCGATGGTAAACACGAACACCCGTTGCTCTGATGTCCATGTGCTGTAAAAGTCGGGCTAAGTAACAAAAATAGCGCCATTTTGGATCCGGATCAGCCGCTGCGTGCTATCGCGCCGCCATCTTGGATCAAAAACCTTCCCGCTATAACTACGCTGCGCTTACATTTCCGGGGACATGAACATGTGTTGAGGCAGGCTGTGGATAATTCACCACTCCTCATGCCTTGGAAAGTTAGGGGAGTGCTCACTGTGTCTGTCTTTGGCTAACCCCGCCACGCCTGGAACATAAAAGGAGATGTTTAGAGGAATGTTAACATCAGTCACCATTCCCTTTTGTTAAATGAAAACAAGATGCAATGACAGTAAATGGAGACTAAGGAAACAATAAGTCATACAGGTTTTAAACAACAACATAATATTCATTTTTGGGTGAACAATCCCTTTAAGCGAAAGAAAACTTGTTCTTGTTGCCAGGTTTTCCCATTTCTGAGAACTTCTGAAATTTTGCCTTATGTAAGAGCATCCAGTTAATTTCATGGGTCACATCGGGGCTAACATTCATCCTTTCAAGCAAAATTATTTAAACATTCACATTATATGTATAATGACTTCACTGATCTCAGAAATTTTCAGATGGTAAAGAAATGATTTAAGCATAACATCCTATGCATAGACTTCAAAATAATATTCAACCAGTCTACAGTAGCCAGTGTTTGTTCCTAAAAAAGCATTATGTACTGTATTTATTGTCAGATTATTTAACACTGTGACTGTGCCTCATAGTCTGATGTTAATCTGTTATAAATATTGTGGCACGGTGGAGGGCGGGACCGGGGCGTGATTAAGCACGCCCGGTCCCGTATTAGGCTAATTAAGCCGTCAAGAGGGATAAAGGCCACTCGCGGACGGCGATGCGGGAGAGAGACATGGTTAATGAACCTGATAGTTAAGTCATGCTTCACATGGTTCACGGACATGTCCGTCGTCCTATGTGTTTGTCTTTTGAGTTTTCCATTAAACCTTTAAGTTATATGTCAAGCCGGTTTCTCGCCTCTTCCTTGTCCATGACCTTGATCTGTTTAACATTGGTCCCGAAGCCCGGGAAGGAAGAGGGATGCGCTGTAGCGGAGTTCTCGCCACTGCCCAGTGGAGCAGCCGCGGCCATCTTCCGGGGGACGGAGGAGCCCAGCCGCCTGGACGCGGAGGTACGGCCGCCAACCGCGAGGGGAGGAGGGGCTCCTGGCAGACCGCCTGGAGCGGTTAGGGCCACTGCCAGGGGCGGGGGAGTCCCCTACTAGCCGCTGGAACGCGGCGGGGTTGGAGACGGCTGAGCGCGTGTGGGGGGAGGGTTTGCCGCCGACCGCCTGGAGCGGGAGAACTGCTGCCAGGGGTGGGGGGAGGCCCCTTCGACTCCCTGGGAACGCGGCAGAGCGTTCCCTCCACCAGGTGCTGAGGACTGCCTCCGATCTGCCCGGAGAGGCGCGGCTGTCGTCCTGTAGAGGGTGGAGAAGTGGCTGAGGAACGAGCTACGCGTATCAGAGAACCTCTCTCTCTCGCTGCCGCTCTGCATTGGCCTTTTCCCTCTTTTTTAAATTATGGTGTTTATGGGAGGGGAGGTACTGCCCAGTGCAGGAAGGACCTCCCCCCCATTTTTAATTGTTGTTGTTTCCCTCCCCTTGCCCCCTCCCTCATCCAGGTTGATGGGGATGACCCACAGGCAGACCGCGCGGGAGGTATCTCCACCCCAGGGGATGTACGTCAGGCCAGGGGTCCCCAGCCTGAAAGAATGGGGGAGGAATGTGGCACGGTGGAGGGCGGGATCGGGGCGTGATTACGCACGGCCGGTCCCGTATTAGGCTAATTAAGCCGTCAAGAGGGATAAAAGGCCACTCGCGGACGGCGATCGTTCACGGACATGTCCGTCGTCCTATGTGTTTGTCTTTTGAGTTTTCCATTAAACCTTTAAGTTATATGTCAAGCCGGTTTCTCGCCTCTTCCTTGCCCATGACCTTGATCTGTGTTACAAATATATATGCAAGTTACAAACTACACAGAGACAGAGTTATAAGATTAATCCATTCGCTCTGTTCTCCTCCGGAGGTTCCTGTGGGATCCTGCATATTGGGTTCCTCTCCCTGTATGATCTCCTGCATGTTTAGGTGCACATTTGTCATCTGAAATGAAGGTCTGTGTTTATGAAGCTATAAATTATTTTCCCTACAAGCACTTTGGTCCATGCTATTTTTATGTAGGCCTATTAAAGAAAACCTAATACATTGGCAAGCCACCCAATAACTAGTCAGCCAAATAGAAGTGGAGCTAACATTACACCCTGATTAGAAAAGCCTGAAATAAAAACACTGAAATAAAAAAAAAATTTAAAAAAAATAACAAATATACTGGAAAAAACAAATGCACAAAAGTGTTAAAAAACGAAAATTTTCAAGTACATATACATATATTTTTTATTGAATAAAACCAGTTAATTTAGCTGTTATGAAGCACATTTTCAGGTCAGCTCACAATTTGTTTTTATTTAGTTTTAATTGTATTATGTGTTAGTTTTTGATACACAGTATATTATAAAATGTGAAACCTTTACAAAAGATGTAAATGTCACAAGATATGAACAAATACCCAGAAAAATTTAATGCTGTTAAAATTATTAAAATAATATCAGCTAATGCACTAGCTTTGGTCGTCCTTATATGCTAAAATTAAAATAACTAACTAAACTGAAAGTATAAACCTAACTGCAATAAATAAATACATAAATAAATAATAGAAAACTAAAGCTAAATTGAAAGAATAAACTAAACTGGGAGGACACCTGAAAAATATACTAGAAATAAAATGTCAAAATAAATAAAATATTTACTGTATATATAACCCTGGATGGTACCCCAGTCAGAAGTAATGACTTTGCACAAGGAGCCAGGTAATGCCCGATATTGCCGTCATATTTGAACTATGTTATTGCATAGCACATTGTCTCTCTGTGCATGTAGAAATGTTTCCTATTTCCCTAGGTAATTTGCCATCCCAAGATAGGCTCTTGGATTTCCAGAATAGCCCTAACCTTGACGATATCTGCAAAATCCATACACGAGTTAAAGCAATGACCAACAACCCATAATTTCACACTTGGCAAACTCACACTTGTTATTCATTATCAGTCTTTCATCCCTTGCTTAGGGAGCCTTGAACTGTATCACTGTGTAACTTACTCTAAAATTCCTCATAGGCTCCCACAAGCAGTACAAAGACAATTTGTAATTTCCTTAAAAAGTAAAAGCCTTTTTTATATAAGAGCATAATTACAAAGAGGTGATCAACATAATTTGTTCTCAACTGTGGGTTGCAACCCAAAAATGGGTTGCTGGTCTGTTTTGATATGGTAACGGACAACAGCAAAAAGCAACGCTAAATGCAAGAAATAAATGCAATGAACCATATAATTAGTTAGAATAGGAAAACAAATTTGGGAGTTCAGCTATTGTTTGTGGATTTTCTGAATGGTCTGATTGATAGGCCTAGGTGACCAAGTAAAAAAGTCATTTAAAATGAAGGTCTTATTTGATAATGACCTAGCATTGACTAGAGCCATTTTTGGTATCTTTGTTGATGTGAAAGTGTCCAGTGGAGCCCTTGATGAAACATATTGCAGATGACGGAGATGTGCAAAATTTATATTCCCATTTTCATGACATGTTTTAATATACAGTCAGCGAGAGGAAGACCAAACAACGGGAATAGGACACCCATCAGCCGAGTGATTGTAGAGTTTGGTTGGCAGTTTTGACCGGACTTTTGAGTTTAGATGATACAGATCCAAAGAAGAATAAAAAAGTAACATATTATAAATCCACAAGCCAGAAGGCAGCAAAGAGACCTGGGACACCGTGCAAAAATCAATAAAAGCAGAAAAAAGACCCACGACAAGCATCAAAAGGAAACGCATCCTACAGCTGCATATATTTGCAGAGAAACTAGCCAGGTTTTAAAAACCGCGTTAGCCAGCACACCGAGCAACTAAGCCACTTCACAGCGCAAGTATATGAAAAAGACAGCCCTTTCTAAGACCACCTCAGCCAAAAACTTACGTAACCGACCACCAATAAACTGAGAGAAAGTGTTAACTTACTCACAGAAGACGGAAGGACAGCCAGTTACGCGGTGGCGAAAGCTCGCGTTAGGCAGTTAATCCAGTTTGAAGGGATTTTCCAAGACAATATGTGGGGTCATCGTGTTGGAGCAATCAAACATGAGAAAAAAGTCCAATGTCCAAAATCCAGATC
The DNA here is from genome assembly GCA_032164185.1 of Moxostoma hubbsi. Classification (NCBI taxonomy): domain Eukaryota; kingdom Metazoa; phylum Chordata; class Actinopteri; order Cypriniformes; family Catostomidae; genus Moxostoma; species Moxostoma hubbsi. The sequence continues at coordinate 26,196,134 of JAVLUX010000008.1, forward strand.
TCAACAAACATAGAGCAGCGGCAGTCAAGCACGCCAGCGTTCGCTCCTTTTGGATGTGTTTGTGTGCATGTCTGTGTCACAACATCACAAGTTAAAGGTTGTTCTCTTAAAAACTTTAGAACAATACTTTAGTTATAAATAGGATATTTGTTACAATTTTAGAAAATTACAATCATAAAATTAAAGGGCCCTATTAATTAGTGCTATGCCATAAGTCACAAGTGCAAAGTCAGTGGGCATGGCCATGAAGTTTTGGTATTTTCATGCAAGCATGCGCTAAGTCTTGGCGTGAATCGGTTTGGCGTAATCGAACTCACAACATGAAAATGGGCTGGATTAAGTGCAATTTAATTCTGAGGTTTTCTCTGGTTATTATTCCACCATCTGCATCCTATTATATAGTCCATTCTCTCAAGCACTGGTGATATAAACAAAGACATCACATTCATAAGCAGTTGGTAGTCTAAATGGACAGTATGCAATAAATTAGAAGAATAAATCATTTTATTTAGAATAAGTTATTTTGTGTATTAACTGCATCACTGATGATTGTCGGGCATATTTCTATGACAGTGACACTCTCCTTTTATACACTTGGAAAATGAGATTCTCCTCAGAATATGGATGTAGGCTCAGTTAAATAGTTAAACAGAAAGTAATTATTATTAATGATGTTCATCTACTGACACACAAATCATGGCTAGTATTAACAGAGATTGTATCATCTTAAATTATATAACGGATTATATTCTGATTTTTTAAATTAAATACATTTATTGAAACTCACAAAAAATAAACCAACAATATTTCTAAATAAAAAAAGAAATAAAAAAAAAACGAAAATAAAATCCAAATAATTTATTGGTCAAAAAAACATAGCCTACAATTTCCAAACATTTTACAATCTCCAACTTATTCGTTTTGCCACGAATAAGTGGAAAACAGGTGAAAAAATATCTTTAGGCCTGCAAATTAGCCTATAAATACAATTGTAAATTTAAACATAATAATAATCATTATTAAAACATGAACTATAGATTGTTTAACACAAATCTCATATATTTTTGTTTAAAATAAGATGGTTCTTATCGAACTCTCATCGTCAAGGACATAATTTGGAAAAAGTGTTTTTCAAATGTCTTAGAGCAACGACCTATTTCTCAGGAAAACGTCTCGGTTACGATGTAACCTCCGTTCCCTGATGGAGGGAACGAGACATCGTGTCGAAGAAGCGACACTAGAGGTCTCTCTTGAGCGGCAAATATGCCTCTGATCTATGAAAAAAAGACCAATGAGAAGTTGGCAGACGGTATTGCATACCCCGCCCCAGACATATGGGTATAAAAGCGGGGAAATACTATGAGTCCATTCAGGATTTTTCTGAGGAGCCGGAAATGCTCCGGCCACTGTAGTGGCTCGGTTCAGCGACGTGGCTGGGAGGACACGACGTCTTGTTCCCTCCATCAGGGAATGGAGGTTACATATGTAACCGAGACGTTCCCCATCTGTCGCTCACTTAGACGTCGTGTCGAAGAAGCGACACTAGGGGTCCACTTTAAATCACACCATGTGCTGAGCCATGTACGTGTACGGCCTGGGTGCGATAGGCCAGTAAGATGGCATCCACCACCCAGTGTGAAGCCTCTGTTTGGAGAGCGTTCCCTTTCCGCTGTCCCCCAAAGCAGAGCACCTAAAGCTCTAAGTGCGGTCCAAATAGGCACGCAAGGCACGTACTGGACACAGCAATGAACGGGCTGGGTCTGCCTCCTCCCGGGGCAGCGCTTGCAGGTTCACTACCTGGTCTCTGAAGGGAGTGGTAGGGATCTTGGGCACATAGCCCGGTCGTGGTCTTAGGATCACATATGTGTCTGCCGGACCGAACTCCAGGCAAGTGTCGCTAACAGAGAAAGTTTGCAGGTTCCCGACTCTCTTGATGGAAGCGAGCGCGATCAGCAGGGCCGTCTATAGAGAGAGGGCCCTGAGCCGACTGATTCTAGCGGCTCGAAGGGAGATCTCTGAAAACCGGCGAGGACCACAGAGAGATCCCAGGAGGGGAACAGGCTTGGCCGGGAGGGATTTAACCTCCGGGCGCCTCTTAGGAACCTGATAATTAAGTCATGCTTACCCAGAGACTTGCCATCTACTGGGTCATGGTGAGATGCGATAGTGGCAACATACACCTTTAACGTAGAAGGGGACAGCCTCCCTTCCAACTTCTCCTGTAGGAACAAGAGCACTGACCTAACTGCGCACCTCTGTGGATCTTCAGCCCGGGAAGAACACCAATTCGCGAACAAATGCCATTTCAGGGTGTAAAGTTGCCTGGTAGAGGGGGCTCTGGCTTGGTTGATCGTGGCTACGACCGTGGGTGGTAGACCAGCTAGATCTTCTGCGTCCCGTCCAGGGGCCAGACGTGGAGTTTCCAAAGGTCTGGGTGCGGATGCCAGAGCGAAAGAAGGTCTTTCCTCAGGGTAATTCGCCAGGGAGGGGCTGTCACGAGGAGTACGAGGTCTGAGAACCAGGCCCGGGTGAGCCAATAAGGAGTCACAAGGGTGACTTGTTCCTCGTCCTCCCTGACCTTGCACAGCACCTGTGCAAGAAGGCTCACTGGGGGAAATGCGCAGCCCCGCAGGCCAGCTGTTTGCCAGTGCATCTGCCCCGAGGGGAGCTGAGTCGCTGCTCGCTCCAAAGGAGCTTTGTACTGATATGCCTGGCTGTCGAACATGAACTGTAAGAAGGGTCGGTGCTGAGGCAGAATTGAGACATAGAAGTATGCATCCTTCAGGTCTACCGCTGCGGACCAATCTAGATGTTGAACGCAGATTAATGTTTCTGAGTGATCATTTTGAATGGGAGTTTGTGCAATGCTTGGTTGAAAACTTGGTTGAAGTCCAAGATCGGTCGTAAGCTGCCGCTTTTCTTGGGTACGATGAAGTAAGGGCTGTAGAAACCCTTCTTCATCTCGGTTGGAGGGACAGGCTCTATTGCGTCTTTGAGTAAGAGAGTAGCGATTTCCGTGCGCAGGGACCTGGCATGTTCGCCGTGCACTGCGGAGAAGCGGACGCCCGTGAATGGGGGCGGAGACCTGGCAACTGAATTGCTTAACCGAGTCGGATGGTCCGTGCCAGCTAGCCAGACGGGTTGGGAAGTGAGAGCCACGCGTCCAAACTCCGTGCTAGAGGCATCAAGGGGACGATTATTTTTGATATACTCGGCAGGGCTTCGCAACAGAGCGGAACAGGTAAAGTAAAACGGCGTCGGGAGGCGATGACGCATCCCGAGGCTCTGGTGCTGAGAAAAGACTCAAAGCACTTACCTTGCTCCGCACACCCGGCAGGGGGTGGGTTAGTGACTGAGGAGGTCCAGGGTAGGCGTCCTCTAGACTCGTCGGAACTGGCCGGCCGGGGAACAGTCATGGGGCTGGAGGCATGTGGTCCACGTCCAGGATGCCGGGACTGTTGAGATCTGGCGGCAGAGTGCCGTGAGAATGGCATTTGCGGGCCAGGTGACCCAGAGACAAAGGGAATAGCTCTGTTACTGAGAATGTGAAAATAAATTAAACAAAAAATTCTCTTACCGGCCCTCCAGCGGGGGACGGAGCGGTCTTACCATCTCCGGAGCTAACGTCTTGGTCCCTGGGTCGAGCGTCTCCGGAGCGCCTGGGAGCTTCATGGGTCCTCGAGGGGGTCCGTGAGACGGGGAGCGTCTGCTTCCTGCGGTGTGCTTGAGGCTGGGGCTGAAAGCTGGGCCTGGGTTGAGGCGGAGCAGGGTGCTTTTCATAGCCGCAGGAGGACGCCCTTGGCGAGCAGACTGGGCATGGCCCATGGCGGCAGGTTTGCGGCAGGGCAGGATGTGAAATGGCCTCCGTTTGCTTCACCGCTGAGGACTGCTGGGCGGAGTCATCAATGGTGCCGCCGAATGGACGGAGCTGGGAGACCGGGGCGTTTGAGAAGGTGTGCGCTTCTGACCTCCGTGGCCCGGGGGGCGCGGTTGGTCATCGAGCGCAGTTCCTGCAGCACATCAAGAACAGGACAACACAAGTGCAAGTTTTGAAGCGCCTTGGCCTGGCGTTGGTTGCAGGAAGGGCCGTGGCGTGCAGGGAGGAAGCGGTCTGGGACCACTCTACCGTGAGGGTAGTGAGAGCGGGGGAGCGAGGAAACCACGGCTTACTCAATTCGTCATGCACGTCCAGGAAGAAAGGAACCTGGGGGGGCACGGCTGTGAGCAGCGCACATGCCTGCGGGACCAATCAAGTTGCCCGGGAAAGCATAGCGGACCTCCATGCGTCAGGCTCAGGCTAAGCGAGCAGACCCGAAGGTGGCTGCCCAGGCAAGTCATCAGCATCAGACGCCGCTGTAACACTCTCCGATGCAGCGGTGATGTCATCCAATTCTGAAGCAAGCAAGCATGCCGGGGAGGCGGGTGGTTCGAGGGGGTTTATCCGGCGAACAGAGCCTGTTATTATGCCCCAATTCGCCTTCATCGCCCGCGGCGCCTGCCCCCATCCCGTAGGAAGGAGGCGAGACGCTTGGGGCGGCTGAAGTGACTTTCTTGCATGACAAAAGAAAGCCGCGACCGCAATGCTGGAACGGCCATGTTCTCGCACTGAGAACATGAACCAATGGAGAGAAATCACTCATCCCGAGCTCAGACGGAAACAAGCAAGCGTGCCGGGGAGGCCGGTGGTTCGAGGGGGTTTACCCGGCGAACAGATCCCGTCATTATCCCCCAAATCGCCTTCATCGCTCGCGGCGCCTGCTCCAATCCCGTAGGAAGGACACGACGTCGAAGTGAGCAACAGACAGGGAATAGCTAATTGCATTTTGCCACTTCATTAACATACAATACACCCACAGTTTGCACACATACACCCACAATAGTGCAAACACTCCAACACATGCTACTTGTACTTTGCGCTCTCACGAAAATTGGATAAGACGTTGTGCATGGTCGTAGCATGCACTACTTTACCTTCTCCTGAAAATAGAGCCCTAAAAGTTATTCTACTAAAACATTAGGAGCTGGTATTTCACCTGCTTGTGCATGTTTGAGAGATTTCAGCTCTCTCCTTTTCTTTTCACCTGCTTGAAAAAAGAGTATGGAATTAGATGGAATATGGTGTTGTGTACATGTAGTATTTTTGTTGATGAGTAATATAAAATATTGTTATGGTGAGCTGTAAATACACAAAATTAATTGAAAGCCTATTTTGAAAGTGTTCCATTTAACCTTAAAGTTGCCTATTTTAATCTATCACCTTCAGGTAAAATGGGCCACCATTTGAAATTGCATTTTCCTTATAAATTAATTTTATTTTATGTTACCAAATATTATATTTCATAAATCATACCTAACACGTAACTTATGTATTATCCACTTACAGAGCTTATTACTTGAGAGTAATAGTTGATTTGTCGCACCCCTGACCATGCGGTTTTTGCAGACAGTCTCCCTTTGAAGTCCTTAGAGGCCTTAAACCAGTCAATTCACTTTTAACAGATCAGGCACCACTGTGGCAACAGATCGCACCATTTGAATTTTGTAGGGGGGGATTATGAAACAACAGATATGCTCTAACCTTAAATGGTCCATTTTACCTGATGGCACACTATAGCTGAATCACCCTATATGCAGTGAGGCGATGTTTGATTTTAAGAAAATGTTTGTATTATTTGTAAATGTAGCATTTCTGGTAGGCCTGATTTCCAATGCAAAATTTGTATACAAATGGTTGAAAATCACTGATCTAGATTCTGACTTTCAATATAGGCTACTATAAGAGAAATATATGTTGTCCTGTACTATTTTGAGCTATTTTGTACTTTCTTGTTTTGATTATTGGGGGAGGTTGTTACCGCCCCCCTAACCCCTCTGGAATCAACATGCTAAATACAAGCAGTGCCTTTGATATTCACAAATGAACAGTAGATGGCAATCACATCATTTGCATGAGTTGTCCTTTCCGTGAAACTTTTGCATTTGTCAGTTTGAAATATAAAGGATTCATTCAGAATCAAATCAGTTGTTACCTAAATAATTGTTCTAATGAATCTCACAAACAATAGTTACATTTTCTACACTCTTTCTCCTACGCTTGCTGAACTAAATGAACGCTTATTACTTTTGAATTAATTAACAGAAATTAACAGAAATGTACAAATAAGGAAAACCCTTTATTTGAAATACCAGAAAATAAGATTGACAACAATAGAACCTCTGCATTTCCCAGACCTAGAAAACAGTTCCTAATTAATGTTTATGTGAATACCAACACAGCATGCATTCATTAAGGTACATTCACAAAAATATCAAGCACATCCCAATGATTACAAAAATCCAAAAATACAGTAAACCACACTTAACATTAATGAGAATTGTTTTTTTTTTATTATTATTCTAATATAAATTAAATAAATATGCATAGTGTTTTAACACAATGAGATTCATTAAAGGATTAATGCAACACAATGCAGTTAGACTTTAGATACAAGAAGTTGGCTGCAAGTATGCAAAATACAGAAAAAGAAATAGCACCATCATTTTATAGTACAAAAATCTTCCAGATTAATGCTAAAACGTTCAGTAATTTAAGCTAGTTTTATAAATGAAAAAGCAATATTTATCCAAGATGAAAAGGAGTGGAACAATTGCTTTAAATGCTTTTTTGGAATCAGTCAAGTTTGAAGAGGTCATCATTATATGATGATCTCTTCAAACTTGACTGATTCCAAAAAAGCATTTAAAGCAATTGACATATACCATACTCCCGACAACTTGAAATGCCAACTCTGTAGCTACTCAGGAATAGGACTAGCAAACTTCAATGTTTTGAAATTCATAACATCACCAGTACATTATGAGAAAAGGTATCAGAAATAAGACAATGTATCACAACAATTTTCTTTACCAAATACGGGAGTTATTTCCAGAATTATCTTTTTTTTCTCTCATTATTTTATACAATTTACTTTAACAGTTTTAATTTTCAAGCTCAAAGCCAGTGAAGCAAATAATGAGACTGTTTCACGGAATTACTTCTGGAAAATGTCCTGTTAACGCCCTTTTAAATATTCTTCTTGGACAGCTCTTCAGAGGTGGCTGGTGTGAGTTCTTTTTGTAATTATCAAAATTTCTACTAACAAAGGTTGAAGCTGTTGCCACGCAAAAGGCCATGCATTGGGTTCAAAAACTAATTTGCACTACAAAAACAGAGCAGATAAATACAAGAAAAAAATTATAATAATACAAATAAGATTAAACCAGCCTAAGGTGGTTGGCTGGTTTTAGCAGCTCTACCACCCTGGTCAGTTGGCTAGTTTTAGAAGAGCTTTTGGGACTTTTCAGATGATCATAAGCTGGTTTTTGTTGTTGTTGGGTTTTTTTCAGCAGGGATGTGTGTGAAGGAGTGCTGTCTTCAGCTCACATAGTTTTATTTGATGTCTTAATTCCTACTGGTATCTGCAACAGATCTCCAAGTCTTCAGGCTATTCACAACAATCTTCTTCAAAGAAGTGTAATGTATGTGGTTTCAGACAAGTTTGCACATGCTGTAATTTGACTGGTTTTATGAGATTAAATTATGTTTTTAAGAGTTTCAAAACAGAATGTGTTGTTCAGTTAATTTATGTTGGTGGTTTTGTGTGTCATTTTGTGAACTGATTTTTATGTATATCAACTAGGTTGGATAACTTTTGTTAAACTCAAAGCTTATGAAAATATTGAATCTCAGAGATCACAGAGACCTCAATTAAATGATCTGTGTGTGTATATAAAATAACAGACATGCACATATCCTGCAATACATTCCCCAAAGAATTTAGCTGCACTTTTGCACTGCTACAAAATTAAAAGCTAAAAATAGAGATGGAAGATCTGATTGGGATTTGTTCAAATACTGTGCATACTGTCATAAGGTTAAACATGGTTTGCTGAAGAAAGAATGCTATGGAAGTGTTGAACAGATATGATCAAAAGACAGAGTAGTATTGAACTTCATCTGATCCTGACAAAATATTACACGATTCTTTCAAATTACCAATGGCTTTTCAGGGTCTGGTGTTTGAGGCTTGCTTACAATAAATATATACTGTAGAAAACACTATGTACATTCTTTACTATGGTATGTGAGGACACAATGAAATTATGTTTGAAAGTAATACTTTTTTTAATATAACTTTTTTTTCTAGTTAATTTTGCATCATCCAGTGAGCCACCTCTTATCGAGCCTTGAGGGAGTGGAAATTATTCACACAGTGGAATGTGGTGTCACACAACAACTTTTTATAGTTATCGCAATTATGTGCCCCAGCATAATTTTTTTCTAAAGGCTGAAATTTTGTATACTGTACATATGTCACTACAACCAAGAATACAATATAAGTAATATACAAGCATGAGTGCTGTTATACTGAATATCAGCACAGCAGCAATTTAGCTTTAACCTTGTAATTAATTAATTGTATATTCTTATTTCTCAGATTTTTTTAGTCCTGTTGCAAAGTGCCAAGGCATAATAATGCAGCATAGTCTTAAGAAAATTGGGCTGATTTTGGCAGAGTTCTATTACCCAGCATTTTAAAACTGGCTAACAATTTCAAAGAAAACACTAAATCAGGTACTGCTGGGATACTGAGTGGTGTTTGCTGAGCCAGCAGAGCAAACAGTAATATAAAGCAGTGTAAGCCATAAATCCAGTGATTATCAAAATCAAGTCCAGTCCCTGGAGCTGATGGAGGCTTGTGAGGTATGTCTGGTGTGGTCGATTCGACAACATGCACAAAGATAGACTGCAGTAAACATGTTCAAAGCTATGCAAACCATGCAGAAAATGACCCGCATAATAAAGGTGCACTGCTTGTTGTTAGTTGTTTTGAACTCGAGGAAGAAAATAACTCAATTTCCAGGGCATTTACCAAGATGGTAAGAGTGTGCTTAAGCACCTTGACTCCTGAAAAACCAAAGACAGAAAGACAAACAGACTTTAATGTAAATACATTCTGACCAATCATGTAGTCATGAAACATGGTGCAATCTGATAGGTCCTTTGACATTATCTGTTAGCCAATTAATTTACTCTTAGCCAAGCATACTATCTCTTTGTTTAACATTTAAATTTTTTGTTGCTTTGTTGTTTGCAGATAAGCAGGATTCACTGCATCATATAACGATTTATATTTTCTCTGAAACCATCCTCCTCCCCATCAGCAGTTGTCTGAATCTGCTTTAAAGGGAAAGATCACCTAAAACTGAAAATTCTCTCATAATTTATTTACCATCATGCATACAAGACATGTATGACTTTCTTTCTTATGCCGAAATCAATCAAAAAATTATTACGAATTTCTCATCTCTTTAAGTCAATGCAATGTAACTGAATGGTGCCAACATTTATAAGCTCCAAAATCCAAATAAGGGCAAAATAAAAGTACACCAGATGCTATACATTCAGAAGCTATACGAAAGGTGTGGGTGAGAAACAGATTCATATTTAAGTAATTTTTTTGTCATAAACTCTCCTCCCTCCCAATTAGGGAGCGATATGCAAGAAGGATGTCACCAAAAACAGAAGGAGAATGAGAAAGTGAAAGAAAAGTGGAAATTGACTGTGCTGGGGTAATCATTTCTAGAAAAAAACTTAAAAATATATCTTTTTCAGTATGCATGCATGCTCTTCATACTTTATGCACCATGTTTTATTTATGTCTAATTGTGCAGTAGTATATCTTACATACTCAACACAACATATCAGTTGTTGTTCTATATTCTAGCAGTAGCAAGTCTTCATACTTGCTCTGCAGTAGCAGTAGTGTAGTCTAGTCCACAACGACCAAACCTACCAGCTTTTCAAATCCATTGTAACATCTTAAAGGAATAGTTTACCCACAAATGATAATTCTCACATCATTTACTCACTTTGTACAAGTGCTCTACGAATGTGTCAAGCCTGTGGAAGTTTAATAAAGCTTCAAATCATCATTGTACCCAGGAGACACAGATGCCAAAGATTTGTAATGAAAAATAAAATTGTGGTCCGTTTCTCACCTAAAACTCGTATCGTATCACTTTAGAAGACATGGATTAAATCACTTATGGATTCGTATTGAGTCGTACAGATTAACTCTATTCTCAATTTATTTCCTTTTTGGAGCTTGAAAGTTTTGGACCCCACTGACTTGCATTGCATGGACAAACAGACTTCATACTGTATATCATTCAAAATATGTTCATTTGTGTTCTGCGGAAGAAAGTGATATGAGCCTGAGAAGGCATAAAGTTGAGAAATATAATTTTTGGGTGATCTGTTCCTGTAAATATATACTTGTAATGACTGAACTTAATTTTTTGGCTCATCACACATTGTCCTATTGGTTATACATTAAACTGTACTGTATACTGTCACACTCATACATGCAAGAATCACAGGTCATAATTTTTGTTTTGTCATCCAGTGTGCAGGGGTTTTCCAAAGTCAGACAAGAAACTTATGAGGAAACCAAGTCAGACACACAATCATTGTATCTTTCTTCTTGCTCCATCTTAAACACAGTACATGTGAGCAACATTCCACATGTATCTAATTTAGTTCTGGAGAAGAAAATAAGAACGACTGGGTCTTTTTGGGTCTTAATTTTTCATTCACTACCAGGCTGAGGCTAATTATAGAAGACAAACGATTTGTTCACGAATTACTGTTTTTTTTCATTATTTTTTCTCTTAATAGCTTACAGTTCATTGTGTTGCAGTTGTTTGTATTGGGATCAATACGTCATTGTGACAGTAAATTACATTTTTAAATCATAGGAGTTGGCATGATTTTCCTGTCTTTAATGCAGGAAGCATTTACAAGTAAATAATTCATATTTATTAATGATTAATTTTATTAATAAGATTTTTTCCTCTCAGTGAAGTACAATTAGAATGTTGAGTAAAATTTCTAAGCTGTAGCGTTAAGATTTTTCTTCAGTGGAAATCAGGAGCCTAGCCAAACCAGTGGCTAGGGTTTCCACATAATTTTGTCAATTCAGTTTTTATTAAAATATGTTATTTTCTGATATATAGTCCTCAAATCTAAATGTTTAAGGAACAGTCAAGTAATGAAAACAGTGGATTAAATGATTATTAGTTTCTTACATTTGCATGTTTTCCTGAGTGAGGAGCGCATCTGGTACAACACACACACAATGACAAACATGACAGTTGTTAAAACAGCCGTTGCCGCACAAGCTATGTCACTGTGATAGAAGCATGCTGAGGTCTGGACTTTTGCCACACCAGTCACTTCACTTCCTAGAAAACAGGAGAATCAATTAGAAGCCACACAAATTTTAGTAGCAACAATTTATAGGGATAGTTTGCCCAAAAATTTAAATTCTGCCATCTTTTCCTCAACCTCATGTTGTTCCAAGCACATTTGCCTTTCTTTCCTCCATGGAACACTAAAGGAGATGTTAGGCAGTATGTTACTCTCAGTCACATTTAATTTTCATTTCATCTTTTCTTTTTCGGAGTGACTATTTGCACAAGATGTAAATAACACCTGCCACACAGCGCAATAATTTGCACTCAAATAATCTGGTGAAAAAACTGAAATTAAAGACAAAGTGCGCCCTCAAGTGTTTCTGCAATGGGCTAGTGGGTAAAGACGGTGAGGATGTGCTTTTTTATAATAAGGACATAAGGAACCAGGTTCTCCCTTTTGTCACAATTTCCCCCCAGTTTCCCCACTCTTAATATTTTCATTAATACTACTTATAATAATAAATAAAAATTAATATAACGTTTTATTGCCCCACAGTAATTTGGTCACAGTGAAGGTCAGGGAGTTGAGAGAAAGATTTGAGCCACATAAAATTAACCATGTTTTTAAGATAGTAACATTGCAGTAACTATATTTTTTACAAAAATCATAGTTTTAATGCATATGATTTTTTTAATTGCTGTTAATATAGTTATCATGATTAATGTCGTGGTTACTATGATTTTACATCAAAATACCATTGTGTAGTAAAACTGTTAATTTTTGTAAGCTAAGGTTAGGGTTAGGGGTGGGTGTAGGGTGTATGTGGGACTCTAAATCAACAAAATATCTTCCACTATCCTTTTTTTCCCCCACATACAAAGAATGTGAATGGTGACTGAGGCCAACATCTCCTTTGGTGTTCTAAAGAATGAATGGAAGTCATACGGATTTTGAACAAAATGAGGATGAGAAAATTATGACAAAAATTTCATTTTTAGGTGAACAAAACCAAACAGATCCAAAAGAAACTAGAAACTGCTCACATGAAAAACGGAACAGCCAAGAATCCTAAACAGCTCACTGAATCTTACTTGAACAAACACGCACGCACACAAACACAAACACGCACGCATACATACACAAACAAAAAACAACTCACTTGTTATGTTTTCACCTTCTCTCTCTCTCTTTGAGACTTTGTCTTTCTCTTTCTGAACGTTTGCCTCTTGCACTGTCAGTGTGTCTGATCAGCAATATGCTAAAAAATCTCTGTCAATGCATGATGGAGTGGGTTCAGCGAGGATCGGACCCTCAGTCCATGATGAGCATTTAAAGAGGGCACTGACTTATCCAAGCTTGATAAGATCTCCCTTCTTCCTTCACCCATAATCACATTAAGAATATAAAGAGAAGTGAGAAAAAATTATGACAGAACATGAGCGAGTATTGATACTGAGACAAAGATAGGAGAATGAGAGAGAATGAGAGCATGCAGGGGTGAAGAGTGTACATTAAATGAGAGAGGATGAAAACATGAAGGAAAGACAGCACATATGAAATTGAAAAAAATGTGAGAGAGAGAGAGAGAGAGAGAGAGAGAAGGACCAAGGGTATGTGTATGTGTGTGTGATGAGTGCATGGCCGGGCCGAGAGGATGCACGTCTGGCACTGAGATGCCCAATCAGCGGGAGAGATAATGGTGGAGCCAGGGATGCCAGAGAGAGAGAGAGAGACCTGGCCTCAGTGTGTTCGTGTCAATCTGTTGTTATGTTTTCAGTTCAGTGTGTTATGTTGTAATTAGTCTTGTTGTTTGTTAATATGGTTCTCGCTTCCTCCTTTCCTGAACCCTGTTACACTGGTGCCGAAAGGAGGAAGAGCATGCTGTCCAGGAGAACTCGCCGCGGTCGTCCACCAGAAGATGGAGGAGCAGCCCGGCAGGAGGTGGAGGGGCCGTTGCGGTCTGACAGGGGACGGAGGGGTCGCTGCCGTCCGCCAGGAGGTGGAGGAACTGCTGCCATCTGCCAGGAAGTGGAGGAGCCGTTGCTATCCACCAGGGGACGGAGGACCCGCTGCCATCTGCCAGGGGATGGAGGAGCCACTGCCGGCCATAAATGGATGGAGGAGTGACTGAGGATCGGGTGGGCGGCGTGTCCGCGGGAGCCGAAGAAGAGCATTTTTTCATTCATTTAAATCATGCAGTTGCATTTAGCTGTAGAAGCTTCAATCAATAATAATAATAAAATACAATAAAATTGTTTGAAAAACAAAATACAAGTGTGTACATATCAAGGACAGAAGTCATGAGGGCTTCAGGCAAAATTACATTGAAAGTGGAACGTTGTACTCAGAATTCAAAATGTATTGTGGACTCTTCATTATACTGTATGTATTAATGCCTAAAATTTGAGTTGTTTATTTAATTTTTGTAGTAGGTAATATAAACAAATTATTCAGATTTTAAGAGTTTATGTAAATTAATGGATTATAATAAGTATAAATATAGTATATTAAGTATATAGTGCTCTATAAGACAATAACATCATACAGTCAGTTACATTCAAATACATACATGATTACACTGAATATTTCATATGATCAAATACCAGAGAATGCTTAGCATATTCCAATCGAAAGTTATCATCCTTCTGACCTACTCACTCCGGAGGTGACTGTTCTTGATGTGGGTACTTTGAAGGGAGCGTGGCATTGTTGTATTAATGTACCCTTCACTAACAGTCTTGTGTAAGAGCCCTTCTTCAAAAAAAAAAAGAATTTACTTTCGTTTGGAATGATTCTGTGAATGACATCCCCTTCCTGCAGTGCCTTTCAAGGGCTCAAAAATACAATTTGGAAAATACCCGTTATTTATTTGATTCGAAAAAATAAGCCTCGTATACAGCCATGGCCAAAAGTATTGGCAGTGAAATTTTTCTGCTTCAGTTGTTGTGATGTTGATTCACATTGTTTCTAGAATATTGTGCAGAGTGATCTGATGCATTTAAAATAATTGCAAAAAGCTTCATTGGCCAAAAAAATTTACTTTATCACAAAAACCCAAATTACACAGTTTTTTGTCACAAAATGACCAGCCAACCTCATTTCACTAATCACATCAGCAGCACCTGGGAAAGTGTGAACGAGTTCTAGTCAGGTGAAATCACTCCATCATTCTGATTGGATTATAAGAGCAGACTGATTGCTATAAAAGGAGGGAAGAAGTGCTTCCAATCATTGTGTTCTTGTTCGCAATGGTTAACTCTAAAGAAAGACATGCAGCCATCATCGCTTTGCATCAAAATGGCCTCACATGCAAGGAAATTGCTGCAAAGAATATTGCACCTAAAAGAACCATTTACCGGATCACCAAGAACTTCAAGGAGAGAGGTTCAACTGCAGTGAAAAAGGCTTCAGGACATCCCAGAGTGTCCAGCAAGCGCCAGGACCGTCTCCTCCTGAGGAGTCAGCTATGGAATCGTGTCACCACCAGTGCAGAGCTTGCTCAATATTGGCAGCAGGTTGGTGTGAGTGCATCTGCACACACAATGAGGCGAAGACTTTTGGACAATGGCCTGGTGTCAAGAAGGGCAGCAAAGAAGCCACTTCTCTCCAAGAAAAACATCAAGGACAGACTGAAATTCTGCAGTAAGTACAAGGATTGGACAGCAGAAGACTGGTGCATAGATATTTTCTCTGATGAAGCCCCCTTTCGACTGTTTGGGAAATCTGGAAAATCGATAGTCCGGAGAAGAAAAGGTGAACGCTACCATGAGTCCTGTGTCGTGCCAACAGTGAAGCATCCTGAGACCCTCCATGTGTGGCATTTCTTTTCATCCAAGGGAGTGGGCTCTCTCACAATTCTGCCCAAAAATACTTCTATGAATAAAGAATGGTATCAAAACGTCCTGCAAGAGCAACTTCTCCCAACGATCCAGGAGCAATTTGGTGATGATCCATGCATTTTCCAGCATGATGGAGCATCATGTCACAAGGCAAGAGTAATAATGAAGTGGCTTCGAGATCATTACATTGAAATATTGGATCCGTTACCAGGCAACTCCCCTGATCTTAATCCCATAGAGAACCTGTGGTCAATCCTCAAAAGCCGAGTGGATAAACAGAAGCCCACAAATTGTGACTAAATTCGAGCACTAATAAGTCAAGAACGGATCGCCATCAGTCAGGATTTGGCCTGAAGCTGATATCCAGCATGCCAGAGCGAATTGCAGAGGTTATGAAGAACAAGGGACAACACTGTAAATATTTACTCTTTGCATAAATTGAGTGTTTTTGCCAAAAAGGCCTTTAAAACTTTTGAAACACTTACCATTGTTTTCCAGTATACCATAGAATCATGTGAAAAAAATTATCTACAAATTCTGAAGCAGCAAACTTTGCAAAACACAAGATTGACGTCACTGCCAACACATTTTGTCACGGCTGTAGGTAATAAATGCCCCTAAAATATCCAGGTGGAAATTACTGCCTCTTAATGGAAAATTAATTTTTAAAACTGAATCTTAGGGTAAAAAACTACTGTAATGGGTGTGAGTGTGTCAAAATTGCTTGCTATTTTCTGTGTGTGGGTTGACCAAAACTGTTTGGAAATATAGGTGTTGTGCATCATGTTTTTTATAGGTTTTGTTTGTGTAAATAAGTGAGTCTTACCCAGGGAGACAGTTCCCGCACACTGTAAGTCTGTATGTGTGCAGCGTTTGTTTGACTTGGTATCTGATGAGCTGACGGCAGTTCTGGAACAGAGCAGAAGGGTGAGAACCCCAATCTTCCTTAAACCAACAAGCTTCACACACACACTACAGACTGCATACACACCTACACCATAACCAAAGTCCTGATGGGCCACACACATATACCAATTCCAATCACATATACCAATATTTGCAGAGAAAGATAATTATACACACACACACACACACACACACACACACACACAACAGGAGTGGTGGTGGCGTAGTGGGCTAAAGCACATAACTGTTAATCAGAAGTTTGCTGGTTCGATCCCCACAGCCACCACCATTGTGGCACTTAATTCCAGGGTTGCTCCGGGGGGATTGTCCCTGTAAAAAGTGCACTGTAAGTCGCTTTGGATAAAAGTGTCTGCCAAATACATAAATGTAAATGTACAACAGTCAGTTCCGGTCCTCAAATCTGATTGGACGAGAGACATTCCATGAGCACTGATGGTCATCACGCTTCACTGTGTGTGTATCACTCCGCTTGTGTTTGTGCTATACTAACCTAAAGTGTAAGAGCAGTGCAAATTTTTTTTATTTTTTGACATTACATATGTTAGCCATGGCAAAATATCATTTATGTGTGTAATATGTAATATTTATGTGTGTTAGTTGACGTGAAGTGAATCTATGTCAGCTGTTTACATATAACAGCTCTTCATGATCAATTGTATTACACTACTAAAGCTAGGAAATAACTTTAAATGGCTTTAAACGAACAACTTCAGCATTACGGCTCATCACAGCTGAGAGACACAACAGACTGGTTGATTACACAATGGGTGCTGTTTAAAAAGGACATTGTGGTTTCTAAAGTGATTGACTCTTACGCACCGCCTACTGCGAAACAGGGAGAAATACCCCCGCTTGGATGCTATTTTTCCACTGAGAAAGTTGATCTTAAGAAAACTGACAGCATCTCTGCTTGGGAGAGGCAACAGCACATGCTCCATATTTCTCTCTCTCTCTCTCTCTCTCTCTCTCTATCTCTCTCTCTCTCACACACACAAACACACACACACATCCATGTTTATCCAATAATTTGTTAGAAACAGCACAAGCCATGATACTATTTCTGAAGTGACATTTTTGAATTACTAACAAAGGTTTGGATGCATCATTTGTTTTGAACCAGCAATGGCAGATTCTGATCGGTCGTGTAAGAAAGTTGTTCCATGCACAAATGCGTAATGACTGTACTCAGTTTTTCCTAATTGTTTACAATTTAATTTGTATATAAGCAATATGTCATGTTTATTCTGTTGGTTCCTATTTTTTATGTCTCTTATTTTGAAAAGTTCATGTCATGTGTTTTCCTAGTCATGTGATGTCCTGTTTTCCCTCCATGTTCATGTGTCTTGTTTTCATTGGTTCATTGTTTGATTACCTTGATATTAGTTCTAGTTTGTAATTGGTTTTAGGTTATTAGTCTTGTTATCTTGTTTAGTGTTCTGTTTGATCATTGGTTTATGTTCCCCCCATGTCTGTGTATTTAAGCCCTTATGTTTGCCATTGTCTGGTGTCTAGTATTGATCTTATTTAAAGTTAGGGATTTTGATTTCATGTTTACTTAATAAAACTACACTTGGGTTCTACACATCGTCTTCATCATCAGTGCCATTGCCAGCTACAACGTTACACAATATCACACTTGCAGTCATGCTATATGGTCCTAAATCAGCACTGCTGTGATTAGCTATGGCACTCTGCCTGCTGCCGAATCACAGCAGTGCTGATGTAGGGCCATATTGTACTCTTGCTCGTGTGATTTTGCTATATATATCTATATATATATATATATATATATATATATATATATATATCTGTGTGTGTGTGTGTGTGTGTGTGTGTGTGTGTGTGTGTGTGTGTGTGTGTGTGTATATATATATATATATGTATGTATATATATATGTATATGTTTGTGTGTTTTATTTACATATATATATATGTATGTATATATATGTATATGTTTGTGTGTTTTATTTACATATCATTGAACGGTTCTATCAATGGGCTACAGTCTACAGCACTTCAATTTAAAATTTAATTTATTAATTTCTTCGAGTAAGGCCGCTGATCTCACTTGCTAGACTTGGTCTATGATAACATGAGTCAGGTGGATGCTTTTGAACAGTCCCACTGTGGTTGCATTGTGTTTCACTTGCTTTTAGCGTCTCAGCGAATGTATCCTGCTGTGACTCTTTTAATGCAGTTTGCTCTCGATAAGTGTGGTTTGTTGCCTGTACAGCTAAGGCTGTGCTGACTGCCCCCTTCTGACAAAATTTACATTCAGCATGATTAATTGTGCTCATTTTTCTTCATGTTATTTATCATATAATTATCACACAATTTTAATTTTAATCATAATGAATGTGCTCTTTATTAAAAAAAAAATCATTGTATTGGGTAATTGGGTAGGGTATGAATTAAAAATAAGTTATAGCATTAAGTTGTTAGGTGTTTGAATCAACGGACAAATTTTAACTTCATGTGCTATTCTCATTTTGATCAGGGACTATCTCACCAATCAAAGCTGTAAGTTCAAAATCCATCATTCCTAAACAATATTAAACATCATTTGTAGAGCACCAAACTTTTTGGCCTACAATGCCTGAGTGATCTGGAAATTAATTTGGAATGATTCAACGTCAACTGAATAATCAACTGGAGTTTGAAAATACAACAATATGTGCTTAACCTTATCCACATCCTGACAAAACCAATCAAAGTAAGTTAATGACTGATTTGATGGAATTTGCACATGTAACATAAAAAATTTAAAAAGTAATTTCTAGTTCTAGGTGTTGATTTCTTTGTGCTATTGTTTCAGGGTGGCTTATGTTTTGTGTGTGTTATTTTTTAAATCAGAGATGAGTTAAGCTTAACTTGTAACTTGTTAACGTTACTTAAATTAAGTTCAGTTTACTTGATCCAAATAAGTAAGTTTACTTTGAAAAAAGCATGCAAACTGATTGCCTTGAAATATCTAAGTAAGGTCAACTAATTTGATTTTACAGTGTATGGGTCCTGATTGTGAATCATGAATGCTGCAGTATAATCATGTCTCTCAGATTGTCATGATCCACTGCTGTGTTGCCTTGCGTTTATCCTCTGTCTTCTGTTTTCCCCAGACTACACTTCCCAACATGCACTGCCCTAATCTTTGTCAGCTGTTCCCGATTGATCTCACCTGTGTTCCATTCCCTCATTAGCCCTTGTGTATTTAATGCCCTGATTTCTGCTCACTCTTTGTCAGTTGTTGTTTTGCTCCTGTTTTTGTACCAGTTTGCCAACCTAGGATGTAATGTTTGTTTTAGTTCCTAGTCCTGCCTTGTTCCAGTGTTTAACCTGTTTTGTACTTTGTTAAATTTTATTAAATGTCAAGCTGTATCTAGATCCAGCTCTCATGTCCATCTTCAAACATTACACTGATGTTGTTCAAACAAGATTTTAGATGTGTGTGTGTGTGTATATGTATGTATGTGTGTATGTATATATATATATATATATATATATATAAAATCCACGTGCATAAAACATGTTTTAAATTAATTTACGTAGAATGCAAGGTCCTTAAATGCAACCTGCATTTTTATTCATTCACACCTGGCTGTAAACCACGCTCAGTTAAAATGGAAGAAAAAATCCAGTTTTCATGCAATATGTATTCAGCTATTTACTTTCGTTCCCATAATAGATTGATGTTCAATCATCCATTCTGAATATTTAGAGAACAAGTTGAAAAAAATCATCAAGAGTGCGTTCAGGAGAGATGCACCCGTTCAACGCATTTTGGAACATTTAGGTTCAGTCTACAACAAAAATCCCCCCGTCAAAGAATCTATTGGGAATAATATTCCTGCAGCATTAAATGATGGTGGGTGGTCAAACTGAACTAAGTAGGGCGCGCTGCAATTCAAAAGCATCGAGAGCTTCGGCCCAATAGTCCATCAGTCTTCTAGCACCTGTAATCACTGTACTGTATTAGGATCAGCAGCATCCACATTTTAATTGCAGCAGGGACAACTCTCGGCAATCAATTAATGCTCTGTCCCATTAAAGTAACCGTCTTCTGTGAGTTTGGAGTAGATTCAGTCCAGTCCAGCTTGTGAATGAAATGATCATGCCACTGCTGGCCCTTTTACCTGGTGCGCTGCTCAAAGGGACAGACAGACATGTCCCGATTCGTTATCTGACCTCTGGAGTGTTCACCAGCAGCCACATCTGAAAATCTATTAAATTGAGAAACGGTCTCATTCCTCTTGAATAGAACTATATAACATTTTGATTCTAAAAGATTTCTCTCTGATTCTCAATTAGGCGGTAACCTCACAGTTGAGGTAGGCCTAATGTGGAACACCAAAGCCCTATATAAATATTTCGTCGTCGAGGTCTGTTAATATTACTGTAACGTGCTGTATATTCTAGCTTGGTTGTCATTTGTAGATCTGTAGTGTCGAGGTGACAACCACTCTCCTTCAGAACATCTAAAACAAAGCAAGAAGTGAAAGATTCTGCCAAGTTTCGGATGACATTATTCAATAGTTTTAATTTCGACCGCTAATTAATATGCTTTAAAAGAGGATATAGCTGTGTTAATGTGGTCTCACTGCCGCAGCCCCTCTATGGACACAAGGTGGCGATAATGATTCTCGGTATTGACCCCATGAAGTGGAGTCAAATTACCTTACATAACATTAGAAGATTGAAATTGCACAACAATGCATTTCATCTTTATAACATGACACTACATCATATTAATCTGCAGTTCATCACATTGTATTACATTGCTCTTCATTGTATTACATTAAACCACATACATTATATTAGTTTCTGCTTTAAGACTGTATTAGCTTCAGTTGCACACTGGCCCTGCCTCTGGTGATAAAATCTGAGACAAGGTATCAATTTCTCTGCATCATCACACACACATTAAGTCACACACAGACACCATTGGGAAACTTTTAGGTAAATAGAAAGTATCTTTGTATGTGTAAGTAACTGTATTGTATATATGTCCAGATGATGAAATGATAACTGTGCATTTTCTGTGTGCAACTTGCAAGGTGAATGAAGACACTGTGTAAGTGAGTGAGTGAGTGAGTGAGTGGGAGGACACTGTAGCCTTGCATAGCAGTCGTAGTGGTTTTGGCAAAGGAAGAAAAACCGATTGAGAAAGTGGGAGAGAGTGCAAGACAGAGAAGTTTTATATTTTGTCAGTTTTTATTGAGTCTGACTAGGACCAGGTCAGATACAGCGTTCAGCATGGGGCAGTTCGTCCTTTAACCAACCTTAAGCAACTCAAATTACAGATTGACAGGATGTTATATTAAACATTTTCACTGGTCCATTGGTTTGGTCATTGTTGTAGTGTGTAGCTACTGTCGGGACTTATATGGACGTTCATGTGATCGCCTCATTCCTGAATCATATCTTGGCCTGTTCCTGTCCTCTTCCACTTCACACATTCACACAGTCTTATGAGAGGTATGGATTTGCTGTAACCACTAAAAATGTGCATGTACATGTGTTTTGATGTCTAACGTCATATTTAAGTCTAAGACGGATATTCTTCAAGGATGGTAGAGATAGATATGTTTGTAATGAGAAACTGCAGACCACAGCATAGTAAAACTTTCCAAACAATAGATTAACGAATAGAATGCTTTTTGTTACAATCAAAGCAAATCATATGGTTTTTAGCACCATGCCTAAATGAAGGCATATGCGAAGGTCTGAGTGAATGCACATGTGTGTGTTAGTGGGAGTTATGAGTATGAAGGCCGTAGATCAGAGCCAGACTCAGAAGGAATACTTCAGATAAGAAAACATCAACCACCTGGAGAGAAAGAGAGAAAGAGAGAGAGAGAGAGAGAGAGAGAGAGAGCTATAGAGATCCTGCAGTATTCCCGGTAACTGAACTCTTGTCATAGTTCTGAACATCATCTATTCATACTGTTACAAGGGAATATTAAAAGTATAAGTGGTTTAAAAATGACAGTTGGTATGGCCACAGGGACGTCTCTGCAAAATGAAAAATTAAGTTAAGAGGCATAGGATCCCCTAAAAACCTCAGTGTTATTCACAGAATTGGAGTCTACCTTGAGGGATTTGCCCTATACCAGCAGCTTAGACATAATAAGCAAAACAATGTTGGACAAAAGGGGAAATTAAAGAAGAACACTTTTTTTCACAAACTTGATAACCAACATAAAATAAAGACTTGGGTGTAAATGCCTGTTACAAAATGACTTAAATGTGTCATCCTCCTTTTATAAAGTGATAGTAATTATTTGCTGATCATTTAAACCTCCCCGACACCATTTCTAGCACACACTGTGAGGGATAAGTGTCATTTACATGAGGTTTGCTGAATGTGTGGGTTATGGCTACTCAAGCCCGTATCACACAAGCATTTTACAGGTTTTTAAAGTATCCTGCGACAGCCTCATGAATGTCTGCACTTTTTTCAACACATGCTCATTCTTTCCTTTAAAACCTTGTGTGCTGTCATATAAAAGCTTGGGCAACCAAATAAAACCCAACATGGTCATGAAAAACCTCAATGTCAACCCCTTCTTGTTGCTTCTGTCCCGGAAACAGTTAAGATCCTTACAGAGATTACAGTGACCACTTAAGCACTTAACCTAAGTAACCTCAGGTAACCTCAGGTTAACCCTCGGGGGTCTGAGGGTGTTTTGGGCCCTGGAGAAGTTTTGACATGACTTGACATTTGTGCTTTTTTCAGTTGCTTAAAAACACATTAATGGCTAATGTCTGATAACACTGTATTCAGCACAAACTGGGTTACAATAATATGTGAGCAACATGTGTGTACATGTTTGTATTTTTGAGTCATTGAAATAAGGCCATATAACACATACTAAACATTTGACCTGCAATTTGCTCACTGTAGTTGCTTGGGATAAGAATCTTCACAGATGAACCTCCAGCCTGATCCCATTATTTTACGTAGCAGTTCATACATAACATTTATATTTACTAGATAGACACAGAAACATGCTTAATGGATGTATTGACAGCATCTCAACATGTCTAACATGTTTACAGCATTAAAATGTAAAAATATGTACAAAATAAGTAATATTATTAATGTATTTGTATAGCTTAACATAAAAAATTGTTAAAAATGGGCTGTTTTGGGATTTGACTGTTAAAATTGGATTGTAGGGCACGGAAAGAATAGATTACATTTGATCAATGTTACGATTACAATGATCAATTTAACATTTTAAAGTTTTAGTCCTAGTCTTAGTCTTAGTCTTAGTGATTCAATCTTTTGAAATGGCACAAAAAAAAATCACAGAACAGAATAACATGTTTTAATACCAAGTTGGTTAACGGCACTAAATACGTTGAATAAATATGATTGCATTAAGCATTTCATTAATCTAGTTCATTATAAATACAATATTCATGGATTCAAAGGATTTCTACACATTTGCACATCTCTAAAGTTCTTCATACTTACAGTATATGATTAAGTTTTAGAGGCTGTTAATACACCAATATAGTTAGTTTCAGTGTGCACGTGTGTTTGCTAAAACCACACTTGATGTAAGAATAAATACAAATTCTAATGGGATTACAC
The DNA here is from genome assembly GCA_032164185.1 of Moxostoma hubbsi. Lineage (NCBI taxonomy): Eukaryota > Metazoa > Chordata > Actinopteri > Cypriniformes > Catostomidae > Moxostoma > Moxostoma hubbsi. The sequence continues at coordinate 26,219,736 of JAVLUX010000008.1, forward strand.
TGATACATCAATCCCCCCTATAAACAGCTAATAATTACATCATCACATACATTATAATATTTTAACCTCACATGATTTGACCTTATGATTTGTCCATATTAAAATCAGGCTGTGCAATTACATAAATATGTAAACAGGACTAAGTCTGTAAATATGTCACTCTTTATACCAACTGACCAGGTCAATGTCAGTCTTCTGAGTGTGCGCTTTTGTCTTTTAACCAGTCTTATGCAACTCAAACTACAGACTGACGGGTTGTTTTATTAGAGGAAATTAAAACAATCTGGGACATTGGGTTATATAAAACACGTTTACTCTGTCTGTGCAATTCTTGCTTCCATCACAAACAAGTCTGTGTTAATATTATTCTGGTTGAGTTGTCATTTGAATTATTGGTATGAATTACTGGAATGATAAAAACAGTGAATTGCTGAAGTTTAAAGAGCAAAAATTAAAAAGTCACAGATTACCCTCATGTAATATAGAAACATATGTGGATGACACATCACACATTTTATTAGGATGAGATCAACAGTAAGAACAAAAAACACTGATGACCATAAAGCTGTAGGCCTACGATGAATGTTACTCCAGATGGAAATTCTGTATTTGCTCCAGAGGTTTATGATTCATTACGGATAAATGATGTAGTGCAAGCAGAGAGACATTCACATATGTACGCATTAAATAAAAAGAACGCACTTGCAGGTGTATCTGTGCTTTGTGAGGAAATAATTGAACTCTTTCTCAGAGTGTTTGTTGTACTCCAAACAAGCAACAACAAATGGCATGACATGAAAGCGTAGGCAGAGCTTAGCATTAACTCCCATTGTCCACAGAGCAGCCTGCATATAAAGAGTCACTTACAGTACCTCAACAGCTCTGACAGCTCTCCCAGAAACACATGAATCAAAGCTGGAGATGGTATAGTGATCATACTCTGGCACACGGGAGAAATGTAGAGAATGTTTGTTGACTTCAGAGGGGGATGAGATATTTGATATGATCAAGTGAAATTAAGACCTTACCTAAGCAGGAATATTATAATGTAATTGAAAGACAAGTACAAGGCCATGACATTTTTAGACCTTGTACATGCATACCTGCAAGTGCACACACACAGATCCTGCACAGAGATGCATATTATGAAATTACTCAACCCCCTGGACGATATTAGTGAGGAGCACATTTCACTGGCAGATGTTAATCCTCAGTTGTTGGCATGGCATTGACACCACGTAGAATGATAAACTTTATGCAGCTTGTTAAAGCTCTGGTTACATCTTTGTCTGCTGGTCTCCTCTCTCTGTTTCTCCCTGTCTTTTCTGTTTAGGGTAAAATGATTGGATTGGACTGGAATGTCCAAATGTTTCTAAAGATGCTTGTAAATGAAAACTTGACATTGTAGTCAGAGAGATGCTTAAAGGTTTTTGTGAATCATGCAGCATTTGTTCTTTACTCCTTAATCTGTCAAAAGTCTTTAATGTGAAGTATCAATTACTCCCCTTCATGCTGTATTTTTGTAACCTTGAATTAGACAATAAATAAAAACATCAACCAAATGTTTAGCATGCAGAAACATTGCTTTCTCTCTCTCTCTCTCTCTCTCTCGTTCTCTCAATTTTCAATTTAAATTTTAAAGTACTTTATTAGCATGATTGCTAAACAGATAATGACAAGACAATAAATAACAATATAACAGTAAGAAATAACAATAAAAATAGAATTAAAATAAGGTGCCAGGTAAATAAAATGTATAATAACAATATACACTATACAATATAAAATAAAATAGGCATTTATCAATATATTATGAACATAAAAAAATAATACTGTGAACGAATTACATTAAAGCAGTAATTGGTTTCTGAATGTGTGCACATCAAAAATGAATTTAGCTGCAACTGATGCATAATGGTCCTCCCTCAGTAACACCTGCATCTGATCTGTTTCTGCCAAACTGGAAAACTGTGGCATGAGGTTTGAGAGTTTGTGGAGGTATTTCTCTCTCACCTCTGTAAATTTCTTACAATGAAGGAGAAAGTGTGTCTCTATCTCGACCTCACCAGTGTCACAGTGAGCACAGACTCGTTCTTCCTTTGGAAGCCATGTTTGTCTGTGTCAGCCTTTTTTATGGCCATACTGTGATCACTGAGACTGTATTTGGTGAGGATCCATCTCTGTTTTGGATCTCTTACACTGTGGAGATATTCTGCCAAAATATACTTACTGTTTAGGGTCCGATAACATTCCAATTTGCTTTGGTTTTTACTTTCATTTTCCCAATGGTCCAATTATGGATTTTTGCTTTCTTTTATGATTTGGTTTATTCTGATTTGGAATTTTTTCAGCAGTGCTGGTCTGAATCTGGTGATTTTGTTAATGCTGTTGACTCTCTCTCTCTGTGAATGTGAATGGCTCTTGTGTACTGGCTACAGCAAAATAGAGAGGAATACCCCCACTTGGACATATATTTTCCACTGAAAAAGCTGACAGCATCTCTGATTGGGTGTGGCAACAGGTGATCGCACATGCTCTCACTCTCTCTCTCTCTCTCTCTCTCTCTCTCTCTCTCTCTCTCTCTCTCTCTCTCTCTCTCTCTATATATATATATATATATACATATACCACAGTTAGTTCCGGTCCTTGAATCTGAACAGACAAGATACGTTCCATAAGCACTGATGGTGTGACACCTTCAGCACTCGGACACTTCACTGTGTTTATCACTCCGCTTGTGTTCATACTGTTCTAAACTAAAGTGTATAAGTAGTGCATATGTGTTAAAAGTTACTGTCTTTATTTTTTAAATTACATATATTAGCCAGCAGGTGGTGGCAAAAGATCATTTTTGTGTGTAATATGAGCCAGTATGTTTACATAGAACAGCGCTCTATGATCGCTCATATTACTAATACATTACCAAAGCTAGGCTTTAAACGGCTTTAAGCAGACAACTTCAGGATTAAGGCTCATGCTGAGAGACACAACTGACTGATTTATTACAGAACTCATGTGCTTACCTTTTATCGGAGTTTCCACATTGGATACACACTGTTTAAAATGGCGGAGGACATCGCGGTTTCTATAGTGCCCCCCACACAAACACATACACATACACACACATTTTTTTTTATAAAGATAAACTTTTTTCTAATTAAGCTATCAACATTCTATTTTAAATTCAGTTTTGTTTTGGAATAGGTTATATTTTTTTCAAACACATTTATGTATATAACATTTCAAACACATTTGTCTTTCTTTTTAAAACATATTGTGAACACATACTTTGCAAACACATTTTTACCACATTTAAGCAATTGGGAAACTGTTAAAATTAGCCTTCTTAACAGAATCCTCCACAGTCAAAAAAACTAAACTAATTATGCTCAACAGCATAACCAAAGAGCCAACAAAATCAGACAGAACAAAATCAGTATGATGGACAGCTCTATTTTCTGATCACTGAACAGATAACCCTCGACGGTTAAATAACTAAGCTGGAAACCTGTTCATTAACTGCCACAGGCTACTAACATTATATCAATTGAATTAGAGCTATTTTGGAGATTTTAGGCTACTTAAGCCAATTCAACTTTGAAAACATCAACATTAGACATCAAACAACATCAGCTATGGACAACGCTGCCCATAAAACACTACTGTTTTCACTTCCATATGGGCCTACGTTAAGCAAAAAAAAAATCTGATTGCCGATTTTGCCTCTTCATTTTCATCGCCCCTACATCAGTGGGAACAATGAGTCCGACTTTTTGATGCACATAGTTGATTGATGCGGGGCTGCGTGGTAGAAAGGAATAAAGTAAATCGTCCTCCGCCAGCAGCAGCCTTGATCGGCATTTGCTTTTAAACATGTTCAAAGTGGAAAACTCATACACACATAAGTAAGTGGAGGTGAATGGGATGAGGACTTTCATAGCCTTTCGAGAGAGGTGGGGAAACTCATATACGTAAAGCAACATGATATGATGCTTCGGTCGCCTTAATATTAAAAGTCTGGATTACTCTCTTTTTTGTGTTTGCAATTCTTTCAGCTTTCTGTCAAAAAATTCCAGTGGGTTGGCCACCAGACTAGAGCTTGGCCTCAATGTGACGCTGGAGCTTACAGGGTCTCATAATATAATTTGCTAGCACCTCTTTGCAAACAACACACTGTTGCAGCGGCGCATCATTGGGACCGGTCCACGAAAATCCCAACTTGAAATATTCGTGATCATACTTCTTCTGTTTTTTGCTTGGCCCAGAATCTGCCTCCTCTCCTGTAGACTTTTGTTTTGTAGAGACTACAAAGCAGTCCATTTTGCAACACGCATATGCATAACATGCACTTTAACATGCAAGCTAGCAGGACAGATGTGTACAGACGTGAACTGTTATGATAAATTTTCCCCGTGCTGCGACCTCCCTTGGGACTCTCTGGTGCCCCCCAGGGGAGGTGCGCCTCACCAATTGAAAACCTCTGCTATAGTGAATGACTCTTGTGTACTGGCTACAGCAAAATAGAGAGGAATACTCCCACTTGGACATATATTTTCCACTGAAAAAGCTGACAGCATCTCTGATTGGGTGTGGCAACAGGTGATCGCATATGTTCTCTCTGTCTCTCTCTGTCTCTCTCTCAGACACACACACACACACACACACACACACACACACACACACACACACACACCCAGCTGTCTATCCTAGTTTATCCAATGACTTATTAGAAACAGCACAAGCCATGATACTATTTCTAAAGTGATATTTTTGAATTATTAACGGAGGTTTGGACACATTTGTTTTGAACCAGCAACGGCAGATTCTGATCCATCGCGTAAGAAAGTAGTTCCATGCACAAATGCGTTTTTATGTCCGTACTTGGTTTTTCCTATTTTTTTTTAATGTACTTGTTCATTGAACTGTTTATAAGCAATAGTACACTCCCAATAATGCAATATGGCCCTATATCAGCACTGCTGTAATTACTGCGTCCTTGTCCCTGCGGCCGAATCACAGCAGTGCTGATGCAGGGCCGTATTGCACTCTTGCTTGTGTGATATTGCTTAAATATATATATATTAGGGTGCATCAAATTTGAATGGGAAATTTTAATTTCAAAATATCAATTTGGCTGGCATTGCATTTTGTTCCAATTAACATAAAAATGACTTTTGCAAAGTTTTGAGGAATTCCATTGAGATTTAGGGGTGCCACCTAACACATGTACTTTGGCGAAATTTTGAAAACTGTGCAATTTTTAGTCTAATTGCCAAAAGGATGACCTGGAAATGTTGAGTACAGTGAACTTTTATACAGTAACATGTTCTATAGGGTTATCAAAGTAAAGTAAGTTGTTTGTTTGCCCTTTGGGCAACTTGGGCATTTCTCAGAATTCAACTTTCAAGATTTTCCATTCATTTGTCCTATAGAAAAAATGAATGGAGGTCAATGGGACGTTCACGTGGCCTTACTCTGATTTTTGTGCAGCAGTGATGGATGTCGGACACACATATAAAGTTTAATGACTTTATTGTTAAACACAAGGGGCGATACTGACACACTTAAAAGAACAAACCCTCTCTAGTGGCTAACTCACTGGCAACTAACAGGGCCTAATGGTAAGAGCTGACACTAACTAAACTTCAAACTTAATTGCTCAGTCTGTGCCAGAGTCTGCTCCACTGAGCAACATCACCAGGGAGACAGAGAGAGGAAATTGAACCTGAACTCTGAACCTAGCCAGTGCGTCTCCCCCCAGATATGTCTCCCCACCCGCCACCCAAGAGTAACCGTCCTATTCAGGGATTAGCTTGCGTTTGCAGCGGCGAAGGTTTGGCTGTTGGTTGCGGTCATGTTCAACTGCCTGCAGCACATTCTGCGGGTGCTGCTCCTTCCTTGCCACTGCGACGAAGTCAGATGCGAGCTTTACGCCACGCTCAGCACAGTCATTGACCATGTTCATTGCACGTATATTGACCTCACTTTTTTTGAACGCGTCATTGGTTGCCCATTCCTTTACATCAAGAAACATAAATTCTGGATCAATGTGCAGCTGGTGCATCCCAAACCAGCAATCCTTATTGGCGAGGTCAGCCAAGCTGGTGGTTGGCAAGAGGGTGGGGAACTTTGGCTTGCCAAAGCCAGTGCCAAAGCGCTGCTCAGGGATGTGCATGGGGAGATCAGCGGGCTTGTGCTCCAAGATCGCTCTGGCAAGTGCATGCTTGTCATCATTGGGGACCTTGCTGCTGAAGAGAGCCAGGGGCAGCATCTCACCTGTCAGGTACCAGCGATGCCTCTCCAGCGCCTTGATCGCTGATGCTGCAATGCCCTCATCTACAGCCTTGTATGCCTTCAGGTTGTGGTAGAGTGTCAGGTCATTCCAGGCAGCATCTACAGCTTTATCGCAGGTCAACCACCACTTTGCATAGATGTGTGTAATGAAAATGGCAAATGCCCGAATCTTCGGCACTTGTAGCCGTGTGGTGATTGTGCCCTGGGGAAGCAACGCAATGTGCTGCTCCATCAAAGCCAGCTTGAGAGTATAGAGCAGCTTGGCCATCCATCGTGCCTTATGGAGTGCTCCCGGTCGTTGAAAGGTCACTGCAGTCTGCTCTTCACCATCTGCATCCAGAAACACAAGACACAGCTGGACAAACTCATGATAGTCATCTCGCTTGTGGTCAGTGACTTCTTTTGCGCACCTGACAAGTTCAGCACGTAAATTGCCCAGGAGTGGTTGCTCGTTGTTGCCAGGAATGTAGCAGGACCATTGGCTGCTGGATTCTTGTGGTAACAGGTTCCAGTTCTCTCTCAGACGTGTGAACAAGGTAACCTCTGGCGAGCGTGATGACTCCACCTTCAGGTCTGTGAAAACCTGGTTCAGGAGGAGCTCACCAATGTGGTGCCGGCACCCAGACCAAAGCAGTGGTCGGCCCAGTGAGAGCTGTATGGCAATGCAGGATGCTGTGAGATGGCCGGTGTTTGACGCAGTGGTGTCAAATGCCATGTTGACAACCTGGTCAGCGCAGCACCAGTCCTGCAGCAACTTGCATGCCAACCGGGCAATGATCACTCCACATGCCTCATTGGTCTGCTTCTTATACGCCGGGACACCAAGCAGTTTCAGCCGCTCTGCATCTCCAACCACTACTGTAAGACGCTCCTCCAACTGGCGCACATTGCTGAGCATCGGAGTTAACTTGCTGTCCCAGTGTAGGGTGCACAATGGAGGTGGTGTCCACTGCTTGTGCTGTTCCTCACTGATTGTCTCTAGCACTTGGTGTCTTGCTCGGTCAGCTGTTGCGTAAGATGCAGAGAGATGTGTACATTCACCGCCTGACTCTTCAACAAGGCCACACGTGAAGGCAGCCTGTTGCATTGGTGACATCTTCAACCTTGTAGCCAGTGACACAACACTTGGTCGGCTAAGGATGTCATGTGGAATGAAGACGTTTGTTCCAGTCTTCTTATGCTTGTGGGATGGTTCGCCCTCAGATGGTGGATAGAATGTGTTAGTATCCTCCTCTGACTCCAAGCTGGACATTGCAGTCATCTCCTCAAGCTCCTTTTCACAGCGGGACTGCCTGGCTACTGCGGCAGCTTGACGCTACTCTCGCCGCTTCACTTTGAGCTGCAGCTTTTTGTCCAATACACCAAATGTGGCCACTCTGTCAGTCTTCATGCTGGCCAAGAAAGCTAGGTCTTCTGGGTTATCAATCAGCTTTTCAACATTTGGAGGCCACAGCGGAAATGTGGCATCAAGTCTGCACTCCATTGTCTCCAATTGTTTCGCTGTAGTCTCATTGGAACGCTTGGCCTGGGAGATTTTCCGCAGCTTGTTGTTAGCATTGACTAAGTCTACCACCTTGTGGCACGCACGCTTGTCGCTCACCATTGGGATGTTGGCATTCTTGTAAAATGGCCGCACCTGCTCCAGGACAACCTTGGCTGCCTCGAACTGCGACAACGCTCCATTTGCACCAGGTTTCATGGCAAGCATGCAGCGTAAGATCTGACAACCAGTTGGCAGTTTGGCGCCGGTGATGATGCCATCCTCACTGGTGATGCTGGGGCCCAGACCAAAGACCAGGCTGCGACTGCTAGTCTGGCAGGGACCAGTTGGTGAAGGCAGCATCTTAGGAGAGCTGGATCCTGGGGTGGGTTGTGTTGTGCAGTGCCTGAGAATAAAAGGATACAAGCTCAAGAAAAGTGTTTAAAAGCATATCTTACCATACTTAATATCACTCAATTATGATAAACCATTTTTGCATAAGCCTCAAATTTTAGCTGTACAAAGTCTAACTTCATCATAACTTACCGTTACATCACTACCAGAGTAGCTAGCTGTGCTTGCAAATATACTTGTATTTAAAATGTTAATTTACTGTAACAACTACAATGCTACTCTCAATAAACATGAGACATCTATACTCTGAATATGACATTGTCCACTCTAGAATATTGTTGATGTTAAGCTTAATAGCTTAGCTAACATAGATAGCTAACTGTGGTTAGAAAACTGTTGCTAGCTAACGTTAGCTAGATGTAATGAGCACCAAATACCTATAAATATGACTTAAATGACTTATGATAAATAAGTATACAAAGACACAATTCCAGATATTACAGTAATATGTAATAATACATACCTCAAACAGAAAGATCACCTCAGTTTTCTTGAGCTGTAGTATTGTTTACCTCAGATCTCCATGGCGACCATTGAGCACTGTTAACCACTTTATCCAACAAAAACAGATGTGTGGTGGCACCCCTAAATCATCATGTACTGGAAAAATATTTTGCATGTGTTGTTTCTATATATATTGGAACACTTTTAGCACCCAGCCATATCAAAATTCAAGAATTGTGTTTTTTGATGCACCCTAATATATATATATATATATATATATATATATATATATATATATATATATATATATATATATATATTCACTCTCTGTCTTAAAATAAACATTAAAAACAAAACAGATTAATAACAGATTCTGAAGGCTGAGAGTCATTTAAATTTTAATTGTTTTTGACATTGAAGACCAAAAGATGTCTAAATGGGATGGGAATGGGCTAGTGTGTTAAGTGTGAATTTGCATGATGTCTGGATCTTTTTAGGAAGGAGAATAATACAAACAGCTGCTCACAATCATTTTAAAGTTTTGTCTTTTATCAACCATAAGCCATCAAATTGTTTTGGCAGCCAAGCCTTAATTTTAATTTTTTTTCTAATACGCAGTGTCCATATATTCATGACCCATTAAATACACATGGCATAAAGTATTTCCTTCACCTCTGCTCTTGTGCAGCTCTAGGACACCAAAGAGAAAGAACAATCAGGGAGATCTAATTTAAACCATGCTTTTGGAGCAGAAACTCTATTTGCCTCCCTAATATAGAATATTTTATATGTCCTGAAAATACGATTGATTACACTTAATTATGTATGCTAAGTGTTTCTATGTAGAGAAACGTATGGCCTGTTTACTTGAGTATGGGTGCTTGGATGTGATATAGAAAGGGAGAGATGTCTCGCTCATTTATCAAAATATCTAAAAGTAAATTTTGCACTGGTCCCCTGGGATTATGAAACACAAGTAACCTCAAAAACTGCTTTGTATAGACATACTGTACTTAAATACAAATGTTCATTTACTGTACATGCTGTGGCTCTTTACTGTTTGTCTGCGACATAGTTTGGAAAATAGCACACAACACTTCAAAAGTTCTTATGACCTATATGGAGTTTCAATGTTCAATGAAACATGTTATTTACTTATATCAAATACAGAGGACAAGACTGCAGTCACATAACTTTGCACATGAGGAGTCATTAATATAAGGGTACATAAACTTGATCATGGATTATTTTTTATTATTTGTGAATATAGCGACATTATTTTAAGTATGAATCCATAACCTTTCAAACCTGGCCATAGCCCTAGTTCCAAATGAATTTAGTGTCTGCTAAAAGATCAACAGCCAATATAATATACTATAACTAAACATATAAAAGACAAATGCAAAAAATAAAAAAAAAAACAATAAAGTTTTTTTAAACTGGGCAAATAAGCTGTAGTTTGCCACAGTGCTCTGAGTCAATGTGGAATTTGAGTTACCAAGCAACAGGTGCTAAACACACACTCGCACCGCGCACATGGATGTGACCATGAATAAAAGAGAGAGAAACAAGGAGAGTGAGCGAGGGATGGTTAGAACACTAGTGCCTAATGATAAACAAAAATGTGATGATGGATATGATTACCGAAACCACTCATCCTGCTCTAATAAACAACACAACTGAGCATTCTCTCATCATTTAAAAAATCTCTGGCCATAAGCGAACAAAACCAAACAGCTCTCTCAACTTCCATCCCTCAGTCATAGCTCCTCCCACAGACACACACACCAATTCATTCTAACTGAGCCACTAATTTTTTATAAACTCAGACACTTTGCTACAGCATTCCTCAGCTAAACCAGACACTGTATACCACAATTCAGGACTGCAGATGGAATAACCGATTCTAGTAATGCACACATTGTTGAAACTCTCTCTTCTTAATAGGGCAAAGTAATTTAATTTAAATGTTAGTAATTACATTTTTGGTAAAAGTGTATTTAAGGTATAGTTGAACTGTCTGTTGCATCTCTTGTGCTGTTGACTAACTGAAAGGCTGCAGGTTTAAAAGATTCCTTACGGCTTGACGAGCCAGTTTTCATTCCTGTGTGTTTACCTATTTCATATTGAAACATGGGTAACACTTAATAAGGTTCAATTTGCATTAGGTATCATGAACAAACAACTAACAATATATTTTTTTACAACATTTATTAATCTTTGTTAATGTTAGTTAATAAATATAATATTGTTCATTGTTAGTTTGTGTAAATTTATGTTGTCAACTAATGTTAACAAATGGATCCTTACTGTAAAGTGTTACCGAAACATGAATTAGGGTGGGACATATGTAGGGCTTGAAAAAATCTTTAGTGTACATCACAGTCGTATTTGCTACTTGATATTACTATGTTCGGACAATGAGGTCCATAATACCTGGAGAGAGCTATCCATTAGCCTTTCCATTCACTGGAATGGCAGTTGCTCACCTGCACATGACAACACTGGTCAGCTGATGGCACCATGAGATAATGTACAGTCCCAAGCCCTTTACTAGTGACTATCCTGAGTTGGGACGTCAAAGGCAGAAGACAGAGATTATGTCTTCTGTCAATTATGCTATTAAGCCCTCACAAACATCGGCCTCTACAATAAAAACAAACACCACTACAATAATTTATCAAAATGTTTGCAATATATATGATGCATTTATATTTGAACTTTTCAATGGCAGTCAATGGAGAAAGATGCTTTTTTTGGTCACATTATGGTGTAGTAACAGCATTTACTTTTTCATTGATTAGTCAGTGGAAGATTTCAAAATCACTTTAAACAACAACCCACTGAAGAGACTGTAAATCTATCCCTCACAGCCTTGTCGTCATTACCATCAAAAATCAGATGTTATAATGCTGCGTTCCATTCAACTCAGAAACTTACTAGGAAAAGTGCAATGGAATGCTACTTGAAGTCAGATTTCCAACTTGGAAACTCATGCAGAAATCTTCAACTACGATTTCGCCCAGATGCAGGTGCATGATGTCCCGCAAACATGTTGGCACCCAATGAGATTAACAAGTCCAAGTCGTCAATATTTTTTGGTTTGTTTTCCTGGAACAAAAAGCTGGGCATCTTATATATCTGCTAAATAATGAACATATTGAATGGATAGTAGCCTACATAGAATTACAGTGAATCACATGATGCCCCACATATATTAGGGTATTCATTCTGCATGGAGCATTTGACATTAATCCACCTCGTAAATTACAATATAATTCCTGTAGAGCAAATTGGGATAACGTAATACTCTCGCTGAGGTACCATTAAAATCCCCAGAGCCTTATGTCAAAGAAAATAACAAAGGTTACATTCAGTAACATTGAGAAGCTAATATGGATGTTAAGAAGCTTGTTTGACATGGGTGCTCGCCACAACGGCGGTTATGTTCTAGCTTAATATAATAAGAACAATTTGTCTTGATGTTTGCGCATCTTCTGGAGATTTAATGGAAAATTTGAGTGTAAAGACACATTTTATCAAGCCAAAAACAGCCCAAACAACAAGTCATGGACTTATTTGTATATGAAGGATTTATTTTACAACACAGCCTGATTCTCACTCATATTTTTTTATCGTCCCATCAACTATATTCCTCTTTCAAATTCTCATCTGAATAAAAAAATAAAATAATTTGTTTTAAAAAAGTGAGAGACAACTTTTTAAAATGGTTGACCCTATAGTATATTTGACACTTTTAATCTTAATTTCTGTAATCTAAAAAAAAAAAAAAAAAAAAAAGACAGTACTGGGTATATATTAAATTAGGCCTATGCATTAAATAATTGTATGTAATTTAACATTACATTGAATTTTCAACCAGCTCACAAGAACATTTATTAATATTTTGCTCATCTCTTTTTAAATTTAGTCAACAATTTTTTTGCTAGTTGCTGTTACTCTGGACAGTGTGTGCCAAAATGAAAAAACAGAGACCATGCTCCAATTAAGTGCATATAATGCGGCTTCTCAGCACATATGCTCATGGATAATATTGTTCTACATCTGGTATACTCTATATCAGTGTTATATTTTAACATTAATGAGATTGAGTTGTTATCCCCTTCTCGTATTTACATTTTAGTGTGGTCTTATTTACCCGTATTGTTGGCGCCGTTCCTGGGACTGTATTATTTAGTCCTGACAGTTCAAGCGCTCAAGGACTTTCCCGAGCGAGCCCTCCGTAAAGTTAGTGCTTGCCCCTGCAAAACAACGTGACACAGCAAGCTCTCCCCCGCAATGCCTGCGACTGAACCCAGGGGAGTACCTGACGCGAGAGGAAATTGTAATTGTACTTAAAAAGGGAAAGTATAGGTTGTTATGATGATGCGCTTAGGGTACTGTAGCAACCGCCGCCTCGGCTCGGACTGATCACGAAACAGACAAAACATGTTATCGTGCATTCTCAAGGCAGAAGGAAAACAACCGAACAATTCCCACACACGGTCGGGGTTACTCACATTCGCTCGCCCATGGATCATATCTATACTACTACATGACTTTAGCATAAGGTGGGACTGAATAAAGCGTTTGAAACTGATTGCCAGAACAGCACACTGGACTGCAGTCGCCGGAAAAGGCGAGAACACTGTTCATTTCATTGTTTAGAAAAGTTGGGACGCTTTTTTTTCCATTGACGTTTATTGAGAGCTGCCTGTGCGTCTCGATTATTCCCCGACGACCATTTGATTATTTTTACTTACACGGACGTGTGCTGCGCATCTCCTTCATGTCTGTCTGACTGGAACTTTTTCCACGGTGACACGTACTTCGCCGGACCGGGGATTTTGTCGATTAACTTGTTGCGGTGAGTGCCTTTTAAGCCCTCTCGCACCTGTGTGTACTGGAGTGTCTGTTTCTAGACTATGGAGGTTCCGGTCGTGTTAGGGGAGGTTAGTGAATCCCCAGACGCAGTTTTTCACGGACCTTATCAAAGCGTTTTTCAAAGCGTACGCGTCGTGCGAGCGAACAGCACCGCCGTCTCAGAGAGTTTGAACATTTGGAGCTCAAAAAAGTGCGGCTGCTTGCACGATACAGCGGCGAGGGAAATGCGTTTGAGCAAGCTGTCTCCTAGCAAAGTAATATGCTGCCCCGAGAAAGCGCGCGAGAGTCCGAGTTCACTGATGGAGGCAGAGACGACTCGAATAAATTTTCTCAAGAGTTCAAAGGGAAGCAAAAGCGCCCTGTCCCTGTTATCTGGCAGCTCGGACGGTGCAGACGCCACTAAAATCAGCGGCAGTCGCGCGGGTTTGCAACGGGGCGCCGAGACAGTACGGAAATGCAGCGGCGCAGCTGAAGTTCGCACACGCGAGCTGAATTTGAGCCGTGACGCTAGTGTGGCGAGTGGTCGCGAGTGCAGCAGCACCATCTCTGAGACAGCGCGACAGCTGTGCAAAGCCGTGTCCGTGTCTTTGGGGTTGGCTATGGAGTCCAGCGAACTGGGCGAGGTGGGACCGCACAATGCGCCGCCAACGCCCCTGACCACTGAAAGTAGTTGTGAGGACACCTATTTGTTCGGAATGCCTTTGCTAGACTGCTCAGTGAGCGAACGGGAGGCAGGAGGGAAAGACAGAGAGTACGCTCTCTTGGCGGGACGAGACAGAGTTGCCGAGATGCAGGGCAGGGATAAACTGCTCGGGATGTTTAAAAGTGCCAACCTGGAGCATCTACCAGGTGAAGTGTCGACCTGGCATTGCAGCAGCTCGTCACATCCGCACTTAAACGCGTTTGCCAGCCTGTCCGGGGACATTGCCAGTCTGAGTTCAGAAGGTACAGCTGCGACTACAGCTCCGGATATGGACGCAACACGGGCGGCTTCGTGCCAGTTCGAACAACTTTTGTCCGCGAATATGAACCAATTCGTCCACCCGGAACCTTTGCTCTCTGAGCACGATAACGGGCCGAGCCACAGCTTTGTTAAGCGCACAGCGATGTCCGGTGAGTTTTCCGGGCCCGCGGAGGAGAGATACTCCGATTACCAGAATATGTACAACGTCAAAATTAAAGCTGAGATGATGCCCTGTGAACTGAATGAGACCTGGACGTACCCGCATAGGTATAACGAGGACAGTAACAGACACTATGGGCCTCCAAAGCAGAGAAATCCTTACACTACTGGCCACGAAACACCATTTATCTGTAACCCCTACGAGTACGGGCGCGGCGGGACTCTGGTTCCGCGGGAGCGACCTCAGCCCGAACAGTGGTACCCGGGCGGGATGTTGACCCGTCCGCCATACCCTAACGTGCCCTGCGTGAAAAACGAAGTGGGCGAATGGCTGGATGTAACATCGTTCACGGACGGCAGGTAAGAGATAAATATATTTTTTACTTATTTTTTTCCCTGTATAGCAATTAAGTCTATTTATTTATTTATTTATTTTTTTTTAATAAAAGCACAAGGTGCGTTACAAATTTGTCAAAATGTAATGGTGAATTATATAGCTAATCAGTGTTGAGTGACTTCTCAACAAGAATAGCATTTGAGCTTTATTTTGTCCAGAAATGTGGCAGGTTGGAAGTATTAGAGAATGAGTAATGTTTCCGAGTATAACGCAAGTGGAACTGAGAAAAAGTGATGTACCTATGAAAACTAATCTGTAATAACTCATCTGGGGAGTGGATGTAAATTGAGCATGTAGTTGTACTTCAGGAATTATAGAGTTGGTATGATTTTGCAGTTAGTCATGGTTCAGATGAATATTTTTTTTATTCTCAAAGGAAGAGTTCATTTGTTGGAAGTTCCTCACTTTATTTCTGCAGCCAAGTAAACTACAACACAGAGACAGCTGTACACATTAACACACAAATGTGTAGTCTTTAAAGTCTCCTCTCCCAATGGGGTTACAGTGTTCCAGGGATACTGCCATCAAGGCAACCCCACATGGTCCCAACCAAATGCAAGACACCATGCCAAGTGACTCAAAGCTTGTATCCTTGAACTTCACTGTATTCTTGCCCATTTTCTGAGTCATTCACTTATTTACTCACTCAAGCACTACACATGGGCAGGGCAGATTTTGATGCACACACATGGATGCACAGCTCCAGCTGACAATGTCATGCCATGGATTTCCATTGACTGGAATTACTTAAAACTGTATTGCTTACACGTTCTGACCTTTTTGTTTTTAATACTGTTTCACTATCTATGTGTGAGTGTATATATATATATATATATATATATATATATATATATAAGAAAAAGAAAAAAGAAAATATATAAAATAAAACTGTAATTTAGATCTGCATCACCTGAATAAAAAGAAAATATCCAGAAACAAAAATTAAACTACCCCAGTCTTAAACTACAGAAAATGTGAGACAGTTGCATGTCTTGGCATTTTGTTTAAAGAACTTGAATGAGTGTTTGGTGCTTCAATCATAGGCACAGTTGAGCATGCATTTTGTCTGAGGCTGTTTTAAAAGTATGTGTGTGTATGTATGTTTTTTTTTCCTGGAAGGAATTTGAGCTTAGTTGTGTGTTTAACCTTTGTATCTTTTGGGTTTGAGTTGGAAACAAACCGCTTGATCTTTACGGAAAATAATGTTTTAGACACCAAGCAGCCAAATCACGAAACTGACAAATGCTCAGATCAGATTAGACATTAGACAAAGTGTGAGAGATTTTACACTAGTCTTGACTTGATATAAAAATAAATCTCAGAACGTGAGTCTTACATCTAACATGAAGCCACATTTTGGATGGAAAAGCAGTTCATGAATATAGCAGCAGAGTTGATGAGAGGTAGACTGTATTTCGTAAGAACAAAACACTACAAAAAACTTACAGTTGACAGTAAAAGTTTTTAATGTCTGTAAATCTTTTTGACCACCAACTGTAGATTGAACTGTTTTCTCTACACATTCAACTGTTTTAATAAGCAGGGAGCTTGATGATTGGACAGTGCAAAAATAACCAAACTCTTACTTGTTACTTGTTAGATGACCAATGATGACAGATAGTTGGACTAGTGGTAAACATTGTTTGTATGAAATTATGTGTATGTTTTTGAGTGGGGCATTTGTGAGGGGGGCAAAAGAGTTGTGTATGCCTGTCTGTGTTATGTAATAATCTAAAGCACACATCGGTTTAATTCGGGTCTCGTTAAACTGCATTCCAGACAAGGAAAAGATTTCTTACAAAGAACCCTTGATAAATGTGTTCTATGTAGCACAATCACGTGAGAGTTCTAAGAACTTAATAACATTTAAAAAAAATTATTACTAGTAGTTTGTTGGAAGCAAACTGAATAGTGGCTATATTTTTCACTTTCAAAAATAATTTCCTTCCCCGATGACCACTTATAATGAGTATCAAGGTTTCTTGCTCTGAATGCTATCATTATTTAGAGATTAATATGAAAATTTTTCACTCTTACTTGGACCCCTTAAATAAAACAAGGCATTTATGCTGCTTTACCTTTTGCTGCCAGGTCAAATTTTGTTGGTACTGCCCCATCCTTCAATAACGGTCTCTTTACAACGCTTCTACTACATTGAAACATGTTCTTAAAACAATCTAGGTATCCATTACCAGGATCGGGTTTGGCTTCCGATACTGAAGTTTTTAGATGGATCAGGTTTTGGTCTACAATTGTATACTACAATGTAATTATTATTATTATAATAAATTTTTTATTCCACTTAATATTTTTACTGGAATTACTGTTAATTTTGCTGCTGCATTATTCAGTAGATAATTTAACAAACTATTTTTCTTAATAGGATAAACATTTCTGTAATAATTTTTGAATTCTCTGTTTTATAATGAAATAATGTGTAGTTTGAGGTTTGTGTTTCTTTAAACATAAAAAGAGTACTACTAATCAGTTCCACAAATTTAATTTTTATTTGCAAAAAACAACACTGGTATTGGTTTGGGATCGGTATGGGCTGATACAGAGAGTTCTGGTATTGGAATAGGATCAGAAGAGAAAAGTTGTTTAAATCCTTAAACAATCTGTGCTGAAATGTGCCCCACAAATGTTAAATGACCATGGTAAAAAATAAGCGTTAGCTACTAGGGTTTTGATAGTCTGTTAATCTGTTGATTATTTCCTCAAACAATTAATTAATTGAAGAAAAAAATTCCAATTTAATTTCAAGCACTCTTGAACAAAACATACATATCAGTTAAAATGTGTTTCTTTGTTTCAGGACCCTTTAAGTGCCTTTTTTTTTTTACTCAGCAATAGACTAATAGAGAGTAAAGCACAAACAAATCATATCAATTCTCATATTTTGATTAATTAATTTGCCTTAAAAGCACTGAAGCAAAACTGTATATATTATCCTACTCAAAAGCATTTAACATCAAATAAACAAGAGCCAGGCCAGTAGTAATCCAAAATAATCAGATTGCCCTAAAAAATATAATCCTAGCGAGTATGTTACTGATAGCAATTTTAGCCATAGGGCAAGTGACAGGTCCTTCAACTGACACGGAACTCTCTATCACTGCCCCAGGGCCATCCTTATTGTTAAGCTCTGAGTAGTTCTTATCGGTTTTATCGATTAGTTGTCGCAGCCCCATTGCTTACCTTACAGAGATGCAAGTCCTAACACACAACAGGAACACCATAATATACCATAGTGGAGTGATACACTGTAAAATATAATGTCAATATCCTAAATAAATGTACCTAATTATCAGATTTCAGATAAAAGACGTCAGAAGTCAAATATTGTTTTTTTATTTCACTGAATCAACCTAAATACATTAAGTCGCATCAGTGAAAGTTATTTAGAATTGTCAGATTAGGTACAGTACATGTAGATCTTAAGATAACTGCTTGTATTTACATCATTGTGGTGTCTTCATCTTCCTTTTTTTTTTTTTTTTTTAGAAATTGTGTATCCAGTTTTGTCTTTATTACTTCACAGTGACTGGACAGGACAAATAGCTGAATACTGAATACATGAAATTACTGTTTACAAACAAATGCCCAATTACTGCACTTCTAGGTTCTTTAGGCACACTGGAAAAGTTATTCGTTCATATTGACGTGAAAATGACCAAAAGTGCTGTGTGTACAGTAGGGGTGAAACACCCTGGTTGTAATAGATCATTAGAGAAAAACTCACAAATTGACATAAATTATGATAATTTACAGATCTCAGTCATCAAGATCTAATCTAATATAGCCTGATTGTCCCGCAGCCTGTGTCAGTAGATTTGTAATTCACTAAGGCATTACAGAAACCCTGAAGACACAAGTGGCTTATTTTAACTTCCAAAGTGCAACGACAGTGACAAATGAGGCCAGAAATGTAACTAGTGTTTATCAAACAGGACCTTGTCTCGCCAACACCGTTTTGTGTACTGGCTCTTTGGATACAGTGCAATACCTGTAAAACGATGCAGTGCTACTAATGAAATTCATATATATTTTTTTTACATATGCCTATTTCAATTATTATTGCAGCTTAGCTTCAATAAATGGTCTGGGTGGACTGGGGAGAGAGTTTTGAAAGTACATACTACATCATACTGGACATCAGCCTGATTTTTCATGTTTCAAGTCATCATGAAATGTAACATAAAAAAGCCTACATGTTTGTGATTCTGTGTACATTATTTCAACCAAAAACAATAGTTTGCTTTTGTAAATTTCTATTGAAATTTAATTTCCTCTAAAACAAGTTTCCTTGTCATCTGATGTCACAAATGGATTATAAAAACATATAATTTACAGACCATATAAGTTTATCAGACCACAATTTGTTTCCTACAGACAGAAAACTGACGAAACAACGTCTACAGCTATTTTAATACCGCAAATTTGATGGAATTAGGTTTGGAATATAGAATCCAAATTAGCGCAATTCTAAATAGAGATTGGCTCTACACTAGCAGACTCAGAAGAACTCTAATTGTGTGAGGGGTGTCACACTTAATGACTTTTTTAGCTAATCTCGCCCTTCTAGTCTGTGAGCCTGTCACACTTACAGATTAAAAACAGAGGTGTCACACTCAATGACTGCATTTTCTCAATGCTTCATTGTCATACCCCATTTCCACAGCTAATCAACCTGAATTTGATCTAAACCATATGCATTACTTTAGTTGTTGATATGTACTGATATACATTTAAAAGCAGTTATCCAAATAAGTAGCAGTAGATGTTACCACAAAGCATGCTATAAATATTGCAGCATTACAAATGACAAAAGGGATGCAAACAGGTTTTCCATGGATTTCAGTTGATTTAATTGCTGTAAAAGATTGTTGTATTTAAAGCTTTAGTAAAGTGTTTAGGATTAATAAGGAACATGTAAACATTTTACCAAACAATAGGGGCACAGAAAAGGTGTCATTAGCTGAAAGGGGAGTAGTTGTCTCCCCTAAACAATAAAACAAAACAGGTCGATAAGCATTTACATTTATTAATGTCCTATGCCGTATCAAGAAAAAAATAAAATAATTTTTTTTTTAATAAAAATTAAGATACATAATGAAGACATAGAGAATTTAAATGAGTTCAAGTTTTTTAGAGTCACACAACTCACATTTGACAAACATACACTAAAGAAAATCAGATCAGCTAAAATTGTTTTAAACTAATCGGACAGTACTTTTAAAAGCAGGTGGCTCAGCTTTTTATGCATGCAATGATTTTATCACAGTTTAGACTCAAAGAAGTGAATCCACAATAAATCATATCATGGCATTATATAATCAGGCTTTAAAAATCATGGACAATAAACCAAATCGATGGCATCATTGTTATATTTTTAAAAAAAAAGCATGATATAGTTGCAATTTTTTAAAATACCTTTGTTAAACATAAAATTAGTGGTTAAATGTTTGCATAATAAAGCCCCACAGGTGTCATCTAAATGCATAATAAAACAGGATGGGAGCAGAACAACCAGGAGCACAGTGAATGGTAACTGTAGGATTGACTATTGTTGAACGACACATGCACAACATGTGCAATTGTTTTTTTCTGTGAAGAGTTCTCAATTTTGGAAAATTTTATCAAATGAAATTAAAATTTATTTAAGATATATAGACTTTTACAATAGTTATGAAGTACTAGCATAAAAGAAACCAGAGCTGTACTAATTTTTTGTAACCCAGACCTGTGCTCTGACAGTTGTTCTAATCCTTTTTTAATATATGTTGCCAGGGTTGGGAGAAACCTTATTATTTTTGTAGTTTAATATTTTCCTTTTTATTTTTTAGATGTTTAGTGGTTTTGTTTTTATTTTATTTTTATAGGTCAAATCCTATCTAGGGACCTGAGATGCAAATTAGCATGTACTCTAGTCTCTATGTACAATGAATCTTTTTTTTGTAATGAAATCATGTTTTTGAACTGTCCATATGCAATAAATAAATAAATAAATAAGATATAGTCTACACTGCATATGAAACCAAATATCAAAAGGAGCAAGCAAGTATTTGCCATAAAGATTATTGTCTTATGAATGTTATTTTGTTGTATATTAAAACAAATTCAGTGCAGAATTTTACTCTCAGATACATATATTGGTACATTAAGAAACGTAGGGCCCCGTGAAATCTGTTTTATCTTTTTCCAAATTTCTATTTTTTCTGTGCTTTCCATTTTATTTATCCTGAATTCCATATCCAACAGTTTAATTAAAAAAAAACTATCCTCAAAATAGTTTCTAATCAAATTAATTCATTAAAACATGAATCAAATGAAAATAGAACAAATAATTTTCCATAAACACATTATTTTTATCAAATGATGTGCTTTATACAGATCCTTAGAGCACAATCCAAAATACAGCCCTGGAGTTATTTTTGTCAAATTGCTACACAACAGATCATCAGGTGTAAGATATTTCTTAAATGTGTTATTATTATTATTATTACTACTACTACTACTACTACTACTACTACTACTACTACTGTGAATATAAAATACTACACTACTATACACTAGTAATATATTTCTGTTTTTTATTTCCATTTAAATGGAGCTTTTTTTTTGGCAGAAAACTGAGTGAAGCCCAGTTTCTTTGTGTTTTTGAAGGTACATTCTCATCTCCAGATAAGCAGTTCACTATATGGCACAATGTCATTACAAAACTGCAAAAGGCTACAAATTAATTAAATAAATATGTAGTCTGTATGTGCCACATGCTTCAAAGTGAATGTGCACTGTGCTCTTTGTTATCTACAGTATTACACATATACAGCAATGGCTGCCAACTTTTCGCCACACAAATATGGTACACTTTAGCAGTTAAGTGCTTAAAAGTGGGATTGTGAAGGGGATTAATTTATGACAAATATGTCAACTTCTGTGACAGTTTATTGTAAATTCCATTTTATGACTGGATTCTGTGATTACGTCCATGTTTTCTGAATCACAGAAATCATTGGGCCCTAGAAACTACAGTGGTTTGCAATAAAATGTGCATGCATTAGTCTTCATGTAGACCTTGGACTACAGTTCATAAATTATTCAAACAAGTCCTTGAAGTACCATGATTTAGGTGGGTGACTTTTACTCCTGTGTGTTGAAACAAAAGTTAAAGAACATTACACATATTACAGAACTTTACACATTCTTACCAATACGTGCAGTCTCTTCAATGGTTTATACTGTTGTTTAAATTGGTTTAAACCAATCAGTTGACGAAACACTGAAAAAAAAACATCTTTCCCAAAAATTTCAGTTGACAGTATGAGTTGTGAAAATTAGGTGTGATCTTGGACCTTTATAAAGTGCAAGGCTTTGAAGAGACCATAAGTCTATCCAAACAGCTTGAATGAAATATGGTGTAGAGCTTGACGATAATTGTATTTTCTTGTATTTTTTCTGATATTCAAGCAGCGGCCCCCCTGACAGAAGCCTGGGCCCCCCTCTCTAAAGGAGTGTTTACCAACCTTTTTTGCCGTAACCCCACAGCACCATCAGTTAGGATGAAGTACCCCTTCATCGATACAAATCCAAAGATCTATACCAAAGACTAAATAATATTTAACAGAATCATTTAAATATTGATTATTATTGATCAATCAGTATTGGTTTGATCTATTGACATCCCTTTAGCAATACCCATTAGGCATTGTTATTGATAAAGATTTCCAGATTTGATTCAGATTAAATTCTGATTAATGTGGTTAAGAAATTCTTTCTCAGCTAATTCTGTTAATAATACATGATACTTTATAACTTGGTACATTTCAAAATGTTAATTTTAATGACCGTTTATCTAATTTGATTTTATCAGTAGTTTTTCATGATTTTTCATAATTCATACATATTTTGTATAACATGTTTATTGTTTACATACATACTTCCTACTATTTACAAGTAGTTACATTGATATGTAGAACAAGAGCTAAAACGGTACTGTCTCTTTAAGACTACCAGCAGTTTAGCCAGTTAGCGCATACTAACGAGATAAAATGCACATGTTTTTTTTAGTGCTTCTGTGCTACAGTATGTGTGATTAGAACTGTTCTTTGTTTTTTGGTGTTTTTGTTTTCAACAAACTTCAAAGGACAGAAAGGGTATTAAAAGAGACATTACTCAATGACAAATAGATTGTGTTTTACTGAAATGCAGACAAAACTACATCTGGTAAGAATGTTTGAGTCTCTAAAGTTAAAGTCTCTAATTTCATCTTTGAAATATCATTTTAAAAATGTGAGTGATTTATCGCAAAACAGCACACTGTTAAACACAATGACCGCTATAGTGGACTAAAGAGCTATTTTCCCCTTAGAAATCCTATATTCACTGTGCTTTATCACATTGAGAATCCATGGGTTCATCAAAAGCTTACAAAATATTCTTTCAGAGGCAATACATGGAGTTAGAATGAAATTAAGGTGCATTTCGAACTGTCCTGATACCAGTGCAGACTGACAGCACACTGGAGGTTAAGTTATATACTAAAAAGGGAGCAAGAGAGCATCGTATATCTTTTTTATGCTGCCAAGTGCATTCACTCCTAACATCCAACCAAAAGTTCAGTTTCAGAATCCATTAATGATGTAGTGGGACTAAAAATCAGCTCAGAACAGGGCAATAGTGACACTAAATGGAAATATTAGCTTAGAATTTTTCTTACTGAAAATACAGAATTATGTTAGATACAGTTGCTGCTTACACTCGGTTACTGATTACATCCAAATGATCATTTGATCGCTCACACTGAAAAGGCACATCTCTCTCCAGCTCTTGGTGCTTCCTGTAGTGCATAACATTCTCTTTTCAGTTTCAGTTTTCACAGTTTCAGCCGACATCATCATACAGCACCTGTGGCTGCTAGTGTGCAATCGTATTTTAGAGCTTCTTATGTACAATGATGCAATTTCTATTTGTGTGCCCGTGTTACGTAGGTGTAGGACGCTGCATGTATTATAAAGAACAGATGCTAAAAAAAACAAAAAAAACAATCTCTACGATGTCTGTCACATTTTTTTTTTTTTTTAAATGTATCATGCCATGATAAACCGTCATACCCCTACTCATTTCTGATTGGTAACATACTTCAGCATTGGCTATCACTTGTTTGTTTGACAGTGCAAAGAGAGAACATTGACAAATTTTGTTTTTTGTTTGTGCATTTTCTAATACACATTGTTCCAAAGCAGCTTTACAGAAAATCATCTGCAATGTCTCAAAAACATGAATAACCAACACTCCTGGAATCCTAATAAACAATTTGATTAAAAAGACTTCCTATAGTTTGATATTATTGAAAATTTCACAGCTTAGTCCCGCTGTCCCCATATGAGGATGTACATTTTTAGGAAAAAGATTTGCCCTAAAAAAATATTTGTTCCTCGTCTGTCGCTCACTTCGACGTTGTGTCGAAGAAGCGACACTAGGGGGCTCTCTTGAGAGCCTTTTTCATCTCAGAACTTTGAGAAAAGGCCAATGAGAAATTGGAAGACAGAATTTGCATGTCTCGCCCCCGGACATACGGGTATGAAGGGAGAGAAATGCATCAATGTTTCATTGAGAAATTTTCTTCGGAGCCGACCGGCTGTGTGAGCAGCGAGCTGGGAGTCCCAATTGGTTTCCTCTTCATCTCTGGCAATAGCGTATGCTGTTGGATCTACGGCGCATATCAGCGGCTTTCTGCTTTTCTGCATGGCAGTGCAGCTTTGCCCCTGGGCATTTCGACAGTGCAAATTATAAGATACATTTTCCTAAAAGAGTATTTTTTTCTCTAAATGAGCAATACACAGCGGTGTTGAACGTCGAGTGCTCTCGGCTCCTGATGGTCACAGGTGCTGCCTCGTGTGTCTGGGCCGCGATCACACCGAAGCAGCATTTCTGGATGGTTTGTGTTCTCACTGCAAGAATTTTACAATGGCAACGTTGCAGTCGCAGCTTTCTTTCCTAAGAAGGAAAGCCACTCCAGCCGCAACTCTTGTGGTTCAGGAATGACATCTGTGGCTGAACCAGGTCGAAATGCGGAAAACAGACGAAGCATGCTTCCTCAACGCACCTGTCTCCCAGTTCGGCCTTTTCGACGACACCGTCGAGGACTTCGCCCGGCAATTCTCAGCGGTGAAAAAGCAGACGGAGGCCATATCTCACATCATGCCCCGTCACACCTCCAGCACGGGCCGTGCTCCGTCTGCCCGCCAAGGGCGTCCTCCAGCGGTGTCCAAGAAATGTGCAGCTCCGCCTCAACCCTGGCTCAGGTCTCAACCGTAGCGTCGAGCACCCCGCAGGAAGTGCATGCCCCCATCTCACGAACCCCTTCGAGGACCCGGAAGGCTCCCAAGCGTTTCTGAAACAGACGACCCAAGGATCAAGACGTTTGCTCTGGTGCTGGTTAGCAGACCACTCTGTCCCCCGGTGGAGGGCCGGGAAGAGAATCCTCAGTTGAGCCCTTCGGGCTGCGGTACCCACATTCTCAATAAAAGAGCAATTTCCTCTTGTCTCTTTGTCCTCCCCTTCGGCATGTCCCTGTCCCCTCGTGTCTTCACGAAGGTCGCAGAGGCAGCCCTTGCCCCACTTTGGGAAGCAGGCGTCTGCATTCTCAACTACTTCGACAACTGGCTCATCCTGGCCCACTCCCGAGAGTTACTATGTGCCCACAGGGACCAGGTGCTCAGGCACCTCAGCCGTTTAGGGCTTCAGGTCAACTGGGAAAAGAGCAAGTTCACCCAGAGCATCACTTTACTTGGCATGGAGTTAGACTCAGTCTCAATGTCAGTGCGCCTCAGCAATGAGCGTGCGCAGTCAGTGCTGAAATGCCTCACTGCGTTCAGGCCGGGCACGGCAGTCCCCTTAAAACATTTCCAGAGACTCCTGGGACATATGGCGTCCTCCACGGCGGTCGCGCTACTGGGGTTGATGCATATGAGACCGCTTCAGCACTGGCTCCATACTCGAGTCCCGAGACAACTGACCGTGTGGACCACTTGCACCTAGCGCCTTTTCCCTCCGCTGAGGTAATACCGTGCGCTTTTATCCCAGGAGATCCCAGTAACTCGGCTCCCTGGATGACTCCTCCCTTGCACAACCTACAACCTACTGTTGTAACCTCCATTCCCTGATGGAGGGAACGAGACGTTGTGTCCTCCCGGCCACGTTGCTGAACCGTACCACTGTTGCGGCCGAATCTCATTGTCGGCTCCTCAGACAAATCCTGAATGAAACAGACGCATTTCCCTCCCTTTATACCCGTATGTCCGAGGTCGGGACATGCAAATTCTGTCTGCAATTTCTCATTGGCCTTTTCTCAAAGTTCAGAGATGCGAAAGGCTCTCAAGAGAGACCCCTAGTGTCGCTTCTTCGACACATCGTCTTGTTCCCTCCATCAGGGAACAGAGGTTACAACAGTAACCTAGACGTTTTGCATGTTTATTAGGGGCTACTAGTTACAAATCAAGAAGGGAAATGTAAAATGCCCTCAGCAGTCACTCTTGGATCTCAGGAGGTTAAGCCATACATTTTGTTAGATCCAACATAGCAAATTCCAATTATTTTCTCGTAACACTGGAACAAGGTTACGTAACCCCTCCCCTGGGGTTACTTGTACACCATGTTGGGAATCACTGTTGTAAAGTGTAGCTTATCCAATAATAAGACACTTTTTCCAATGAGTAGTGGCGTATCAAGCTAAAACATTGCTTTTTTAAATGTCTACCAGCTTCACAGTCGAGCGAGCTGAGGCAGTAATCAAACACGTCCAACTAAACTGTCTTCACTTTCTCATATGTAGCATTGGAAAGTCCAAAACACTGAATTGAATCAGTTTGTGCAAATACTCATTTGGTCAGTTCATGTAAATGAACCAGTTCAAATAAATGATTCACCAGTCACTGCAGCTGTCTGTATATAAATTAAATATTCAGTCAATGTTTGTGACTCTGTTATATATTGTTTTATTATATTTTGTGTAAATATATTATGTTCAATGTTTAATTTAGTATAAGTTCTATTTGGTTGTATTTGGCACATTTATGTTACTATCAATATAAATTACTATCAATATAAAAATTGATTTATAGAAAAAATGTCTTGCTTATATAGCTTCAGTGTTTTTAGCTGCTTTAGTAGTGTAGCTACACTTTTTTGTAGTAAAATCTTGATTGTAGTTTATCTACTTTAAATTATGAGTTGGTTGTAACTTGTGAAGCTACATCAAACTAGCTTTTCTAACACTGATATGAACACAGATATTTGGCAACATTCTGTGGTTGCTAATCAAGGGGAGATGATCCATATAAAATGTTATCTGCTTTTATCATGGTTCAGAATGATGGTTCTTATATATATGAAGGTGTATAAATCTTTAGATGCGTGCTAATGTCATCATTTGTGCTAGAATCCGGCACCTGAGTATGTTTCTGTAAATCAATGCTACACGTCCATTTCTTTGGGTATGTGTTGTAGTTATATGTGTGCTAATTTGCTTCTGCATGAATATACATGACCATTTGAATGCCTGACCAGTCCTATCGCATATACCTTACATAGTACAGTAGATGGTAACTTATTACTCAACTTACCCAAATAATTGAGACCATCTTCCTTTGATTATCAAACATTGAATGGGATTTTTGTTTGAGTATCAGATGTCTAATGAAGCTAAGATGTATGCTCTGCCTGTATGTGTGCTTATATGAAATGTTCCACACAAGCATTCATGTATCCAGTTTCACAACAAAGCACCATTTGTATTGTAAGTTTATATTTCTTATTTGACTTTAGCCTTGTTTTACAAAGGGAGTGTCCTTCGCACATTTTGATAATGAAAAATTTTTTTATATCTTCAGGAGTAAATTGAATGATTCCTTAAAAAAAATACAAAAATACAAATAAAAAAATTATTATTTTCATAACCACAATATATTCTAAAAAGAAAAATCAATGATATTTGGCTGAAAAAACGTAAAATGTTGTTTCTTTCTGTTGTTAAAGACCAATTAGCCTGTTGTGGCACTTGCTTTTTTTAAGATGCGAGGAACCCTGGATGCCAGGAGGGGGTTCTTGGAGTGGTAATACTGTAGTTCTAACTAGAACCATTTGACACCAAAAGAAGCCTTGATGCACAATGTGTATTTACAAATCATCTGTTGTCAGCAAACAGAAGAGGTTTGTTACAGCTCACACTGGGTGGTGTGGTTTATCTCACTTTCTCTTGTGCCAAGTCCCTTTCTAACTTCTTATTATGTTACAGAGGAAATATTCTAAAAGAGAATTTGTTATTATTGGCTCGACCAGTGGCAGGTGTCTCAAGCACATTTACTTTCCAGAACTGTGGTGGTTTTTTTTTTTTTTTTTTTTTTACTATTTTGTTTTTCATTCAGTTTTCATCAGTCTTTATTAGTTATTTGGAATCTTTTTTATACAAATGTTTCAAGAAATTTGAGAGGCTTACTCACAGAAAGAGAAAGTTAGTGAATGAGCCAGCAAACTCATCTTTCTACATATTTTTTAGTTTGTATAAAATGTTAATTAGTTGCCTTTTGTATTTTAAGGTTTTTTTTCTCATGTTTTGTTCTGGAAGGTTTAAATGGCTTTTTAGGGATTCAATTCAAATTAATACCCAAGAGCATCCAAATGTCACTTGGTAGAAAAGATGACATTTATGAGCTAAAGTCAGTTGTCTTCCATTAATGGTCATACCTGCTATTTAAGAAATATTAACTTGTTTAATTCTGAACTGGAGACACCAGATGCAAGCGGCCACTTTGCATGTGTGTCTGTGTTTATGTTTGTTTTAAGTTAAGTTTGACATTAAAACTTTGTTTAATGTTCAGCCAGTTCCAGCCTCCTCCTTTCCCATCCTTTACCTGTTACACAGAGAAAAAAACAGATAATTTAAAATGTCTAGGTTACGGATGTAACCTCCGTTCCCTGATGGAGGGAACAAGACGTTGTGTCGAAGAAGCGACACTAGGGGTCTCTCTTGAGAGCCTTTTGCATCTCTGATCTATGAGAAAAGGCCAATGAGAAACTGGCAGACAGAATTTGCATCTGTTACATTCAGGATTTTTCTGAGAAGCCGACAATGAGGTTTGGCTGCAACAGTAGCCTGTTCAGCAACATGGCCGGGAGGACACAACGTCTCGTTCCCTCCATCAGGGAATGGAGGTTACATCCGTAACCTAGACGTTCCCCGTCTATCACTCACTTCGACGTTGTGTCAAAGAAGCGACACTAGGGGTCCAATTTAAATCACGCCATGTGCTGAGCCGTGTACGTGTACTGCTGACACAGTAGTGGGCAGGTATTTTTATACGTGCCAAAGCGACCAGCTGTGTCAGGCTGCACGTACCCTTCCCGAATGCCCCATAAAATTGTCAAAGCGTTCTGTTCTTAACCCCCGACAGGGGGGAACAAGTTAACGTGCCAAGCATGGGGGCATGCCGCACTAGCCGCGCCTTATCTCTCTCTATGTTTCTTGCATAGAGTTAAAGCGGCTGGGCCAACTTAACACTATCATACGCATCGGGGACGGCGATGCGTAAAACTTTACCAGTTTTCCTATTCTTTCAGGGGAGAAAGACCCTGTGGAAACCACACCTGCCCAGACTGGGGGAGGTAAATAGTGGTGAAATACATCACGTGGGCTTTTAGTTCACATGTGGAGAATGGCACGGTGGTAGATCCTACCTCATTGGGAGGGAGGAGTTGCTACAAACATGGCGACCGGGGGTCCGTGAAGACTGCCCAAGGGAGACACGGGTCCGCTCGCAAGGGGACCGTACCGCAGAAAATACACACAGGGGGATAAGTCCACGTAGGAGCCCATCCTGTGGAGCACCTATTCCTGTACAGGGTAGATTGAGTACCTGCATTGAATTTGGTCGGCAAATTCTTCTGCTGAATTTACGGACCAGAGAGCTCGGGAGGAGTCATCCAGGGAGCCAAGTTAGTGGGATCTCCTGGGATAAGAGAGCACGGTTGGGTGGGTGCTAGGTGCAAGCGGTCCACCCGGTCAGTTGACAGCGTGTTACAGAGTTCTACCAGCTTGGACCTGAGAAAACAAGGGACTCAACCGTCTCAACTCTGAGATTGTAAAATCTCATAAAGGTATTGGGTGTTGCCCAACCCGCTGCTCTGCATATGTCTGCTAGGGAGGTGCCTCTGGCCAGTGCCCACGAGGACGCAACACTTCTTGTCGACCTTCGTAAAGACGCGAGGCAATATTGAGATGTGGAAGTACGCGTCCTTCAGGTCTACGCGTACCTGACGCAAGTTAAAATGTGTTTTTGCGTGAGCATTTTGAACGGGAATTTGTGCTAGGCCCGGTTGAAAACTCGCAAGTCCAAGATAGGTCATAAGCTGCCACCTTTCTTGGCTACGATGAAGGGCTGTAGAAACCCTTCTTCATCTCGGTTGGAGGGACAGGCTCTAGCGCGTCTTTGTGTAAGAGAGTCGCGATTTCCGTGCGCAGGGATTTGGCATGTTTGCTGTGTACTGCGGTAAGGCAGACGCCCCTTTGGGAAGGGGGGCGGAGGCCTGGCAAACTGAATTGCATAACCGAATCGAATGGTCCTGGCCAGCCAGCATGACGGATTGGGAAGTAAAAGCCACGCATCCAAGTTCCGTGCTAGGGACACTAAGGGGACGATTACTTTTTATGTACCCGGCGGGGCAGAGCAGCGGGGCGGAGCAGGTAATGTGGCGTCGGGAGGCAAAAGCGCACCCCGAGGCTTTGGTGCTGAGAGAAGTCTTGAAGCACTTACCTTGCTCTGCACACCCGGCATGGGGCGGGTTAGTGACTGAGGAGGAGGTCCCGTGGAGGCGTCCTCTAGCCTCGTCAGAACCGGCCGGCCAGGGGACAACAGTCGTGGGGCTGGAGGTGAGAGGTCTGCGTTCAATGTGCCGGGAATGTTGAGGTGTGGTGGCAGAGTGCAGTGAGAACGGCATTTGCGGGCCAGGTGACCCAGAGAAAGAGGATATTGCTCTATTATTGAATATGTGCAGATAGTACCTTTAACTGAAAGTTCTCTTCCCAGCCCTCCACTGGGGGACGGACTGGTCTGATTACCAGCTCCGGAGCAAATGTCTCAGTCTCTGGGTCGTCCGTCTCAGGACCGCTTGGGAGCCTTCCTGTCTGCTTCTTCACCGCTGAGGACTGCTGGGAGGAGTCATCAACGGTGCTGCCAAATAGACAGAGCTGGGAGACGGGGGCATTTGAGAAAGTGTGCTTTGTCTACCTCCCGTATCTCGACCAGGTCCAGCCATAGATGACGTTCCTGGACTACAAGGGTGGCCATCGCCCATTTGAGTGCTGGCGCTGGGACCTTCGTGGCCCCGGGGGGCACGATCGGTCATTGAACACAGTTCCTGCAGCACATCAGGAACAGGACTACCCAAGTGCAGATTTTGAAGTGCCTTAGCCTGGTGGGTTGCAGGAGGGGCCATGGCATGCAAGGCAGAAGCAGTCTGTCCGGTGGCGCTGTAGGTTTGGAGGTCAGTAACGACGTCATCCTACAGGCCCTGGAGGGGAGCACCAGGTGATCCCATCAGGTGGCGGTGTTCTCGGGACACAGGTGGATCGCAACTGCTCTGTCCACCTGGGGGACCGCCGGGTACCCAAGACCGCTCCACCGTCGAGGGTAGTGAGAGCGGAGGAGCGA
The DNA here is from genome assembly GCA_032164185.1 of Moxostoma hubbsi. Lineage (NCBI taxonomy): Eukaryota > Metazoa > Chordata > Actinopteri > Cypriniformes > Catostomidae > Moxostoma > Moxostoma hubbsi. The sequence continues at coordinate 26,251,481 of JAVLUX010000008.1, forward strand.
GGAAGCTGGTTTCGGGCAGTATCCGGGAAGAAAGGAACCTGTCCAGGAAGAAAGGGGGGCGCGGCTGTGAGCGGAGCGCAGGCCCGAGGAACCAATCGAGTAGCCGTGAGGGAGGTCTCCAGTCCAGCCTCGTGCTCGCGGCTGCCCAGGAAAGCATAGCGAAAATGTGTGCGTCAGCCTCAGACTGGGCGATCAGACCCGAAGGTGGCGGCCCAGGCGAGTCATTGGCATCAGACGCCGCTGTGACACTCTCCGATGCAGCGGTAATGTCGTCATCCAATTCCGGGGGCTCAAGGGAGAATGCCGGCTGGCCGCGAGGTGAGCCGCACTCATCCTGAGGTCGGACGGAAGCAAGCAAGCGTGCCGGCAGGGCAGGTGTTTCACGGGGATTTAACCGGCGAAACCGAGCCCGTTATTATCCCCAAATTGCCTTCATTTCCAGCGGCGCCGGCCCCAATCCCGTAGGATGGCTGAAGTGGCTTTCTCTCGTGAAGAAAGAAAGCCACGACCGCAATGCTGCCATGGCTATATTCTCGCACTGAGAACATCAACCATTCATAAAATGCTGCCTGCGTGTGATCGCAGTCCAGGCACGCGAGGCAGCTTTTATGACCGTCAGAAGTGGAGAGAAATCAACCGCATCCAAAAAACTACTTTTTAAAAAGATGCATCCTGAAAAGGACGTTCAACGCCAGCTGTGTATTGCTCTTATAGAGAAATAAACTCTTTTAGGAAAACATTCTCTTTTAAAAGCGCTGTCAAAGCGCCCAGGGGCAAAGCTGCACTGCTGTGCAGAGAAGGAGAAAGCCGCAGATATGTGCCCGTAGATCCAAAAGCATACTCTCTGAGAGATGAGAGGAAAAGTTTTTATGAATCGCAGCTCACTGCTCACACAACCAGTCAGCTCCAAAGAAAATTTCTGAATGAAACAGACACATTTCCCTCCCTTTATACCAGTATGTCCGGGGGCGGGACATGCAAATTCTTTCTGCCAATTTCTCATTGGCCTTTTCTCATAGATCAGAGATGCAAAAGGCTCTCAAGAGAGCCCCCTAGTGTCGCTTCTTCGACCCAACGTCGAGGTGAGCGACAGATGGGGAATCATGATATAAATGTTTTCTTGTCTTGTTAAGTTTTTTTAGAATAAGCTGATTTTTGAGTCAACATTTTATTGTGCATGGCTACACATTCTGTCAAATTTCAAGAGTAAAGGAGAGTAAAAGAGAGTGAGTGGGAGAAAGAGAGATAAAGAGAGATATGTTCCTTACATTTTAATGTCTAATATCACTTATGTTAATTGTTTTATTAAAATGTCTTCCAAAGACAGGTCAAGAGGTGATAAAATGAGCTTAAAACCGACTCAGCAATCTTAGATGGTACAGAGAATGCTTGCACACTTGAATGCATGAACAAGCTCTGAAAGGATGGGAAGTGCACACTCTCTTTGCACCTCACTGGAAGCTACAAGAATCATTTTGTGATCTAACCTTTTCATGTTGTCATTTTGTCAACACTTCTGCTCATTTGCATATTTCAAGAATTACAAAAAAATAAATTACATTTTGTTGAAAGTTAGTCTTTATGGCAGTCCTGCAATACATTCATGGGCATAACAGCCACATGTATTTAAAGAGCAACTCTAGGCATTTATTGAGTACTGGATTTATATTCACAGATCTTATTCTTAAAGGAATGTTTTGTTTGAAATTCTACGACTCACATGAGCTGCAGACTGTTTGATCTGTGAATGTCACTAATCACATAACTTGCCTTGAGTTGCACAGGATTCCTTATGTGCCAAAACAGAATTTAGTTGGTAACTGTGGCACGGTGGAGGGCGGGACCGGCGCATGATTACGCACGCCCGGTCCCGTATTAGGCTAATTAAGCCATCAAGAGGGATAAAGGCCACTCGCAGACAGCGATCGAGAGAGAGAGCTCAATTACGGACGTCCGTTATCTTATGTGTTTGTCTTTTGAGTTTACCATTAAAACTATCATTTATATGTCAAGCCGGTTTCTCGCCTCTTCCTTGCCCGTGACCTTGAACTTCTTTACATTGGTGCCGAAAGCCCGGGAAGGAAGAGGGATGCGCTGTAGCGGAGTTCTCGCCACTGCTCAGTGGAGCAGCCGCGGCCATCTGCCGGGGGACGGAGGAGCCCAGCCACCTGGACGCGGCGGAACGGCCGCCGACCGCAAGGGGAGGAGGGGCTCCTGGCCAACCGCCTGGAGTGGTTAGGGCCGCTGCCAGGGGCGGGGGAGTCCCCTACTAGCCGCTGGAACGCGGCGGGGTTGGAGACTGCCGACCGCGTGCGGGGAGGAGCTCGCCGCCGACCGCCTGGAGCGGGAGAACCGCTGCCAGGGGCGGGGGGAGGCCCCTTCGACACCCCGGGAACGCGGCGGGGCGTTCTGTCCGCCAGGGGCTGAGGACTGCCTCCGATCTGCCCGGAGAGGCGCGGCTGTCGTCCTGTAGAGGGTGGAGAAGTGGCTGAGGAACGAGCTACGGCGTATCAGAGAACCGGCGAGTAAGTTTTTTTTTTTCCCTTTAATCTCTCTCTCCTCTCTCTCTCGCTACCGCTCTGCATTGGCCTTTTCCCTCTTTTTTTTTTTTAAATTGTGGTGTTCGCGGGTGGGGAGGTACCGCCCAGTGCAGGAACCCCCCCCCCCATTTTTAATTGTTTTTTCCCTCCCCTTGCCCCTCTTTTAAATTATGGTGTTTGTGGGAGGGGAGGTACCGCCCAGTGCAGGAACCCTCCCCCCCCATTTTTAATTGTTGTTTTTTGTTTCCCTCCCCTTGCCCCCTCCCTCGTCCAGGTTAATGGGGATGACCTGCCGGCAGACCGCGCGGAGGCGCCCCCCCCCCCAGGGGATGTACGTCAGGCCGGGGGTCCCCAGCCTGAAAGAACGGGGGAGGAATGTGGCACGGTGGAGGGCGGGACCGGCGCGTGATTACGCACACCCGGTCCCGTATTAGGCTAATTAAGCCGTCGAGAGGGATAAAGGCCACTCGCAGACGGCGATCGAGAGAGAGAGCTCAATTACGGACATCCGTTATCTTATGTGTTTGTCTTTTGAGTTTTCCATTAAACCTATTATTTATATGTCAAGCCGGTTTCTCGCCTCTTCCTTGCCCGTGACCTTGAACTTCTTTACAGTAACACTTTACAATAAGTTGCTATATGTAAACATTAGCTAATATATTCAGCATCATGGACTAACAATTAATAAAAATTTTACACCATTTGTATCAATTTTGGTTAATGCTAATTTACACATTTTCCTGTCGAAAAGGTAACAATCAAATATATTTTTGTAATGCACAATAATATAATATTGCAATTAATACATTTAATACATTTATGACATTTAAAACACTGTTACACTGAAAAAAAGAATAGAAAATGACTGACCTGACTATCATGAAAATTACCTTTGTCCTAAGAACAGATTTAAACCTTTCAATAAATATCTGAAATATCTTATGCTAGCTTGTTCACTCAAGAGCTATAAATATGATTATAGTGAACATTTACTTTAGATGGTAGAATTCACAAAAAATATTCTACAATTTTGAGAAGGTTTTTGAACCAGTTGTTTAAAATCAAGATACAAAACCTCCAATATTCAGAATACACATTTGTGCAATTGGACTTCTGACTCCAGATTTTATCATTAATGAGATACAGTATCCCTAGTGGCAACTTCTCTGTTTGACATCTATCTCCCCAACCTTATTGTAAAGTTTTAGATTTAATCATTCCTTGTTCAGAACTCCAGAGTTATACATGCTGTTTCAGTTCCTAAGTTACATTTGAGAACAGCTGGATAATATACTTTTATTTCCCAAACTTCACTTCTACCTTCAAAGTAAAACTTTTCATTCAACTTGGCAAAAGTTCCTCTTAAATCTGATGTAAGCTAGTTGACTTAAGTGAGAATATCTTTTAGTTACATAACATAAATCTAAGCAAGTTTTGTCCAGAGCCCCCCATCTGGGGTAGCACAGGCCCTCCCAGTGGTGTTTGATCAGAGGTCTTCGATAGAAGGATTTAAACAGTTCCGCTGTGAGGTTGTCCTGTCTCTCTGTCCCCCTTCCTGGTGACCTATTTGTTTACCCTTGAGTCCTTTTTCTTTCTCTTGGGTCATTATTGCTTTGTTTTTAAGACATACATGTCATGCCACACATAAAAACACACACACACACAAAAATACTGGGTGGATGATGTTTTGAAATAAGGGCCTAATTTAATTAATTGTATCCATGTGTACGTTAGTGTGTGTATGTGTAAGATGTGACTCTTTTCAAGAAGTTGAATACTAGTTTTTCTCTGAATGTTGATGAAGTAAGTGATGAACTCAAGTCATTAGCTTAACTTGAGACCCCTGAATCACCTGTACTCCTAATCACCTCCGAAAGCATCTGAGAACACACACACAAACATTCTGTCACCTCACCTACAAACCTGTTACATTTCTAAAATGTAACATCTCCGTACACATAGACTTATACTTCAGATCAGTCGCTCTCAAACTTTTTTGGATGAAGGCCCCCGCCCAAAATTCACTGCTTACCCTAGTCGCAAATAATATGACATAATTTGAAAGACTTTGTGTTATAAAAAAACTAAAACATATTTGTGGTGTTTGTTAATCTGCTCGATGCAACTTCGATGCGTTGAATAATTTTACAGTTTTGTTAATAAATTCAGCAGGCTTACGTATCATCAATGTGAGACCAAATCTTGTGTTTTTTGAATTCTGTCAGATGATGGCTATGCCTGGGGCCTATAAAATGAAAATACGAAGACAGAAATTAAAAATAAAAGTCATATTTTTATTATATTTCAAATATTAGTGAAAAGACCAATAATATTGGATATATTGTCCCATTGAAATGCTCACTCTACATTACAGCATTGATTTTGAGTTGGATGCAGATGTAAATATGCTGGTATTTACAACAGCAAGTTTATCTATAACATCTATAAAAAGTAAAAAGTTAACCTAATTTATGTGGCTAAATTATTCGGACAGTGTAACTGAATTGGAACTCCTTTAATTTAAGTTATTATTGATTTAAATGATCTTTAAATCTCTTGGAATTTAATATATAATATTAAATATAAGCGGCAGCCCGGGAAAGCATAGCGGACATCTGTGCGTCAGCCTCAGACTGGGCGAGCAGACCCGAAGGTGGCGGCCCAGGCGAGTCATCGGCATCAGACGCCACTGTGACGCTCTCTGATGCAGCGGCAATGTCGTCATCCAATTCCGAGGGCTCAAGGGAGAATGCCAGCTGGGTATAATAGGTATATATATATTTCAGCCTATTTTTTAAGCTAAAGGATTGACACATTTAGGACTGACGCGTTTCTATTTCATCTTTAAAAAAAGAAAAGTTTGTATTTTACATTTGCCCTTATGCAAATGTAAATTTATTTATTTATAGTTTTAACAGTGGGATTTGTAACAAGACCATAAGCACATGGAAGCATGGTTCCTCTTCTGTCACTCACTCGGCGTCGTTGTTGATGTAGTGATACTAAGGGTCTCTCTTGAGAGCCTCGGTTGCCTCTGAACTTTGAGAAAATGCTAATGAGAATTGGCAAACAGAATTTGCATGTCCCTCCCCCGGACATACGGGTATAAAAGGAGGGAATCGTGCATCTGTTTAGTCAGATTTTTTCTTCGGAGGCGAGCAGTTGTGTGTTCAGCAAGCTAGCCTTCCCACTACTGTTCACTCGCCTCTACAGAGCTTTTGCTGTTGGATCTACGGCCCGTTACCAGTGGCTTTTCTCCGTTACCAGCGGCTTTACGCCCCTGGGTGCTTCGACAGTGCTTCTAAAAGAGCAAACACCCTCTAAAAGTATATTTTTGATAAAAGAGTAACATATTGCCGTTTAACGTCTTTTGGAAGACACGTCTTTTTGAAGATGCCCTTCCGCCTTTGTGTAGTTCCTGGATGCGGCAGATATCTCTCCGCTTCTGACGGTCATAGATGCTGCCTCATGTGTCTGGATCGCGATCACACCAAGGCAGCATTTGTGGATGGCTCTTGTTCTCACTGCAAGAATTTGACCATGGCAACTTTGCAGTCGTAGCTTTCCTTTCTGAAAGGAAACGCCACTCCAGCTGCCCCCCACATCACGCCTTCTTCACACGGGATAGAGGACGAAGCGGCTGGCGATGGAGGCGATGGAGTTCAGCGGTCAAAGCTTCGCCAGGTAAATACCCACGAACCTGCACACTCGTTCTCCGATGTGAAGCTACCTTCGGGTCTGCCCGCCCAGTCTGATGCCGATGCGCAAATGGCCGATATGCTGATAGGCCACCGTGAGCATGGGGTTGGACTGGAACCCTCCGTTGTCCCCTCAGCCCTCACGGCTAGACGATTGGTTCCTCTTGTCAGGGCGCCGTTTGCAGCCAAGCCCCCCAGGTCCCTTTCTTCCCGGAAGTGCATGACGAGCTGACGAAGTCATGGAGGGCACCTTTTACTGCCTGAAATTGTGAAAAAATTTAGAATTTTTTTTTTCTGAAATGCGTTGTTTGTGAAAGAGTCGGATCTTGTAGGTGAATGTTGGGAGCCGGCTCGCATATCAGAATCTATTTATAAAAAAATAAAAACAATTCAGATATGAATAATCAAAAGATGTTGTTCCTGTGAATCACACACGCAGTGTCATCCAATGAATCAAAGATGCGTGAGGGAGGGCGGAGCCAATTTATTATGTTGTTCAGATTGTATTCGTTTTGAATTGTTACATTTATATGCACTTTGTTTATATACATTGAAAAGTTATACTTTAAATGCACATGTGAAATAGTATCCTTTTTTTAAATTTATTTCAATTTGTGGGATGCTGCAGTTTTGCAAATTGTTATTTATTTTTCTTTGATATGGTGCAATATACTATTATCAGTACCGGCGCTACCTACATGCATATTACGCAGATTGCGTAGGGCACCAACTCACCAGGGGGGCACCATCTTACCCTAAGATGGCACCAGAAAGTCCACACTCGCTCGTTATACGTTATTCAAGGACCTGAAAGCAGTTGCGGAACACAGATGATCGCTTCACGCTCATATCACGTGTAGGGCTTAGGGCATCAATTTGGCCAGCAGTGGCCCTGTCTGTTATGCTGTTCAGACAGTATTTGTTTTGAATGGTTAGATTTATATGCACTTTTTTTAGATACAATAAAAAGTTATACATTAAATGCAAATATTTAATAGCATTCTTTTTCATATCAAATAAATAAATTTTTAAATGCATTGTGGTTAAGGTAGTGTATAATTTCATTTAATCATTTAATTACAATTGTTTTAACAACGATTATAGTCAAACTATTGCAAACTGTTTGACTTGAAAAAACAAACATTAAAAATAAAAAAATTTTAAAGAGTCATTTGGGAGCCAAAAGAGCCGCTCTTTTTGGTGAGCTGAGCCGAACAAGCCGGCTCACTGAAAAGAGCCGGCGGCTCACGGCGGCATATCCAGTGCTCTGGATGAGACAGGAGAAACCATAGTGCTTGGTGTCAGCAGCCTTGAGGAGGCAAGTGCTGCAGTCTGAGGAGGAGAAGGAGGCAGCAGCTGAAAATAAAGATAAGCATTGCATACTTCATTTTGAAAGAAGAATAACCTTTCATCAAATTTGTGCCACTTATCAGACTCCACCACAAAAACGGAGTTACATTAATCCCACATACGACAATGATGTCAGATGTGTGGAGATGATCGGTCAAATTGCTGTCATAATGAGAGATCGCTGGCTGACCTCTAAGTTTGACAGACATTCAACATACAAAAGCAGCTGGACAACTGATAGCCTTTGATTCTAGTAGGCATGGGTCAATATGTGATTTGGGTGGTATGTGCTGTTCCACAGATTTGTGTGTACACGCACACACAAATATACACGCAGTATAAATATGTATGTAATAAATTGTTTGTTAAAAAACTCTGTATTAACTTTTTCACTGTGCTCCTAAATTTCTTTGTGTGCTCCTAAATGTTTTCATTTAGGAGTGCATGTAAGCGGCATCTTCTTCACTTCGGTAAACAGCGAGAACGCCAACACCCTGAGGGCGTAAATCGCAACCCTTTTATAAAAGGACGGTAGGGGTTGTGGCCAATCTTGGACTTGCGAGTTCTCAACTGGGCCTTATACAAACTCCCGTTCAAGATGCTCATGCAGAAATGCATTCGGCGTCAAGATTGGTTTGCAGCGGTAGACCTGAAGGATGCGTACTTCCACATCTCGATCTTGCCCTGACACAGACCCTTCCTACGGTTCACATTTGAGGCCAGGCGTATCAGTACAAGGTCCTCTCCTTCGGCTTGGCCCTGTCCTCTCACGTCTTCACGAAGGTCGTAGAGGCAGCCCTTGCCCCGCTATGGGAAGTGTGTGTCCACATACTCAAATACCTTGACGGCTGGCTGATTCTAGCTCACTCTGGAGAATTACTGTGTGCCCACAGGGACCAGGTGTTCAGGCAACATGTGTTCTTGCATTCCAGATGTTGACCTCCCCAGCCTGGGCAGAATGTGGTCCCTGTGGGGTCTTTTCCCCCTGAAAGAATAGGATTGGAAAAGAACACCTTCCCCAATGCGTGTATAGCGTTAGATAGACCCAGCCGCATCTTACACTCTATGGGAGAAAACATATAGAGAGAAAAGGCTGTGGCTGGCATGGCCTGGTCCCATGCTTGTCACATCACTTGTTCCCCTTCTCAGGGATGCCGGGAACCAAAAATGTATATGATGTCTTATGGGGTGCTGGGGAAGGTTATGTGCAGCCTGATGCGGTCTGCTCCTTTGGCATGCTTGCACCTGCATCAGCAGTTCATGTAACACTGTTCTGTGTCGAGGTGTTATTGGATAAGGACCTCTAATGTCACTACATCGACACAAAGTTGACTGAGTGACAGACCTGATCGGAACGAGACGTTGTGTCCCTCTTGCCACAACACCGTACCAACCGCTGTAACGGCCGAACCTTATTCTCAGCTTCTCAGTGCAAAACTTTACTAAACAGATGCATGATTCCCTGCTTTTATACCCATATGTCCATGGGAGGGACATGCAAATTCTGTTCGCCAATTCTGATTGGCCTTTTCTCAAAGTTCAGAGGAATCCGAGACTCGCAAGAGAGACCCCTTGTGTCACTACATCGACACAACTTTTCGTTCCCTCCATCAGGGTATGGGGGTTATGACAGTTCAGCTTTAATAAGTGAATTATGATTAGTTCACAAGATTAATTCACTTATTGGAGTGATATTCTCATGGTTTATTGAAAATAATATCACACGTATTTAGGTACAGAATTGAAACGAAATCCTTTAGAAACAGGGATGGGATTATTTATCAAAATATACACAGTCACGTTGTCTTTGAACACAGACAAACTTTATTACTATTTTAAACATAAATCTAATCTAACACATATATACATAATACAGGTTGGTGAACAGATTGACAGAATGTGAAATAAATAATCAGTACAGTGAAAATGAACTTTATGGAGTCTGTTGACAATACCTTAAGAACCATTTATCCTTCTTTGAGTGTACATCGATTGGATTACACAAATTATTTAATTAATACACCAGCACTTTGAGCACAATATTGGAGATGCACTCGCGTGCCTTTGTGGTGTTTCCTTGCGTCGGGCTCCCGCCTCCTCACGGCGGTATTCGCTCCACTGCATGCGCGTCGGAAATGCCAGCACCTTGGGTACAGAGGTTACAACCCTGTTATTTAGAGATGCGATAGAGCCTGTCCCTCTAGCCAAGATGGAGAAGGGTCTCTACAGCCCTTACTTCATCGTACCCAAGACTCAAAGCACTTACTTACCTCTGCGCACCTGGCAGGGGGCAGATTAGAGAATGAGGAGGAGGTCCTGTAGGGATGTCTTCGGAACTCGTCAGCGCTGGCCTGTTCCTGCAGCACATCAGGATCGGGACAACCCAGGTGCAGATCTTTAAGTGCCTTGGCTTGGTGAACTTGCAGGAGAGCCATGGCATGTAGGGCGGAGGCGGCCTGTCCAGTGGCACTGTAGGCTTTCGCAGTCAGTGGCGACGTTGTCCTACAGGCCTTGGAGGGGAAAACTTGGCGGTCCCGCCAGGTGGCGGCGTTCTCCTGACACAAGTGGATCGCAACCAACCTGTCCACCTGAGGGACCTCCATGTATCCGTGTACTGCCCCACCGTCAAGGGTAGTGAGAGCGGACGAGCGAGGAGGTCGGTTCTGGGCAGTAAAAGGTGCTTTCCATGAACTCGTTGGCTCGTCATACACTTCCAGGAAGAAAGGAACTGGGGGGGGTGGCTATGAGCGGCGCCCTGGCCCAAGGAACTGATCGAGTAGCCATGAGGGGGGGATAGAGGTTGCAAGTCCAGCCTCATGCTCACGGCGACCCGGGAAATCAAAGCGGACATCCGTGTGTCAGGCTAAGACTTGGCGAGCAGACCCGAAGTTGGCAGCCCAGATGAGTCATCAGCATCAGACACCGCTGTGACACTCTCCGATGCAGAGGCGAAATCGTCATCCATTTCCAGGGGCTCAAAGGAGAATGCCGGCTGGCTGCGAGGCGAGCCGCACTCATCCCGAGCTCGGACGGAAGCAAGCAAGCGTGCCGGGGAGCGGTTGGTTCGTAGGGATTTACCCGGCGAAACCGAGCCCGTTGTCATCCCCAAAACGCCTTCATCACCAGCCGGGTCATCCTCAATCTCGTGGGAAGAAGGGATGACACGGGGGCGGCTGAAGTGGCTTTCTCTCGTGAGAATGTTGCCATGGCTATGTTCTCGCACTGAGAACATGTCGTCCTGAAAAGGATGTTTAATACCTGCTGTGTATTGCTCTTTTATGATTGGAAACTCAAACTCTTTTAGAGGAAATAAACTCTTTTAGGTGGAGAAACACGTGGACTGCACAGCGTGTAGAGAGGAGAAAGCTGCTGGAATGCGCCGTGGATCCAACAGCAGTGCTTATCGCCAGTAGAGGTGAGGTGAACAGTGGTGAATTCAGGTTTGTTGTTGTACAACCGCACGGCTCTGTCTGACAGACGCTCGCCCACTCCCCTTTATACCCGTATGTCCGGGAGAGGGACATGCAAATTCTGTCTGCCAATTTAACATTGGCCTTTTTATCAAGTTCAGAGGTACGCAAGGCTCTCAGAAGAGACCTTGTGTCACTACAATCAACACAACGTTGAGTGAGTAACAGAAGGGGAACATCTAAATTAACTGTTAAAAGATGTATTTATTCTAACAATATTACATGACAAATTAGGATATACAAACAAAAGTCATTTTAATGGGTTGGATCAAGTAGAAAGTAAATAAAGTTGTAGCAAAATAAAAGTAAAAAAAAAAGTACAAATAAGCTATGAAAATGTAAAGAAAACAAATCTAAAACTTGATGTTAGACAGTGAAAATCTGTATAATCTACAATTGGGACTGGACAATAATTGTATGATTGTATGATTATTTGTTTATTGTATGATGATAACACTATGATAGTGCACTATAGGTTAGAGCCTGATTGTTCAGATTTATTTAAATTTATTTATTCAGTTGAAGTATTTGTCATGAAAGAATGCATTTTATATGCCCTTATAAAGATAAACAATTCCCCTGAAAAATCAAGAAGCAAACATTGTTATTTTCTGACACTGGCTCACACCACTGAGTTTTACATGAAATAACTACTTGTTATTACTACTTAAGACAGCGTAGGAAGAGGCAAAGAAAGGGAAAGAAAGGTAGTGAATGAACACTTGTGCACCTGTGTCAGTCTGCACATCGCATCTTTCTACATGTAGTGTTTTACTACTGTAATTCCTGTTTCCTTGATATTCATTCAGAATGTAAGAGAGTGTGATTAATTTACTTTCTCTTCTGCCGGTTCCATAATACATGGAAATGGTTGCGACGGTGAGTGCCTGAAAATAGAGCCAGAGAGATAGAGAGACAAGGAGCAAAAAAGTGAAAGAGAGGACGTGCATTTGAGTGCTTATGTGTGCTTGGCGTAGCTGCATGGGTTTATCCTTGGGCATACCCTTGACATCTCATGTCACTGAGTATAGTTATGTTTGTATGCTGTGTCCAATCAACTTCTTGGCTGTGGTGCAGTCCCCTTCACACACAAACACACTCCTAACCTCTATATTAACTTCATCCTCCCTGTCTCCGCCTTTATCAGCAATAACGCACACACACACACACACACACACATTGGTACGGCTATCCTTATGATGTCTCTCCATAGACATAATTATTTTTATACTGTATGAATTATATATTCTATTCCCTAACCCTATCCCTAACAAAAAAAAACTTTCTGCATTTTTACATTTTCAAAAAAACATGTTTAGTATGTTTTTAAGCAATTTGAATTATGAAGACACTAGAAATATCCTCATAAACCACATTTATAGCATAATACCCTTGCAATTACCAGTTTTCAACCTGAAAAAAATTCCTCATAAACCCCCCCCCCACCCACACTGTTATATTAAGGTGTCAGTAACACTCCAGACATAATAAGCACAGTTCAAAAGAGCTGATAATTGCCGAGAACAACAATAACCTAAACATCTATGTTACATCAGTAACACAACACTGACCAGACTAACAGGGATGCAAGTTTAACATTTCATACAGTAACACATTGGTAATATGGCTTTTTATATGGGAAAAATATGTGGATGACCGTAATGCTATCTGTAGTTAGCTGATTTCCTGAGGGGACATTAAAACAACGTTCAAGAAAATTTGTGGGATGTAAAAATGCAAATCATCAGTCAAGGGAGCATAAAATTAAATTAATGCAGATCTTAGAGAAGCACAAAGGATGTTCATAAATTCACTGCGCAGTGGTGAAGATAGTATGTTAAAATGTAAGTATGTATTTAGATGTGTAATGTAGATCACTAATAGGCTCCCCATTTAGTACTGGAAAAATGTCATTTGAGTGCTGTTAAGCTATCAAGTTATGTCTAATCTTCAGTAATGAGCAAGACTAATGAACTTGTTAGTGGAAATAGAAAGTGCGAGCAAACCAACACCGCGCAAAGCCCTGGTGAGACCATGCGCAGTGTCACTGCCATGACTTGCAAGCTCAATCTAACTGTATTTTTAGCTGGAGTGACCTTCTTAAACATGGTATTGCATTAGGTCAAAGCAATAGCGGTCATAGTGCTGATAGTGAGAGGCACCCAGACACTGTGATTGATATGGCTTGTTTGGAGAGTGCCATAGCTGGCAGGTCAGTAGTGTAATTGAAACAACCAAAATGCCTCCAAAGAATACCACAGCCTGTGCAGCTGAGTGACAGAGAGACTCTGTTGAACAACGCAACCACCTCCCTGTGCTCTAAAGTTGTTTCTCAAAACTCCAGTCTGCTCGCACCCATGAGTGTTGATACTGTCATGAGGGTCATCGACCCCACAACTGCCACCAGTTCTGACCTCCATAACATCAACATCACCTAGAAACTCAGAGGGACCATTGATGACTACATCCTCAACCTCATTAAACAGATTAAGAAAGCCGTCTGTAATGTGCCACTCATCCAGAAATCCATCCTGAGAGATGCTCTGAGCGATCTTGCCATGCACTTCCTCAGTAAGATGAAGATCATGGTGATAAAGGACATCGAGATGGAAGAGATTGAGTTCATCTGCAAGACTACTGGCACCAAACCCATAGCTCACATTGACCAGTTCACTCCAGAGATGTTGGGCACAGCAGGGCTGGCAGATGAGGTCAGCCTGGATGGTCAGGCAAATTAGTGAAGACCACAGGTTGTGCCAATCCCGGAAAGACCGTCAGTATTGTGGTCCGTGGTTCTAACAAGCTGGCGATTGAGGAAGCAGAGTGATCCATTTATAACCCCACAAGAGCAAAATTGAATGCCATCATTCACAAAGTTCTACACACTTGTGTGTTTGTTTATTTCAGAAAATATATTATGCATATCATTTGATAATTCTTTCTAATTACAATAATTGTTTTGTACACATAACTCCGGCTAACACATTTGATTTGATTTACAGCCATTCCACAGATTTTTCCCCACAATAAGCACACATTATGTGAAAGAAATGTGCAGATTCCATGCAGGATTACCCATGTTATGCTTCACACATCCAAATGCAAACTTGGGTTGGATGATAAAAAAATCTTAAACTATTTTTCAGTGTGGTGGACCTCATTCACTAAATCATTCTTATGTATATTGTTGCACTGAATTGAATGCAACAATTCATGTTGGTGGTGATGGGAATTTAACAATTCCAGTTCCTCTTAACAGTTGTTTTAACAGCTGTTTTTGTTTAAAATATGTTAACAAATTGACTTAAAAAAGGAATCCTTACAAAGAAACCATGTGTTGTTAACCATGTGTGCTCACTAAAGTCTAAATAAAAGATATCATTTATTATTTCTAAGATTAAATAAGCTTACAAATCTTAAAGGGAAAGTTCACCTAAAAATTTTAATTCTCTCATCATTTACTCATGCCATCCCAGATGTGTATGACTTTCTTTCTTCTGCTGAACACAAACAATGCTTTTTAGAGAATAATTTAAGAATATCTCAGCTCTGTTGGTCTTAAATGCAAGTGAATGGTGACCAAAACATTGAAGCTCCCAAAATTACATAAAGGCCACATAAAATTAATCCATAAAACTCCTGTGGTTTAATCACTGTCTATCAATCTCTACTTTCAATTTCAGACTGTTAAAGAATGTGAAAGTGGATATTGATAGTAAAAAAGGACTTCAATATTGATCTGTTACAAAAATGTGCATGAGCATGACATGAAACAAAACAGACAGCAGCTGCACGTGAACCCCTGTGAACAAGCAGTTGCATTGAGTATAAACCTGGATAAAGGAGACTACAGTATATCATGCAAACCTACTCAGGAAAGCTAAGAGGTGCAACAGTTTATTGTGGCACGATGCGCATTGTGGAGATGGGATGGTTTTTGGTCACAATTAAACTGCGAAAACTGAAACTTAAACCATGTAAGCAAATTTAATACAAGGAAAACCATGTTGTGGGAGAGAGACGTGCCTTTTTAGTCTAGGGATCGAATGTCGGTTTGAAGTGCAAAAGTGATCTGCTCTGACTGTGCAAGAAAAAAATTATGTTTAAAGCAGTTTAATGTGACATATTAATCTACTATATACTGTATATGGTGGTGGCGTAGTGGCTAGAGCACAGGGCTGCTAATCAGAAAGTCGCTGGTCGAACCCCACGGCCACCACCATTGTGCCCTTGAGCAAGGCACTTAACTCCAGGTTGCTCCGGGGGGATTGTAATAATAATAATAAGTGCACTGTAAGTTGCTTTGGATAAAAGCGTCTGGTAAATGTAATGTCAAATGTCATGTCTGATTTTATTTAATAATAAATTATTATTATTTAACCGGTTAAGCATGTACTTCCATTAAATATGTAGTTTGAAAATAATATTTAGATTTAATCAGAGACAATGTTATTTTAAGAAAAATAACCTTTTAATGTAAAATAGTTTAAATGTATGTAATCAGTGACAGTGTGTATATGTATCTAACATAATTCTGTATATTCAGGAAGCAGAATTATTAGCTTATACTTACATTTGGTGTCATTTTTTAGTCCCACTACTTCTCCGATGGATCATTTAGAACATTTAAGAATGGTACATTTAGCTTACATTTAAAGGAAAGGAACTGTTTTGCATGTGACTTAACTTTTATTGATTCAGGCTTAAAGAATTGTGAACTGAACCGTTAGTTTAGTATCGTGAACCAAATTGAATCATGAGATGACTAAATCATCACACCACTAGAAAACAACTATGGCTTGCACACACACACACACACACACACACACACACACACACACACACACACAAATAAAAGGTTTGAGGCTTGTGTACTTGTTTATCATCAGTGGACATAAACAAAACACAATAATGTTAACACTCAGGAAAAAAGCTAATAAACTACTTAGCGTAATCACAACATCACAACAACATAAGAACTTTGCAAATTAAAGCAGCAAACTAAGAGAACTGTAAATCTGTGTAATCTAGTAATGTGCATAATGTGCATTTATTCATGTCAGCTGTGCATGCTGGGAAGATCACAATATGCAAGGACTAACACCTAAAATACCAAAATATAGAAAATATACAGAATTCCATCACAGCAATCTATTCTGTATTAGCTGCACAATATGTGGACACCACTAAAATTTGTATCCAAATAATTTGTTTCATGTGGTAACATCTAAACAAAAGTCAGAAAATGTTAACACCACTGAATCAACCAGAATAAATGACGTTACACCAACAAAACTATTTTAAATGGTTAGATCAGGTAGAAATAGTTTCTTAAGGTAATAATTGCAGGCTACCATTTTTTACATATTGTTTTCAAATTTTCAGTTTCGTTTCAGTTAGTTTAATTAATGATTTTGTTAGTTTTTGTTTAGTGTTTATTTTGTAAACACATTTCTATTTCGTTTTTATATATTTTAGTTTCAGTTTTAGTAATTATAGTTTGAGAGTTAACAGAACACTTCCAGAGAGTAGACCAAAACAAGACTTTAAAAAAGTTTTTAAGCTTGGCAAACTTAAAATACACTTTAAGCAAAACAAAACAGTTTACTTAGACTCAGCATACTTGTGCATAATAACAATAACAATGGTTTAAAGAATCAATCATAAAGAATCAATAAAGAATCAATCAAAAGCAAATTAAAAATATAAAAGCTAAATGTATGAAAATTTAAATGAACTCAAATTTATGTTAAACTGGAAATCTTGTTAAACTGTTGATGCTCACTGTACCGACGGCGGGTACTCCGTCACTTTGTTTATATATGTTTACATTTACTGCATACAATATGATACGTGTCACATATAATCTTGAAATCCATGGTTGTCTGTTAAATATAGAATGTTATCCATTCAACCATGAAACCAAAAACTGCTGCAGTGCATACATTATCCAAATATGTACATAAAAAAAAAAGTGCATCACATCACAGACCACATGAACAGATTTCTGATCTACACATATAAACTCTGTGTAAAGGTAAAAAAATTATGTTTAGTCTGATGAAAGATATCATGAATATATAGATTATTACGAATATGTATGGTTTATCAATATCGCTTGTATTTGTATAGGTTTATTGAACAGTTCTGGATCTGGCACTGGACTCAGACTGCACATTCAAGAAATATTATGCTTTTTGCTTCATTCTATGAATGCAATCCACATGAAATCAGTACAAGAAGCTGATATAACAACTCGATGATAATTGAAAGATGCATTCGATTATGTGTAATTTGTAATGTTTACATGGGCTAATGCTAATGTTCTTTCGAGCAGCAGATTTCAATGGTGGAAATAGGCAGTGCTGCAGTTTTAATAATCTTTTAAGCTATAGAGAATGTAATAATGTCTGTTAATGTTAATAACATTTATTATAAAGGAATATCTATGGTTTATAGTGAAGAAATTATGTTATTTTTCTTGCATTATCTGAGGCAGAAGTAATTAAGGGTCTTCCAATACCCACAGGTTTCAACTAAATGTGTGGTATGTTTGGGTGGAATTTTTTTTTTTTTCTTCTTCTTCTTCTTTTTTTGCTTGCTAACTGCATATTCAGTTATTGTGAACTAAAATATTTTCATGTAATTGCATTTCACACAATTACAGAGGTATACAATGACAATTTGTGAGTTTTAACTGCAAAGCAAAAAAAAAAAAAGAAATGCTGCAAATTGCGTTACAAAATTTGAGAAATGACACAACAAATTCAGTCATTTTAGGCAGCAAAAATCAGGAAAAAGTGCTGCAAATTTCTGGTGGGATTGATCAATAGAACATAACAGCAACTACTGCTTACTTTTTCAGCTATACTGGTTCTGGAAGTATCTTTACTTTCAATTCTTCAGTGAAGAGTTCTAAGCCTCAAACCAAAACAGCTGGCTTTGAGATTAATCACATTACAGCTTTTGATTTGATACCATTTGAAAACCTTATAAAAAGGACAAAAGTGAAAGATTGTGCAAATTTTTAATATGAGGGAATTAATTACTCATCCATAAATATTGGGATATAAACTTACTGTATGAAAATCTATCTATCCATCCATCTGAGAATTCGAGTCTGTTCTCAGACTCACTGATTGTTAAATGTTTATAGACTATTATAGACAGAATTGGCAGCAATCGTCAGCGCCCAACTCCGCATGTCAGTTTTGGAAAATTAAGAAAAAAATTTGGTGACAATTATATTTTATTTAATTGTTTTGGGTTTTTTCTTTTACAATGTTTGGTCTAAGCTCTCTACAGTTTGAAAGTTTTTTTTTTTTCTTTGAAATTTGACTGTCACCAAAGTGTGCTATTACATCGTCCTATGTTTGACCACCTGAGCTAGACTGCCAAGATAAAATCAGAAATATGCACTTCTTCTAATCTTAGTCATTTCATTCACTTTGCCTTCATCACTGTGTGTGTGGTGATAGAATTGGGTGCCATCATCAGAACAGAATAATGACACTGAATGACTCTCTTTAACCAAGAATCTGTCCATCCTTCCTGCAGGAATAAAGCAGTTATTTCCCTGCATTACAGACCTTGGCACTTGCATTAGGATAATGTCACCTCTACTTACCACCATTATTTGGCCTCTGTCACACACATACCAGGTCTCACTGTTATCACTAAGGGATGGACGTGCAAATAGCATTTGCAATTTTGCAGCCGGACAGTGGACAATGATGGAAAACTTAATCCGCAAGCCACTTTATTTTCATTCCATTCGGTCATCAAAATGTACCGACACCAATTACTCATATATATCTGTGCTTGTGTGCGTTTTTTCTTTTTCTTTTTCTGGTGTATATGGTCTCGTCAAAGCACTGATAATGGACCTCATGATTTTTCTTTTCTTTATAACTGACATCATAGTTGAAAAAACAGGTTTCATATTTATAATAGAGAACAGAACATTTATGCCAGTGGACATTGTAAGTGTTTTGTTGTGCAATTAGTTCATGCTGGGTTTTTACTTTTAGGTTTGATGGAGGGAGGAGTGACATTTTCCCAATGGAGTTTTTCCTTCCACCACAAAGGACATGCCTAATCTGCTCTGATGAAGCATCTGGATGTCACTACGGAGCCCTTACTTGCGGAAGCTGCAAAGTCTTCTTTAAGAGAGCTGCTGAGGGTAACACTCACACACCCATTATAACAAACGTCAGGCTTTGGAGTGTATTACACAAGCAAAATATATTCACCATATGTGAGGACTGTATTCACTTTTGTTAAGGCTTTTAATTACAGCTATATACTGTCATTAAGTCCACATTAAAAGCTTTGACCATGTGTCCAATACAGCTTTTATTGTTTTTAGTAGCGTCTTTTAAAATAGCACAAATTGGCACACCATTCAGTATATAGACACTGTTTGTTTTGGAAATGTAGGAATAAAGTTTAAAAGAGAGACAAAGAAAGGGAATAGGCTACATTTTGTATAACACTGCATTTTGTAGACTACACTGAAGTCCTAACTGTACACAAATTATTGACACATTCTTTCCCCTTTATGCACACCAAAATAATGGAAATCTAACACCTACCATCCTAGAATATGCAAACTTGTCTGCAAGATTTGTCAAGGTTTGCTATGAAAAAACGAGCAATCAGTGGAACAAAAACACTTAGCTTTTAAGTGACCACAGATTTTACCTTTATTTTTGTGTCTCTCAAATTCTGCCTATTGATAAATAAATATACAAATTGATGTGCATAGTATTGATGTCCACCTGATATTCAAAGTAGCATTGATACCTTTATTGGGCTTTTGTCCATAAGTATACTATTGGGCAAGGTTTAATAATGTTTTGGAAATGTAAACCCAAGTTCATTATGCAAATACATACATTTTACAGAAATTGCATAACATTTTAGATAACTATAGACAGTTCTGATGAACTGATGCCCTTTTTCCTTTGAACACCCATAGCAATTCTGGAAAAACACATTTATCAAAGTTAAGGGGAGAGTTTAAAGGTTTTGCCCCACAGCCAACCATGAACTTCAATTTAATCAAATACAGAAATATCACACTGTTTTACTTAGCTTTCCAACAGTTGTTACTAGAGACAGAGAGAGAAAGTGAGGGAAAATATACTAAAAGGAAAATTTGTCTTGGCCTCTTTATTATCCTGTCTGAATAAGTGTGGTGAAATCTGTAAGGTTAGAAAATGGACTTTTAATAAGCTTGAAAAAATTGAATGCAAGTGTAACTGGCCATGCTCAAATTCGTACTGGCGTCTCCAGCATGGGAGGCGGGCGCGCTTAGGGGAGGCTACAGCCTCTAGCGTCAGTCGCTAGTATGCCTCCTGAGGCCAGGAGAGTGAGGTTTATCCACTGCAAAGCTACCTACCAGCCAGCTAATGTATTGTTTGGCTTTGGGAAAACTCTAATTGTCATGGTGTCATGCAGTAATTTAGTGAATATTCAAAGTTGTTTGATCCATTTCATTATTATTTCATGATCTGATTATTATGGTGGATTGGATTGGATTGCTTTTGTTGTTTTGGAATTGCAAAATGTGTTGTTCAATTTGTTGTTGGTTTGGTTACACCATTGTTATAGATTTTGTTATAAATTTTGTTTGTATTTGTGTGTAGGTCTAACAGTCGCTGTCTGTTACATCTCATTGTAATTTTACATTAGACCTGACTGCAGTTGTGTAGGTTCTTTCAGCAGTGGCTCTGTTTGCCTGATTAAGATACACACACATAGACGCACACGCTGCAGAGCCACATTTCAAATCACTCTGCACTTTTCATTTGGCTGTCCTAGGGTGCCCAGAGGGAGGGCTGTGACCAATCTGAATGGCTTGTCACATTAAAAGCTCCTTCTAGTTGGAGCATTCTGCGTGTGTGTTTTCTCCTGTTTTAGTTTACACTATGTTTTGTCACAGTGTAAATATGATGTGTCCAGCTCTGTGCTTGCTTGAGCTTTGCTTTGGCTGCCAAAAAAGGTAAATTAAAGCCTCTAAAAGCTGTCTCTTTCTTCTTGTAGGGAAGCAGAAGTATCTCTGCGCTAGCAGGAATGACTGCACCATTGATAAACTGAGGAGGAAGAACTGTCCATCTTGTCGTCTGAAGAAGTGCTTTGAGGCAGGGATGACCCTAGGAGGTAAATTCCTGCAATTCCATGTCAGACATTCATGGTTATTTTGTCTTATCTGACCTCATACACTGAGGTCTTATAATTTGTCTTATACACCTCATACTATTTTCAAGTATCCATTTCAATTTAATAACAAATTTCCATCAAATTGAATTGAATAGTCATGAAGAAAATGTAATAAATAAAACTTGCATTTTTTAAGATTTGTAAATTTGATTTTTTTTAAAGGTTAGGCAGTTCAATTAGATGGAAATTTGTTATTTAATTGAAATGGATACATCTTGAAAATAGGCTAAAATATTTTTTTGAGTGCAGTTGTTACCTTAAGGATCTATCTCTATTTGATCTAACCTATAAGAATGACATGTGTTACATTTGACAGGTAGATGTAGTCAGATTAAATCACATTTTTATAGTAGTTAAGATGTTACTATATTACATTGTTTAGTTTACAAACAGATCTTTTACAGTGTACTGCCCTAGAACGCTAAAACTATGCAGTAACATCTCGGTTACTGTCGTAACGTGCGTTCCCTGATGGAGGGAACGAGACGTTGTGTCAATGTAGTGACACTAGGGGTCTTTTTGAGAGCCTCGGTTACCTCTTATCTTTTAGAAAAGGCCAATGAGAATTGGCGAACAGAATTTGCATGTCCCTCCCCTTGACATATGGGTATAAAAGGAGGGAATCGTGCGTCTGTTCAGACAGGTTTTGAGCTGAGGAGCCGAGAGTAAGATCCCAGCCCTTTCAGCGGCTTAGTACAGTGTTGGGCAAGAGGGACACAAAGTCTCGTTACCTCCATCAGGGAACAGAGGTTACGACAGTAACCGAGATGTTCCCCTTCTGTCAATCACTCAATGTTTTGTCAATGTAGTGACACTAGGGGTCACTATTTAAAATCGCCACAACACTGAACGTGCGAAAATAGCAAGTGCATCAGACTGCACATAACCTTCTCCAACGCTCCAAGAGACGTCATATAGTTCCCCACATCCCTGAGGGAGGGAAGCCTGTGAACACAGCGCTAGCCGCAGCCTTTTCTCTCTCTATGTTTTCTCTCCATAGAGTGTTAGATGCGGCTGGGGCCATCTAATGCTATAACACGCATCAGGGAAGACGTTCTTTTCTAATCCTATTCTTTCAGGGGGAAAAGACCCTGCGGAGACCACATTCTGCCCATCAGGGGAGGTTAACATGTGGCAAATAAATCACATGGGCTTATCAGCCACATATGGAAGTGGCGCGGTGGTAGGTCCTGCCTTGACGGGGAGGAGCTCTACAAACACAGCAACCGGTTCCGGTTGGTTAAGATTACGATCAAAGGACATATTTCAAATAAGCAGTAAAATCTAAGGCAATGCTTTTATAAATATTGCTTATATTTTCTTATATTTTCTTTCTATATTATTTCTCAGATTACGTAAAAAAAAAATTAAAAATTCTGCAGGCTGGTCCAGCTAACATGCATGCACGTTTTTGAGTTGACACTCAATGTCTGTATCTAAAGGTGATTACCTCTTTTACCTATGAGGCAGGGTTTTCTTTATGCTTGGCAAAAGTGGCATTTATTTGCACCTGCTCTCTGTGCTGGTTTATTGATCAATTTGCTTAATTATACAGATCAGGTATTTGTACAAATATACCCTCAAAATACAGTATGTGCTGAATGCAATTTGCACAATGCATTTCCGATCTTACTGGCCAGTTCTAGGCACTATATAGCATTGGATGCAGCAGACCACCACGATCTGACACACTCTGCCGAGACTGTATAGCATTACTTCACTACAGTGATCCAGACACCTGAATCTTGATTAGTATCAAATGTACACAAGCATCTCTTTTAAATTCAATTCAGCTTACCATCTACATTTCTAAGCATGAAGTTTATTGGATCAGGCAAACAGCACAGCGTTTTGTTAATAAATCAATCTATAATGAGCCTAATTTACATAAAAAGGTTGTGTGAAACATGTTTGTGTGAAAAAGAATTAAACTGACTTAAAAAAGTTGTAGTGCACTGCGGGTGGTTAGTGAATAAAACGCAGGGTTTTGCGCTGAATTACTACATGCTTGAGTGCCACAACTGTTTAGTAAATTTATCTCTGCATGTTTACATAGCCGGACAGAGGCCTCTTAAATGTATTTATTAGGGCTAGGTAGTGATACAGATTTCCTATGATTGGACTTGATTCCGATTCACTAGCTCTCGATTCGATAGTTTTCGATTCATTTGGGTATATTTCAGTCTATAATAGACCCTTTCCCACTTGTGGTATTAAAGCCTGTTTTAGGTACTTACCCCGGTACAAGTGCTTTTCGTTGCTTTCTCACCTGAGGAACTATAGTTCCTCGGAGCCATTTTAGGTCGATTTTTAGCTCCTACATTTTAGGGTCATATAGGGACTGTAGAAGACTTTGGGAGTTGATGCAGCCTGTGATTGGTCAACACGTATAGTACTGTGCAAAAGTTTTAGGCACTTTTGAAAAATGTTGCATAGTGAGGATGTCTTCAAAAATAAAGCCATATATAGTTTTTATTTATCAATTAATGTCATACAAAGTCCAGTAAACTTAAAAAAGCTAAATCAATATTTGGTGTGGCCACCTTTTTTGTTTGCCTTTAAAACAGCCTCATTTCTCATTTGTACATCTGGACAAAATTTTTGACTGTAATGAACAGAGAGTATATTAAAAGACAGTTTATTCATAAAAAAATGATTGCTTTAATCTAATCTTTGGACATTTTTAGTTGCATAGTGCAAAATGTGGGCGAGTTAATCACCTGAGCCAGCACATAAATCAGCTAAAATGTATGCTAATCAGCCTTAGGTTTGTTTGACGTTGTGTGGATTTATCTTTTTTACCCTGCTTTTGCTCTCGGGAGATGTACACCTTTATCCTGGACTGGCGACAATGGGAGTTGGTGGCCCTGTGGGACATGGACTCGGTGATGGTAGTCTTCACCACGTAATTGCGATGGGTGTGTGCTCCACTAATGTATCGCAGAGCAGCAGTATAAAGTCAGATTTTCTACAGTTTTCAATGACAAACATGAACTATCCAGATGCTCTGCCATCAGACACTATGCGTCCAGCTGTTCTTGTAGCTCTCTCCTGTTCAGGGCATCACAAGTAAACAACAACACCAACAAATAACTTCAGTGATGAGATCTAAGTGCATCTTTTATAATTATTGGTATTTGTCAACCACCTTTATCAAATAACGATTTTTATGATAAATTGTTTAAACTTCTTAAGGCTTGTGATTTTAAGTTATCTTACTTGATATAAACATTAACTGGTTTGATGCATTTGAACATTATAGGAAAAACAGTTCTGATGTGATGCAAACTGTAAAAGGACCCACACGGATAATCAGATCTTCTGAAACACAAATCGATTAGATTTTTTTGTCATAAATCCAATCATGTAGTAAAGTGTTTCACTGTGATTAAAGGGTTTTCTGATCATAATTGGACACTTATTGCAAGGAAATTGACAAAAAAAAGGTTTGGTAGTCATTATATTGATAGAATATCTGGTCATTTCAAAATACCAAAAGGTGAGGTCAATAATTTGAGAAAGGAACTAGATGATATAAATTGGACAGAACATTTTTCTTATAATTGTTCTGAAATGGATGCCAATGTTCTTATGAATACTATTCAAAATACTACAAACAGCTTCAAATTAAAAGTCAACCTAGGAAGAAAAATTGTCTTCCATGGCTAAATGAAAGCATTTGGTCACGCATGAAACAAAGAGATAATGCATTGAAAAAGATTGGAACAAGAAACCACGTGAGAGTACTCCAGACCGAACTCCAGGCAGGTGTCGCTGACAGAGAATGCCTGCAGCTCCCCAACCCTCTTGATGGAAGTGAGCGCAGTCAGGAGAGCAGTCTTCAACAAGACATTGTTTAGCTCAGCTGACTCTAGAGGTTCAAACTGGGCTCTCCGCAGGCCCAACAGGACCACGGAGAGATCCCACAAGGGAATGAGGCAAGGCCTAAAAGGATTCAGCCTCCTCATGCCTCTAAGGAATCTGATGATCAGATTCTGCTTCCTGAGGGACTTACTGTCCACCGTATCATGGTGAGCTGCACTAGCGGCCACATAAATCTTTAAGGTGGAGGGGTCAGCTGCCCCTCCAACCTCTCCTGCAGGAAGGAAAGCACTGACCTGACTGCGCATCTCTGAGTGTCTTCACCTCTGGAAGAACACCAATTTGCGGCAAATGCCACTTCAAGGCATGCAGGCATCACGTAGAGGGAGCCCTGGCCTGAGTAGAGGGAGCCCTCTGGTAGGTCTTCCACGTCTCGTCCTGGGGCCAGACATGGAGATTCAAGAGGTCTGGTCACGGGTGCCAGATGGTGCCCCGTTCCTGAGAGAGGAGGTCCTACCTCAGGGGAACTTGCAGGGAGGGGCTGACGTGGGGAGCATGAGCTCCGAGAACCAAGTCTGGGTGGGCCAGTGGGGCGCCACCAGGACAGCCTGTTCCTCGTCCTCCCTGAACTTGCACAAAGTCTGTGCAAGCGGGCTCACTGGGGGAAACGTATACTTGCGCAGCCCTGGGGCCAGCTGTGTGCCAGCGTGTCTGTGCTGTGGAAAGCCTCGGCCAGGAAGTACCAGGGTGGGCAGTGGTAGGATTCGCAAGAAGCAAATGCATCTAACTGTGCTTCGCCGAATCGACTCCAAATCAGTTGGACCTCCTGGGGACCTCTCCCCTGAGCATCACCTGCCGTGACAGCGCGTCCGCTGTGCAGTTGAGGTCGATCAAAGGACTGAACATATAGCGGCAGATCGGTGTGATGGCCACGCAATGCATGCCGCGGCACCATGCCCATCTTGGGACTCAAGTCTGAAGCCAGTGCCTCATCCTTCTCTCGAGCCCCGAATGAGACATCAAACTTGCCCTGGGGCGAGCTGCCTGTCTCATCCCAGAACACGACTGCGGTAAACAAGTGTACTGGGTATTGGGAGGTCCGTGGGGGATTAGCTGGCAGAACCACTCCCATGGAGGTCCCCAAATCGTCCCCAGCACTAACCGACGTGGCCTCATTCCCATAGGTAGAAGACTGCATTGGGGAGCAGCTGGAGTGGCTTTCCCCTTTAAGAAGGAAAGCCGCGACTGCAACGTTGCCATGGTCATGCTCTCGCAGTGAGTGTGAGACACGTAAATCCATTCTTAAGCCTGTTGAATCTGTCTATAAGCAAGTTCCTAAGGTATTAGACAAAAAGTCAAATAGTTTCCATCTCTGTGGTATTTTAATTAAGTATTCTTTTTTGAGCTGGGACCATCTGATTAAATTTGCTGATTTAGTGTTGGTTTTTAAGATTCTGAATGGTTTCAATCCACCCATTTTCAAGGAGTACATTTATAAAATACCAAGAAGGTACACAAGAGCTGTTATAAGGGGTGATTGTAATGTATAATTGAGAAAAGTATGTTTAGTCAATTATCCTTTGCTTTTAGAGGAACTCATGACTGGAATAGACTTCCAATAGAATTAAAAGATCAAACATGTCAAATCAAATCTCTTTAGTGTAATATTTTGTTTTTTATTAATTAAAATTTGTTTTTTCTCTCTCTCTCTCTCTCTCTCTCTCTCTCTCTCTCTCACTCTCTTTTCTTATTTTCTCAAATTCCTCAATCTTGGGATTTTGGAATGGATATCCAGATTGTTCAAATGAAGATCGCGAGTCATCGGAAAATCAGTATTTTACCCACCCCTTGCATTTATATGGATTTATAATCTATGAGGGAAACAGTGGATCATGCGCAATTGCTGATTGCCGCTTTGCGTGGACAGCGAACAGAAAACAGGATGATTCTGATTGTCATGACAGAGCTACTGTAATTGTAGGAGTAGATTTCGCTAGTCCAACTTCTCTCATGTGATTCGAAATAAATATTTATTATTCAAAACCTTGCTGTGGAATCGCTTCACTCTAATTTAAGTCACAGCCAAATGTTTACTGATTCAAAATTTGAATCCCCAGTGCTAGCTTACTGTTGATGTAACCTATCAAAGTTACACTTTCTAAATGACACTAAGTTATAAAGATGGAAGATAAAGAGGAGTATTGAGGAGACTGTTCACTTGCCAAGTGATAATATTTCACCCCAATGCAAAAAATCATGTATGATTTCCCTCTTTGTGGGCAGGTCTGCGTTTCATGGTTTGTGAGGGGCCTTTAAGATTTGCTGTGTGACATTGGTGTCGATACGTAACAACTCAGTTAAATTCAATATAATTCTTGTGTGTTATAAAATGACCCTTTATACTGTATAAATCACTCATATTAACTCTTGATCTTGTAGAGATCATTTGTGTTTTAGACAGGGAGCTGTTAGTTGTTGATTTTGAAAGACAGATCTTTACTCTGGCAGCTGTTGTGGGGATTGTGTATAAAGTGCTTGTGCGCATGTGTGTGCAAAGCATTGTAAATTTAAATCCACTGAGTCTTCATAATTCAGTTCTATAGCAATTGAGACATTTTAAAGACTGCTATCAGATAAAGAGAGGGAATGCATGTGGAGGTGTCTTCCAGTTCATTGAAGGGAACTTCATTTCTCAGGTAGTGCAGTCAGATTTGCATCCCACCTTAGTCTTTTCTCTAGGGCAATTGCTTCTGATGAATTATTGATGAATAATTAAGGGATTTATCTCTCTGGTCTGCATTAAGGCATCTCCCTCCCTTATGGCCTTCCTGTCTCTTTTGCTTTCCAAAGGGCTTTGATAAATTAAATAAATGTTATGTGATTTGCAGTTATTAATGGAGACGATTTAATAGTAATCGAAACATGTTTAATGTATGCTGCTTTCATCTGTTAATTTACTGTGGATTTATGCTACACAAATAGTACAGATGCTGTAGATACTTTCAGAGAGGAGGCCATTTAATTTCTCTCTCATTTCAATATAACTTTTTCAGAGTGTGTTTGATAACTTTTTATTTAGGTTTTGATGGTATACTGCAGATTACTGGGTAATTCCAATTCTCTCTCTCTCTCTCTCTCTCTCTCTCTCTCTCTCTCTCTCTCTCAGAATATATATATATATATATATATATATATATATATATATATATATATATATTCAGTCTCATTCTTTGATATGTGTGAAATGAATTCTGAATCTATTTCTGTACAACTCAATCTCTAAATTATTAAATCAATTAAACTGTAATTAATTTCTTTAGTTCTGTTTCAGTGCAAATTACAACTTTAAAATCAACCAGATTTGTGAAATTACCATGTTAATCTGTTACACTAAAAAATTTTCACAGTCAAAACTAATTTTAGAAAATTTTCAGTGTTAAAATAGATCCTCCTGTCCCAGCATAATGTACAGAGAAAATTGTACAGTAAGGTTTATTACCCTGAAAAGCAGGACTGAAAAATAATCGTGCAAATGATAATTGCAATTATTTAGCTCAAAATCACAATTATTAATCACAAATATTCTTTCATTTCAGGTTTATATATCAATTTTAAAATAAAAAAATGTAATTACATTAAACAAGCAGCTCCCTTACTGAACAAGGTGTTAAAATCTACAAACTAGTAAGTGATACCTTTTGACCAAAATTAAGTCATGTTTTGCTAATGCTTTACTGCCAATACAAAGAGTTTCTCTAAAGGTTATTCACATTTAAGTCCTATTTAAATTATACATTTTAAATAATAATATTAATAATAATAATAATAATAATAATAACATTACATTAGAATATACATAGATCCATATAATATATATATAGATAGATTACTAGGGTTACTTTGTTGAGATTTGTTTAGATACATGTAATGGCCAAACAAATTGGGAATTACGCAAATGTGCAACTGAAGTAAATCTGAAGCACTTTAAATATTATGCTGTCAGTGCGCGTAAGTGAAGCGCACCAATCAAACTCAAAGCACTATTGTTCTGTATATAACACATAATCAGAGCAAGAGATGGAATTCTTGTGTACTGAACCAAAAAACACTCTGAGACCACTGAAACACTGTATCATTTGTCTCATGTTTGTTCCAGGAATTTATAACACACAGATCAGAGTGGCACACACACACAAGACATATGATACAATGTAAAACTTCTGCATATTTTAGAGTGTGCTCGAATGTGAAATAGTGATTGGTCAGTGGCGAAAATCTGAAGAGAGCGTGAAGGGTCAGTGGAGGTGAAAATAGACATCAAAAGAGCTTGTAATTTGTTCTGTCATCTGTAGACATAGCCTATAATGAAAATGAATACATTTTGCAACTTTACCAGGCATATAACTTCTGCTTGCTTGCTCAATAATATCAGACAGTTAGACGGTTAGGCTATGCTTAATTAACTGAGAAGCAGAAACCATTATCGCGATTAAAATATGATTAATAGTGCAGCCCTTCTGAAAAGTGTAAACTGTATGGCAATATGACACCCACTATGTTTCCATCCAAGTTGTGAGTTTAATTCATGCGAAAAATAGAATATTGAAAAATAATTAGTGAATAAAGCCAGGTTTCTATCGTGTTTCCTCATGTTCAAAAGAGCAAAATCGTAATTTCTGGGGAAATTAGCAAGTAGCCTGTGTGACTTTTATTATAAAATACTTGCGGTGTAGAATGTGCAGACAAACACTCTATATATCTTTGTCTCGTGTCTGGGAGCGACAGTGACACACAGTACCTGAGAGCACTATGTATGTGTGAACCCCCCTCCTTTTCACTTTACTATTCAGATCTATAAGATATTTTTCAAAAGTGTCAATAAACTTGCTATTTGGGACAGTTCAAGTTTGTATTCAAATTATTTTCTATGTTTTATTTATTTTTATTCTATTTTTCTATTTTCTTATTTTACAAACTCTATGCAGGCTTTTGATTTTCAGGACACCAGTGTTTCAGGGTCACCAGAGCAACATTTCAGATGTGATGATGGATTCTCTGGTTTGTACAGTTATTAATTATCAAGTTTTTGAATCTTGTATTCCTGATAAATGCACTAGGAGTTTATTCAATAAATGTGTTTCCATCACAGTTTATGCACATTTCTTCTTATCAAATAAAAAATGTATCCACCTCAAGTGAGCGTATACGTTTTTATGCATATTTTGGAGATGTTATCCGCGTCTTGGTGTTTCCATCCAGTAGTTTTTTATGCAATATCCCAAAATGTGCATAAAAATATGTAGGTGGAAATCCAGCTACTTTCAATATTGCCATGTTTGATAGAGTGGCTCTGCCAACCTGACACAGTAACATTGACTCAACCAATGGCATGACTTTAGGGTGGGATTGTCTTTTAGCTCGGTCAATGGCAAATGAAGGGGGTATTTTTGCAATTCCATTTGGTGGCACTAGTAGCACAGAAACACAATGCCTGTCACTCAGTTTTTTATTTTTAGAAGTATTAGGCCTATGAGTGGAGCCAAGCTGCTTATGAGCAGCTTTTGTTCTTCTGACCATTGCAAAAAATGTTGTAAAAATATGGGCACTGTCAGCTTGAATTAGTGATGTGTGTGCTGTTGAATGAGCCGATTTGGTAATTCAACTGATGTTGACTTTCTTTTTTGATGTAAACCACAACAAGCACACATGATATTTGAAAAGTATGCTGACTGTCCATGAAGCTTTTACAAATGTTGAGAAATAGGGGCAGGTTACTGCTGTCTTAACTACAATTGTAGAAATTGTTACCCCAAGGATATATTTCTACCTGATCAAGCCCATATAATTATTTTAGATGATTCAGGATACTTTCTGCTTATTCAGGAAGATCCGAACCTCGTCTGCCTCATGTTTGTTATTGTACAAATAGCATAACCACATCACCATATTGAAGTAAATGGGAGGTGTGTTGCTGTCTAAGGCATTCAACCACTTAATTATAATACCACTACAATACTTAGCTGTCACAATGGCACAAGCAGCAAGCACAGAATCGTAAGCATAAAAAACCATAACACCATTAACACAGGCCCAGGATCATATCCAGTTCAGACACCAAGTGTTGTCCTCTCCTGTATGATTACTAAACTACCAACTACTACCACAAAACTTGAGTCTGCTCTGTGTCCTGAACTTTTGCAAGACATTGATTTTTTTATATGTCCTTTTGTAGAATGGCAATGTCTATGCAAAGAAAGAAGATATCAATTAAGATTTCAGTTAAAATCCATTAAAAATGTTACGATGTGGACAATGGCAATGACGAAGACGATGACAAATGTGAATCAAAACAAAACATAGTCCACGACATGGCCGCCGAGCCAATGTTCCAAGCCACGGCCGCTGAGCCAATATCCACGCCTGCCACAGCCACCGAGCCAATGTCCACGGCTGCCACGGCTAACGAGCCAACGCTCACGCCTGCCACGGCCAACAAGCCAACATCCATGCCTGCCATGGCCTCTGCCCATGTACACGACCACAGAGGTCGTTTCCAAGTCTCTGCCCATGTTCACGACCACAGAGGTCGTCTCCATGTCATGTCACAGCCACGTGAGCGTCAGCTCCAGGCATGTCACAGAACTCCGGCTCAGCATCCGCCTCCCCCACAGTGAAAGTGTAACCAATGATCTGCTGGGCGAGGTCGATATATTGAGCCAGATTGAGGGGACTGCGACCGCCAGGCATCAAAAATGAGATTGGCCCATTTAATCCAAATGGAAAATGTCTTTGAGGGCAACCTCATTAAAATTCACCTGGCAGGCCAGAGCGCAGAAGTCCTCAACATAATCCTCTAGGGGACAACTCCCCTGACGTAAGCATAGGAGTAGAACTGCTGGGTTCATGGTTGGCAGTCAGGTATTCTGTAACGATGCTGACACTGGCAATATTGATGACGATGAAGGGACGAACCCAAGTGCAGTTCCCCGTCTGTCGCTCACTTTGACGCTGTGTCGAAGAAGCGACACTAGGGGTCTCTCTTGAGAGCCTCGCGCATGTCTTGAGAAAAGGCCAATGAGAAATTGGCAGACAGAATTTGCATGTACCGCCCCCGGACATACGGGTATAAAGGTTGGGAAATGCGTCTGTCCATTCACGAGACTGTTCACTTCATCTCTGCAAGAGCGTATGCTGTTGGATCTACGGCGCATATCAGCGACTTTCTCCTTTTCTGCACAGCAGTGCAGCTCTGCCCCTGGGTGCTTAGACAGCGCTGTTGAAAGAGAATATTTCATTTAAAAGATTTTATTTCTTTAAAAGAGCTATACACAGTGGCGTTGAACGTCCTTTTCAGGACGCATCTTTATAAAGATGCCCTTCCACCCCTGTGTAGTTCCTGGATGCGGTCGAGTTCTCTCCTCTCCTGACAGTCACAGGCGCTGCCTCGTGTGTCTGGGCCACGATCACACCGAGGCAGCATTTGTGGATGGTTCATGTTCTCACTGCGAGAATCTTACCATGGCAATGTTGTGGTCGCGACTTTCCTTCCTAAAAAGGAACGCCACTCCAGCCGCCCCCCCGCGTCACTCATTCTTCCCAAGGGATTGAGGACGACCCGGCTGGCGATGGAGGCGATTTGGGGATGGGAGCGGTCTCGGTTTCACCGGGTACATCCCCATGAACCACCCACCCCCCGGCACGCTTGTTGACTTCCGCCCAGGCTCGGGGTGACAGCGGCTCATCTTACAGCCAGTCTGCTTATCCCCTTGGGTTCCTTTCTTTCCGGAGGTGCATGATGAGCTGACGAGTTCATGGAGGGCACCTCGCCCTCAGGGCCACAAAGGTCACAGCACGTACACTCGGGTAGACGATGGCCACCCTTGTGGTTCAAGAACGACACCTATGGCTGAACCTGGTCGAGATGCGGGACGTGGATAAGGCACGCTTCCTCAATGCCCAGCCTCTTCGGTGACACCGTAGAGGACTTCGCCCTGTAATTCTCAGCGGTGAAGAAACAGACGGAGGCTATTTCCCACATCATGCCCCGCCACAACACTAGCACGGGCCATGCTCTGTCTGCTTGTCGAGGGCGTCCTCCTGCGGCTTCCAGAAAATTCTCAGCTCTGCCTCAACCTTCAACCTGGGCTCAGCTCCCAGCTTCGAGCGACCCACAGGAAGAGCACACCCCACGTCTCTTGAACATCCTCAGTTAAAGAGTTTGTTTTCTTTGTCGCACCCCCTTCAGGCTGCGCTACCCACAATCTCAATAAAAGAGCAATTTCCTCTGTCTCTGGGTCACCTGGCCACATTGCCTGATCTGCACGGCTGCGAAGCCCTGCCAGGTACGTCAAAAACAATCGTCCCCTTTGTGCCCCTCGCACGGAGCTTGGACGCATGGCTTTCACTTCCCAAACTGTTGTACTGGTTGGCCAGGACCATCTAACTCGGCTACGCGATTCAGTTCACCTGGCTCCCGCCCCGTTTCACTGGTATTTAATCCACCTTGATGCACGCCAAAAACGCCAACAACCTGCGTGCCGAGATCGCGACCCTTCAACTAAAAGGCGCGTTAGAGCCTCTCCCTCCAGCCAAGATGAAGAAGGATTTCTACAGCCCTTACTTCATCATAGCCAAAAAAGGTGGTGGCTTACGACCATTCTTGGACTTATTCTCATTCTCATGGCTCATTCTTGGCTCTGTACAAACTCCCATTCAAAATGCTCACGCAAAGACACATCTTAACTTGCGTCCAGCATCAAGATTGGTTCACAGCGGTAGACCTGAAGAACGTGTATTCCACGTCTCCATCTTGCCTCGACACCGACCCTTCCTACGGTTCATGTTTGACGGCCAGGCATATCAGAACAAGGTCCTCCCCTTCGGCATATCCCTGTCCGTTCGCGTCTTCACGAAGGTCGCAGAGGCAGCCATTGCCCTGCTAAGGGAAGTGGGCATCCGCATACTCAACTAGTTCGACCACTGGCTCATCCTGGCCCACTCCTGAGAGTTACTGTGCACCCACAGGGACCAGGTGCTCAGGCACCTCAGCTGCCTAAGGATTCAGGTCAACTGGGAATAGAGCAATCTCGCCCCGGTTCAGAGCATCTCTTTTCTCAGGATGGAGTTAGACTCGGTCTCAATGATAGCGCGCCTCACCGATGACCACGTGCAGTTCGTGCTGAAATGCCACACCTTATTCAAGCCAGGCACCGTGGTTCCTCTAGAACTTTTCCAGAGGCTCCTGGGGTATATGGCTTCCTCCGCGGCGGTCGCACCGCTGCAGTTGATGCATATGAGACAGCTTTAGCCTTGGTTCCAGACTTGCACCGTGTATTCATCAACCCTGCCTGCCGCCAGACTTTCAAACCCTGGAAAAACCTCTGTTTTCTGCGGACAGGAGTCCCCTTATAGCAGGTGTCCTGACATGTTCTGGTCACCACAGACACCTCCAAGCTGGGTTGGGGTTCCGTGTGCAATGGGCACGAAGCCTCTGGCTCCTGGAAAAGGCCCCCGCTGCATTGGCACATCAACTGTCTAGAGTTGCTGACTGTATTTCTTGCCCTACGTATGTTTCTCTCACTAATTCAGGTTAAGCACATCTTGATAGATTCAGACAGCACCGCAAAGAAAGCATACATTAATCGCCAAGGCGGCTTGCACTCCCGTCACATGTCACAACTCACCCGCCATCTCCTCCTTTTGAGCCAGCGGTAACTCAGATCGCTGCACGCCACATCCCGGGCAACCTCAATAAGGCAGCGGACGCGCTGTTGCGACAAGGTACACTCAGCGGAGAGTGGAGGCTTCATCCCCAGTCGGTCCAGCTGGTTTGGGAATGGTTCTGCAAAGCGCAGGTAGACCTGTTCGCTTCCCAAGAGACCTCCCACTGCCTGCTCTGGTACTCCCTAACGGGGGCCCCCCTCAGGACAGATGCGCTGACACACAGCTGGCCCCGTGGGCTGCACAAGTACGCATTTCCCTCAGTGAGCCTACTTGCACACGTGCTGTGCAAGGTCAGGGAGGATGAGGAACAAGTCATTCTGGTTGCCCCTTACTGGCCCACTCTGACTTGGTTCTCGGATCTCGTACTCCTCACGGCAGCCCCTCCCTGGCAAATTCCCCTGAGGAAGGACCTTCTTTCTCATGGATGGGTACCCTCTTGCATCCACACCCAGACCTCTGGAACCTCCACGTCTGGCCGCTGGACGGAATGCGGAAGATCTAAGTGGCCTACTACGTCCATCGTAGATATGATCAATCAAGCCAGAGCTCCCTCTACCAGGCAACTTTATGCCCTGAATTGGCACTTATTCTCGAATTGGTGTTCTTCCCGGTCTGACGACCCACAGAGGTGCGCAGTTGGATCAGTGCTCTCATTTCTGCAGGAGAGGTTGGAGGGGAGGCTGTCCCCCTCCACCTTGAAGGTGTATATAGCTGCTATCACGGCCCACCACGACGCAGTGGATGGCAAGTCCTTGGGTAAGCACGACTTGATTATCAGTTTCTTTCGGGCCTCCAGAGATCCCCCTTTGAGCCGCTAGAATCAGACGAGCTCAAGGCCCTCTGCCTGAAGATGGCCCTCCTGATCGCACTCGCTTCTATCAAGAGTGTTGGGGACCTGTAAGTGTTTTCTGTCAGCGACACTTGCCTAGAGTTCGGTCCGGCAGAAACTCACGTCGGAACCGGGCTACGTGCCCAAGGTTCCTACGACTTCAGAGACAAGATAGTGAACCTGCAAGTGCAAGCGTCTTTTGTTGCTATGCCCAGTGCGTGCCCTGCGTGCTTATGTGGACCGCACGCAGAGCTTCAGAAGTTCTGAGTAGCTCTTTGTATGCTCTGGTGGTTATTGGAAAGGGAAAGCCATCTCCAAACACAGGCTTTCCCACAGGGTGGTTGATGCCATAGCAGTGGCCTATCACACCCATGCCGTGCCTGCCCCCTTGCGGGTTCAAGCACACTCGATGAGAAGTGTGGCATCTTTGTGGGCACTGGACAATGGTACCTCCCTAGCAGACATATGCAGAGCAGTGGGTTGGGCAACACCCAATACCTCTACGAGATTTTACAATCTGAGGGTTGAGTTGGTTTCATCCCGTGTTCTCTCAGGTCCAAGCCAGTAGAACTCGGGAATGTGGAAAAAAACTGACTGGGTGTACCGCTCGCATCTAGCACCTTTCCCCTCCATTGAGGCGATCATATGCGCTCTTATCCCAGGAGACCCCACTAATTCGGCTCCCTGGATGACTCTTCCCTAGCCCTCTGGTCCGCGAATTCAGCAGAGCAATTCCCCAACCAGACAACAACGAGTACTGAAACAACTCTGTACTGGAATAGGAGCTCCAAATGGCCCCTGTGTGGATTAATCCCCCTGTGTGTATTTTCTGCGGTATGCCCCCCGGTCGCTGTGTTGTAGCAACTCCTCTTTCTCAGCAGGTAGGATCTACCACTGCGCCATTTTCCACATGTGGCCTGAAAACCCATGTGATGTATTTCACCACTCTTTACCTCCCCTAGCCTGGGCAAGTGGGGTCTCCGTGGGGTCTTTCCCCCTGAAAAAATAGCAGTTGGAAAATAACACCTTCCCCGATGCATGTGATAGCATTAAAATGGCCCCAGCCACTTTAACTCTATGCAAGAATCAAAGAGAGAGAGAAAATGCGTGGCTAACGTGGCTTGCTCCCGTGCTTGGCACGTTGCCTTATTCCTCCCTTCGGGGTGTTGGGAACCAGAAGGTTATGATGATTTTATGGGGCGTTGGGGAAGGGTACATGCAGTCTGACGCAGCCTGCTGCTTTGGCATGCAACTGCCTGCCCGCACCTGCGTCAGTTCTTACACGGTTCAGCGCATGGCATGATTGAATAGGGACCCCTAGTGTCACTTCATTCGACACAACGTCGAGTGAGTGACAGACGAGGAACATCTAGGTTCCCTTTACAAAAAGCTACACTATGATGCTGCGCTGCTAAGCGCTTTGGGAACAATCTTGCATTGTGACCAGCTGTGAATATGTGTGTAACACGTCAATGTAACATTGACCGGAAATTTATAGCCTCGGTTGGTGAGATCATTGGACGCACCTGTGACCAGGCTATAAATAGAGGCATCACCAGCGTGTTCGTCAGATCTCTTTTCTTCAGATCATACAGTGCTGTGTGTTTCACAAGACTGCTGATAAAAAAAAAATATTTTCTAGGAGTTAGAAACTGTTAGGCAGTGCGCAGATTTCCTTCTTCCTTCTTTCTCTGTTCTTTTAAAAAAAAGGAAAAAAGAGAAGATATATATATCCTTCCATCCATCATCTACCTTCTTGCTGTGAGGCGACAGTGCTAACCGCTGCACCACCGTGCCGCCCTACAAGATATATATATATATATATATATATATATATATAAGGAAAGTGATAGTATGTCAGAGAAACAAGGCAAATGCTGCGTGTTTCCTTGCCAGCGGTCTATGACCGATAAGGACACGCATGAGTTCTGCTTTGTTTGTTTGGGGGAAGAGCACGCTGTTCTCGCGTTAGGGAAGGGCGGGTGCGCGCATTGTGACCTACTTTCGTTCGGAATGCTTCGCGCTCGCTTACTTTCGCGAGCCAGCACCCACACTTCACTCGTGGGGCTCTCGCATGGATCTGGCTGAGGAGTGAGAGATGGGTTCGTCCCTTTCGCTCGCTCTCTCCCCAGACCCAGCTGGTCCTTCACGCGATCTCGAAACGCGCTCCGGCGCTTCTTCGGTTCACGGGGAGGACCTTATATCTTTTGGTTCGTAGTGTGATTTATCCGCGTCAGAGCACTCCAAACTCGATTCTAAATCTTCTGAGGAGTTGCTCGACGTGATCACTTGTGCAGTGGCCAGGCTTCAATTAGACTGGCCACGCGACCAAGAAACCCCCAAACGCTCCAAATTAGAGGACAGATTTCTGTCTGGTGGCCAAGGGAAGGGAACGCCTCATCAGTCCCTTCCCTTCTTTGATGATCTCCACGACGAGCTCGCTCGTTCATGGAGAAACCCTTATACCTCACGTGTTCACGTGCCCTCGACGTCGTTAAACTCGACTATCGTGGACGCTGACGCAAAAGGCTATTCAATGTTGCCGCCGGTTGATGAGACGCTTGCGGGCTATCTCTCGCCGGGTTCGGCGTCATCATTAAAAAGCCCCGCCCTCCCCTCTAAGCCATGCAGAACTACCTCCATGCTAGTGGGAAGGGCTTATCAAGTGGCAGGTCAGGCTGGTGCAGCGCTGCACACCATGGCTGTGTTACAGGCTTACCAAGCTGATCTGCTAAAAGACCTGAGTGCGGGTGAAACACTCGACGAGGAAGTATTTTTAGAGCTTCGTCGAGCCACAGATCTGTCTCTCCGTGCGACCAAGCAGTCAGCCCATGCCATTGGCCGGTCTATGTCTGCTTTGGTCAGCACGGAGAGACATTTATGGCTTAACCTTTCGGGCATCAGAGACAAGGACCGGGTGTTCCTGCTTGATGCCCTGGTCTCGCCTTCTGGTCTCTTTGGAGACACCATGAACACTGTTATCTCCAGATTTCAGGAGGCAAAAAGCCATGAGGAAGCCTTTGGGCAGTTTTTTCCTCACCGCACTCAGGGGGCGGGGCCGTCGGCCACCCGGTCTCGCCCCGAGGCTGTTAGGAGGGAAGCTCAAAAACAGAGTGTGGCGAGTCATGCTCCCCCTCGCAAAGACAGGGAACAGGCTTGTCATCCTCAGCAGCCCCCTAAGCAAGACCTCAGGGCTATAATTTCCAAAAGGAAAAAACCCTGACGGTCTTGTACCCAACCTTTTGGGGGTAGTTCCCTTCGGGAAGGGGCGCGTGTTTTATTCACTTCGGCCCTCCCGATACCCTCAAGAAAACCCTTCACTCCCACCACCCTTGGTGTTTCGGGTGACAGAGTTTTCCGACAAAAAGTTGGGTGTACCGTTGCTTCCTGCCTTAGTCCAGGACACGGAACACTCAACACCCCCTCAACAGGAAGTGCTGAAATTAGTTCCCATTTCAGAGAACCTGGCAGCGTGGAAAATTCTGCCCGGTGTTTCTATGTAGGTCCTAAAAACAGTAGAAAAGGGCTACAAAATTCAATTTTCCCGCCGCCCTCCGCGTTTCAACGGCGTGGTTCCCACTACCGTGAAACCGGGGCAGGCATGTCTACTGTGGAGAGAATTACAAAATCTCTTGGTCAAAGGGGCCATAGAACATGTTCCCCTTCCAGAGAAAAATTCTGAATATTACAGCAGATACTTCCTGGTTCCCAAGAAGGGTGGGGGGTTGCGTCCCATTCTAGATCTTCGAGGCTTGAACTGCTCGGTCAGGTTCAAGATGCTAACGGTCAGGGTGATCGTGTCTCAGATACAACATGGCGATTGGCTGATCACGATCGACCTTATGGACGCATACTTCCATATCGGAATTCTGCCACAGCACAGGAAGTTCCTAAGGTTCGTTTTCGGGGACGAAGCCTTCCAATATCAGGTTCTTCCATTCGGCTTAGCCTTATCACCCCGCACATTCACGAAATGCATGGATGCAGCACTGGCTCCTTTGCGACTCCAGGGCATCCGCATTCTGAATTATCTAGACGACTGGCTGATACTAGCTCAGTTCCAGGAACTAGCAGTTCAGCACAAGGATATCGTCTTGGCTCATCTGGTTTCTCTGGGTCTGAGACTCAATGCCGAAAAAAGCGTTACACCCAAGAGATTACCTATATAGGGATTATATGGAACTCGATCACGATGCGGGCACGACTGTCTCCCGCTCGTATCATGTCCATACAAAACTCCCTGAGCACTCTCAGGCTAGGTCAAATTTGCACTGTTTACCAGTACCAACAAATACTAGGTCTCATGGCGTCCGCGTCCACGGTGATTCCTTTGGGCCTGCTCCATATGAGACCGTTTCAGCTGTGGCTTCAAGCCAAGGGGTTTCATCCACGGGCCAATCCCCTAAGGCTAATAAGGGTTACGCGCCGAGCGCTTCGTTCCCTTTCTATGTGGTTCAGACCCCAGTTTCTTACCTTGGGTCCCACTCTTGGTGCGTCATGCCGTCGCAAAATGCTAATGACAGACGCCTCTCTGACGGGCTGGGGTGCGGTCTTAAGTGGTTGTCCAGCCCAAGGAGAATGGGAGGGTCACCAACTCAATTGGCACATCAATTGCCTCGAGTTGATGGCGGTATTTCTGGCCCTGAAATACTTCCTCCAGCATCTGGAAGGCTGCCATGTCCTTGTGCGGGTGGACAACACATCAGCAGTCTCCTACATAAATCGCCAAGGAGGTCTATGCTCTCGCCACCTGAATTTGCTGGCACGTCGGATTCTCCTTTGGGCCCAGGGCAAGCTCCTGTCACTCAGGGCTATCTATATCCCTGGACGCCTAAACGTGGGAGCAGATTTTCTATCCATACACAACCTACCGACGGGCGAGTGGAAACTCCACCCCGAGGTAGTGGAACAAATTTGGGAGAAATTTTACAGTGCAGAAGTGGACCTCTTCGCCTCTCAAGAGACTGCGCAGTCTTCCCTCTACTTCTCTCTGAGTCACCCAGCCCCCCTGGGTCTGGACGCAATGGCACATACATGGCCCAGAATGCGCCTGTATGCGTTTCCCCCAGTTTCTCTGCTCCCGGGGGTCTTAGCCAGAGTTCGCCTACAAGGGTCTTGCGTCTTGCTGATAGCGCCTTATTGGCCGAACAGGACTTGGTTCTCAGAACTGATGCTCCTCCTCGACGGCTCGCCTTGGGCGATTCCGATCAGGAAGGACCTTCTGTCTCAGGCACAGGGGATGATACTTCATCCCCGTCCCGAACTGTGGAATCTTCATGTTTGGCCCCTGAAGGGTACCAACTGAGGAACACAGGGCTGTCACCTGAGGTTATCAAGACCATTCTTAGTGCTACGGCCCCTTCCACTAGAAGAATTTACGCCAATAAGTGGGGTGTCTTTGAAAAGTGGTGCAGTTCACATGATACAGATCCAGTTAACTGCAAAATTGTTTCAGTTCTGG
The DNA here is from genome assembly GCA_032164185.1 of Moxostoma hubbsi. Classification (NCBI taxonomy): domain Eukaryota; kingdom Metazoa; phylum Chordata; class Actinopteri; order Cypriniformes; family Catostomidae; genus Moxostoma; species Moxostoma hubbsi. Next base: position 26,292,598 of record JAVLUX010000008.1, read on the forward strand.
ATTTTCTGCAAGAAAAACTGTCAGCAGGCATATGCCCCGCCACTCTCAGGGTCTATGTGGCTGCCATTTCGGCTTGCCACGCCTTGATCGATGGGGCGCCTGTAGGGAGACATCCTCTGCTCGCTCGCTTCATTCGTGGAGCCATGCGGTTGAGGCCCCCGTCAGGACTAGAACTCCTTCCTGGGACTTGGCAATAGGAGACCCCCTTTGAACCTCTAGAGTCAGCGTCTGACAGACTTCTGACTCTAAAGATGGTCTTTCTTATGGCAATTACCTCTCTCAAGAGGATTGGGGATCTACAGGCTCAGTCTGTTTTGCCGGCCTGTTTAGAGTTTGCCCCAGGTAAGGCTAAAGCTATTCTATATCCGCATCCAGACTATCTCCCCAAGGTGCATTTTTCGACAGTACATCCTGTCACTCTGGAAGCCTTCTGCTCCCCGCCGTTTTTAACGCCGGAGCAAGAAAGACTTCACCGACTCTGTCCTGTCCGTGCCCTTCAGACTTATGTCCATCGCACTAGCCAGTGGCGTAAGTCAGGGCAGTTGTTTGTCTGTTTTGGGGGCCGCAACAAAGGGGCGGCTGCTACCAAACCGACTATGTCACATTGGGTGAGGGATGCTATTGCCCTGTCCTACGAGGCGTGCGGTCAAGCTTCGCCAGTAGGTATCAGGGCTCACTCCACCAGAGGTGTCGCTTCCTCTAAGGCCTTGGCTAGAGGTGTCCCTCTGCAGCAAGCTTGTGATGCGGCAGGCTGGTCCTCTCCGCACACATTCATCAATTTCTATAGTTTAGATGTTCATGCTACTCCAGGCTCTTATGTCCTCGAGTCGACATCTCAACCCCATGCCTCTACAAGTTTGTGATGCGGCAGGCTGGCCCTCTCCGCACACATTCCTGTGTTCTCATGGTCTAGATGTTCAAGCTACCCCGGGCCCTTAGGTCCGGGGGTAGGAGTTTTAATTGGGTTTGTGTTGCGGCAGGCTAGTTCCTTTCCGCGCACAGTCTCAGACTTTATTGGCTAAACTCTTTTTATGCCTGAACAAGTTTGTGATGCGGCAGGCTGGTCCTTTCCGCACACATTCTTCAGGCCCTATGTCTGGGCTCCCATGCCCCTGAGTTCATTTCTGATCTCAAGTTTAAGATGGTCTGTGTACAGCAGGATGGTCCTTTCCGTACACAATCCTAAAATCTTACGATTCATGCCTGAACAAGTTTGTGATGCGGCAGGCTGGTCCTTCCCGCACACATTCTTCAGGCCCCATATCTGGATTCCTTTGTGTTCATTTATAGTTAAGTCTAAGAAGGTTTGTTTACGGCAGGCGGGTCCTTTTCATACACATTCCTATATCTTACGATTTAGATCCTTATGCCTGAACAAGTTTGTGATGCGGCAGGTTACTCCTTTCCGCACGCATTCTTCAGGATCTATGGTTTGGATGTTTATGATACTCCGGGCCTACGCCCTTGAGTCAACATCTGAAGCCAAGTCTCAAGTAAGTCTGTGATGCGGCAGGCTAGTCCTTTCCGCTCACATTCTACGATTCTTATGAGTAGGATTTTTGCTACTCCGGGTCTTTCGCCCTTGAGTCAACATCTCGAGCTCATGTCAGAGACCTCTCGCGTACTTGTGAACACACCTCACAACCGCGAGGGTCCGGACAGCCCCAGTGCGGATGCGTGGGTATTTCGTTCCCAAAGCGCTTAGCAGCGCAGCATCATAGTGTAGCTTTTTGTAAAGGGAACGTCTCGGGTTACGTATGTAACCCTTGTTCCCTGAAAAAAGTGGAACGAGATGCTGCGCTTATTTTCCGCACTGGGTCGTCCCAGGACTGCTCTTCAGAAAAGACAAGTAGTATCTGACGAACACGCTGGTGACGCCTCTATTTATAGCCTGGTCAAAGGTGCGTCCAATGATCTCACCAACCGAGGCTATAAATTTCCGGTCAATGTTACATTGACGTGTTACACACATATTCACAGCTGGTCACAATGCAAGATTGTTCCCAAAGCGCTTAGCAGCGCAGCATCTCATATCGCTTTTTTCAGGGAACAAGGGTTACATATGTAACCCGAGACGTTACTATTGTAACCACCGTTCCCTGATGGGGGGACACGATGCTGTACCGAGCCACTGTAACGGTTACTATTGTAACCACCGTTCCCTGATGGAGGGAACGAGACATTGTGTCCCCCTGGCCACGATGCTGTACCGAGCCACTGTAACGGCCGAACCTCATTCTCGGCTCCTCAGTGCAAAACCTGTATGGACAGACAAATTCATTTCTGACACTACTTGGAATCATACAACTATAGTAAAGAGCAGCTTTGACATTCTGAATAATATCTGTAATATCTACTGTGTATATGTTTTTTTATGGAAAAAATAAATAAAATGGGTTGAATCTGCTTCATATACAGCAAACTATATGGAATGTTTATGCGCATGGGTAGTTATTGGTAACTATTGGTAGTAGCACCTCGACTTTGATAAATTGCAAATAATTGCCATTATTTAACTAGAACATCCAATGACTTAATTGTTGTGAAGCCAGGGGTTTGCTAGAGGCTTGATCATACTAGATACAAATTACTTGAAATAGAAGATGGAGGACTAATCCAAGAGGAACTACTCCAAATGATTCCTAAAGTGTGCTGTATCATGAATTAATGTATGTCTTTCACTCCACCAAGTGGTATGTTCCTGAGGTGGAAGGCCCACTACTTAACTGGTGACAATGACCTGCAATTATATTGTCGAAATGTTCTCAGACAAATGAAACAGCACAGTATTACAGCACACTGAAGTTGTTTGCTCTGATTGTAGAAGAGAAGGCACAGTGAGGGATCTAAGTGTAGAGGAGACATCCAGTTTGAATTGGACACAGTCTCTAACACACCTATCTGAAGTTATTATAGAGCACATGCAGAAAAGGAGATGGAGAATGAGCATGTATTATTCTATAATCAGTCAAATCAGTACCAACTTCCATCAGCATCTAAATTACAGTAGTACAAGATGGAAAAGAGATAGTATGAGAGAGAGAGAGAGAGAGAGAGAGAGAGAGAGAGAGAGAGAGACTATAAAGTTTGGCAGAAAATGTAAGAGATGTGAGGTATTTCCAAAGGAACTAAAAGAAAAAATGACAGTGACAATGTGTGGGTAGGGGTATTAGGAGAGCTATCTCTCTTTGAGGAAAGAAAAGACGAGAGCCAAGAGTAGAAGAAAAAAAGAGCAGAAAGAGTGTTATCAGCACATTACAGAATTATGGCACTTTTGCCCCCCTAGACCATCTTTGGCAGCTGGAGGCCATATTAACAACACCTCAACACCTCTCACACTACAGTCCCACTGACACACACACACACAGTCCTCTGCTTCTCTGTAAGATTGCCAGGGGTCTGGGTGAGAATTGAAAATATGATGAGAGTTACTAACCATATGAGAGAAAAGAAAGAGAGGAAAATGCAGAGGAAAAGAGAGAGACCATTAGAGAGACAAGCAGATGGCATATAGAGATGCAGTAATGCACATTTCTGACTCATTACAGGAAGGCCAGGATTGTGGATTCAGCTCACTGCTAACTCACAATCCTTGTTTAAAAGCTGGCACATGATAGCACATAAAGAGACTGCAAACTCCATTAAACAGATTGCATTCTAGGTCTTGTTGCTACCTCATTGTCAGAAGGCCAAGGCTGTCAGCCCAGCTCTGGACTCTTACATATAGCCTATATGTTGCAACCTCAAGGGGCAACCTATAGAGTGAATACAGAAATCCAGCACCCAAACTTCATTAGTCTATGCTCATCTTCATGGACTATTATGCACAAAAATAAAGTATATTTATTCCCAAAAATGTTACTCACAATATCACAAATATAGTTTACTTAATGGATTTTAAAATCTGTCCTCAACTGGGTGCGAAATTGATCCTGATGCTCAACTGGACGACAAAATCATCGGTTTTATCCCCAGGCAACACACAAACTGATATAAGTATTCCTTAAAGGAATATTCCAGGTTCAGTACAAGTTAGCTCAACCAACAGCATTTGTGGCATAATGTTGATAACCACAAAACATTATTTAGAGTTATCCCTCCTTTTGTTTATAAAAAGCAAAATTTGAGGTGACAGTGAGGCACTTACAATGGTGGAGGGTTTAAAGGATGAAATGTGAAACTTATAATTTTATAAAAGCACTTACAGTACAGTTGTGGCAGAAGGTATACAAAGTCTCGTTCCCTCCATCAGGGAATTAAGGTTACGAAAGTAACCAGTATGTTCCCTATCTGTCACTCACTCAACGTTGTGTCGATGTAATGACACTAGAGGTCCCCTCTAAAACACCACAACTGGCTGAACTGTGTTACGTGGATCGGCGGTGCGAGACGGGCAGACTACTGTGTGCCACATAGCCAGCACACTGGGCCGGCACATAACCTCCCCTGACGCTAGTATGAGTGTCGAACAGCCCTTTGGGGAGGAGTCGACTGCCCAAAGGATAGGAACAGGCTAGCCCAGCTGTGCCTCGTCCCTCTTTTTTTCTTTTTCTCCCCAGAAAAAGAGAGAGAGATTGTTAACCGACTGGGACACCAGTGGCCACCTTGGGGGGTGTCACTCCCAAGGGGAAGACACCACGGAGACAACACCCCACCCAGAGAAGGGGGGGTATTTCAAGTGGAGATACGTCACAGGGTCTTACCGAATCTAGTCGGAAGTATATCATCTGGAGAAATCGCATGGTAGGTCCTACCCAATGGGGGAGGAGGCTCTACGAGCATGGTGACTGGGGCAGAGGGGCTTTTGCCCAAGGAAGACAAAGTTTACCAATAGGGAAATGTTTTCAGCAGAAATATACGTTGCAAGGGGTTACCTAAGGGGAACCAGAACATCTCGCCTGCCACAGGGCAAGGAGGAAGTCAACCAGGGAACACATTTGTGAACTCTACTGGGAATCAACAACGCACATCTTCAGCTCAAGGGAGGTGAAAGGTGTTATGTGCAAGTGATTTTTAGAATTGTAGAATCTCTCAAAAGTGTTTAGTGTAGCCAAGCCCGCTGCTCTGCAAATGTCTGTTAGAGAGGCGCCACTGTTCAGAGCCCAGGAGGCCGCCACACTCCTGGTGGAATGGGCTCATAGCTCGGCAGGGGGTGGCACGTGCTGAGCTTGGTAAGCAATAGTTATGGCATCAATGATCCAGTAGGCGATCCTCTGTTTGGAGACAGCGCTTCCTTTCCGCTGTCCACCAAAGCAGACAAAGAGCTGCTCAGAGACCCTAAAACTCTGCCCGCAATCCAAATAGATGTGTAAATCACTCACCGGACACAGCAACACTAAGGCTGGGTCTGCCTCCTCCAGGGGCAGCGCTTACAGTTTCACCACTTGATCCCTGAATGGGGTCGTGGGAACCTTGGGCACATGGGCTGGTTAGGGTCTCAGGATCACCTGAGAGTAGCCCAGACCAAATTCCAGGCACGTTTCGCTGACAGAGAACGCTTGCAGGTCCCCTACCCTATTGATGGAGGTGAGTGCCGTCAGGAGGGCAGTCTTCAAGGACAGTTCCTTAAACTCTGACGCTGACTCTAAAGGGTTGAAGGGAGCCCCTCGTAGGCCTTGCAGGACTACAGAGAGGTCCCATGAGGGAACGAGGCGCAGTCTGGAGGGATTCAACCTCCTGGTGCCTCTCAGGAAGCTAATGATCAGGTCATGCTTCCCTAAAGATTACCATCCACTGTGTCGTGGTGTGCAGCTATATCAGCTACGTACACCTTCAAGGTGGAGGGGGACAGCCATCCCTCCAACCTCTCCTGCAGAAAGGAAAGCACTGAGCCGACTGCGCATCTCTGGGGGTCTTCGGGAAGAACACCCTAGCCTGGCCCTAGCCTGAGTGATGGTGTCTACCATGGCAGGTGGTAGGCCACTGAGGTCTTCCGCGTCCCGTCCAGGGGCCAGACATGGAGGTTCCAGAGGTCTGGTTGCGGGTTCCAGATGGTACCCCGGGTCTGAGAAAGTAGGTCCTTCCTCAGGGAAATTTTCCCAGGAGGGGTTGATGCGAGGAGCGTGAGGTCAGAGTACCAAGTCCGGGTGGGCCAGTAGGGTGCTACTAAGATGACATGCTCCTCATCCTTCCTGACCTTGCACAGGGTCTGTGCAAGCAGGCTCACTGCGGGGAATGCATACTTGCGTAGTCCAGGTGGCCAGCTGTGTGCCAGCACATCTAAACCGAGGGGTGTCTCGGTCAGGGCGTACCAGAGCAGGCAATGGGAGGATTCTAGGGAGGCGAATAGGTCTACCTGTGCCTGCCCGTATTTACTCCAGATCAGCTGGACCACCTGAGGGTGGATTCTCCACTCTCCCTTGTGGGTAACCTATCATGACAGTACGTCCGCTGTAGTGCTGAGGTCGCCTGGGATGTGAGTGGCTCGCAGCAACTTGAGGTGCTGCTGACTCCAGAGGAGGAGACCACAGGCAAGTTGTGACATACAACGGGAGCGTAAACCATGCTGTCAGTTGATATATGCCAGCTATGCCGTGTTGTCTGTCCGAACCAGCACGTGCTTGCGCTAGATGAATGGCCGGAGCCTCCGCAGGGCAAGCAGTATTGCCAACAACTCGAGGCAGTTAATGTGCCAACATAGCCGCGAGCCTGACCTGGAGCCAGTGCTGAAGCGGTCTCATATGCATCAACCCGAGCTGTGTGGCCACCGCTGAGGATGCCATATTCCCCAGGAGCCTCTGAAATTGTTTCAGTGGAACCCCTGTCTTCTGTCTGAACGGCTTCAAACAGGTCAGCACTGACTGGGAGTGCTCGTTCGTGATGCGCGCCATCATCGAGTCCAACTCCAGACCGAGAAAAGAGATGCTCTGAACCGGGAGGAGCTTTTTTCCCAGTTGACCCGAAGCCCTAGCCGGCTGAGGTGCGAGAGCACCATTTAGTTGAGAATGCGAATACCCACTTCCCTTAGCGTGGCACGGGCAGCCTCTGTGACCTTTGTGAAGACGTGAGGGGACAAGGACAGGCTGAAAGGGAGGACTTTGTACTGGTACGCCCGACCCTCAAATGCAAACCGCAGGAAGGGTCTGTGTCGAGGTAGAATCGAGACGTGGAAGTACACGTCCTTCAGGTCTACCACCACAAACCAATCTTGATGCCTGACACTCGCTAGAATGTGCCTTTACGTCGCAAAGAATGTGAATGGGCCTTTGCTTTTCTTATGAAAGCGAGCCACGACCGCAACGTTGTCATGGTCCTGTCCTCGTAATGAGGACATGACGCAGCCACAAAAGGTGTCTCGATGTGGGCAGCACCCAGGCTTGAAAGACAGCGATCGTGGCCATGTGAAGGCATCCAGGAATAACCTGGAAGGGCATATTTAAAAAGATGTTCCAATATGTGCCGCTCTTTTAGAATATACTCTTTTAGGTGGAAAATATTCTTTTAGAATATACTCTTAGTAGATCTGCCGAAGCGCCCAGGGGTGATCTCTGCAGTGCAGGGTCTGAAGATAGCACAGATATTGCCAAATTGGACTTTCGTGAATATTTAAATATATTTTATCCACGACTCATTTCCGTACACAGCGGGTCTGATGTGTGACCAATGAGTATACGCCCACCACTACATCACCAGAAACATCTCTCATTGAGAAGTTATAAATGTTTTGTGTTGTTTTCTGGTCTGATTTGGTCACAATATTACAAAAAGTCTGTGATGATCCCATCTGTATTAATGTAAGAGCTTCTTTTAACACCTGAATAAGGCTTTTGTCGCATCCCACAGTGAGCACATTGAAGGTAAATGGAATTTTGGGCACAAACACTGTGGCGCGGTCATGCAGTGACATAACATGTAACAGGCATTTGTCAGTAATTACAAAGTAATATTAATTTAATATTATTACCTTCCTTATCAAATTGAATATTACTACCTTCCTTATTATATTCCATGTATAAAACCTGATTGACAATCATCAATAATTTTAATCTTTCTGCAACATGAATGGAAGCAACTTGGTATAATGTTTTCGTGAAAGTTCTCCAATTCTTTATATAAAGCTAATCTTTTCCTGACTTTGGAATTAGTGTAATTAATCCATGTGGCATAGTTACAAAGTATTTTTCATGGTCCAATATATCTTGAAAGACAAAAAGATACAATTTGAAAAACCCTCTTGGAAACTGTTCTAAAATTCACAAATAAACCCCCCATTTCCAGGTGAATTATTTATTTAATGTTTCAATTCCCTTACGTATTTCTTCCACCGTTATGTCTTGATCACAAATATATTTAGATTCCTCCTCTATTCAGTTTCTTAAATATCACACATCTTGTTAAATGTAGCTTTTATTTTGGTGGAAAACCGAATGAAACCCTTTCAGTTTGTATGTTTGACAACACCTGCAGAAAAGAAGTTCACCACAGAAAGAAAATATGCAGATCAGGCCATGGCACAAATGTGCCCACAAAATCACTTTTAATTGTTAATTTGAACATGAGCTTGACTACACTACGAATCTGGATATATGCCAGGTTATAACTCTGTTCTCCATCATTTGATCATTTAATGAAATATTGCCATCATGAATGAAAATAATATGATAAAATGTTCATAAACATCTCTTTGAAAAACATTCAGTTTACGGCCTGCATTGCTCGGGCGGTAATAGTTGGTAATTTGCGCAGAAGTGCTATTTCAGCACTTATTGTGCCTACAGTACATAAACTAGATTGTGTGTTATTAGTAAATAAGACAATTGCTTAGCTGAAATACGACATGCAAAAGTGGCACAACTTATTGGTGAATTTGCCCCTCTGAATGACTCCTTTTTATAATGTTTTTCAATAGAGCTGTTAATTAGAGGACATCATAAACACAAGTGGACAAGGTTTAGAACAATCAATTTAAACAAATCAATGTAGAAAATTTGTAGCAGCTAAAGTACAGACTGTCTCTGATTGTAGATTCCTGATGGTATTCATAGTATACAACAGGAATATACAGGTTTCAGATCTTGTCCACGTATACTAAAAAGCTTTCAGTGATGAAGTGTTCCCTCACGTGAATTTAATGAAGTAGGTTAAAAATCATATTTTTTTAAATTTTCAACAGTATCTTAATTGCCACTTTATTCATTCTAGTGCAAGTGTCTTCTTCAAAGGCAAAGGGCTGGTAGAGTTGGATTGTGATCTCAATAACTCTCCTGGGTAAATCCTTCATAGTATAGAGCCAGTAGCCTTAGAGTTAGTAGCCCACATTCTTAACCATTAGGCATTAGGCCCCTTCCATGTCCTGTATATAAATGTACCCTAAGGTAGAGGTAGTAATTGCATAATGCTCTATTATTTAAGACACGCTTTTTGCATCTCTTAGGGAGGGGTGTGTTTGCTGCTGTGAAGAGTATTGTTTAAAGAGCATTTCCTTGGATTGGATACAAGATTCTGCACAGTTCAAAAAAAATAACTGTTACATTGAGTATTGCATTGTTTACATGTAAACACACTTTTGTCACAGAATTGTTATGCTGGGTATTCTGTGACTCTCAATACTTTTTCTTATGATTAAACTCTATTAAAGTTTATTTTGAAGTCTATTCAGAAGTTTTACAACTATTTAAAACATTCCATACTGGCTCAGGACTATCGGCGTAGTGGCCAACTGGCTCCAGAGGAAAAAACACAGCCTGTGGTTTAGTGTGTGTGTGTGTGTTTGTGTGTGTGTGTGTGTGTGTGTGTGTGTGTGTGTGTGTGAGTGTGTGTACTATGAACACTTTTAGGAAAGTAATCAGAGGACATTTCTCTAAAGTCAGCCTGACATCAGCTGTTTGAGGAGATAATGAATTCCTGAATCACACAGACACACACACCCACACACACTGAGAGCAAATTAATGGCAACACAATCAGTTTGTATCTATGGGTCTGTTTTATTTTGTTATGCACTTAATGGGGTTTAATATTAAATATAGGATGGGAGTGTACTTTGGTTATAATTATTATGGTCTGCGTGTGTGTGCATAATAAGCTAAAGGCTTGGAGATTGGTGTATTTGTGCTTGCATTTATTTTCTGTGGGTGGAGCAGGCGAGTATGAGCAGGCCATTCTAATCTGACCTATGTACAGTGTTATGCAAAGATCAGACTACCGATGAAAGACACAAATATACTTACCATTGCACACACACCATTCCTCTTCATGAGTGAGTGTTATTTTAGTGAAGCTACAGAGTCAAAAATTCTGTAATATTTACTCAATATTCCCCCCTCCTGCTCGTTTCACTGTCTTCATTAAAAGTGAATTATAAATATCAGGCAATTGTAAATTGTGATTGCACATGATGGCTGCATTGGGTTTAATTTTATTGTTTGCATATGGAGAAATCATTGCTGGATTTCTGAAAAGAGAGGGTGGATGTAGATGAGCACCAATTACTGTCTTATAATTCATATATTTTTGAGAGAGGTATGAGAGAGAGAGAGAGAGAGAGAGAGAGAGAGAGAGAGAGAGAGAGAGAGAGATGGTGATCGAGCAAAAGAGCACTTAAAGGACTATATCACCCAAAGACTATGTATGTTTTATTATCAAATATAAAATGAATAGTTTCAGTAAGTTCCAATCTTAAATTCTGAACCCTGAACATTTGTTTAAGGTCAGCCTGATCTGAATGTTTTCTGAGTGTTTTGTGAAGCACATTATTATGTAATTGCATTCTGTTGTCTGAGCACCATACACAAATTAATATTTTATCATTGTTTTAATCTTGAATTTATCTTTAAAATTGCTCACATCTGTTCCAGATGTATTAACATTGAAACTGAATTTAAAAGTATATACTGGATTATGTGGTACAAATTACGCTTTGGACACAAATTGTAACGATACAGGCAAGGACGAAGACGATAACATGAAGTGTAGACAAACCCAAGTGCAGTTTATTAAACAAAATGTGAATTCCAATAACCCTAACAATAAACGAGAACTAAACATAAACATGATTTGACTTGACTTGACTTGAACTTGCCTATGACTTGACTATAACTTGAACAAAACAACCGTGTTACATTAACAATTCTTGACAAAGACAAAGACAAACATAAGGGCTATAAATACTCTGACGTTTGTAACAAGTTAACAAGAACACCAATAAAAATACAAGACTGATAACAATATAACAAGACAATGAAACATTAACCAATAACAGGACTAATAAACAAAGGAATCAATGAGAACAAAACACATGAAACATGGCGGGAACAGGATAATCACATGACTAGACAAGGAAGTGAACAAATTTCAAAATAAAGGACCTGATGACATGAACAGGACTAACTTTTTAAAATAAAAGGCATAAAATATAGGAACCAACAGAATAAACATGACATATCCACCCCTCTAAGAGGCGGCTCCCGACGCACCAACACATGAACAAAAACACATAAAACATGACATAAGTTCTGAGTCCAGAGTTCTGTAGGGAGCTGGTGGGGGGTGTCTTGAGGCATGGGGCATGGCGAGATAGGGCCTGGGGCAAGAGACCAGGGAGGAGCCCATGGGGGGTGGAGCCATGATAGTCTCAATGGGAGAAGCCATGGAAAGCGAAGCTGAGAGAGACTCGAGGGGCAGAGCCGTAGAGAACTGGAAACCTGTAGAGTAGCTGAAGACAAGAAGGTCCAGGGTGGAGCCAATGGCAGGGAGGACCAAGGTGGAGCTGGAGGCTCGGAGGAGCAAGGTGGAGCTGGTGGATCAGAAGACTGAGGCGGAGCCGGTGGGACTAAGGACCAAGGTGGAGCCATAGGGAAAGAGGTCCACGGTGGAGCTGACAGATCGGAGGGATGAGGCGCAGCCAGAGGATCGGAGAGCCAAGGCGGAGCCAGGTTACTGACAGACCAAGCAGGAGCCGGAGGGACGAGGGACCCCGGCATGGAGCAGGCTGAGGCGTGGCTGTGACATGACATGGGAGCAGGATGAGGCGTAGCTGTGACATGGCATGGAGCAGGCTGAGACATGGCTGTGACATGGCAGGTAGCAAGCTGAGGAATTGCTGTGACATGGCATGAGCAGGCTGAGGAGTTGCTGTGACATGGCATGGAGCAGGCTGAGGCGTGGCTGTGACATGGCATGGAGCAGGTTGAGGCGTGGCTGTGACATGGCATGGAGCAGGCTGAGGCGTGGCTGTGACATGGCATGGAGCAGTCTGAGGCGTGGCTGTGACATGGCAGGGGAGCAGGATGAGGCGTGGCTGTGACATGGCATGGAGCAGGCTGAGGTGTGGCTGTGACATGGCATGGAGCAGGCTGAGGTGTGGCTGTGACATGGCATGGAGCAGGCTGAGGTGTGGCTGTGACATGGCATGGACCAGGCTGAAGTGTGGCTTGGCGGCCATAAGGTGAAACTCTGGAATTGAACAAATTTCAAAATAAAGGACCTGAAGACATGAACAGGACTAACTTTTCAAAATAAAAGACATGAAAAACAGGAACCAACAGAATAAACATGACATATAATGAACAAAGGAACCAATGAGATCAAAACACATGAAACATGGCGAGAACAGGATAATCACATCACTAGACAAGGAAGTGAACAAATTTCAAAATAAAGGACCTGAAGACATGAACAGGTCTATCTTTTCAAAATAAAAGACATAAAAAACAGGAACCAACAGAATAAACATGACACAAATTAACCTTAAATGAAGGTGCTTGGTTCATTATTGGTCCACCCCAAAATGAATAATTTTGCTCCAACATGCTGGGCCAGTTTCACACAACAATGTTTTTCAAGAGAAATGCATGCTTAAGATGGTTGGATAATTGGCCGGTTATGGATTCACAAGCCACTTAAAAGGCTTCATGAGAATATTTTAGAAAGTGAGCTATTATTATGTCTAGTATGCAGGTATCAGGCATGATAGAGCAGAAGATGTTACACCTATAATAATATGAGACGTTTCATTGGCTCAGGGTTGGTGGGATCCTATATACAACACAGTGAGGTCTGATTATTAGATTATTAGATTACAATTTAATATCATTACTGGGTGCTTTCTTTTAATCTTGAGTTTACCTTAGCATGAGACTTACTACTCTTTGATCTTTCAGAAAGACTAGTTTCAGTCTTAATATAACTGGAAATCTGGTTAAAAGTTTGTGGTGAAAAAAAAAGAAAAAATATTTGCAGATAAAGCTACATTAAAACACAAAGTATAATTTTGATGCAAGATTACATGGTAAATGAAAAAACAAATTACAGACATTTCTGCAACTTGTATGCTAATATACTAAGTAAAAAATCCCTTTGCTTAGAATTATATTAACAAATATATATATTAGGGCTGTCGATTTAACGCATTAATTCGGTGCGATTCATTTGATAAAAAATAACGCGTTAAAAAAATTAACGCAATTAATCGGCCCTGGAACGTAATAAGGAAGATTCCTTCCTGAGAAATGCAAACTTGTAGTACCACCTGTTTACTCCAGAGGGCAGTAAGTGAAACTTTAGCTGTGTGGACAACACACAGTTTATACAGTGAAGGAATCAACCCATCAGCAGACAGAACAACACAAACATGCGTTACATTCTTGCATTCAGAACACTTGATGGAGTGCAAATCCGAACTAAGGGATCTCTAGATGTGTTCTAAGTATTAAACTATATTTAACTTGACACAGTGACCTAAACATTTTATGTTCATGACTCAACACACCCAAGACATCTGATGCATGTGTACATTGACGGGACCTTAAACAAGCCCTAATTATAAATCTTGAACTGATTGACAAATTCACTTGTGAAATGAATATTTGTGAACTGTATGCCAATGATTCACTTATGATCAATAATATGGTAGTAAACAATATATTGTATTCTAAAGCCGCTTTTTGTATTGTCTTATTAATGATTAACTCTTCTGCCACAAGAATGTGATGCATTTTAATTATCTGAATTTTTTTTAAAATTTTATATATATATATATATATATATATATATATATATTGTAAATGCGATTAATCGCGATTAATTAATCGGGACACCATGTAATTAATTTGATTAAAAATTGTAATCGATTGACAGCCCTAATATATATTAGGGCTGTCAATCGATTACAATTTTTAATCAAATTAATGTATGTATATATATTTGTATTAGGTTAGTGTATATGAAAAAAGGAGGTTAAGCCTAGAAATCCAGTTTTTAAAGAATTACCTGTTCCTCTTGAAAATAATAATTGCATACATTATTTTTATTATTATTTTATTATTATTAGTCCCCCTTGAGCTTCTCGCCGCTAAAATACAAGAGAATAAGCATCCAAATTTCAGCCAAAACATGGAACAGTTGGCAACCCTATGCAAACCAGATGCCCTTCAAAAACAATACACACTTCAATTTATTTGATTGACACACAAACTTGATTTGATTTGAAAATGTACTGTATGTACTGTATTTCGATTTAATGTTTAATAAAGCACCCAAAAGTGTCATAAAAGTAGTCCATGCAACTTGCACGTCAGATATCGAAGTATATCTGTATATGTCTGAAGGCATGTGATAATTTTGTATGATGAACAGTTCTTAATTTAAGTCATTATTCACTATCAAATCAATGATACACTACTGTATGTCAACAATGGTGAAATCCAATATGGTGGATAAAATCAAACTTCACTGATTCTTGTGCATCTCGTGACCAAACGTCAAGATATCATACTCTTATTTTTGATTCTAGGAAAGTTGTTTATAGACTTCTTCTTTTAGCATTGAACAGCGCTGCCCATAAATGTGACCATGAACATTACATGGTGTACAAACTATTTGTGTGGAGGGCTACTCTGATTCAGACAAATTTTTGTATTCAAACATGAATTATGGAAACTATGTAAAATTACTTGCATGAGATTTGAAAAAGTTGCCATGCTGGATTTATGGCAGCAGCATAACAAGCCCCATAAGATCATGCCTTCCAGCAGCATCCGCTATCACACAACTCCTTACTCTTGATCCTGGACAGAGGCCAGTGATAGAAAAACTGTAGCAATGATGATATGAGGAGGAGCCTCCAATGCATTAGTCAAAACAATAACACAAGAACACAGTTCGGGAAATCCCAAAGTGACCTTTATTTTGCAACTAATTTATACTCACATAAATATGACATATTTCCATATTAATTTAGAAGCTGAAATTTTGCTAATTTTTTATTTAAATTTATTTCATTGATATGCTATATTACCCTGGCCTTAATAATAATAAATATAGCTGCAAGCAGCGATACCAGGGTCAAGCCAAATATCGGAACCAAGCAGCAAGCATAGCATTTTAAGAAATAGGATTATAATTTTTTACCACAAATTGGCACTGTCCCGAAACTTTTTGAGTCCCTTCAGGGCATGGTGCCAAAGACACATACCGAGTTTCGTAACTATATGCCAAGTCGTTTGTAAAAATCCAGCATTTTATGACTAAATTCAAAATGTCCGACATCCAAAATGGCGAACATGGAAATTTTTTATATTGTTGGACTCGCTATACCCCACTGAATCTAATGAGACCAGTTTTATGGCAAACTGTTCAGAAGTTATAAACAAAAATGTGTTTTTTTCATATCTCTTGACCATTATTTAGCACTGTTCCGAAACTGAGCAAGCACCCTCGAGTCATGGTGCTTATGACAAATACCAAGTATGGTCTGAATACGCTAAAGCGTTACGGCTATATACCCTCAAGTCCATTTTGGCATTTTGTCCTGCAGAGTTTAGCTCCAATCCTAATCAAACACACCTGCCCTTAAATTTTTCAAGTAATCAAGACCATGATTAGTGTCCTCAGGTTTGTCTGATTAGGCTTGCAGCTAAACTCTGCAGGACAGTGGCCCTCCAGGAGCAGGGTTCCCCACCCCTGCCCTAGAGGGTTTGAGTTAGAGATGCCAAATTTGCTGTGGTAAATTCAGACTGTCCTCTATCTGTGTGCAAATTTCATTCCTGCAAGTGGATCTATGGGCTACCATAGACTCGAGTGGAAGAAGAAGAAGCATAATAATAATAATAAGAAAACTATTCGGGGCTTGATCCCTAATAAGAAAACAAACGAATACAATAGGGGTCTTTCGCCCCTTCGACAGCTTCTGAGGTAGTAGCAGAATTTTTTTTATATTTTACTCTTCTGACAGCCATAATCCATCTCTCTTGATCTGTTTCCTCTTTTGGAAAGTCATGGAAACACATTAGTAGTTCCCCGGCTGTCGCTCACTTCGACGTTGTGTCGAGTGAAGGTACACTACGGGACTTTCTTGAAGGCCTCGGTTACATCTAAACTTGAGAAAAGGCCAATGAGAATTTGGCAGACAGAATTTGCATGTCCCTCCCCTGGATATATGGGTATAAAGGGAGGGAAGCATGCATCTGTTCATTCGGATTTCTTTTTCGGTGCCGACCAGTTGTTCGATCAGTGAGCTGAGATCACTTACTGTTCCGCTTACCTCTGCAGAGCTTATGCTGTTGGAAATATGTCACATATCAGCAGCTTTCTCCTCTGCTCGACAGTGCTGCTAAAAGAGAGTATTTTTTCTAAAATTGTTTATTTCTCTTAAAGAGCAATACACAGCTGGCGTTGAACGTCCTTATCAGGATGCGTCTTCATAAAGATGCCCTTCCGCCCCTGTGTAGTTCCTGGATGTGGTCGATTTCTCTCCGCACCTGACGGTCACAGGCGCTATCACGTTGAGGCAGCGTTTGTGGATGGTTCGTGTTCTCACTGCAAGAACCTCACCATGGCAACGTTACGGTCGCAGCTTTCCTTCTTAAAGAGGAACGCCACTCCAGCCAACCCCTGCATCACTCCTTCTTCCCACAGGATTGTGGATGACCTGGCTGGTGATGGAGACGATTTGCGGATGACTGCAGGATCGGTTTTGCCTGGTAGATCCCCATGAACCACCCGACCAAGACCTCACGGCCAGTCTTTTTACTCCCTCGAGCCCCCCGAGCTGTATGATGAGTTCGCTGCTGCATTGGAGAGCATTCCAGCATCTGACGCGGAAGACTCGACTGGGCTACCGCCTTTGGGTCGGCACGCCCAGATGGCCGACATGATTGCCCGGACCGCCGTCAGCGTGGGGTTGGACTGGAACCCTCCGTCCTCCCCACAGCCTTCACGGCTATACGATTGGTTCCTCGAGTCCGGGTGCTGCTCACAGCTCCTGGATGGGGCCCTGGCTGGGTTGGCACATCAACTGCCAAGAGTTGCTGGCTGTAAACCTTGCCCTGCGGAGGTTTCTCCCACTAATACGGGGCAAGCACCGCTACAAAAGTGTACATAAATCGCCAAGATGGCATGCACTCTCATTATGTCACAAATCGCCTGCCATCTCCTCCTTTGTAGCCAGCAGCGACTCAGGTCGTTGCGTGCCACTCGTATCCCAGGCAACCTCAACACGGCAGCGGACGTGATGTCGCAACAAAGCACGCTCAGCTGAGAGTGGAGACTCTCCACTCCACCCCCAGATGGTCCAGCTGATTTGGGAGCAGTTCGGCAAAGCACAGGTAGACCTGTTCGCTTCCCAAGAGACCTCCCACTGCCCGCTCTGGTACTCACTAGTGGAGGCTCCCCTCGGGACAGACACGCTGGCATAAAGCTGGCCCCGGGGGCTACACAAGTACGCATTTCCCCCAGTGAGCCTACTTGCACGGGTGCTGTGCAAGGTCAGGGAGGGCGAAGAACAAGTCACTCTGGTGGACCCCTACTGGCCCACATGGACTTGGTTCTCGGTTCTCACGCTCCTCGCGAGGAAGGACCTTCTTTCTCAGGGATGGGGCACCCTCTGGCATCTAAGTGGCTAACCACCTGCTGTCGTAGACACGATCAACCAAGCCAGAGATCCCTATGTGGACCACACGCAGAGTTTTTGACATTCTGAGCAGCTCTTTGTCTGCTATGGTGGAGAGCGGAAAGGTAACGCTGTCTCCAAACAGAGGCTCTCCCACTGGGTCGTTGATGCCATCGCTTTGGCCTATCACACCCAGGCCATGCCCTCCCCGCTACACTCGACGAGAAGCGTGGCATCCTCTTGGGCACTGGCCAATGACACCTCCCTAGCAGACATCTGCAGAGCGGCAACACATACAACATACCTTTACAAGATTTTACAATCTCAGGGTTGAGTCGGTCTCGTCCTGTGTTCTCTCAGGTCCGAGCACATAGAACTCGAGAATTCGAGAATGCGGAACGGATTTTCTGCTTGCACATAGTGCCTTTCCCCTCCACTGAGGTGCTCACGTGCGCTCTTTTCCCCCAGGAGAGTCCACTAGATTAACCCTCCCTGGATGTTCGTCCACCCTAGCCCTCTGGTCTGCAAATTCAGTGGAAGAATTCCCTGGCCAGACCCACTACAGGTACTAAAATTATTCTGTACTGGAATAGGTGCTCCACAGGATGGGCCCTTGTGGAATAATTCCCCTGTGTGTATTTTCCGCGGTATGGTCCCCCTGTAGGCAGACCCGCATCTCCCTTGAGCATTACCCGCTGCCCCTGTTCGACGTGTCTGTAGCAACTCCTCCCTCACAGCAGGTAGGATCTACCACTGCGCCATTTCCACTTGTGGCCTGAAAACCCATGTGACGCATTTTACCACTCTTTACCTCCCCCCAGCCTGGGTAGCTGGTGGTCTCCGTGGGGTTTTTTCCCCCTGAAAGAATAGGAGTTGGAAAAGAACGCCTTCCCCGATGTGTGTGATAGTGTTAAGATGGCCACATCCGCTTTAACTCTATGCGAGAAACATAGAGAGAGAAAAGGCACTGCTGGTGCGGCCTGCTCCAATGCTTGGCACATCGCTTTGTTCCCCATCCCTTCGGGATGCCAGGAAACTAAAAAGTTTATGACGATATTTGTGGGGCGTTGGGGAAGGGTACGTGCAGTCTGACACAGCCTGTTGCGTTGGCATGCAACTGCCTGCCCGAACCTGCATCACCAGCACACTTACACAGTCCAGCTCATGGTGTGATTGAATAGGGACCCCTAGTGTAATTTCAAGCAATCATGTCATACAACAGTAACCTAGACGTTCCCCATCTATCGTTCACTTCGATGTAGTGTCGAGTTCCCCTGGCTGCGACGCTGAACCGAGCCACTGCAATGGCCGAACCTTGTTCTCGGCTCCTCAGTGCAAAACCTGAATGAACAGATGCATGCTTCCCTCCCTTTATACCCGTATGTCTGGGGGAGGGACATGCAAATTCTGTCTGCCAAATTCTCATTGGCCTTTTTTCAAGTTCAGAGGTAACCGAGGCCTTCAAGAAAGTCCACTAGTGTCGCTTCACTCGACACAATGTCTCGTTCCCTCCATCAGGGAATGGAGGTTACAACAGTAACCTAGACAATTTTTCTTTTGCTGTTGGGATCACAATAATAATATTTGCAATGGTCTCCATTTACCTCTACATAAATCAGTCAAGTTTCACCTTGCTGTATAGCTTACTTCTCTGTTCACAACCTGGAAATGGCCAAATGGTCCATTTCCAACATTTTGATTTCAACAGTATTCATATTATTATTATTATTATTAATATTATTGTGCATTACTCTCATTAGTGTGCATTACATTAGCAGTAGCCTTGAAACCTATCAAGGTTCGTTTAAGTGATATCAGAATATAGATTCTGTTTTTGTTTTAAAGTTTTTGAGCCTCAGAATTTTACCAGCTGCATTTATTTTTTATGACAGCTTTTTAGTTTCTGTTATAAAACCACTTTACAGCTTTAGAGTGTAATAATCTTGATTTGGCTGTTACTGCCATGAGCTTAACATGGGCTCTCTTTAAAACCAAGATCCTTGGTTTTAAGATCCTTGTTACTTCAAACATGTGTGGCTCTGGCTTGGCACAAAGCCCAAAATTCTCATGTACCTCTAAGCTATGTCTACCATAATGTTTCTTTAGTGAACAGTAACATATAAATCTTATATGTTCCTTATAAAAAATATTCTTATATACATACAGTATATATATATATATATATATATATATATATATATATATATATATATACAGCATATATTGCATATATAGAGCATATATGTACACTAAGGTTAACAATGAGACAAGGAACACCTGGAATCCAATTAAGGCAATGGACAGGAAGACAGACATAACAAATATACAAAAACTTTAGGGTTTGGACAAGGATGCACAATTTCAGAAATGAGAAGCACCCAAAGTAGGGCTGGGCGATATGGCCAAAATTGTTATCACGCTAATCTTTTTCATATTGTTCAATATCAATATTTATCATGATATACATTTACACATTGCAATTTATTTTTATTTTATTTAAAAGTTGACAGAAAAAAGAAGAAAAAATAAATTCTAAACATTCGAAATAGTCTCTACAAAACTGCACAGGGGGACCAGAGACAGCCAAAGCACTGGGGTCTGTGGGATCTTTTATCAATTGTACCATCTTTTACTGTTTATCAATTGAAAATGAATGTTAAAAGATCAACTGTTTGTTCTGAAGCATAGTGACAGCAGTCCAGTATTTGTTGGAATATTTTTACATTAAAATGAAATATTTTTTATACTTCTTTAGATTCAGATACCCAAGTATGGGGCATAGAAGCCCTTGTGACTTTGGAATGATGCTGAATGTGGGTTCAGGGGTGTCCCGAGAGAAAATGTTTTTTAAAAAATTATCATTAAAGTGAGAGACTACTCTACAACTAGTAATTTTAGTCTTTCCTTATCCATTCCAGACATCTAATACATTTTCAAAAAATTAGAACAGAAATCGATTTGTTTATTACTAAAGGCTTGTAACATGCTGATTAACAAAGATACATTTAGAAGGGAAAAATGTTATGGTCTAAAAGGTGCTTTGAAACCACGTTAACTCACACGGCGCTTCATATCTACACACATGCAGGGAAAAGAGGCAACGCGTGCGGAGCGGGACAGGGCATAAATTATGCATGTTTGGTGCTAGAGAACAATATTCAAGATTACAGCGCAGAAAGATCTGAGCTGTTGTCCACATCACTGTTGTTCTGTCATGCTTTTCACTAGACTTGCGGTGCGGATGGAATCAATCTGGTGTCACCTAATTGTTAGCAAGGCATCTAGCATTATCAAGTTTATCCTATCTGACCCTATGTTACCACTGGCACGTTGTGAGCGAAGCTGAGAGCTTTTTCAATTAATTCCTATGAAAGAAGAGCATCATGCTCGTAAGGTGGATCGTAGGGTTGGCAGCGGTGCGGAGCAAGCCCTCTCCGAGCTCTGTGAGCGCCTTTGAGCAGATTTCGTCCGCCCCACTGGAAACGCAGCCCGAGAAAGCCGAACTGCTTGTGTTTTAGCGACACACAGTAAATATCGAAAATTCCTCCAAGGCTTATCGTGGATTTTCTTTATCATGATATATATCGATATTGTTTTATCGCCAAGGCCCTAACCCTAAGAATCTCTACAAAACTTCAAAATAAGTGTCCTTGGAGGGAAAACTTAAGAATGATATGACGTGACACACACACACACACACACACACATTGGGTTTCCATTTTTTATGGGGATTTTCCATTGCCATAATTGTTTTTATACTGTACAAACTTTATATTTGATCCTCTAACCCTACCCCTAAACCTAACTCTCACAGAAAACTTTCTTTATTTTTACATTTTCAAAAAACATAATTTAATTTAGGACTGATAAAATGTCCCCACAATGTCAAAAATTTCAGGTTTTACTATCCTTATGGGGACATAAGGATAGTAAACAACTTTCCCCACAAAGTGATAAATACATGCTCACACACACACACACACATACACACACACACACACACACACATATATATATATATATATATATATATATATATATATATATATATATATATATATATATATATTCATTGCCATAGATTATTTCATAGATTTCTAAATTGAATTTACTCTCCCCAACACATCCACAGATATCTCTCTGTCATTAACTCAGCTTCGCTGTTGGTAAAATCTGATCTGCCTCAGGAAATGTCGTCACCACAGATGGATAAAACCATCATCACACCAATTATTCAAACACATTATACACTTATACAATTAAACAGTACATTTGATGTAGACTGCTCTCATTCAGCCTTTCAAGGTGAGTGTTTTGGTACAAGTGTGTTTAGTGTTCCAGCTTTTAAACTTTGTGTACGTGTGTGTGCGTGTGTGTGTGTGTGTGTGTGTGTGTACGTGTGTGTGCGTGTGTCTGTGTGCATGCTTGCATTACTTCAGTTATATGTAAACAATTGACCAAGTAAGGCTGTTTAACATTAATTTAACCCTTAACCCCTTTCACTGTAATACAGTCCTGACATAATTTTTTCATAAAACGGCAGCAGTAGCAAAATAATAATATACTCCATGTCAATGTTCAATATATAATTTCATTTATTAAATAGAATAATCTAAATGAAATTCTTCTGGCAAATAATACTATCATATGCTTAACTGTAGGCTGTGCACAGTTGCCAGTAACAACTTGGTGCATTAATGTAGAATCCAATTTATGTGCGGTCACAGGTGTGTATATCAGCAACAACATTGAATGTGGATAATCCGTTCAGATTTCAGAGCCAGAACTCTCAATTTTTCACATTTGAAAAAAAAAAAAAAAGGTAATTGGTTACATTGACCCACTGTCCCATTACTCTGACCAAGACAGTTTTTGTGTTTATTTGTGATGACATGTGTTGGTAATCAGAGAATGATCCGAGCATTGCTGATCTTTACAGTTTTTCTGAATTGATAAAACATTAAACCCCACTCTCTATGCCAAATACTCAGTGGCCTAAACCCATTTGTCGAATCAATCACTCTTTTGCAAAATTCTAAACTTATTCTCACTCGCTAAAACACATTTTGCACTGTGATGCACTTGTGTTGCAAAATGGTAAACACGGGAAGCAAAAGTTTACACACAATGACTCAAAATTGTTCACACCTGTTTCCAATGATTTGAAAACCTGATGCTGAGGCAGAATGGATCTCTCATTGACTTTGATTTTGCAGTTGCACAACATGTGAGTGTACTGTAATGTGCTCCCTTTACAAAAAGCTTCACTATGATGCTGCGCTGAAAAGCGCTTTGGGAACACGTCTCAGTTGTGACCAGCTGTGAATATGTATGCAACACGTCAATGAACATTGACCGGAATTTATAGCCACTGCCAGTGTAATCATTGGATGCACCTGGCGCAGTGGCTATAAATATATGTGTCACCGGAGCATCATCAGGTATTTTGTCTGAAGAGCAGTCCCGGGGCATCCCAGTGCGGCAGAAAAGCGCAGCATCTTGAACCACTTTTTTCAGGGAACAAGGGTTACATACGTAACCCGAGACGTTCCCTTTACAAAAAGCTTCACTATGAAAATCGCTTTGGGAACGTGAATACCCACGCCGCCACACTGTGGCTGTCCGGACCCCCTACGGTTGTGTAGTGTGCACACAAGAGCGTAAGAGGGCTCAGACATGGGCTTGAGATGTCGACTCAAGGAAATAAGAGCCTGGAGTTGCATGAACATCCAAGCTGTAGAATCTAATGAATGTGTGAGGAGAGGACCAGCCTGCCGCATCACAAACATGCTGCAGAGGGACCCCTCTGGCAAAGGCTTGAGAGGAGGCGACCCCTCTGGTAGAGTAAGCCCTAATGCTTATAGGCGAAGCTTGACCGCGCGCCTCATAGGCCAGGGTAATAGCGTCCCTCACCCAATGCGACATAGTGTGCTTGGTGGCGGCCGCCCTCCTGTTGCGGCCCCATGGCAAACTAATTGTTGCCCTGACTTATGCCACTGGCTAGTGCGGTGGACATAGGTCTGAAGGGCACGGATTGGACAAAGTCTGTGAAGTCTTTCCTGCTCCGGCGTAGAGAACGACGGGGAGCAGAAGGCTTCAAGAGTGACCGGGTTTATGGTCGAGAAAGGCACCATAGGAAGGTAATCGGGATGAGGGTGCAAAATTGCTTTGGTCATTCCTGGGGAAAACTCTAAACAGGCTGGCAAAACAGACAGAGCCTGTAGGTCCCCAATTCTCTTTAGAGAGGTAATAGCCATAAGAAAAACCATCTTGAGAGTCAGAAGTCTGTCAGACACTGACTCTAGAGGTTTGAAGGGGGTCTCAACCAGGACCTCAAGGACTATTGCTAAGTCCCAAGAAGGGGTCCTGGTCCTAGCAGGAGGCCTCAGTCGCCTGGCTCCACAAATTAAACGGGCGAGTAGAGGATGTCTCCCCAAAGGAACCCCGTCCATCAGAGCGTGGCAAGGCGAAAGGTGGCCACATAAACCTTGAGAGTGGCGGGGCATATGCCTGCTGACAGTTTTTCCTGCAGAAAGTCCAGAACTGAAGCAATCTGGCAGTTAACAGGATCTGCATTATGTGTACTGCACTATTTTTTAAAGACACCCCATTTATTGGCGTAGATCCTTCTGGTAGAGGGAGCCCTAGCACTTAAAATGGTCTCGATAACCTCAGGTGAAAGCCCTGTGTCCCTCAGTTGGTACCCTTCAGGGGCCAAACGTGAAGGTTCCACAGATCGTGCCGGGGATGAAATATTGTCCCCTGTGCCTGAGACAGAAGGTCCCTCCTGTTCGGAATCACCCAAGGCGAGCCGTCGAGGAGAGACATTATCTCTGAAAATCATACCCTGTTCGGCCAGCGCGGCGCTATCAGTAAGAGGCAAGACCCTTGCTGGCGAACTCTGGCCAAGACTCCCGGGACATTGCGCTGTCTGAGAAGAGGGGAAGAGGTCCACTTCTGCCCTGTAAAATCTCACCCAGATTTGCTCTACTACCTCTGGGTGGAGTTTCCACTCCCCCGTCGGTCATTTCTGTCTGGACAGTAAATCTGCTCCCACATTCAGGCATCCAGGGATAGAAACTGCCCTGAGTGACAGGAATTTGCCCTGGTCCCAAAGGAGAATACGACGTGCCAGGGATTTCAGCTGGCGTGAACCTAGACCTCCTTTATGATTTATGTAGGAGACTGCTGTTTTGTTGTCCACCCGCACCAAGACACGACAGCCTATGGAGGAAGTATTTCAGGGCCATTAATACAGCCATCAACTCGAGACAGTTAATGTGACAATCAAGCTGACGACCCTCCCATTCCCCTTAAGCTGGATGACCACTTAAGACCGCTACCCAACCCGTCAGGGAGGCGTCTGTTGTTAGCAGCCTGCGATGACAAGACGCACCTAGAGTGGGACCCAAGGAATGAAACCAGGGTCTGAACCACATAGAAAGGGAACGATGCCCGAGGTGCGTAACCCTTTTGCCTTAGGGGACTGGCCCTTGGATGAAATCCCCAGGCTTTTAGCCACAGATGGTACGGTCTCATGTGCAGAAGGCCCAAAGGGCTCACCGTGGACGCAGACATCATGAGACCTAGTATTCGTTGATACTGATGAGCAGTGCAGCCTTGACCTAGACTGACTTTGCACAGGGTGTTCTGAATGGAAATTATTCCAGCGGGAGACAAATGTGCCTGCATCGTTATTGAATTCCATATAACTCCTAGTTAGGTAATTCCCTGGGTGGGAGAGAGAACGCTCTTTTGACATTGAGTCTCAGACCCAGAGAAACCAGATGAGCTAAGACGATATCCCTGTGCTGAACTGACAGTTCTTGGAACTGCGCTAGTATCAGCCAGTCGTTTATGTAATTCAGAATGCAGATACCCCGGAGTCACAAAGGAGCCAGTGCTGTATCTGTGCATTTCATGAATGTGCGAGGTAATAGGGCTAGGCCGAATGGAAGATACTGGAAGGCTTCGCCCCCAAAAGCGAACCTCAGGAACTTCCTGTGTTGTGGCAGAATTTCTATAAGAAAATATGCATCCATGAGATCGATCATGACCAGCCAAAACGTGATGTTGGGCTTGTGACACGACCGTCTTGATAGTTAGCATCTTGAACTTGAACACCCTGACTGAGTGGTTCAAGCCTCGAAGATCTAAGATCGGACGCACCCCCCACCCTTCTTGGGGACCAGGAAGTATTTTTTGTAATAGCCTGACTCTTTCTCTGGAGGGGGAACACGTTCTATGGTCCCCTTTGACCAAGAGATTTTGCAGTTCTTTCCACAGTAGACATGCCTGCTCCAGTTTCACAGAAGTGGAGACCACGCCACTTCCCTGAGATCTTGCTTTGGGGGCTGCTGAGGGCGACGAACCGTCCCCGTCTTTACAAGGGGGAGCACGATTTGCCACACCTAGTTTTTGAGGAGGTCTAGGAGGACCGGGATGGGGCTGGGTGGCCGACAGCCCCTCCCCCTGAGTGTGGTAAGGAAGAAATTGCCCGAAGGCTTCCTTGTGACTTTTTGCCTCCTGGAACCTGGTGATAGCTACATTCATAGCATCACCAAATAAGCCAGAAGGAAAAACCGGGGCATCGAGAAGGAAAGTTTTGTCCTTGTCCCTGATGCCCAATAGGTTAAGCCACAAGTGTCTCTCCGCCCTCCCCACAAGCGTGGAGGTGGTCCTGCACAGCTTTGTGGGGAGAGTGGGTCTCTTTAGCGATGACACCTAGCCAGGCGAGAGATAACCCGCAAGCATTTTGCCCGAAAGCAAATTGCAATGCTCGCACCTGCCCCACCACAACCCGAGAGCAGCATGGTCTTCTCCCAAACAAACAAAACAAATCTGATGCGTGTCCTTCTCGGCCATAGAGCGGAGACAGGGGAACACGCATCATTTGCCTTGATTTTCAGTCTTTTTTTCTTTTTTTTAGAGGAAAGAGAAAGGAGAAAAGGTTCACTGCGCACTGCCTAACAGATTCTAACTCCTAACAGAGAAAAGAAAGTTTGACAGGCTCGTGATAGCACACAACACAGAATGGCTCTGAAGACAAAAAATCTGATGATGCTCCGGTGACGCATCTATTTATAGCCACTGCGCCAGGTGCGTCCAATGATTACACTGGCAGAGGCTATAAATTCCGGTCAATGTTCATTGACGTGTTGCATACATATTCACAGCTGGTCACAACTGAGACGTGTTCCCAAAGCGCTTTTCAGCGCAGCATCATAGTGAAGCTTTTTGTAAAGGGAGCACATTACAGTACACTCACATGTTGTGCAACTGCAAAATCAAAGTCAATGAGAGATCCATTCTGCCTCAGCATCAGGTTTTCAAATCATTAGAAACAGGTGTGAACAATTTTGAGTCATTGTGTGTAAACGATGACAACTGTGTTGTAGTTGTGTTTAACTTTTGCTTCCCGTGTTTACCATTTTGCAACACAAGTGCATCACAGTGCCCTGATGGACGGGGTGCCTTTGGGGAGACATCCTCTACTCGCCCGTTTAATTTGTGGAGCCAGGCGACTGAGGCCTCCTGCTAGGACCAGGACCCCTTCTTGGGACTTAGCAATAGTCCTTGAGGTCTTGGTTGAGACCCCCTTCAAACCTCTAGAGTCAGTGTCTGACAGACTTCTGACTCTCAAGATGGTTTTTCTTATGGCTATTACCTCTCTAAAGAGAATTGGGGACCTACAGGCTCTGTCTGTTTTGCCAGCCTGTTTAGAGTTTGCCCCAGGAATGACCAAAGCAATTTTGCACCCTCATCCCGATTACCTTCCTAAGGTGCCTTTCTCGACCATAAACCCGGTCACTCTTGAAGCCTTCTGCTCCCCGTCGTTCTCTATGCCGGAGCAGGAAAGACTTCACAGACTTTGTCCAATCCGTGCCCCTCAGACCTATGTCCACCGCACTAGCCAGTGGCATAAGTCAGGGCAACAATTAGTTTGCCATGGGGCCGCAACAGGAGGGCGGCCGCCACCAAGCACACTATGTCGCATTGGGTGAGGGACACTATTACCCTGGCCTATGAGGCGCGCAGTCAAGCTTCGCCTATAAGCATTAGGGCTTACTCTACCAGAGGGGTCGCCTCCTCTCAAGCCTTTGCCAGAGGGGTCCCTCTGCAGCATGTTTGTGATGCGGCAGGCTGGTGCTCTCCTCACACATTCATTAGATTCTACAGCTTGGATGTTCATGCCACTCCAGGCACTTATTTCCTTGAGTCGACATCTCAAGCCCATGTCTGAGCCCTCTTACGCTCTTGTGTGCACACTACACAACCGTAGGGGGTCCGGACAGCCACAGTGTGGCGGCGTGGGTATTCGCGTTCCCAAAGCGCTTTTCAGCACAGCATCATAGTGAAGCTTTTTGTAAAGGGAACGTCTCGGGTTACGTATGTAACCCTTGTTCCCTGAAAGAAGTGGTTCGAGATGCTGCGCTTTTCTGCCGCACTGGGATGCCCCGGGACTGCTCTTCAGACAAAATACCTGATGATGCTCCGGTGACGCATCTATTTATAGCCACTGCGCCAGGTGCATCCAATGATTACACTGGCAGAGGCTATAAATTCCGGTCAATGTTCATTGACGTGTTGCATACATATGCACAGCTGGTCACAACTGAGACGTGTTCCCAAAGCGATTTTCAGCACAGCATCTCGTTCCGCTTTTTTTCAGGGAACAAGGGTTACATACGTAACCCGAGACGTTTTTCATTTAGAGTGTTCTTTGGGTTTTTGCAGTTGGACTACTGTATTTTTACAGTATTCAAGTGCTGAATATACAGACATTCAATACTGTATTACAGTACTTGCAGTACTTGAAAATCCCAGGAGATGAGCAGTTACCAAAATACTCAAACCAGCCCATCTGGCACCAACAATCATCCAATCGTTTATCAGCAGTGCAGTGCATAAATCAATATGATACAGGTCAGGAGCTTCAGTTAATTTTCACATCAACCATCAGAATGGGTAAAAAATGTGATCTCAGTGATTTGGAACGTGGCATGATTGTTGGTGCCAGATGGGCTGGTTTGAGTATTTCTCAAACCTGAGTTTTCTGAGTAGTTCTGTGGACGGAAACGCCTTGTTGATGAGAGAGGTTAACAGAGAATGGCTAATCCAGTTCAAACTGACAAAGCCTACGACAACTCCGATTCTGAACCATTCTGTACAATTGTGGTGAGAAGATTGCTATTCTGAGATGCAGGTTGACGCTGTTTTGTCGGCACGAGGGGGACCTACACAATACTAGGCAGGTGGTTTTAATGTTCTGGCTGATCGGTGTATACAATTAAAAAAAAAATTAAAATTGAATGAATGCTCTGTAGTGTTTATATACTGCCTGGGTGTATGACTTGAAAGTATTGTTTGATTTTGACCACACCACAGAGGAATTTCTTTGAGTTGATTGTTTGAAGAGTCAGGGGTTTTGTGAATGTAGTTTTGAAATTTGGTTTTGTGTTTAAAGTTGTGTGGAAATGTTTTTTTTTTAGCAATTCAGAAAAAAGTTACAGGACGTGGTGTCCTAGAGACAACCCATGCAACCAAGCACAGGTAATCTCACTCCCTAAGGTCCCTAAAATCTACTGCTTTAGTCTTAATCTGACTCTATCTTCTTTTTTTTACCTAAAGAGAGGGAGCTGAAAAGATAGAGTGTGAAGAAAGCTGGGCAATGACAGACAGATAGAGAGAGAGAGAGAGAGAAAGAGAGAGAGAGAGAGAGAGAGAGAGAGAGAGAGAGAGGGAGAGAGAGAGATGGAAAATAGAGAGACAACAAGAGAAAAAGGTTAGAGACAATCACACTAATGACAAAAAAAATACTCTCATAAGCTTATAATAAAAACTACATATGACCAAAAGTTCAGGTGGTTTTACAGGACTTCAGGAAGATATTGTAGCAACCTGTTAGTGGAAATATTGTATATCTTTTATCTTTTCACACACTGAATGGACCTAATCTGCAGTAAAACAAGCTGTAAAGATGCTTTTATCTAAAGAAGAGAGTTTAGATGCACATGCTCACACAGAATTACAGATACATTTACTTTTTATTCTTCAGGTGTAGTGGCATTGCAAATATACATAAATATTTTGCCTTTATTGCAGACACCAGTCAACATAAATGCCTGAGGCAACTAGAGCTTTTCTTTTAGCCCAGATTTTTCTTGCATATCCAGCTAATTTTTAATAAATAACCCAGAATTGTTTTGTGATTTTCTTTTTTTTTTTTGATGGTTCTACAGTTCTAAACTTGATTGACTGCAAGTCTTGCCAATGAGTCACAACTCTAATAACTTTAAAAATGATGAAGCATTCAGAGGAAGGGACACAGTTTAACATAATTATGATAAAATCACTTCTGATTTTATCTCTTAATGAATTACAAAAATAGTACCCTTTACTCTGTTGATCCCGATGCATGCTTTTCTTACTTAAACTAAAGAAAAGAAACAAAAGAGGAAATAAAAGTGCCATTCATGTTGTTTGGCCAAATCATGACAATTAAGATGCTCTTTCAGAATAAACTGTAGTTTAGTTAATGTTAGTTACATTAGCTACAGTTTAAAAGGAATTGTTAATAATAAATCAATAATTTAAATTATGCTTTGAAAAACTGATAATGTTTACAAAGACATACATTTGGAATCATTTTATTTGCCAGATAGATATAGACAGACAATGAGAGTGCATTCTCATTGGGTACCGTAATATTAATATTATAGGCATGGTTATTTATTTAGCAGATATATATCCACAGACTGCGAGAGTGCCTTGTTATTGTGTTCCATAATATTAATATTATTGACATTAGGAGCATATTAATTGCATATACGATATAACATGATTGACAGTTTGTGGCACCATGGTGTGGGTTTGTGCTGTGTAGACTGGATGTGCAAGCAGCCAACAATATTTTTTTTTTTTTTGTGAATGTATTTGCTTATTTCAAATTAGCTGCATGATTGCCTCTGATTTGCTACTTCCCCATCATATTGCAGTTTCAGAAGCTGCAGAGTGCATATTTTTGACATGTTTTTAGAGAATATCAATTCAAGTAGGTTTTATAATCCATTACAAAGGAGAGAAATTACTAAAGAGTAGCTAAAGAGCACATACAGAACAGCTCAAGCAACAACGGAAAGAGGGAGAGTGAAAGGAAAAAGGGTGCAAGATTTGGGGTAAGAAGAGAAAAATTTGGAACTCTAGCCCAGACAAGCCCGGGCTGTCAATACCCTCATTAAAAACAAAAGCCTATAGGGGACCACAGTGAAAAATAGTAAGAGATGATTACTTACAGAACAGGAAAACAATTAACTCAAACACAGCCATAAACTGTACAACACAGCTCAAATTGACAACAAGTAACACAGTGTAGGTAGAGAATTGAATTGTACTTGCAAATACTTGATTTAGCCTTGGTGAGTGCATTGTGCTTTAAGTTAAAAGGGTTGTTACATTTAGTGAGCATTACAATTATTTCTGCTTTAACCCAATTTGACAGTTTTATATGGAGGGCAAAACTTCTTGTAATTAAATAATTAAAGAAATAATAAAATGCATAATGAAATTGTTAATTAAACATAAATCACTCAATTAATATTAAAATCATTAAATAAATGTCCATTGAATTTTATTTTTGTTTAATTTGAGCTTTATCTTTGGGTTAATTTTTCATTGAAGCACAAGCTTCGTGTCTTTTCTTTTTCAGGGTTATGGTTATCGGCTCTTCACCCAACAACACTGGGTGTCACATTTCAAAGTAAGACATCCTCTTCCATAATGACCCTCTCACACAAAATCAACATTATGTTGTGCATTTTCCAGTCAAACATACTGCTCAACACTGTTAAGAATGGTCCATACACCTACTGTAAGCCAGTGTTACTCTCAATTTCTGTACAATATTTCTTTCTGCCAACATTTCCATTACATTTTCTATATGGGTTAAAATGAAGTGATTGTCAATGTTTTTGCTGGCAACTTCATCTGCAAGAGTTAACTCTTTTCATACCAAGCTCCACCATAGTTGCGGTATTTAAAAAAAAATAATTACCAAGCAGTTTAAAGAAACTGATTTTGAAAGATGACCCTCATTGTCTTTGAGTAACTTGCCAATTATCATAACCCCGATAATTAAAAGACACGGAGCTCCTTCTCAAATAAAAAAAAATAAAAAGGAATTGCCCAAAGATAATGCTAAAATGCAAGTTTTTATTTTAAAGGTTTAATTTTGAGTAATTTTATAATTTTGTTTCATATCAGTTACCCATGACAGGTGCATGTGTGTGTAATGACAGTGAAACTGGCTGCTGAATTTTGGGAGAAGTTTATGGCACTGCAGGGGTACGGCTGGGTATCAGGGATATAAATATTAGATGGGGTGTCGTTATAGTGATGCACCATATTACACTTTTAGCAATGCTGGCCTGACATTTTTATTTAGTGTGTGTCAGACAACACACATTTTTATGATTTCCTTCCTAGACACGAACTTGAAAGAAAAAAAAAGCTTAATCTTTTTGGTTAGTCAGAACCTGTCTAAAGATTTGACTGTGACAGATCCCATATCCCTCTGTCTCTAGACTATGACCTATCCATATGTGTGTTGTGATGTTTGACACAGTTGGAAAAAGTACAGATCCTCTAAAGAAAAAAAAGATTGGCTATTTTTTATTTATTTATCTTTACACAAATTTTTAACACAAATGGAGTTCTAAATTAAGGTTTAGAAGTAGCTTATTGAGTTTGTTCCGTCGATCACAATTCAAGAACATGTACAGTAAACAGCCGCTTACCTTATTCCCATGACAATTCATCCACCATCTCTCCACCACCCCAACTCCTTCATTATTAATCTTAACTAACTTCAGTTAAGTAGTCTGGAGGAGGGTAATTTAAAGCTAAAGCTGATCCATTAGCTCAAGCCCCCTGCCCTCCTTTCCTTTATGGACAGCAAACCAAATATGTTTACCCGTAACCATCCGTTTACCATTTCCACTTCAACGGCTAGGTGGACATGCAAACTTGTGAAACATATTTAAAGTGCACCATGGAAAGGTGAATTTCAACATATTTGCCTGTAGAATATTTGATCTTTCTTGAAGATTTATGGGTTAAACTGTATAATTAATCGTTGTCGATGTAAAAATGAAAGATTCTCAAGACGTTCCTCAGCTGCCACACCAATGGTATCATCTGGAGGTCCTCCAGATACCCTTTCAGTTATATGAGAAACTTACTTTCAGTTCCTGCAGGAACTGTAAAGAACTCTTAAGGACTGTTAATGGTTCATGCAGTAGACCCATCACTAGGAAATGGCTTTGAGACACTTTAAATATATCTTTAAAGTACTTGAATACATAAGTAGTATATTTGAGGCTTTTTTAAAGGGTGTCTAGAAGTTCTCCAGAGGGCTCAGCTGTTGTGGCAGCAGAGGAACCACAAATGGTGCTTGAAGTATCTTTTCATTTTTACTGTGCTCTACCTGTTTTCTACTGCGCTAGTTTCATGTCTCTTGTGTGACTATGCAAAATCTCTTTTTTCTCATCTGTGTTTCACATTGGGGTCCTGAGCACTCTGTCAGGGCTTACTGTATTTTGCCATTACTAGCTGATTATACATTTAGCTTTTGGCAAAATAATTACTTGTGTTTCTCCTAATTTTTCAGACTCAAACTCCTAACAGAATATTTCATATTTCAGGTTCACATACAATTCAGCATCAGCGTTTTAACAGATGGCCTCACATCCACCTTTGTGTGCCTTGCATACAGCGCACAGTAATGCAGTCTCTATAGGATGCATGACTCTTGCACTCTGAATGAGCCAAGACTGGACTGTAATGACTGTATGTCATTCGAGGGTTCATGGAGGCTTCCTGCGGTATGTTTCAATTAGCTCTTTGGAGGAATCCAGCCTAATTGGATTCAAATCCTTGTGAAAAATCCTTTCCATTTGGTGATTAATTGTATATGATCTATCAGTGAGGATGTGACAGTGAAGTGCTTGATTGCAAATGGATTTGAAACCCCTTTCCAAGACTAATATATATATATATATATATATATATATATATATATATATATATATATTTCAAATGTTTATTTAAGTTAGTAGCTTTAAAATGCCTGAAATCGGGTGCACCAAAACAGGTGCCAAATGACTAGCATTCTAATTTTAGGCATTTAATGTAATGAAAAAGGTAGAGGTATATACATTTAGTCATGTAATCAATATAATTGAGTGTGAATTATGATTTTAAATGTTCCTTTTTAAAATACTGTACAATATAGTAATAATAATACTACCCTTAAAATGTAAGTATAGTGTGGTAACATCTAAAATAATTAACATCACTGAATTACAGCCACGGCCCATGCATTTAAGTCTAGGTGTCATGTTCTCTGTTGTCTTTTGTTTTTGTGCTTTTATGTTGAAGTTTCCTGTTTAGTTCCTGTTTCCTGTTTGGTTTTTGTAGTCCTTTGTAGTTCTGTTTTTTGATTGGTTTTCCCCTGATTGTCTCCCATGCCCTGATTATTTCCCCAGGTGTTTCTAGTTTTCCCTTGTGTATTTAAGCCCTTGTTTCCCTCCTGTCCATTTGTCTGTTATTTCATGTTTTTGTTTAGCTTTACATTCTCTGTGGATTTTGTTATTCCTAGTGTTCTTGTTTTTGGATTCAATAAAAGCTGCACATAGATCCTCTCCCGTTTCTGAGCGTTACAGAATAACAGACCAACCAAACATGGATCTAGCGGCTATTTTTCTTCAGCTGAGCCGAGCGAACCTCCCGTTAGCAGAATACTCACGTCTGTTTTGCACCGTTGCCCGATGCACCAGTTTTCCTGATAGGCATCTCAAGTCCATTTTCCAGCTCGGCCTCCTGGCCCAAGGATGGATTGAGTTGCCAGAGACTGGTGATTATACGTGGGAAGGGTATGTGAACTTGGTTTTGGAGACGTTTGCCCCTATGGGTACCTCCAACGAGCCCTCGCCTGCCACGGACAACGAGCTCACGCCTGCCACGGCCAACGAGCCAACGCCCACGCCTGCCACGGCCAACGAGCCAATGCCCACGCCTGCCACGGCCAACGAGCCAACGCCCACGCCTGTCACGGTCAACGCGTTGCCAGCCTCGTCCGTCCCAGCGCCAGCGTTGCCAGCCTCGTCCGTCCCAGCGCCAGCGTTGCCAGCCTCGTCCGTCCCAGCGCCAGCGTTGCCAGCCTCGTCCGTCCCAGTGCCAGCGTTGCCAGCCTCGTCCGTCCCAGTGCCAGCGTTGCCAGCCTCGTCCGTCCCAGTACCAGCGTTGCCAGCCTCGTCCGTCCCAGCGCCAGCGTTGCCAGCCTCGTCTGCCAGGAAGAGGAGGAGAAGAGGAAGGGCTTCCGCTCACCAGTCTCCGCCCTCCACGGCCCCGTCCTCAGTGCCAAAGCCTGAGCCAGCGCCTGTAGCCTCGACCGTCCAAGAGCCAGAGCCAGCGCCTGTAGCCTCGACCGTCCAAGAGCCAGAGCCAGCGCCTGTAGCCTCGACCATCCAAGAGCCAGAGCCAGCGCCTGTAGCCTCGACCGTCCAAGAGCCAGAGCCAGCGCCTGTAGCCTCGACCGTCCCTGAGCCAGAGCCAGCGCCTGTAGCCTCGACCGTCCCTGAGCCAGAGCCAGTGCCTGTAGCCTCGACCATCCCAGAGCCAGCGCCTGTAGCCTCGACCGTCCCTGAGCCAGAGCCAGCGCCTGTAGCCTCGACCGTCCCTGAGCCAGAGCCAGTGCCTGTAGCCTCGACCATCCCAGAGCCAGTGCCTGTAGCCTCGACCGTCCCAGATCCAGAGCCAGTGCCTGTAGCCTCGACCGTCCCAGATCCAGAGCCAGTGCCTGTAGCCTCGACCATCCCAGAGCCAGTGCCTGTAACCTCGACCGTCCCGAGCCTGCTTCCCAGTGCTCTGCCTCCCGAGCTTCCCAGAGCTCCGCCTCCCGAGCTTTCCAGAGCACCACCTCCCGAGCCTCCCAGAGCTCCGCCTCCCGAGCCTCCCAGAGCTCCGCCTCCCGAGCCTCCCAGAGCTCCGCCTCCCGAGCTTCCCAGAGCTCCGCCTCCCGAGCTTCCCAGAGCTCCACCTCCCGAGCCTCCCAGTGCTCCGCTTCCCAGAGCTCCGCCTCCCGAGCTTCCCAGAGCTCCGCCTCCCGAGCTTCCCAGAGCTCCGCCTCCCAGTGCTCTGCTTCCCAGTGCTCCGCCTCCCGAGCCTCCCAGTGCTCTGCTTCCCAGAGCGCCGCCTCCCGAGCTTCCCAGAGCGCCGCCTCCCGAGCCTCCCAGGCCTCAGCCTCTTGAGCTTCCCAGGTCTCCGCCTCCAGGGCCTTCCTCTACCCCGGAGCCTCCCGAGCTTCCCAGAGCTCCGCCTCCCGAGCTTCCCAGAGCTCCGCCTCCCAGAGCTCCGCCTCCCAGTGCTCTGCTTCCCAGTGCTCCGCCTCCCAGTGCTCTGCTTCCCAGTGCTCCGCCTCCCGAGCTTCCCTGTGCTTTGCCTCCCTGTGCTCCGCCTCCCGAGCCTCCCAGTGCTCTGCTTCCCAGTGCTCCGCCTCCCGAGCCTCCCAGTGCTCCGCCTCCCAGTGCTCCGCCTCCCGAGCCACCCAGTACTCCGCCTCTCGGGCCTACCAGGCCTCAGCCTCTTGAGCTTCCCAGGTCTCCGCCTCCAGGGCCTTCCTCTACCCCGGAGCCTTCCTCGCCTCCAGTGCCCTATGCGGCTCCGCCTCCTGAACCTTCCATGGCTCCGCCTCCTATGGCTCCGCCTACCCTGGCACCGCCCCTGGAGTCCTCCTCGACTCCTCCCAGGCCTTCTGACCCTGTCTTGTGGCCTCCTCCCTGGCCTTCTGACCCTGTCTTGTGGCCTCCTCCCTGGCCTTCTGACCCTGTCCTGTGGCCTCCTCCCTGGCCCTCTGACCCTGTCCTGTTGCCTCCTCCCTGGCCCTCTGACCCTGTCCTGTTGCCTCCTCCCTGGCCCTCTGACCCTGTCCTGTGGCCTCCTCCCTGGCCTTCTGACCCTGTCTTGTGGCCTCCTCCCTGGCCTTCTGACCCTGTCTTGTGGCCTCCTCTCTGACCCTGTCTTGTGGCCTCCTCCCTGGCCCTCTGACCCTGTCCTGTGGCCTCCTCCCTGGCCTTCTGACCCTGTCTTGCGGCCTCCTCCCTGGCCTTCTGACCCTGTCCTGTGGCCTCCTCCCTGGCCTTCTGACCCTGTCCTGTGGCCTCCTCCCTGGCCTTCTGACCCTGTCTTGCGGCCTCCTCCCTGGCCTCCTGACCCTGTCCCAGTCCTGTGTCCCTCTCCTTGGCCTCCTGACCCTTTCCCAGTCCTGTGGCCCTCTCCTTGGCCTCCTGACCCTGCCCTAGCCCAGTTGTCATCCCCTAGACCTCCTTACCCTGTCCTAGCCCTGTGGCCATCCCCTAGACCTCCTGACCCTGTCCTAGCCCTGTGGCCATCCCCTAGACCCCCTAACCTGGTCCTATGGCCGCCTCCCTGGCCACCTGACCCGGTCCCTGCCCTACGGCCATCTCCCTGGCCTCCAGACCCAGTCCCTGCCCTATCTGTCTCCTGGCCACCCACCTGTTCTGTCATAGTCTTGTCCCTCTGTGCCCCTCGTGTCCCCTTGAACTGCCTATTTGCCCCTGGTGCCCCCCTCTGACCCTGTCCTGTTGCCTCCTCCCTGGCCCTCTGACCCTGTCCTGTGGCCTCCTCCCTGGCCTTCTGACCCTGTCTTGCGGCCTCCTCCCTGGCCTTCTGACCCTGTCTTGTGGCCTCCTCCCTGGCCTTCTGACCCTGTCTTGTGGCCTCCTCTCTGACCCTGTCTTGTGGCCTCCTCCCTGGCCCTCTGACCCTGTCCTGTGGCCTCCTCCCTGGCCTTCTGACCCTGTCTTGCGGCCTCCTCCCTGGCCTTCTGACCCTGTCCTGTGGCCTCCTCCCTGGCCTTCTGACCCTGTCCTGTGGCCTCCTCCCTGGCCTTCTGACCCTGTCTTGCGGCCTCCTCCCTGGCCTCCTGACCCTGTCCCAGTCCTGTGGCCCTCTCCTTGGCCTCCTGACCCTGTCCCAGTCCTGTGGCCCTCTCCTTGGCCTCCTGACCCTGTCCCAGTCCTGTGTCCCTCTCCTTGGCCT
This sequence comes from Moxostoma hubbsi, assembly GCA_032164185.1. NCBI lineage: Eukaryota > Metazoa > Chordata > Actinopteri > Cypriniformes > Catostomidae > Moxostoma > Moxostoma hubbsi. Next base: position 26,330,542 of record JAVLUX010000008.1, read on the forward strand.
CCTGACCCTTTCCCAGTCCTGTGGCCCTCTCCTTGGCCTCCTGACCCTGCCCTAGCCCAGTTGTCATCCCCTAGACCTCCTTACCCTGTCCTAGCCCTGTGGCCATCCCCTAGACCTCCTGACCCTGTCCTAGCCCTGTGGCCATCCCCTAGACCCCCTAACCTGGTCCTATGGCCGCCTCCCTGGCCACCTGACCCGGTCCCTGCCCTACGGCCATCTCCCTGGCCTCCAGACCCAGTCCCTGCCCTATCTGTCTCCTGGCCACCCACCTGTTCTGTCATAGTCTTGTCCCTCTGTGCCCCTCGTGTCCCCTTGAACTGCCTATTTGCCCCTGGTGCCCCCCTGGACTATCTGTTTACCTTGTGCTCTATGGACAATGTTTTTTTTTTTTGGAGCGTCTGGAATCCGCTCCTTAAAGGGGGGGCTCTGTCATGTTCTCTGTTGTCTTTTGTTTTTGTGCTTTTATGTTGAAGTTTCCTGTTTAGTTCCTGTTTCCTGTTTGGTTTTTGTAGTCCTTTTGTAGTTCTGTTTTTTGATTGGTTTTCCCCTGATTGTCTCCCATGCCCTGATTGTTTCCCCAGGTGTTTCTAGTTTTCCCTTGTGTATTTAAGCCCTTGTTTCCCTCCTGTCCATTTGTCTGTTATTTCATGTTTTTGTTTAACTTTACATTCTCTGTGGATTTTGTTATTCCTAGTGTTCTTGTTTTTGGATTCAATAAAAGCTGCACATAGATCCTCTCCCGTTTCTGAGCGTTACACTAGGCCTTCAGTGCGTTTCATACCATTAAGAAAACACAGTTTCACAATGAATAAGACACAGTATCATACATTACGTGGCAGTCAACTAATAATACCAATGGACATTTTAAAAACACATCCACGTACGAAATCCAGAACAAAGGTGGCCTAATACCAAGAAAAACTGTCTAATAATTTTTGCGATTAAAATTTTGCTTGCAATAAATTTTGTTTCGTCAGGGTACACGTTACTTTTCAAAACTTGATCCAACACCGAATGCTCAAGCAGCCTAATTTACACATAGGAAACTACTGATGTTGCTATAACAATTCAAAAAGCACTTACCAATTTACTTGGAGTGAAAATCAGTCCTCCCTTCCTGTTTAATTAATCAATTGCACAATCATGCAGAACATCTTGGGTTTTTAAATTCACAAGGATCTCTTTCTCAACGGCAATACCAGCAGTGACAGCCAACTCGTCAGCAAGATCTCACGATTTTCGCTCTTGAATTACGTACATCATTTAAAGTGTGGTTGCTCCACTCAAGGCTAGCTAGAAGGCATCTACCGGGACATATCCTAATATGCTAATCAATCAGACAATCTGACTTTCACTACACTGTTGAGGGATTCTGTGGAAATTCTGAAGGCCTGAAGGCATTAAGCACACTGCTTCGGCTTTGAGCAGGCGATTTGTATAAAAGTTGTCAGACGTTGCTTGTTGAGGAATAAATTCTGATTGGATGAACTTTTTTTTGCTATACCCTCTTGACGAAAGTGAATGCGGTCAGGAGGGTGGTCTTCAATGAGCCTGCCTTTAACTCGACTGACTCTAGGGGTTGGAACGGGGCTCTCTGAAGGCCTAAAAGGAACATGGAGAGGTCCCATGAGGGAAAGAGGGTTAAACCTCCTGGCGCCTCTCAGGAACCTGATGATCAGGTCGTGCTTACCGAGAGACTTACCTTCAACAGCGTCGTGGTGAGCTGCTATAGCAGCTACATAGACCTTGAGAGTGGAGGGGGACAGCCACCCGTCCAACTTCTCTTGCAGGAAGGAAATCACTGACCCAACTGTAGACCTCTGGGGGTCTTTGCTACAGGAAGAATACCACTTAGCGAAGATACACCACTTCAGGGAATACAGCTGCCTTGTAGAAGGAGCTATGGCCTGAGTGATCGTGTTAAACACTGTGGATGTTAGACCAGATTAGGTTAGACTCTTCCACGTCCTGTCAAGGGTCCAGACATGGAGATTCCAGAGGTCTGGGTGTGGGTGCCAGAGGGTGCCCCGTCCCTGAGAAAGAAGGTCCTAAGGTTTTAATTTTTGGGGAATTTGCCAGGGAGGTGCTGTCATGAGGAGTGTGAGGTCCAAGAACCAGGTCTGGGTGGAGAGAGCCACAAGAATGACCTGCTCTTCATCCTCCCCAACCTTCAGGCTCACTGGGGGAACGATTTGCGTAGCCCCCTGGGCCACCTGTGTGCCAGAGCTTCTGTTCTGAGGGGAGCTCCCTCAGAACAGATCAGGGCATACCGGAGCGGGCAGGGGGAGGATTCCCAGGAGACGAACACGTCTACCTCTGCCTTGCCAAATTGACTCCAAATCAGCTGGACCACCAGGGGGTGGAGTCTCCACTCTCCCCTGAGCGTCACCTGTCATGACAGAGCATCTGCTGCGGCATTGAGGTTGCCAGGGATATAAGTAGCCCGCAGCGATCTGAGTCGCCGCTGACTCCAGAGGAGTCAGGTGACGGACGAGTTGCGACATGCAATGAGAGCGTAAACTGCCTTGGCAGTTTATATAAGTCAATGTTGTCATGTTGTCCTTCCAGACCAACAGGTGCTTGCCCTGGATCAACGGCAATAGCCACCACAGGGCGAGCTGTACTACTAGAAATTCGAGGCAGTTGATGTGCCAATGCAGGCGAGGTCCTGTCCAGGAGTCAGCGGCTGCGTGCCTGTTGCACACGGTGCCCCAGCCTGTCTTGGAGGTGTCCATCGTAACCATGACGCATCTGGACACTTGCTGTATGGGGACTCCAGCCCTCAGGAAAGCAAGCTCTGTACAAGGTCTAAAAAGGTGGCGGCAGGTGGGCGTGAGAGCCATGCGTACCTCAGGATTTCGGGTCTGCCTCACCTGAAACCTTGCCTCACTTTGGCTGGAGGGACAGGCTCTATCGTTCCCTTCTGCAGAAGGACCGCGATCTCCGCCCACAGGAAGGTGATGCTCTCGTCCTTCACTGGCGTGAAGTGAACGCCACAGAACCGAGGCGGGTGCCTGGCAAATTTAATCGCATAGTCGAGTCGGATGGTTCTGGCCAACCAGTGCGATGGGTTGGAAAGTGATATCCACGCTTCCAAACTCCGGGCAAGGGGCACTAACACAAGGATTGCATCCTACGTTCCTGGGGGTGGAGGCTAATGCGTAAGGCGGGACAGTGACTGAGGCTGAGGGCCTCTCGGGCACTCGACCCACTCTTGAGCCACCCCGGGGCAGGATGGCCTCTATCTGTTGCTTCACTGCCGAGAACTGCTGGGCGAATTCCTCGACGGTGTCGCCAAAGAGGTCGACATGGGAGATGGGCGCGTTAAGGAACCATGCCTTATCTACGTCCCTCATCTTGACACAGTTAAGCCACAGGTGGCGCTCCAGGCGCTATCCACCTGGGGTATTGGCTGCCCCACCATCGAGGGTAGTGAGAGTGGACGAACTGCAGGATTGGGTTCGGGCAGCGAAAGGTGTCTTCCACGATCACTCAGCTCGTCATGCACTTCCGGGAAGAAGGGGACTGGAGGGGGGGCATGGCCGCAAGTGGCGCACCAAAAGTGGCGGCCCAGGCAAGCATGGCGTTCAGCTCCGCATCAGCCTCAGACTGAGCTACCACACCTGAAGGCGGTAGCCCGGTCGAGTCCTTGGCATCCGACATCACCAAGGCACTCTCCGCTTCAACAATCAACATCTCATCCAGATCGCGAGCTCTGACAGGAACATTAGGCTGGCACTGATGCAAGCTGCCTGTCTCATCCCAGAACTGGATGGGACCAAACAAACATACCAGGGAGTGGGCGGTCCGTGGGGGATTACCTGGCGGAACCGTACCCATTGAAGCCCCTGAATCTCCTTCAGCGTCAACCATGGTGGCCTCGTACCTGTAGGACTGATGACAGCTGAAGTGGCTTTCCCTCAAAAGAAGGAAAGCCGCGACCGCAACTTTGCCATGGTCATGTTCTCGCAATGAGAACATGAACCATCCACGAATGCTTCTTCAACGCGATTTTGGCCCAGGCACGTGAGGCAGTGATCATGACCGTCAAAGGCGGAGAGGTAACGACCGCATCCAGGAACTGCACAGAGACGGAAGGGCATCTTTAAAAAGACGCGTCTTTAAAAAGACATTCAATGTCAATGTTCCTGCTCTAATAGAGGAAATATACTCTTAAAGTGCTGTCGAAGCACCCAGGGGCATAGTCAGCAGTGGGCTGCAGAGTGGAGAGAAATCTGCTGAAATGTGCCGTATATCCAACAGCACATGCGTCTGAAGAGGTGAATGGAATAATAGTATTACTAACCAATAGAAAGCGGAGTAATACTACTATTCCATTCACCTCTTCAGCAACCGCACGGCTCTGAAGAAGAAATCTGAATGAATATGCATTTCAGCTCCCTTTTATACCAATATGTCAAGGGGAGTGGCATGCAAATTCTACTCTCCAATTCTCATTGGCCTTTTCTCAAAGATCTGAAGGTGGTTGGGGCTCTCAAGATCAATCACTAGTGTCACTACATTAATTTTTGCAATTTGCAAATTGGTGTGGGGGAAGCTAGTTTAAAGGAATGGTTCACCCAAAAATGAAAATTTGCTGATAATTTACTGAATGAATCAGAGTTTCTTTCTTCATCAAAAGAGAATTTAAGATTTTTAGGATTTCAGACCTCCTCCTTTAAACAATGAAAGTGAATTTTTTGACAGACCAAAATGCATATTTAGGGTGCTTCAAAATAATCCTCACAACTCCAGTCAAGAAGTAAAGTTCTTCTGAACCCAAACGATTGATTATTTTTTAGAAACAAAACAATACTTATATGCTTTTTAACTACAAATGTTCACTTCCATACATCTCTGTGACACATGCTCATGAGAGGGATGACAAAAGCTCGTTGGTAAGGTCACGCATCACGTGGAGGCAGGAAGTGTGTCATTGTTTACTTGCACAGACCACAGACCAAGTGTTGTTCACAAACCAAAACAGTCCAAAACAATTTCAAAGCAATATAAAATAATACAAAATAATATTCAAATAATAATAAAAACAAACACATTAATGTAGTAAATAACCATCCTTTATTTCAGAGCAATGCTGTTGCATTATCTACTTGTGCTTTCTCTTTAGCAGAAATATATAGGCTGTGTGACTGTCAGAAATTCAAGCCACACAAGTTGTAGTTTGTGAAACCAAGTGGGAGAGCATTTAATGAGATTCCCAGGATTTTAAACAGTGAGATTAATGGTACAGGTGAAATCACACAGAGGCTGGGTTGGGGAGTAACAAAATAAAAAATATAGTTTAGAAATATAGATTACTTTGAATTTTTATTGTAATTTGTTTAATTTAATATTTAGTCCTTTCAGATGGAAAACGTTATACATGTAAATTATGCAATCCAAAGTGCATTTGAGCAGCAGTGAAACACTTTCTTATGATGTGTTACATTCATATGAGCAGACAGAGTAGTACGTTTGAAGTAAGTTTGTAGCAGAAGAAACAGAAATAAGCTTTGTGTAAATTGTCAGCTTTGCGCTAAGCTAAAATGTTATTTCTAGCCATTTTACATGCACACGTTACCAGGCACGTTCATATTTTTTTATCAAGAAATTTCATGTTGGATCATAATTTCTTTTTCTAGTAAGACCTTTGATATTAGGGCAAAAATCATATTCTTGAAAATATTTTTTGATTGTTTTCCTTTAAAAATATCTAAAAATCATAAAAACAGAAGCAATTTGATTTATCTTGTTTTAGAAACAACACTGCATAAGATATTTAGATTTTACAGAGAATGTATTTTTAACATGTGTATTTTGTATGGCAGAGTTTTTATAGTCAAAACAAGTGAAAACAATCTACCAGTGCTGAAGAAGTAATAAAAAGTATTTAGAGTATGTTACTGACCTTGAATAATCTAACGAAATACGTTACAAATGACATTTTACAGCATGTATTCTGTAATCTGTAGTGGAATACATTTCAAAAGTAACCCTCTGAAACCTGCACAGAGGAGAAGCTTTACAAACTGAAGGAGAGGTAACAGGCAATACAGCAGAATAAGCACTAAACAGATATCGACGAAGATCAAGAGCAAATACAGACAGGTAAATAAACACTGCGGGTCCTTTGTGTGAGACTTGAGAGTGAAGTGGCATGAAGGTGAGTTATTTATGCAGGCAGTGATGAGCGAGTGAATTTAGTGCAGGTGCTGTGAATTAGAAATCGGATGATGAGGAGCGGAGCGCTGAGGGAGGTGCAGAGACCGAGGGAGACATAACAATGACAAAGATTTCATACCTACCTGAGTTTGCTGGAAAAACAGCACGTGCACAGCCGATGAATTCAGATATCAACCTTTTGTTTCTTTCGATGTTCCGAAATCCTCAGGGGTAAAATGTTCTCTGCACACCCTACAATATTTGAGAGAATATAGGGTTGTACTGATATCCAGATTCAGTATAATAAGCCAGAGCTTCAATCGATTATGATCATGTATAGGCAATCGATGAAAAGTTTATATTTTTCCCAACATGCATTTCCTTTGGGGTTTTTGAAGGCTGAGGCATCTAAGATACACACACCAAATGACCATTTTGAACAATACACTTATACAAATACAAATCTACAGCAAAGACAATGAAACTTATAAACAATGACACGCTTCCTGCCTCCTCCTCCATGTGACACGTGACCTTACCAATGAGCTCACGTCATCCCTCTTATGAGCGTGTCACAGAAATGTATGGAAGCGAACATTTGTAGTTAAAAATCCTAAAAATCTTAAATTCTGTTTTGATGAAGAAAGAAACTCAGATACATCTTGGATGGCCTGAGGGTGAGTAAATTATCAGCAAATTTTCATTTTTGGGTGAACTATTCCTTTATCTCAAGCACACCATGCTACAAGCTATTTATACTTGATAGTTCCTTGTACTAAAATTTAACTATAGTCAAAGTGATGAAAAATTATTTAGCTACACTACAATCTAATAAAAAACTAGCTATAACTACATTGGAGCGATAAAATGGGATAGTGCTCACAAAAATGAAAATTATCTTATCATTTACTAACCCTTATGCAATCCCAGATGTGTGACTTTCATTCTTCTGCAGAACACAAATTATGATTTTTAAAAGAATATCTCAGCTCTGTTGATCCATACAATGAATGTGAATGGGTGCCAAAATGTTTCCGCTCAAAAAAGCACATTAAGAGAACATAAAAGTAATCCATACGACTCCAATGTTTAAATCAATATCTTCAGAAGTGATATTACTGTTGTGGGTGAGAAACAGTTCAATATGTATGTCCTTTTTTTCTAGAAATTCTCACTGCCGAGTTGGGGGCAATATGCATGAAGAATGTGAATCACCCAAAAAACTAGAAGAAGAATGTGCAGGTGAAAGTTAAAGTGGAGAATGACTGAACAGGGAGGAAAATGTATAGTGAAAAAAAAATATTTCTCTCCCACACCTATCATATCGCTTCTTAAGACTATGATTTAACCACTGGAGTCATATGGATTACTTTTATGCTGATTTATGTGATTTTTGGAGCTTCAAAATTTTCCACCCATTCACTTGAATTGTATGGACAAAAACAGCTAAGAAACATTTCTACAAATCTTCATTTGAGTTCAGCAGATGAAAGAAAGTCACACACATCTGGGATGGCATGAGGGCAAGTAAATGATGAGAGAATTTGTTTAATTTTTGGATGAACTATCCCTTGGGGGATTGGGGTTTAGAAAAAAAGATAAATAACAACAGATTATATCATTTAAATAATAACTTAATCACAGCAGGATTTCTCTTGTTTAAAAATGTTTTTTGAATGAATTAATCGCAATTAGGGTGACAGCATTAAATTTAAACAGATACATTTATAACTCTACAGTAACAATCTAGAATATAACACGTTACAAAATATGAATCACAGCATTTAACAAACTATTTCTCTACAAAAAGTTGCAAAAAGCCACATAAAATCAGACTCGAATCAGTGAATTGTTTCCTTTTGAACCGGTTTATTTGCATGAACCGGCCAAATTAAGCGGTTCACTAAAATAAATTGGACTTTCCTACACCACATCTCAGAGAGATAGAGCACTTTTATGGAGAGCATGTGTCACTCTACACTGCTAAGTTTTGGAAATGAATACACTTGAACATGTCATGCTTCTGAAAAATTAGATAAGTTGATAACATCACTTTTTTTCAGTTAGTTACTCCCCAACATTGATACCTCAAGAGGTACCTACAGAGAAATCATACATGGCAATAAAATAGAATTTATACCTAATCACCTCTCAGGCTGCAGATAAACTGTTTGTTTATTACCAGGAGCTAATTTGACAGTTTGTTTATTCTCACACTCTCATCTGTCAGTTCAAGCTTACCCTTAAATCATTTTTAAGACTGCAAACTTATGGTGCCCAGTTACTTGTCACTGAAAAGTCCTAAAACTGTTTTTTTATTATTATTATTATCATATTTATTTACTATCAGTGAAAGTCTGAAAGTATGAAAAGTCCTAAAGCTGTTTTTTTATTATTATTTACAACCAGCAAAATTCTGAAAGTATGCATTGTCATTATGGCTTAAACTTCACATCAGTCAAAACTTTTTACAGGTTCTGAATGGAGCCCAGAATCTCAAACTTCCAAAAGTTTTTCTCTTAAATAATGGTAAACTGTTCAATTCTCTACACCATTTGCTATTGAATGCTCACTTATTCTGAAATTTTAACACATTCCCCTCTTTCCTCCGGCTTTCACTCCAAGTCTGTAAAGAGTTGTAAGCAAAGCCATTTAATCAGACTTTCACCTTTGAGAAACACCATTGGATGATTTCTGTGATGTTTTGTGTTTTATTGTCCAATGGAGCTTCGTTTTTTTCTAAGAGATAATGTGATGATGCCTCTACTCTTATGGGCAGACTTTATTTCATGATATCCTGGGCTGTATCATGGACATTGAAGTATGATTGTTTAAACTGGCATTAGAAGGCATTGTTGTGCAAGTTGAATTTTAGCTTGTGTACTTGCAACAGTTCATACTTTAAACTGGTTACCACTGAAAAGTTAACTTTACAGAATTATAAGCATACATATACAGCTTAAACAAAACTAAGTTTGTTTGCTGGCTTAACTAGTTCTAACAGCCTGGTCTGGTTTGCTGGTTTTAGAATGGTTTTGGACACTTGTCAGCTGGTCAGGCTGGGAGACCAGTTGGCTGACCAGCTAAACAAGCTGAACACCAGCTTGGTGTGGTGGCTCAGCGCTTAAGGCTCTGGGTTACTGACCGAAAGGTTGGGGGCTCAAGCTCCAGCACCGCCAAGATACCACTGTTGGGCACTTGAGCAAGGCCCTTGACCCTATCTGCTCCAGGGGTGCTGTTTCATGGCTGACCCTGCGCTCTGACCCCAGTTGGGATATGTGAAAACAGCTGCATTTCATTGGCACTGCACAATGACAATAAAGATGAATCTTAATCTGAAGTGGCTTCAAGCTTTTTTTGTTTTTCCCTGCACCGTTTAGTCTATATACATTTGACATTGAAGCAAACTCAAAGAAAACCTTCAGAAGACACACATACTCTCTGGACACCAGCAATATTAGCAATCTAGGTGCAGGAGGCAGTGGTTTGCTGGAGCCTCTTTTATTTTATTTGTCACAGCGGTTATATTTTTACTTGTTTTTGCTGGGATGGCAGGTTTATATGGTTTTTGAAGAGGGAAACATGAAGGTGGTGTCTTTGGCACCTTGCCACGTGTGTACTTCAAACCCATAGGTTTTGGTAAAACACCCAAAGATAAAGTTAGAATCTTGCTCTCTCTCTTCACCACACTTTTTAGACCACAAGAAGAGAGGCACGGGTCTATCGTCAGCAAAATTCGAGCCTCCTTTTTTAAATGATTGCAGAGGGCTGAGTCATTTTCATTTGTCCTGTTAGTCAGCAAGGAAGAGCTTTTTAGGTATTTAAATGAGTGGCCTCACGGATGATTACAGGGTTTTCTTCATAATTTTTTTTTTTTTTTGGTCTTGGATTAGCATTAGTAATGCGCCATTAAAGCTTCTGAGTTATAAATCATCTCAACTGTCTAGTCTTTCATTCCTCATCCTAATGCTGCCCATTGAATAATGAGCATCTCTGAATTATAATCCAGAGAGGAGACTGTGAGTGTTAACTACCATAATGAAACCACAGGCAATCAATGGTGCACAAGCAAAACAATGAGTTACAGTACCAGTTTGTGTGGGAATCAACAGGGAACTGGCGTTACAACATTATATCGATACAGTAAATGGGTCACAGTACAATTTCGCAATTCTTTAGCTGTCAGATATTGCAAAGTTATATTTCATACTGTACTTAGATTATAAGGTTCTCATTCATCTTCATTGAGCAACAAGTGTAATGATAGTACAGATGATTTGTACGAACATGCTTCAGAATGAAACAAGTTATAGACTTAACTAGTTCTGAGTTTGCATTATATTCTAATAGTATGTCCACTTATTATAAGCATTTTTGGGCTTCTTTTTTCATGAAGTAAAAATGGGTTAAATATGGGTTGTGTGTGTTTTTTTTTTTTTGTTACATTCCAGAATGTAGTCAAATGTTTTGGGCTTGCTTGTGCTTAGCTCTCAGAGCACAATAAAGTGTAACCAACAACTAATAAGTGCTGGGAAATAGTTAAGTATTAAGGGTAAATTGGATTTATTGAAAATACATAATTTTATCTACTATGGTTGTTACACTTTTTATCCTGATCAATAAAATTAAGACCATCCTTCATAACTCCTTAAAATAGCTTACAATGGGGTTTCTTATTTTACTTTGGTAATGCAACTCACTTATTTTGGGCTTGTTTTTCCAGTCCAAGTTTCTCTGGAAAGATCTGGCAACATTGTTCACAGTTAGAGACATAATGTCAAACACTTGTGGTAATCTCTCTTTCTTTTTCTTTTTTTAAAAATATGAATGTGAAAAAGTGTAACTAAAAAGTTATTGATTCCTAGCATTACATTATCGAAACAGTTAAAATAATACAATATCGTATTCTATTAACAACTAATTACAACATAAACACACATACTTCATGTATACTCATTTTATTGGCTTTAGAGGCACCCTCTGAATACAGATAAATGGCTTCACTCTGTTGTGCATAGTCAAGAAAGAAGTAAGAGACAGAGAAAGAAAGAGAGACAGAGAAAGAGAGAAAGATAGGCTGGTTTTTAGTTGAAAGTATACACATCCACACATCATTGCATTCTTGAATGACTGTACTGTACTAGAACTTCATGTTCTACTCTACATTACTGAAATACATCAATGCAGTTATGCTAATCCAATCACGTCCTGTATTATAGTGGCAACCGAGGGAGAAGCACGTTGTCTCAGGTGTGTTTAGTGGGCAGTAATCTTTCTTTGTTCTGACTGGCAGGAGATAATGTGGCATAGAGACTCCCCGTCGCAGTGCAGGTCTTTATTTTCAATTGTATAACAGAGAAATTCAAGTGCAGAAATAAGATCATGTCAACCTCATTGTTGAGAGACCAGCAGGCTTCATTGGTTTCTAAGTAATACTGTATTTGCTAGATAAAATAAAGATGTGGTAGAGATTAAGCAGAGAGTACCCCAAAGAATGGAAATTCTGTCATCAGTTATTCACCCGCATATTGTTCCAAATCTGTTTCCTTTCCTCCATGGAAAACAAATAGGAGATTTTAGACAATATACTGTATGTTAGCTTCTGTCAACATTCACTTTCATAGCATATTTATCCCACACAATGAAAGTGAATGGTAACAGAGGCTGTCATTCTGGCTGACATCTCCTTTTTTATTTCAAGAAAGAAAGAGTTTGGAGAAACATGAGGGTGAATGAATGATGAAAGAATTATTTTTTATTTTTTTTGTTAACTATACCTTTTATTATGTGTTTTTGTGCAGGTTGAATTTACTAAGCAGTATTCCTACACTGATATATTACATTGATTTTATTCTGTGCCCCAGCCCGTAAACTGAGGAAGATCGGACAGATGAAAGGTCCAGAGGACGTTGGTACCGTTCAGGGCCCACCAGAGACAGTTCAGCACCTGTCCCCTAAGCCAAGCCTGACGTTCCACTCTCAACTGATCTTCCTCAACATCCTGGAGGCCATTGAGCCTGAGGTGGTGAACGCCGGCCATGATCACGCTCAGCCTGACTCTGCGGCTGCTCTCCTCACCAGCCTTAATGAGCTGGGAGAGAGGCAACTTGTCAAAGTAGTGAAATGGGCAAAAGGACTTCCAGGTAATTTAAGGATATCAAATTCTGTCATTCCTCATTTCATACAGTCAGTTGTAGTGGTGGGCAGTATGAAGCTAATCTTATGGCACAGTATGATCAGCTTTATTTCAAATTAATTATATATTTAAGAAATAAGGTATGAGAGGGCATGCTACATTGTGTACAGTATAGTCACAGAAGGACGAGCGTTGCTATTGACCAATCAGCATTCAGGTCCGGAACTATCCGTTTTATGAATCATAATTTAGTTATTTTTTAGTGAATTCATAGTTATAAATTCCACCAATACCATTTTAATTACATGTTAATATTATGGCTGTTGATTTAACACATTAATTTAATATGAATAATCATTAAAAAAAAATTATGTTTAAAAAAAACAATGAAACATGCCCCGACCAGTAAATAAAAAATATATAAATAAAAGCACGTATTTTACTACCATCAGAGCAATTCAAGCTTAAAGTACCACCTTCATGTTTTATGAGTCAGCAGAGGGTGTGCTACAAAAAGTATCCTTAATCCATTACTATGATGGACTAAGTTGTAAAATGTATGTCATGGTTTGATGCATATGTACTGTACATATACCAACAATTAAAAACAGTGCAGATGGAACACAGGAGCCCAACATGTGAGAACAGGACTAATTGATTAACTCAATTGCATATTAGATTTCTGTGAACTATAGGGTAGTAGTAGAATCTAGGCCACTTATATGGATATATATATTTCAAAATTAAAAGTATTCAGACCCCTGACCAATTCTCTCATGTTACCGAATTACAAATAATGCAATTCAATTTCATTCTGATTGATATTTTATTTTAAAACACTGAAACTCAAAATCAGTTATTGTAAGGTGACATTGTTTTTTTGTTGGGAAATATTTTTATGAAAAATAAAAAAAAATTATATCTTGTTTACATAAGTATTCATCCCCCACACATTAATATTTGGTCAAGCCACCCTTTGCTGAAATAACTGCTTTAAGTCTTTTGGGGTACATATGTACCAGCTCTGCACTCAGTGACAAAGTGATTTTGTCCCTGTCAAAGTTCCGTGGACTGGGCCACGATAGGACATTTATCTTCTTGTTCATGAGCCACTTCAATATTTCTTTGGCCTTGTGCTTGGGATCATTGTCCTGCTGAAAGGTGAATTTCCTTCTAAGGTTCAGTTTTTTAGCAGACTGAAGCAGGTTCTCTTGCAGTATTTCCCTATATTTTTCTCCATCCATTCTTCCTTCAATTCTAACAAGATGCCCAGTCCCTGCTGATGAGAAGCATCCCCACAGCATTATGCTGCCAACACCATACTTCACTGTAAGGATGGTATGTCTTGAGTCATAGGAATTGTTTGGTTTGTGCCACACATAGCACTTTGAATTTTGGCCAAAAAGCTCTATCTGGGTCTCATCTGACCACAAAACCTTTTCCCACATCGCAGCTGGGTCACTCACATGCTTTCTGGCAAACTCCAAACGTGCTTTCAGATAGTACTTTTTGAGTAACGGCTTCTTTCTTGTCACCCTCCCATATAGGCCAGCGTTATGCAGTGCTCTTGATATGGTTGACTGGTGCACCATTTCTCCACTGCCAGCCATTGAACTCTGTAGCTCCTTCGAAGTGATCGTTGGCCTCTCTGTGGCTTCTTTCTTTCAAAAAGTCTCCTTTTTGTTAGAGCGCTGAGTTTTGAGGGACGGCCTTTTCTTGGCGTGGTGCAACTACCACTTCCTGATTATTTATCCAACTGTGCTCACTGGGATATCCAAACATATGGATATTATTTTGTACCCTTTCCCTAATCTATGCATTTTTATTATTTTATCTCTAACTTAAGTGGAATACTCATTGCTATTAATTTTCCTTCAGATTCACAGCCTGACCATTGAGCCTTCAACAATGGGGTTTTATCCTTAAAATGTGATTGCAACTTTAATGATTCAAAAGTGAATGCCAATTGTAAAGTAATTGTGTCCTTGTTACGGCAATTACTTTCATCTGCGTAACCAGGCAGCTTCCACAGCACAGAGGTTGAATACTTATGCAAGCAAGATATTTCAGTTATATATATATATATATATATATATATATATATATATATATATATATATATATATATATTCCAACATAACCAATGTCACCTAACAATAATTGATTTTGATTTCCAGTGTTTTCAAATAAAATATCAAGCAGAATTAAATTTCATTGCACCATTTGTAATCCAGTAAAAGGATATAATTGGTCAGGGGTCTGAATACTTTTGCAAGGCACTGTATATATAATTTAGTAATTATTTAAAAATAATTTATATATATGTAATTATCTATAAGAAATATATAATTGTTTAATTATTTTAACTTATTATTTAGTGTGTATATTGAATTAATTTGACAGTATGATTAATTAGGATTAATTTTATTAATCACCATGTTGTGTAATTTTTATAAAGAATTTCAGTCCATTGAATAATTACTTATTGATGGACGCACTCAAAAAATAACTTTATTTATAATAAATGAATGACAATAGTGTAAAGCCAGCTTCACATTATGAAACACTTGAATAATGAACAAAAAAAAAGACTCAAAACAATTTAGCTTATATTATGAAGTGAATTTAAGTTCAGCACATTCTGTAGTTCCACACTCATTTCAGACAGCTGAAGTGGTTACAATATATTTATATATATATATATATATATATATATATATAGTTATATAGTTATATAGTTATTTTTGCTGAAAAATCAACTAAAATTGCTTATATTTTAATAATCATGTTGCGATGTGTATTTTTCTTTATAAATTTTTTTGTGAATTAATTACTTTACAATTCAAAAGTGTTTTATTTATAACTTAGACGCAGACCATAAGATAAGATTACCCATAAAAAATGAATTGGAAGTATGGCATTAGTGCAAAAGCAGCTTCACATTTTGTAACACTTGAGTTAAAAACAAAGAAATCATAATAGTCAAATTAATTTTATAAAACAGATTATTATATTATAGCTCATTAATACCTGTTCAAATATATTGTAGTATAAACAGTATACCATAATTTCAACCAGTTCTCACATCCACATCAATATAGCATATTGCCCATCCCTAATCATTTGTTATGACATTTTGTTTATAATGTAGTTTTAGTGTCTCTACCTCACCTCGAGACTCTGCCTGTTGATTCTTGTCAAGACAGGGCTATTTCAAAAGCAAAGACAGACTTCAGTCATATGCAAAATGTGCCAGCGGCAGACCATCAAATGTTTTGTGAAAAACTCAGGAGGAGCGAGCGAGAGAGAATAGTGTGTGGCTTGACACAGACAAGTTTTTTTTAAACTGATACCATGACATAATTGTATTGGTTGATCAGATTGATGTGATTGGTTGCACTTCTCCAATGTCCTGTTATTGAAAGCATTAATAAAACTGTAAAGCGTGGCATTTTAATCTGCACTGAAGCCAGTAATGAATCTTTTCAGAAGAAAGTGAGATCAAGTTTTACCTCGGAATGTCCAGCATGTTTTCCCTTCATCTGCTGAAAGCAATGCATGCTCGCCAGTCTTCCAAGGGGTTGGCCTCCGTTTTGTTTGGATCAAGTAAGTTCCAGAAAATCCCAGAGGAAATTTTATTCTTCGGGAGTTGCTGTCTTGTAGCTCAGGAGAATTATTTCTCAGTTAGTTTATTGTTATGCTTAAGGCTTGACATTGTTTCAGATGCTTCTCCTAAAATTTCTTAGGTGAAATAGTAATAAAAGCTTGTGAAACAATTGTTGACATACAGTAAAGGGGCTTCCACATGACTCACATCAGGGCAATGCCAGCTTCAAATAGTGCTTTGATCTCCACATGAAAAGTGCTGCAGAGAATGTCTTGTTTTGATTTTAGCTCTGGCACTGCCTACGTAATGATGCATCATCTGAATTTTTTACAAATCATTTGCTGCCTCTTCTGTAGGGGTCAAAGTTGAAATTGCATTTCAACACTTGACAACATGTGGATAGGGGCAATGCTGACGCTTCACTCCATAGTTATTTTTATTTGTATAGCACTTTTCTCAAAACACATTGTTTTAAAGCCAATTGTATTAAATGTCAATTCAGCTTAATTAATAATAATAAAAAAAATCATGCCTTAATGTTTTTGTCTTTAAGCACTGTGACGAGGAGGAGGGTGGGCCGGGCTGTGAAGACAAATCGTCAGCCCTGAATTGGTCTAATCAGCCGGGAGGGGGATAAGTTAGAGAGAGAGATGCGCGCATGTGTGTCTTTGTTTGTTTATGTTTGCTTTATGTTGAATTTTATCAGAAAATTTTACGTTGACTTTTTAGCCGGTTCCCGCCTCATCCTTGCCCACCTTAGCTCATTACATTGGTACCAAAACCTGGGAGAGAGGAAATATGTGCTGTCGCTGAGTCCTTGCCACTGCAGTCCACCAAAGAAGCATCTGCAGTCGTCTGCCTGGGGACGGAGGGGTCACTGCCGTGTGCCGAGTGCTGGAGGAATCGCTGTCATCTGCAGAGGAAGAGGAGGAGCGTTTCCATCTGCCAGGGGCCGGAGGACTCTCTGCCGTCCACCAGGGGAGGAGCGAGCTGGCATCCACCAGAGGGCGGAGGACTGGTTGAGGACCAGGCGACAGCGCGTTCAGGAGCTGGCGAGCAAGATTTCTCTGTTGCTCTGCCTCGCTCTTTTCCTCTCCCCTTTCCCTCCCCTCCCCTCTCCCAGGGCTCCAAAAGGTGGGGAAGACCTGCCGGCAGGCACGGCCAGAAGGGCAATGCCCCCCCCTCAAGGAAGGGAGGGGAGCGCACATGCCGGGGGTTTTCCTGGCCTGAGTCGGGCAATGAAGTTGTGTGACGAGGAGGAGGGCGGGGCTGGGATGTGAAGACACATGGTCGGCCCTGAATTGGGCTTATTAGCTGGGAGGGGAATAAAGACAGCCGGAGGCGCCAGTTAAAGAGAGCGAGAGATGCACACAGCCGCGTTGCATGTGTGTCTGTGTTTGTTTATGTTTGTTTTTATGTTAAGTTTCATCCTTAAACTTTACGTTGACTATTTAGCCAGTTCCTGCCTCCTCCTTGCCCACCTTACCTCATTACAAGCACACAGTGAGCAAGCCATGGTGTTTAATGTATTCGACAATGCTGATGCGAGTCATGTGGAGCTTTAGAATTCTTGTTGACAGCATAGATCAAATCATTTGTTTTGGAAGAACAAACTCTCAAAACTTATTGTAAACTATAGAGGAGACATGTGAGTCTATTTCTTGGGAGAAAATCTGAAATTCAGGAGTCTGTATTTGGCCTCCATTTAATCTCGTTGCTTTCAAGAGAGACAATTAAGATGTTATAGAGAACTTGTCTAAATTGTGATTTTTCTTTCCTATGGGCTGTACTGAATATCCTCAGTTAAAATGTACATGCGTCTTTTCTTGAAGTGACGATAAAGTCTGATTGTATTAGCGCTGTAAATGAGTCGTAAATTAACTTGGTCTAAAAAAATAGCACCCAGACAGCTGACAAACTGAGAGATATAGACAGCAAATACACAACCACAAATTTCTCTCTTCTCTTGTTGTCTCTCAGGTTTCCGGAACCTGCACGTGGACGATCAGATGACAGTGATCCAGCACACCTGGATGGGAGTGATGGTCTTTGCCCTGGGCTGGAGGTCCTACAAAAACGCCAATGCACGGATGCTGTACTTCGCTCCGGACCTGGTCTTCAATGAGTTAGTGTCATTCGCTGTGTTTTTCCACATCCACCTCACTCTTATTTGCCTGTTTTCTTTTCTGTTCACCAGCCATTCATGTACTACATTGTTGCCTCTCCATCATTTGTTCTATTTTCTTCTTCTGTCCATTTGTTCATTTTGTAAATGTACTAATCCATCTTTCCTCACACTCATTTTTCTTTCATGACTCCTCAGTAGCCCTCTCCCTACCTTATTCCATCTTCCTCTCTCTCCCTCTCTCTATCGGCCAGGCACATATCTTGTGCTTCATGCACACAATAACAGTCTAGCCCTGGATGCTTCCCAGATTCTTTTAGAATTTACTGCTGGCTTATTATGGTGAGAAGTATCTTTGTCACAAACACAATCCCAGGAGAGATTGGATTTTTTGGGGGGCTCACATGAACTCAAAGGCCTTTTTCACCAATATCTGAAATAGGAGATTTCCTTCCTAAATGCATCTTGTCTATATACCATACCAATACTGCTGACAGAAATTGTGTTCTAGGCTTGACAAATCGATTTAATTTAGTGGAAGATGTGAAGTCATTAGATGACTGGTCGTATTAGTCAGAAATCTTTAATGGTAATTAGTAGTTATAAAGTTGTTGCAAGCTGTCAGAAATTGTTAGATGCTTCTTTGTTTGCTTCTATCTTTTTGTCTCTTTCAGTCTATTAATCTGCCCCCTATCTGTAAGTCGTAGGATGCATATCTCCAGCATGTACGAGCACTGTGTTCAGATGAAGCACCTCTCGCAGGAGTTTGTGCTGCTTCAGGTCACTCAAGAGGAGTTCCTCTGCATGAAGGCGCTCCTTCTTTTCAGCATCAGTGAGTGTCCTTGAATTCACGCATGTGTGTGTATGTATATATGTAGCTGTAGTTTGGGGACATTCAGGGATGTCCTCAATTGGAAAAGAATTCAGAAATACAGTAATTTATTTCTTTTTTTATAAAAATGCTAAATGTTTTCTTTTAGGGGTAGAGTCAGGGTGTGAGTTAAGGTCAGTTTATTGTATTGTATTTATGATTAGCTTTATCTAAAAAAATTCAAATAGAAAGTGGTCTATGGTATATCCCATTTGAAAAGTTAGGCAAGCGTGTGCACGTTCAAGATGTGCTGCTTCTGCCATAGTACTCTTGGATATTAGCACTTAATATTAAATAAAATACAAGCAAACGCAGAAAACTGGTTCATTGGCAATAGCGTATACAGTACTTATAGTAGCAAAATTGACAATACAGAAAATAGTGTAAATAAAGAATCTGAATGGGAAGATAAAATAAAGAGAAAAGCTAAAAAGTTTATAAAAAGAAAAAATAGACAGCAATGGGGTTGAATTAATATTGAAAATATGGAATAAATATAGTCACTTGTTGGAGTAATAAACCACCCATAAATGTTAATCACAGGTGGTGAATGTTTTTACCTGTATTTCAATTTGTGCAGTTCCAGTGGAGGGACTGAAGAGTCAAAAATATTTTGATGAGCTGCGTCTGACATACATAAATGAGCTTGACCGTTTAATCAACTATGGCAGGAAGACCAACTGCGCCATGCGCTTCCAGCAGCTGACCCGACTGATGGACTCACTGCAGCCAGTTAGTGAAAGCACACACATATGCAGAACCAAGAGTAAAAATTAATGAATCAAAATCTGTAAAAATCTACACATTCACCTTAAAACACAGAGAGACACCATACATAACACACACACACACTGATTGTAGTGTTACATGTACTGTAATATTGGCCCAATATGAGTGCTGCAGAGATTTATTGATGCACTTTCACATAAAAAAATGCTACAATATGTTATTTTCTTTCCCTCTATATATTCATACTTTGTAATTTTTGTCTTTTCGTCTCTCCTTTTACCCTCTTTCTCTCTCTCTTTCTGTCCCTCACTCAGATTGTTCAGAAGCTGCACCAGTTCACCTTTGACCTATTTGTCCAAGCTCGGTCCCTGCCCACCAAGGTCAACTTTCCCGAAATGATAGCAGAAATAATATCAGTCCAAGTGCCAAAGATCCTCGCTGGCCTGGCTAAACCAATCCTGTTTCACAAGTGACACGACTACAACCCTGTACCACCGGTCCATACCAACCCCACCCATTCAATATGTTCGGCCTGATCCAGTTTGATCAAGCCTAAACCAGCCTGCGGACTCGACTAGAGCGACGAGACTGAACGATACAGATTTTGGTTTTCCATTTTTTAGCATTTCTTAACCCCCCAAATTTATGTCTCTCCCTCCTTTTGAAAAATGGCCCTGAAAAGTAGCGGGATCATTACATCATTACAGCTGTCTATCTTCTCCTCAGAGATCATTTGATCTAATTTTCTCAAACTAACTGCATGGTGTGAAGCAGGTCTTGTTCTTTCTTTCGACCAGCAGTTATCCTTCAAGAGTTACAGCGTGTTGCCTGGTGAAGAGTTTGGAAAAAATATCACACTGAAGTTTGAGCCCTTAATCAACATCAACAAAAAAAAAAAAAGACTTTACGCAGATCCCTATGAGATACGCGAGATTCTGACCTGCCTTAACTTTCTATATATCATGTCTGCAGGGGATAAAAAGGCTTCCTTTATTGTCCATGATTTAAGAGATTAGGAGCAGACAAAGCAAAGCAGCATACATACAGGAGTACATCTAAACGTCACATAAACTGAGACATGATTTTATGTCCTTGTGACCAGTTAGTTTGACAAGTGACTCTTATTAGTTATAACAACACACTAATAAATACAGTACTGTACTATTAAAACAGTATGATGTTCAGTACAGAAGGACATCAGCAGACTGGCAAACAGTTCTCCCTGCTTTATTAGTTTATTGATTGCAAAACAAATGCTTCATTCATTTTTTACGAAATGTAGAGGCTCTTTATATCAACCCTTTAAAAAGGCTTCAGTGATTTGGGATATTTTGAGATCAGTGCAAAAGTGACTTTTTTGTTCAATCGAAAGTCTGTAAAACTCTGTCTGTCATAGTGGGGTTTGAAATTTGCTTTTGCTACTGTTTTACTGAGAAAGAAATACAAGAAACATCTCACAGTCATAACACAAAGAGTTGCCTTCTCTAGACAGCAGACTTTTGTTAAGACAGTGCTCTTTTTTAAAACCTGGATATATAAGTACAAGTTTTAGTTTATAATGTTGACAGTTTAAAGACTTATATAAAGAACACAAATACAGTAAAGCCTGGGTCAGCAAAGAATGTCGAAATAAATATGCATGCTCTCTTCATATTCATCAAAACTAAATGCAATTGCATGCTAAATCCCTAGTTATTCTAACAAACCAAACTGCATTTCCAGTAAGCTAAATGGATATTGTTAGGAAACGGGACTGTTTCCCATAAGGCTCTTATGAAGTTACCCTCTCTGTCCTTAATGGAAGATTTGGCAAGGTAATGTTCTTGTATATATATGTAAAAGTTGAGCGTGGTTCTTTTCAGCCTTTCTATGTATTAATGTATGAATGTAGTCAATAGTTTTACGGTACAGTTTCCTCTCTTTCCTTTATAGTAAGTGTCACTGAGGGATTTGTATTTCTCTGCGCTAGCAATAAGTAATCAGATGCTTAACACACTCTTTTAACAAGCTCTTCTTAGGATACCAAAACATTCTTAAACAGCTTTAAAAAAAAGAAAAAAGAAAGAAAGAAAAAACTGAAAAAAGAGATATGCTTATGTGCTAACACAGGATAATGCTGTTATTTTATCAGATAAATATCACTTGCACCAAACATCTTAATCACCATCAACTGTCGCAAATAGGCGGCAAGTGGTGCTAAATTCTCGTGTTTATTTAAGAGGGTGCTAAATGAGACAAAAGACAACACAAAAACAAGACGTATGCATTTTTACTCTGTGTAGCTACACGCTTTGGCTTCAATTAAAGCATTCTCTATTTATCTGTCAGAATGGAACATCTTTACTCTCTTTGCTCATACAGTGCTCCAGAACTGCACATATTTTCTAGGCGTCGTGTCACCTTTTTGTCTCCGCGCACTCTCGGTTTCTAAATGATTGAATAATGCCTGCAGCAATATGTATGTAGATTACTCTTTAAAGAGCCCTGAATTCTCAGCGATGTGTTGTCTTTGTCAGGCCTGGTTTGACCTGGGGTGTACTTTCAGCAGAGCAGGGATTTTTCCACCAAGTTAAAACGAAGAGATTTTTTTTTTAGCTGCCGCAAACTCTCGTTGCCGCAGAGCATGTTGATGGTTTAAATGTGCCAGGCAGCAAATAGGCTGTCAGAGACTGCTCTTCTGCTCTGACAGCACCAAGCACCACACAATTACACGCAGGTGTTTACCCATTTAGACGGCCTGAAAGCATTCATTAGAATTTGCAGAACTCTTTTACCCTGCCAAAAAAGAGCTCATGACTTCCACCGCAAATATGTAGCGCTTCAGGACAGAGCCAAACACTTTGATCAAAAAGTCATTAATTAGACGGTGGACTTCAATAGGTTTTGATGGTAATTATTGACAAACTGCATTAGAACGCATGCACTTAAACAGCTGCCCAGCTCTAGTTCATATTCGGATTTGATGGGGAAGGAAACACTCTCACTCTTCTGTTTACAGTGGAAAGTTGGTAATATGTCAGTTACCGATACTCGATGTAACACCTCGTTTAGCTCATGGACTGACTTGTGCTTGGATGGCCCATTAGCTGAATTACATTGTGACTTAACACATCTCTTATGTGCTATGATGTAGAAATTTTGTGTGTTGGTTTTCAATTGAAGTCTTACATGGTTTCAGATCTCCGCTTTAAGATTTACTCTTACTGTGTGCAGTGTGGTCAGCTAATAGCAAAAGCATATGTGTATGTAAATCTGTTTGCAGGATCTGCGTCATCTCAATAATAGGTACAAACATGGGGGGGGGGGGGGGGGCAATAAGGACATTTCTGCATTCTCAATGTGATGTTTTGTATCGTATTTGGCCTGTGTTGAATGACAAAACGTTTGCTTTGATCCTACCAATGTTTCTGCTCTCATATAAACAATGTACAGCAGAACAGGAGAACCTAGTCTTAATAATGGTCTGCATGTCACCAGGATGCTTCCTGCAGTTATAAATGGGTCTTTCATTACAGGAGGGAAAATAAATGTACCAAACAATTTCGCTCTGATATATTTTTTCTGTGATCTGGAAAGAAAATCAACAAGGTGTGCATTAATTCGACTTCATTAAAACAGGGTTTTACATAAATGAGAGCACCACACTGGTTTACAGACACTAAATGAGTTTTACAAATGAAAACTCCAATCGAATCCATGTGAACATTGTTGCAGGCAGAGCAGTAAATATTTATATCCTATTCAAGCTTTGTAAACCACATAAAACTCCCATATATGTAGCAACTACTTGTTTCCATTTTAAATCTTTTTGCTGGGTGATATAAGCAATTACACAACTAATCGTTAGCGAATGCTTTTTTACAGCTCTTTTCTCCGGTGTGAATAATTCCTGTTTTTTCTTGGTGTTATGGGATATTTTTTGCCTTTTCATATTCTGGAAAGATAAAATTCTAGCTTCTTAAATGATGTTTGTTACTTAAACCTTTGTAACTTTATAGTCTTTTTTTTACAGCAGTTGTGTGTATGTATGAGTGAGTGCGTGTCAGTGTGCATGCATGCTTTTTTTGCAGAATGTTTAGTACTGCTATGTAGTGTTGTATTGACAGTTGTTAACTGACAATTTATTTCAAACAGTTTGCAAACTGATTTCTAATCTAAATGAAGATTGCTTATCAGACACTTTCATGCTCTGATTCGTGTTGTGTAGAGCTTGTGTAAATCAGGTTTGTTTAAGTTTTACTTCTTCAAGTTAAATAAAATAAATATTGAAAAAAAAACCTTTGTAGCCTTTGTAACTTTTATGTGACACCCTGAATTCTGTGGGCCTAAACAATATGGTGCAAAAAGTTTCAACTGGGCTTGAGAAAAGTTTCTGTGGAAAGCATTGGGCCAGTCTAACTTAAGCATTGTTTTCTACACCATGAATTTGTGCTCTGTTGGGTTGTGATGTACAGCTGTTTTAATTTAAGTTGATTCCAGTGGTCTGTTTTTCTGCCGATCTTTTATTAATTAGAATCCCGAGGCTAGTTCAATCTATAGATTTTTTTAAACTGTGCGCCGCCTCTGTGCACTTACACTGAAAAAGACAAACACAGTTGCATTTTCTTGCAGCATATTTGAACAAAAACACAGTTTTCTGTTTTGAAGAGTTAGGCATAAAAAAACTTGACAAACAGTTGAAGAAACAATAAAATATTCACAAAAAATGTTCATTGACGAAAGAAAATACACAAACTGGAAATGAACTGGAGCTTTATGGCAATGATATTACATAGGAATGTTCCCCGATCTGCTTCAAATTTGAAATTGGGCTACAGCCAAACCTGCACAAAGCTCTCTAAAAATGTCATCCTTATCTGAAATTCTACAAAACATTTCAATATTCTTTTCTTTTTATTTCTGACTGTGTGAAAATTAGACTTATCAAGTCTTTAGCTTTCAAATTTTTATTCACAAAAGAAACTTCTAGTTAAGGCTCACAGTATTTTGAGATCAAACACACGTTTCGATTGAAGATTGAGAAGGTCCATTTAATAATAAAAAGGGAAAGTAAGGAAAGTTCTCTTTATTATTAAGGTAAACTGATCATCTTAAAAAGCAGGAGACAGGGAGAGACAAGCATACTTTGCCCTGTGAACTTGTCGATATAACGAAATTTCCTCAGTCCCTTTTGGTTTGCTGTAGGAAAACCACAGGTGTGGCCCACCAGATGAAAGGAGAGACACTGCAATTACCGTAACTACTTTGCTTGTAAAAAACATCGAGAACCAGCACCCAGGTCCATTCATCTCCTTCCAGTTACTAATTACTGAGATAATAACATAATTAATATATAACCATATTCTGCTTCTGCATAAATGCTGATTAGTGTTGATTCTCAGTTTTATATAATACATTCAGGGTGTATTCCACCTTCGGTCTCTCTTAAAGCCAAGTCTGTAGTTATGACATATGTGCAGGAGTGAGACAGTAAGCTGTTAGTCTCGATCAGTCACTTACTGTATGTAGGTCAGAGAAAAGGGGAGATATTGAGAGACAAAATGAGGGAGGAAAAGGGGGAGTTATCCCTATTGTTCACATGAAGGTCAAAGTGTTTGAGAAAAAAAAAAGATTAAAGTCTTTTCTTTTTGTTCTTTGATCCGAATAAGAATCAAAGACTTTGTTTTACCACAAAATGATCAAGTGATAAAATTGTGGCAGGGAAGTGCATCATGCACACACAAAACTGTAACCTTTTTGATTCGTTCACAAAAATAAAACTTGGGTTTAGTGGTGGTGCCATGGTTCTCTATCAGTAACATTTATAATGTATCTCCCAAAACCAGATCCAGACTCAGGCCTGAGCAACACAGTCTCTTGACCGCTGTTGTGTGTTAATTGGTCCACACGTCAGTCGTTGTGATGATTTCTTATTTAGTGTTCTGCAAAGAAAGCCAAGCGACAGAAATGTACTTTCAGTACACACATGCACCTAATTATATATGACATTAGATCTCTTTAGATACTAATAAAAAACAACCCTACCAGTTCTACTTACACCATTAATACTACTGCTCATAATAATAATAATGATGATAATAAAGAGGACTGGCTGTACCTCATCTTTAGAAGCTGCATGTGAGGTGTTAGAAGAAGAAATCTGACAGAAGCTGTAGGACATAAAACAATAAGTTGCTACTATTAATTATTTAGCACCTGAAATGTCTCTAGCACTCATGCAAGGATCAATAGATTTTATGTACATTAAAGGAATAGTTCACCCAAACATGAAAATTCTGTCATTATTTACCCTCATGACTTCCTTCCTTGGAACACAAAAGCAGAGGAACACCTTAGCTATACTTTGTTCATAATTTTAACAGAAAAAGAATGTAAAAATGCTTCAGCAAAAATGTTATAATAAATAATATTATAATAGTTTAATTGGCAGGGGATTTCAAAACAAATGTTTTGGCCAAAAGCCTTCCTCAGTTTCATAATAAGTGAAAAATACATTGTAAAATACAGTAAAAATATATGTTTGTAGAAGTACAAAGTATGATTTACCTTATTGTTCATGGTGAATATTTATATTTAACATATTTAACAAGACAATACATGTATTTTTTTATGGTAAACTATTGATAGAATTACGATTTAACATATGTTTATATTTTATTATAATCTATTCCTTTATTCATGTTTTGGATAACAGGCATGTACATTGGGGTGTTTTGTTACATTTTATTTTGATTAGTTAATGAATGCAACTTATTTAGGAAATTCTGATCCTCACGCAAACCTATCGTATGGCTTCAGAAGACTTGGAATACAGTGCACGAGTTATATGGACTACTTTTATGGTGCTTCTTTGGAAATTCCTTTTTGGCAAAAGATTCTTAAAATATTTCTGCTTTTGTGTTCCACTGAAAGAAAAAAATTACAACAGTACACTAGTTTAAGACAACATGAGAGTATATAATAAGTAAATAATGACAGAATTTTTGGGTGAACTATTCCTTTAAATATGACTTGGACACCTGTGTAGCGTTCTCTGCACACAGACTGGAGAAATAATTGGGGCGTGGTGCTTTATTACTGACTTCCTTTTTTGTTAACTTTGATGCTTTGCATTGGTCGAACCTTTTATCTTAGTATCCTCTGATAGTTCCCCTCAGGGATTTGTTCTAGCATTGTGAAAGTCCTTGAACTTTCCACAAGTGTGTGTGTGTGTGTGTGTGTGTGTGTGGTTGGCTTGGAGAGCAGCTTAAGCCAGTGATGAGAATCCTCCTAAATTCAAACAGGCAGACAAACTTGCCAAACTACTGTCTCATAAGGAATAGTTCAGAATTTGCTAAAAGATCAGCCCATATCTATTTGAGATTGCACACACTCACATATAAACTCAATACATCTCTGTGTGAAAAATGATCTCTGACCAGCAGTTCACTAAGGACAGCAAAGCAAATGTATCTGAATTTGAAATCTTGGCACTTAACATGGGGCTTTTAGCTTGAGGTTTTTGCATTATAGTCGACTTGCATTGACAAACTCAATACTTTAAGTGATAGTTCACCCAAAAATGAAAATTATGTTATAATTTACACTCATTTTTGTTCCAAACCTAGAAGTGGCCTGCCTAACATCTTCATTTGTGTTCTATGGAATGGATGATGACAGAAATTAAATTTTTTGGTGAACTATCCCTTTAAGCAAAGGGTTCAATTAAGGCTACTGTGTGTGTGTGTGTTTGTGTGTGTGTGTGTGTGTGTGTGTGTGTGTGTGTGTGAGTGCATTTTATGAGTGTGTGCATGTAACCCTTTCTCCAGATGTGGATTGGATTACCTGCTCTAAAGGACCCATCTATTTGAAGGGTTTAAACTAAAACACCATGCAGGACTAAACAACTGATCAGATGTATATCTAGTTTGGTTTTTATTTGGTCTGTAACACAAGGACTTTCCGCTTGTGGTCCTTTATTAAACTCAACTTTATTTAAAAGGGCCACATCAAAAGTGCATTAAGTTTTACAGGAGTTGTTTTAAGTGAGGTCAGGCAACTGCTGGAAACAATGAAAGGTTCACACACACACACACACACTCGCTCGCTCACTCATTCATTCACTCATGATACAGCAATTGGCCATGCATACACACATACATACCTCCCCATCTGTCTAGAAGCATTTTCAAAAAATTTGGTTTTGGAGGCGACACTGTGGAAAGAAAGACAGAGACAAAAAAATACATACATCAATATAATACTGATTATGAACTGCAATAATCTATTAAACCTAAATCAGGGTTTGAATACTTCAGAATTGTTTTATCTAATAGTTTTGAATTCTAATTTATTGTCAACTTAGTTGAGATTTCGCTGGTTTTAATATATCTGTTAGTTTTAGCTTCTACAGTGTTTTCTAATTTAATTTTTTTATTTTTTTGCATTTCAGTATCTTTAGTTTTTATTTAAAATTTCGAATTTTATGCGCTTCCAAAGTTAATGCAGTAACTGATATCTTTACAAATTTGCATGCTCATTTAATCCTTGAATAAGATGAAGGTAAACACAGTAGGCTGGCAGTCCAAGACTTGAGGGACTTCTTAACTAGACTACTGGACTTAATACATTAATAAAGAAATCAATGGTTAAATAAGGCAGAAGTTGGGTTGGGGTCCCTGGGCAGCTGCCCATGTCACCCCTGCCTAAATCCACTACTGCTACAATTCATTTGTGGTCATTTTTATTGTAGTTTTAAATTTTTTCCAATTATGTTTTTCTATTTCAGTAAATATTTTAAGTAACCATTATTAAGTTAAGTTGAAATGTTTTCATTTATTTTTACTATACCAGCACTGTTCTGAATAGGACTGTTTTGATCATATTTGTTTTTTACATTTACTTCATATTGTTTTTAACATGCTGTGCAGAACATTGCTGTGGTCTCTTCTGAAGTTGAATTTACAATCTTAAATCCCAAATGTGGAAATGTTGCTCTTTTCAGATCTGAGTCACTCTTTGCAGTTATATATCTTGTACATGTACTGACATCTGCATTGAATCTTTGTGCCTTTGTGCATGCATGTGCGAGTGTCTGTAAACAAAGCAAATGGTTTTTCTCTTAGATTGAAAAATATGAACGCTAAGAGGAGGTCTGACTGACAGCTTCCCCCTGCCTGAACCAGATGTTCACACTGAACATATTTATCAGTTTTTGTTGTTTTCTAATCGTTTTTGTAAATGTAAATATGAGCTAGATGAACATCTATGACTACTGTGCCATGTCACACTGTTTATTTCAGCAACTTGCGCAGGAGACCTAAATTTTTTTAATCACCTGCATTCTTTTCCATCTACCTTTTTTGGCGTGAAAGGACCATATACTTGTGAGGACCTTCTTTACTATTGTTCTTAATTAAGCCTTTTATAATTACTCTGTCTAACACTCACAAACAACTTTGGCCATTTTTGTATTCATTCATTGAATCTTTGCTTTGAGTTGGCTTTTAAAGGTTTTATACATTTTTGAGGTATACACGCACACGTCTCATTTTCGGGGAAGAAAAACCTTGAGACTGGACTAAAAACAAAAGATAAATTATCCACTTTAATCCTGTAGCAATAAAAGATGTGTGTGTGTGAGTTTTCAAGAGACATTTGATTGAAGGAGGTCTGAGATAGGACACAAGGGACTATGTGGCACCACAGCCAACACGCCTGTATGTTTTCTCAGAACCAGAGTTGGTCTAAGATTACCGCTTCCTGCTCCTGCTCACAGAATGGTAATTATAATGACTGACATGCAGAAACATAAGCTAAATTCTAGCATTATACAGACAAAGTCTGGTGTTTATAGTATATTTATAGCGCAAAATTATCTTTCAAAATTATTTAGACCCTTAACTGACCCTTAACCCTCAGTGAATTGCAAATCCAATGCTGATATTTACCTGTTATATTTACTGAAACTCCAAAAAGTATTTTGAAGTTACTGCCATTATATGGCCAAAAGTATATGGACAATGCTCTTCTAATTACCAGGTTTTGCTATTTAATCAACACTCATTAATAACAAGTGTATAAATTCAACCTTACAGTCAAGCAGTTTCCTTAGGGGCTAGACACAACGCAATAAATGCAGATATTTTGTGTGGCTTGTGACATGCTTTTAAAAATGAAAGTTGTTTTTACTTGACAAAGCATCTTAAAAAAATGGCGCTCATGTGCAAGACAAAACAGTTGTAGACAAAACTGCATGTAAAAAAACAGTTAGACATGCATGGTGCGATGGTCAAATGTGTCCATCTAGCACGTTTACATACTGTTTACATGTTCACTAATGTTCTTGTGTCTCCAAGAAGAACAGTGGAAGCTGTTAGAGAGGACCAACTCCCTATTAAAAGAATAATTCGCCCAAAAAATTAAAATTCTCTCATCATTTACTCACCCTCATGCCATCCCAGATATGTATGACTTTCTTTCTTCAGCAAAACACAAACCAATATTTTTAGAAGTATATCTCAGATCTGTAGGTCCATACAATTTAAGTGAATGGGTGCAAACGTTTTTAAGCTCCATAATCCACATAAGGGCAACATAAAATTACTCCAGACAACTCTGGTGTTTAAATCCATGTCTTCAGAAGCATTATGATAGGTGTGGGAAAGAAACAGATCAATATTTATTTATTTTTTCTATAAATTATCCTCCCTGCTCTTTTACTTTAACTTTTACAGTCTCCTTCTTCAGTTATTTGTTATTAAAATTGTTCATGCATATCACCCCCTACTGGGAAAATAATTTATGATTAAAAAAAAATCTGTTTCTCATCCACACCTATCATCATATCTGAACATGTGGATTCCACCACTGGAGTCATATGTATTACTTTTATGCTCCCTTTATGTGGAGATTTTGGCACCTATTCACTTACATTGTGAGGACCTACAGATCTGAGATATTCTTTTAAAAATCTTAATTTGTGTTCTGCAGAAGAAAGAAAGTCATACACATCTGGGATGCCAGGAGGGTGAGTAAATCACAAGAGAATTTTTGGGAGAACTACTCCTTTAATGCCAAATGTGTTGAAATGAAATGCTCAACATGCTCATAAGTACTGACATAATGGGGTGCTTCTCAAACGAAAGGCTGCAGACTAGTAAGGCTGTGTCCTTTCTAGATCAGTCCTTCTGAGGCTGTTGGCTAGTCTCCTCCTCAGTAATCAGCGCTTTGAATGAGATGGTCTAGTAGGTCTACATGGTTACATCACAAAGGTTTCGGCCTTCGTGGTCACGGCGGTAAAATTTCAAAAGTTAACTATTTGTGAACCACTACAACTACTTTGAAATGGAGAAGCCACCAGGAGGGTGCACATCCATTTGATTTGTTTTGTGCTATTTTCTTTACAAAATCTGAATTGTGCAAAGGATTGTAGGTGATTGAAGCTTGTGAGGGATGCAACTGATGCATCCTCCAAAATAAGCTGAACAAAGGCTGCAAAATGAGGCGTCTTCCAAGTGTCCTCACAATTGAGACAGTGCTTGATGACATGGCAGCTGAGATGTCCAGCCTAACTAGGCTGTAGCCTTCCTACTGAGGAGCACCAATGATTTAGTGGTAAATATAGCAGAAAAGATTAAGTACTTTCTATAATGAATAAGTTAAAGCATGAACTTGAAAATATTGAGTCAATTCTACATTTGCACTCAATTAAAACATTTAAAAATTAATTTAAGTAAATATTCATTATGATTGTTTGTTATCTTTATAATGTCACCATGTCTCAATCCTAAAGTAGAAAGCCTTGTCATGTTTATATGCTAGTTTGACAAAATTTCACAGGTAAATAAGAAAATAGATTTTTACAAAACTTTTTGAAACTGGTGATCCCAGCATGCACCTAGCTTGAATAATTAATGAGCTTGCATGGTTTCACATGGTCTCACAAGTTGATTTAAACAGTTTTGTTGTTGATTTTGTTGATATGTTTCGTAAATTCTCGTTTTGTTAAGTCGGAAGTTCATTTTCTACTCAAAATTACCCGTTCAGGATCAATAAATATCTGAAAATATCAAATATTAAAAAATATCTGTAGATTGTAAACATCATTGTGTTTTGTGCACCAAGTGTTCTACGCGAGTAGCTCTGGATCTTGTATCAATCGACATTAAAGCAAGATGATGTTGTCTAATAGACTAAGTTGCATGCATTAAGCTTCCCTGTGGAAGACTTCCATCTATCATTTGGTACATGATTAAGCACGTTAAAAAAGCATTTCAATGGTAGTTCACTTTTAAAAGCATAGTTTAATTCAGTGCTACATTGCTTGAGTAAAATATGCAAACAAAGAGTAAAATTTACTTGAAACAGAATATTGCAAAGTAAACTTCACTTGAGATTTTTGAATTCAAGCCACCAAGAATTTTGTGTAGCCTTTATGTTAAAATATGGTCTGCTAAATTTACTAGCAATTTCTGCATGCAAGTTGTATCCTGTTTTTTGTTTTGTTTTTTAAGTAAACCCCAATCTAATTCTTTTTCAGTGTGGGTGTAGAGTTTGGGTGTCCTAACTCTTTTGGCCATATTGCGTATTGTTCATTGTTAACTGAAATAAAATTGTAACGTGTTGTTTGCATACAAATTTAATCCCTTTGTTGCATAAGTTTCACATTTACAGAGATGGAAAACGGTTAATGAGGACACATCTGGAATTGACGTCTACCAGTGAATCCTTAAAATAACTGTAGGACATTTTGGATAAAAAGCCTACAGTTAAGGCATCATTATTCTAGCTGTGAATCTTAAGGACAGCTGTGAAAAGGACAACTTAAGAGCACGAGTCTGAGTTAAAGTTAAACAAAGGCATACATTTATGAAAAAGATGGTTGGCTGGTGGAACTCTCAAGCCACAGATACATTTGCTAGATAAGGTCATCCTTCAAAAAAAAAAAAAAAAAACTCTGTATGAAAGGGGAACTTGTTAGAGAGCCACACAGAAACAAACAATCACTTTGAAAGGGCTACAGAGTTCAGGTGTTGAAAACAGAGTAAACTTTCAAGTGCTCTGCAAAACATTGGTCTGTTTGGGAGGGTGGTACCAAGGAGCCATTCCTCAATAGGAACCATGTGAAAGCATGTCTGGCGATTGTCAAAAAGCATCATAGTGATTCAGCAGCAATTTGGGAAAAGATCAGATCTTGGTTAGATGTGACAAAGATAGGGGTTACCAAAGAAATATGACTGGTGCAAATCTGGCTACAATTCAGAAACACCACACCACTGTTGAAGCATGGTGGTGCTACCATCAAGCTGTAGGGCTCCCTTTTCACCATAGGCCATCTTCATTAAATAAAAGGAAGATTGGATGGAAATGGATGCAACTCTACATATTTTCATCATCGACTAGTCAAACAAGATCTAGTTTAAACACTGCAAAAAATTATTTTCAAGACAAGAATTTTTGTCTTGTTTTCCAGTAAAAATATCTAAACATTCTTAAAATGTGTTTTAAGTATAAAGTTCACTTAATTTAATTCGATTTCTCTCAAAACAAGACTTAAAATCTTATGACAGTTTGCTTGTCAAGTAAATAAATCACATTTTAAGAATGTTTAGATATTTTTACTGGAAAACAAGACAAAAATGATTGTCTTGAAAATCATTTTTTGCAGTGAACAAGAACTGTTTCAGGGAACATAAAAGATTTCTCTTGTCATAAGGGAAAACTCTGAATTCATAGTTGACTAGACAGCCTCAAGGAAGAACTGTATAATTAGTCTGATTTAGTGTTATATCCACCAAGCCATGATAAAATTCTCACAAAGGGAGTGTTCTTATGTTCAACAGCTGGACGGAGCACAACAAAATGGAACAGAACGTAGGTGTCTCGAGATATGTTTTTAAAAGTTAAACGGTGTATAATTTGATGAAGTGTCTTAAAAATGCAATACTCATGCCATGAGAATTGTCTCTAAAAGCATCCCCTTCAAAGTGCAGCGGTGCAAATAATTAACGGTAATACAAATACAGTATTAGAAAAATAAATCTAGATAAACTATTCACCCTCACAAATTGAGACTCTGAAGAGAACCCGTTAGTCTTAAAAACAAAACAAAAACAAAGCTTGAAAGAAAGTTTATCCAGGTCAATTATTATAGACTAAAATAAAAATTTACATCATAGAGGCACAAGAACAAAAAAGTTAAATGAGCCAGTCGAAGCCTGATCGCAATCTAACTGAGAGTCTGTGGCACTATTTGAAAATCGCAGTGGCAGGTGTCAACCAAGTAACTGGAACAATCTGCAACAAACTTTCCTGTATGAATGAGCCAAAATCACACTTGAACCGAGTGCAAAGCTGGAATATTCTTACTCCTAAAGACTTCACACTGTCATTGCTGCAAAGTTGTAAAATATGATATTACAAAATGGTAAAATATGGCCATGGAAAACTGACCACCAGCTGATCAGAAGCTGGTCACCAGCATATCTCGTCTTTTGCCAGCTGGTCCCCAACATGAGCTGTATGTGTACTGGTGTTCCCACCAAGCTTTTTAACATATTTTAGGCAGGCACACACTGTTTGATTTTGGCCAAGATTTTGCTCTCTGAGACAAATTTCGAGGAACATAAGATATTTCTCTTGTTGTAAGTGAAAAACTTCAGACTTGGATTGGATGGTTTAGTGACATGTTCAACAAAGGCAGATTAATTGGCTTTGTGGTGAATCTTAGCCTCTGACAGAGTTCAGGCAGAGTCAGAAATTTAGCATCGAAGTCGTACATTTATTAATTTAGTAGTTGTGCAATGTGTCTGTTCCTACGGTGGCCAGATGAGATAAAACAATCCTTCGATGCTGTCAATCTGGGCAATTGGGACCAAAGTCTTGCCAATGCTGTGTATCATAACGATGTGTATCTGACATAATGTCATTCAGTGTGCCATGGCTTTTACCCAAGATCTCACTGGGAGGACATACCGTCTGACAAGCAACAATAGTAAAGGACAATGGCTTTAACCATTATGTGCACCTGGCTTTAACCATTATAACCTGAAAGATCATGTTGGTTGAGAAGTTTTGATGGTGAACTGCATGAACCAGCAAGACCAGCACACCAAACCAGCATAAACGGGTTTCACGTTTTTTTTCTTTAGAATACTCTCTAACACAGTCACATTCCAAAAATGTATATCAAGTACAAACCACAGAACAAAATGAATAAAAGATTTGTAATTCAGTACAACAAGGGCTTTAGAAAGAAAATCTGAATAAATACTGTCTCAACACTGTAAATTGTGGTTTTAAGTGATGAATGTATACTACTCACTATGATGCTGGTGTGTCTTCAGTTTTAGAAGGGCAGCGGGATGGCGGGTCTGGTGGTCTAGTGGGTGGCCGGCAGATAGAACTCTTCTCTGAAAAAGATCGTCCTTTCAGCCCCTGACCCTCTCCTGTTACACACACACACACACACACACACACACACACACACACACACACACAAACACACGCACCCCTGTTACAAATAGTTTAACTGACTAATTCATTACATCATGACCACTGTGCGCGCGTGTGTGGATCAGAAGGGAATGCTGACTTTGTTGTTGTACGTTCTTGTAGATGTAACTAGCATGGGAGCATATTTTTTTTTCTCTCCACAGAGTATTAGATTCGGCTGAACGCTATTATTTGCGCCAGGAAGGTGCTCTTTTACTTTTGCAGAGACCACATCCTGCCCAAAGGGGAGGTTAACATGTGGCAAGCACGCCATGTGGGCTCACCAGCCGCACATGGAAGAGGCGTGGTGAGCGTAGTCAGGAGGGCCATCTTCAAGGAGAGGGCTTTCAGCTCGACTGATACTAAGGGCTCAAACGGGGCTCTCCGAAGACTCAGGAGGACCACGGAGAGAGATCCCATGAGGGGAAGAGGTGTGGCCTAGCAGGATTCAGCCTCTGGGTGCCTCTCAGGAACCTGATGATCAGGTTGACTTACCATCCACTGTGTTGTGGTGTGTCGCTATGGCGGCCACATACATCTTCGATGTGGAGGGCGACAGCCGTCCCTCCAGCCTCTCCTGCAGGAAGGAAAGCACTGACCATCTCTGGGGGTCTTTGCCTCGGTAAGAACACCAACTTGCGAACCAACGCCACTTCAGGGCATAAAGCTCCCTCGTAGCCCTGGCCTGAGTGATCGTGTCTACCACCGCCTGTGGTAGGCCACTTAGGTCTTCCACGTGCCATCCAAGGGCCAGACATGGAGGTTCCAGAGGTCTGGGCGGGTGCCAAATGGTGCCCCGTCCCTGAGAAAGAAGGTCCTTCCTCAGGGGAATTCACCAGGGGGGGGTGGGGCTGTCGCGAGGAGGGTGAGGTCCGAGAACCAAGTCCGGGTGGGCCAGTACACACCACAAGGATGACCTGCTCCTCATCCTCCCTGACCTTGCACAAGGGGGCTGCTCAAGTATATGATCTCCCCAGTGAGCTTACTTGCACAGCCCCCATAGCCAGCTTTGTGCCAGCGTATCTGTGCCGAGGGGGGCCCCTGTCATGGAATACCAGAGCAGGCAGTGGGAGGATTCTCGGGAAGAAAACAGGTCTATCTGAGTTTTGCCGGTCTGACTCCAAATCAGCTGGACCACATGGAGGTGGGGTCTCCACTCTCCCCTGAGCATCACCTGTCGCGACAGCGTGTCCACTGTGGCATTGAGGTTGCCCGGGATGTGAGTGGCCCGCAGTGACCTCAGTCTATGCTGATTCCAGAGGAGGAGATGGAGGAGAGTTGTGACATGCGTCCACAGGGTGAGCAGTACTTCCAACAACTCGAGGTAGTTGATATGATAACAGTCGTGGTCCCGTACAGGAACCAGTGGCTACATGCCCATTGCACACGGCACCCCAGCCTAGCTTGGAGGCGTTTGTTGTAAGGTCTGTATTTTTCTAAATACAGCAAATTTTTAGCGCTTTTCATTCCCCTTCTGTCACTCACTCGACGTTGTGTCGATTGTAGTGACACAAGGGGTCTCTTCTGAGAGCCTCGTGTACCTCTGAACTTGAACTTGAGATAAGGACAATGTCAAGTTGGCAGACATAATTTGCATGCCCCGCCCCCAGACATAAGGGTATAAAGGGAGCGGGTGAGCGAAAGCCAGACAGATTTTTTTCTTCGGAGCCGAACGGTTGTGTGATCAGCAAGATGTGTGTCATGACTGCTTCACCCAACTCTGCAAGAGAGCTTTCTGTTGGATCTGACGACGCATTCCAGCAGCTTTCTCCTCTCTGCACGCTGTGCAGACTCTGCCCCTGGGCGCTTCGACATCGCTTCTCTCTTAAAAGAGTTGATTTCTCTGAAAGAGTTTATTTTTCCTCTAAAAGAGTTTGTTTTCTGGTAAAGAGCAACATACACAAGCAGGCGTTGAATGTCCTTTTCAGGATGCATCTTTGTGGCCAGTATCTCTCCAGATCCGACGGTTGGAGCGGTCCAAGGGTACACGGAGGTTCCCCCCGTGCAATCAACCTTTGTCCCGAGAACACCGCCACCTGGTGGGACCGTGCGGTACTCCCCTCCAATGCCTGTAGGACGACATCGTCACTGACAGCGAAAGCCTACAGTGCCACTGAACAGGTCGCCATGCCATGGCTCTCCTGCAGGTACACCAAGCCAGGGCACTAAAAGAACTGCACCAGGGTAGTCCCAATCAAGACATGCTGCAGGAACTACGCTAGCACTCGGGTGGGCGATGGCTACCCTCGTGGTCCAGGAATGCCACCTGTGGCTTAACTTGGTCGAGATGCACGACGTTGACAAAGCCCGCTTTCTCAACGCCCCCATCTCCCAGTTCGGTCTCTTCGGCGACACCGTTGAAGACATCGCCCAACAGTTTTTGGCAGTGAGGAAACAGACGGAGGCCATCCCCCTGTGACGAAACCACCGGCAGCTCCGCCTCAACCTGGGCCCAGCTCTCAGCCCCGGCGTCGAGCGCCCCACAGGCGGCGTACGCCCCCCGACCTCTTCTAGGGCCCGAAAAGCCCCTAAACACTCCTGAGACGCGCACCCAGGAAGTCAGACATTTGCTCCGGAGATGGTAGCAAGACCACTCCATCTCACGGTGGAGGGCCGGGAGTAGAATTCTCAGTTCTCCCTTTTTCTTTGACAAAATTTTCAATAAAAAAGGGATTTCCTCACTTCCTGGGTCATCAGACCAGCGTGCACCATTCTCACGGCACCCGACATCAAAACCTTGCAGTCCCGGCTCCCCGGATGTGGCCATCTCGCCTCCAGACCCATGTCTGTCCAGCCCCGGCAGGCCAGCGCTGACGAGTCTCGAGGACGTCCCTACAGTACCCCCTCCTCTGTCTACATCCCGCCCCCTGCCGGGTGCGCGGAGCAAGGTAAGTGCTTTGAGTTTTTTCTCAGCACCCAAGCCTCGGGATGCATGTTTGCCTTCCGTTAGTGCCCCTCACACAGAGCTTAGACGCATGGCTTGCGCTTCCCAGCTGATTGCCCTGGCTGGCCAGGACCATCCGACTCGGCTGTGCGATTTAATTCGCCAGGCTCCAGCCTCGTTTCAGCGGTATTTGCTCCACTCCATCACGTGCCGAAAACACTAGCACTCTACGAGCAGAGATTGCCACTTTGCTACTCAAAGACGTGATACAGCCTGTCCCTCCAGCCAAGATGAAGAAGGGTTTCTACAGCCCTTACTTCATTGTACCCAAAACAGGCGGTGGGTTGCGGCCAATCTTGGTTCTCACTTTACACAGACTCCCATTCAAAATGCTCACGCAGAGGCGAATTTTAACCTGCGTTCGGCATCAAGATTGGATCGCGGAGGTAGACCTGAAGGACACGTACTTCCACGTCTCCATTTTGCCTCGACACTGACCCTTCTTACGGTTCGAGTTCGACGGACAGGCATATCAGTAGAAAGGTCATCCCCTTCGGCCTGTCCCCTCGCGTCTTCACCAAGGTTGCAGAGGCAGCCCTTGCCCCGCTGCGGGAAAGGGGCATCTGCATACTCAATTACCTCGACGACTGGCTCATCCTAGCACACTCTCGAAAATTACTATGTGCCCACAGGGACCAGGTGCTTGCGCACCTCAGCCATTTAGGGCTTCAGGTCAACAGGGAAAAGAGAAAGCTCTCTCCGGTTCAGAGCATCTCCTTTCTCGGTTTGGAGTTAGACTCAGTCTCAATGTCAGTGCGCCTCACGACAGAGCGCACGCAGTCAGTGCTTACGTGCCTTGCTCGCTTCAAGCCAGGCACAGCAGTTCCTCTCAAACAGTTCCAGAGGCTCCTGGGGCACATGGCATCCTCAGCCACGGTTGCACCACTCGGGTTGATGCATATGAGACCGCTCCAGCCCTGGCTACAGACTCGAGTCCCGAGATGGGCATGGCGCCACGGCACATACAAATTTGTTTTGCGGTGACAAACATACAGTTTATCACCCCTTCCTGCCGTCAGACTTTCAACCCTTGAACAGACCTCTGTTTTCTGCAGACAGGAGTCCCCCTACAGAAGGTGTCCAGACCTGTCGTGGTCACCACAGATGCCTCTCAACTGGGTTGGGGTGCCGTCAGCTATGGACATGCAGCCGCTGGCTCCTGGAAGGGGCCCCGCCTGCGTTGGCACATCAATTGCCTCGAGTTGTTGGCTGTACTCCTTGCCCTGCGGAGGATTCTCCCGCTGATTCTGAGCAAGCACTTCTTGATCCACTCAGACAGCACCGCCATGGTAGCATACATAAATTGCCAAGGCGGCATACGCTCCCGTCTCATGTCACAACTCACCCGCCATCTCCTTTGGAGTCAGCCGCGATTCAGGTCGCTGCTCGCAACTCATATCCCTGGCGACCGCATCATGAAGGCGGACACGCTGTCGCTTCCATCAAGAGGGTTGGGGACCTGCAAGCGTTTTCTGTCAGCGACACTTGCCTGGAGTTCGGTCCGGCTGATGCTCAAGTCATCCTAAGACCGCGACCGGGCTAAGTGCCCAAGGTTCCTACGACCCCCTTCAGGGACCAGGTCGTGAACCTGCAAGTGCTACCCCGGGAGGAGGCAGACCCAGCCTCTTCGTTGCTGTGTCCGGTACGCGCTTTGCGTATCTACATGAATTGCACGCAGGGCTTTAGATGCTCTGAGCAGCTCTTTGTTTGCATTGTTGGACGGCGGAAAGGGAAAGCCGTCTCGAAACAGAGGTTAGCTCACTTGGTTGTTGATGCTATTTCCCTAGCCTATCACACCCAGGCCGTGCCCCCCCCCCCCCCCCCTTGCGGATTCTAGCACACTCTACGAGAAGTATGGCATCCTCGTGGGCACTGGCTCATGGCACCTCCTAAGCAGACATCTGCAGAGCAGCGGGCTGGGCAACACCCAACACCTTTGCTAGGTTCTATAACCTCAGGGTTGAGTCGTCTCGTCCTATGTTTTGATAGGTCCGAGCCGGTAGAACTCGGTAATACAGAACAACCGACCGGGAGTTCCACTTGCAACTTGCGCCCTTCACCAAGCTGATCCAGTGCGCCTTCTTTCCCAGGTGAGCCAGCAAGCTCTCGCTCCCTTGATGCTCTTCCTCCCTAGCCCTCTGGCCACAGATTCAGCAGAGGAATTCGCCACCAGACCCACCACGAGTCGAGTGCTCCATGTTGGGCTTGGGCTCCACAGGCATAGTTCCTGCTTCAGGCAACTCCCTGTGACGTATTTTCCGCGGTACGGTCCTCGCTGCCCCCCGGTCGCCGTGTCTGTAGCAACTCCTCCCTTGCAGGCAAGATCTACCACCGCACCATGTCCACGGGTGGCCTGACTACCCCTGTGTGTATTAGCCACAAGTTACTTCCCCCCAGTTTGGGCAGGTCGTGGTCTCCGCAGGGCCTTTTCCCCCTGAAAGATTAGGAACAGGAAAGGACGCCTTCCCCGACGCATCTATAGTGTTAAGATTAAGATTTCCCTGTTTAACTCTATGATGAGAAACATAGAATGAGAAAATGCACGGCTGGCCGGCTGGCTCCCATGCAAGTTATGTCGCCTGTTATCGTACGGGTACGGGGAACCTAAGAGCGGTATATGACACCTTTTATTGGGGGCGTTGGGGAGGATTATGCGCACCCGACCCAGCTACTTCTAGCATGCAACAGCCTGCTTGCACCTGGCTCGGCAGCCACATAACACGGGTTAGTGCATGCCATATTTAAGTGGGGACCCCTTGTGTCACTACAATCGACACAACGTCGAGAGAGTGACAGAAGGGGAATATCATGGTTACTGTTGTAACCTCCATTCCCCGATGGAAGGAACGAGACGTTGTGTTCCCCTTGCCACATCACTATCCCTACCACTGTAATGTGCCATAACAGTATTCTCGGCTCCTCAGTGAAAACCTGTCTGGCATTCGCTCACCCGCTCCCTTTATACCTGTATGTACGGGGGCGGGGCATGCAAATTCTGTCTGCCAACTTGACATTGGCCTTTTCTCAAGTTTAAGTTCAGAGGTATGCAAGGCTCTCAGAAGAGACCCCTTGTGTCACTACAATCAACACAACGCCTCGTTCCTTCCATCGGGGAACGGAGATTACAACAGTAACCATGACGTTTTTGGTCATATGCATTTATGTATATTAGCAACCATTCTATGCATGTTGTACATTTTAACACTGTGAAAATAGCTTGTATTTCACCAAAAATACATTATTGTTAGTAAGCTAACTGAGTTAGTTATGGTGTCAAAATAAAAAGTTTCTTAAGAAATATGTATGAATGAACCTGGCATCGTCTATGTTTCCTGATTTTCCGACAACAAAGCATGTGAACACAACGTACTTGTAATTACCACTTTAAAAGTGGAAAGTAGGATAATTCTGATAGCACATGAAGGCAGCAATAATCAATTCCTTCAGAAGCGAAATGTGGGTGAGAAACAGATCACTTTCACAATCTTCTTCTTGTGTTTTTGGTTATTAACATTATTCAAGAATATCGCCCCCTACTGGGCAGAGATAAGTATTTCAAGCAAAAAATGACTTGAAAATAATCTGTTTCTCAACCACACCTATCATATCGCTTAAAAAAATATGGATTAAAACACTTGAGTCTTATGGATTACTTTTTGATGCCTTTAAGTGCATTTTGGAGCATAAAAATGTTGGCACCCATTCAATT
The DNA here is from genome assembly GCA_032164185.1 of Moxostoma hubbsi. Classification (NCBI taxonomy): domain Eukaryota; kingdom Metazoa; phylum Chordata; class Actinopteri; order Cypriniformes; family Catostomidae; genus Moxostoma; species Moxostoma hubbsi. The sequence continues at coordinate 26,372,299 of JAVLUX010000008.1, forward strand.
GCATTGTGTGGACCTACAGAGCTGAGATATTCTTCTAACAATCATATTTTGTGTTCTGCTGAAGAAGAAAGTCATACACATCTGGGATGACATGAGGGTGAGTAAATGATGAGAGAATTTTCATTTTTGGGTGAACTATCCCTTTAACAGAATAGAACCTAACAGGATGACAATAAAGTGCTACATTGCAAAAATCATTTTCCTATCCTAAGTATTTTAGTCTTGTTTTCCCATCAAAATATTAAAACATCCTTAAAACAAGACTCATTAAATTGAAAAGTAAAATTACATAAGATGATAAGCCTTGGGGTAAGCCTTTATTAAGGATGTTTAGATATTTTACTAGAAAACAGAAACTACAGAATTAGTCAAATCCATTGCTCATGCTTGTGTTGTTGTTTTACCGCCAAATGTGATGTCACTGGAGGAAGATGTCATAAAAGACCTGGCTTTTATTAGTTAATTCCCATTACAAAAGACTAACAGGATGAAAAGTAAAATTGAGGTAACAGGTCAAACCAATAAAATTATTACCATTTTAAACAATATTCAGAAGAAAATATGTTTTGTTTCAAATATTTGTGTTAGTTAAAGGAAAAAAGAACAAAGTAACAATTTTATAATATTTTAGTCATATTTTTAAATTGTCCGTTTTTTATGATAGAGGTAAGTGCATAGCACTTGGGAACTACCTGGGCAACAATGGCAACATCTGCTCAAACCAAAGTAGAGAAATGGCTGAAAATATACCTCTGTTCATTTCATTGTGATAAAGTAAAACTAACAAATATTGATTACTAATAAGATCTACATATTTAAAAAGAGTGAGTTTAATATTGCATCCAATATATTAAAACATTTATTGTGGGCAATGAACATCAAAACAGTTAAGACCCATTTCTTCACGTCACACTGGGCAATGGAAAGTTTGATCTTGTGTGTTGCTTGTTTACCGGTAATCCCTTTGGGCTGCAGAGTCCTTCCCTGGAAAGACTGAGTTCGGTTCACTGTTGCTCCTAATTCCCCATTGGTTGTCACCATGGCATTCGACCTCTGATTATCCTGTATCCTAATTTCTAGCTTGGCATCATCACAATCCAAGGGGCGGAGAGCTTTGGGAAGATCTGGCCTCTGAGATGTCAGCGAGGAGAGAGGGACTGATGGAGGACAGAAGGAAGGAGGTGCCAGTTTCGTTCTTTGGTGTGGAACCGGACTGGTGAGGCTGATATTACCCTCGGGTTCCCCTCCATTGTGGGTGGCACCATTTTGCTCTAGCCCTGTGAAGCACAGAGTCAATGAATGCTGCCAACTGAGATAAAACAGAACTAAAATAGTCATCTTTTGTAACTCAGGCAGGTCAGAAACACATTTGTTACTGTTTAACTCTGCACATTCCCCTTGAGAGAAGATTTTATCAAGGGTGCTCTTAAAATTTTAAATTTCCTGTTCCTGTAGTTTTGGCTTGTAAAGGACTTTGACATGTCTGATTAATAAATAAAGAGAATAGTTCATCAGGCACTTTGTCCTCTTGAATTTCCACAATACAAGCCCAGCAATGCATGATGGGAGCTTTTATATTGGTTATATTTAAACCAAACAAAGTGATTGTTAACAACTGGGTCAAAGGCCACCGTCAACAGGATTTGAATCCTTTTAAAAGCATGTGGTTTATAATTTGTGAACTCTTTATAAACACATTACATTTTTGATACTTGGAATAATCTTTTTTTGTGTGTCTATATATATATATACTTGAGAAGCAAAATGACAAATATATTACATCTTGTTTTCAGAAAAGGCTAACAAAATGTAGTGTGGTTTAGCCAAGAAAACGTATTTGCCAACAAGGTAAAAGTAATAAACTTATATTAGAGGAAAAACAACCTTCTTTTTACCCTACTGGCATTAGTATAATCCTTACAAAATTTTGATTAGTCTCAAAACAAGGCCTATTGTCATTTACATTTTCTAGTAAAAGTATTGTTTATGGATGTTTTATGGTTATTTTAACTGGACAACAAGACAAAAATACAGATCAGTTTACATATATATTAAAACAAGCATGAGCTTAAAAAGGATATGCATGAAATACAAACTGATTTACACTAGGGTTTGAATCTGATTTATAGTGTGAACTGTTGCGAGAACCAAGCACATAAGTGTAGACAGCTGTGTGTGTGTGTGTGTGTGTGTGTGTGTATGTGGGAAAGAGCATTGAGCCACCTGTTGATTTTTAGTGGATCTTGGATTGTAACTGATGTGTAAACTTAGCCCCATGTGGGTGTGAATGTGAACCCCTGCCAAAATGTTAATGTGTGTTCATGTCCAGTTTAGTTAGCTCACACACAGCTGGGTGATTTGACTGATGCTGTGTGTAAGATTTAGAGTACTACTACAACTAATAACAAACACAAAGACAACACACACACACACACACACACACACATTTTATCAGGCAATGATCAGTTATGATAAATAACAGATACATTTCAGATCAATTTGATTGAAAAAAGCAACAGATGGAATTTTATTTCAATGATTTGAACAAGCAAACAGAGGATCTAGCATGCTTTAATGAGCCAAATCTCATTAATATACACATGAACCAGAGAGTCATATTAATTAATTAATGCATGGATTCATTTTTGATTAAGAGGGAAATGAAAAGCTCAGATGTTAATAATGAAAATAGCTTATTAGTGGAAAGAAGTCCAAAAGCCAATTCAAAGCAGATTGAGAGAGACTCGTAAACACATGCAGGCATTAGCTCTCAAACACACTGGGAAGCACACATAGAACACACACAATGGCACACCAACACTAGCAATACACATAACAAGAATACAAGTATGCACACACACACACACACACACACACACACACAGTCCCATAGGCACTTATGCACACACACACTTGGTGAAGAGGGGCAGGTAGTCGTTTAGTTTCCATGCTCTAGTGAGTGCACTATTAGCTTGGATGTTGTTAAACACTACATAACACAACTTACAATGAGGGGAGGACACATGTCAGAGAACGAACATTTATGATGGCAGATATGCATACGCATACACACTCTGATTTTATCACAGGATACACAATGTGCATAAAAGGGCTCCTAAACTGGCATGATTTAGGAAAGTGTGTGAGTGAATGTGACAGGGAGATCAGGGAGGTTTGGTTGCATTTTCCTCATTTAAAGAAAAGCTCTTAAAGGGAAACAGATCCAGTCCATGGTCTCTTCCAGAACATATGAAACCTGATCAACTGTTACGTGTGTGTGCTTACTAAGATGTCAGTTGTTTGGTTGTGTATTGTATTTTAGCCCTTAGCGCAAGAATAGTTTTGCAAAAAGATAGGTAAAAGCAAAAAGGGTACATGGAAAGGACTAATAGAAGAAATATAAAAAATATGATGGATCAAGATAAACATTTTTTTTTTTTAAACATATTTTGTTATATTCGGTAAACATAATACAGTATGTTTTAAATCAGCTGTCAGGGGGCTTATTTAAGCTCTGTAGATCTCTATAAACTTAGGGCTCAGAATTTTTAAAAAAATTTCAGCATTTATTGGCATCAATGCTGAAGTTAGCAATTATATGACACATAAATTGCACTGATCACTGGCATGGCAAAAAATAATGCAATAAATGATGATGAGATGATGATGATGATGATAACGATGATGCAGATGGCTATTTACTCTCACAAGATGGAGACTGAAGGGCAGGGTAAATACGGGGTGGGCGTTTTGATATTGTAATTGGCTGCCGTTTCCGTGGTGACACCCTTGGAGGCGGGATAGGAGGCAGTGTGGTTTCTTCTGGAGGACCCTTGAAGATCTGACAACATAAAAAATATTCAGAGAGAGATTTCAGTGATTAATATCTTAAATATCTGTCATCATTTTCTCATTGCTGTAAATTATAACTTAAATATAGGTCTGATATTTATAATTTACTAATTTCAGTGAATAATAATTTTTCCTATATAATAAGTATATATGAACTGTTTCAAGATCAGTTAAAGAGGGACAACTCTGACCTTGTTATAACCCTCAATGAGGATCTCCATGATGATATTCTGAAACTTTATATCCAACATGGCCGCCACCGTCTCCTCTTCTGCTCTCATAAGAGTGGGGCCAAATATTACACCCATATTTGACACAGTCATTAGATTTTCACTGCTTTGGCTGCATACACTAAAAACAAAAAAAAAGTGCAGTGGGTAAAGCTCATGGCTGTTAACCGAAAGGTTGTTGATTTGATCCCTGAAAGAGGTGAGTCATGAGCTTATAGCATATTGACCTTGAGCAAGACATGTAACCCCAGGCTGATCAAGGGTGATTGCCTTAAGTGAACTGTAAGTAAAAGTCAACCGATAATAGATTTTGCTGATTCGAATGCCAACTACCCTGCTGAAAAAAAACAGCATAGCTTGTCACAAGCATGTTGTGTTCTGAATGATGGTCCACAGCATGGGATTCTTTTGTGCTGGTGTTTTAACAAAACTATCTTAACCAGCAAGACTTCCTTCCTTGGTTAGTCAGTACTAACAGATAAACCATCGTTCGATTAGCTTCCCCTGCTACGTTTTGCTGTTGAAAAAATAGTTCCCCGTCTGTCGCTCACTTCGACGTCGTGTCGAAGAAGCGACACTAGGGGTCTCTCTTGAGCGCCGAAAGATACCTCTGATCTATGAAAAAAGGCCAATGAGAGTTGGCGAACAGTATTTGCATACTCCGCCTCCGGATACGGATATAAAGGCGAGAGAAATACGCTCGTTCATTCAGTAATTTTCTTCGGAGCCGAAGGTCGTGTTTATGCTGACTGCTGCGTATTACACTGCTGATCCTGCTTCTGATCCTCTGACGCTCTGCTGCTGTTGGATTTACGGCGCACTACAGCGGCTGTTTTTCTCTTCTCTGCCGGCGTGCAGTTTGCCCCTGGGCGCTTCGACAGTGCAGAGTTTGAAAGAGTTTCTCAATATAAAGAGTTATATTTCTCATAAAGAGTTTATTTCTCTAAAAGAGCAATACATAGCGGTGTTGAACGCCCTTTTCAGGGCGCGTCTTTTTAAAGATGCCATTCAACCCCTGTGTAGTTCCTGGATGCGGTAGAGTGCTCTCCGCTTCTGACGGCCACAGGCGCTGTCTCGTGTGTCTGGGCGCCGATCACACCGAAGCTGCGTTTGTGGATGGCTCATGTTCTCACTGCGAGAACATGACCATGGTAACGTTGCGGTCGCGGCTTGCTTTCAATAGAAAGCACGCCACTCCAGCCGCCCCCCGTATCGCTCCTTCTTCCCACGGGATTGAGGACGATGCGGTTGGCGCTGGAGGCGATTTGGGGAGGGCAGCGGGTGCGCTTCCGCCGGGCACGTCCCCTCGGACCACCCGCCCCCCGACACGCTCGTTTACCTCCGTCCAGTCTCGAGGTAACGGCGACTCGCCTCCGGGCCGGTCTGCCTATCCTCTTGAGCCTGAAGCCGATGAGCTCGCCGCTCCATCGGAGAGCGCGGCGTCTGACGCTGACTCCTCCCCTGGACTGCCGCCTTCGGGCCAGCAGGCCCAGGTTGAGACGGATGCGCAGATGTCCGACATGCTTGCCCGGGCCGCCGTCGGGGTGGGGTTGGACTGGAAACCTCCACCCTCCCCACACCCGTCACGGTTGGATGACTAGTTCCTGGGGTCTGGGCGCCGCTCACAGCCACGCCCCCCCCGGTCCCGTTTTTCCCGGAAGTGCATGACGAGCTGACGTCGTCATGGAGAGCCCCGCTCTCCGTCCGTCAAAAGCCCTGCTCGTCTGCTCTCGCTACCCTCGACGGCGGAGAGGCCCACGGGTACACGGCGATTCCCCAGGTGGATAGGGCAGTTGCGCTCCATCTTTGTCCCGGTGACCCTACCACCTGGCGCGGGCGCCCTGTACCCCCTTCCAAGGCCTGTAGGACTTCATCCTCCCTCAACAACAAAGCCTACAGAGCCGCGGGACAGGCTGCCTCCGCCCTGCACGCCATGGCTCTCCTGCAAGTCCACCAGGCCAAGGCACTCAGAGATCTGCACGAGGGTAGCCCTGATCCCGACGTGTTGCAGGAACTGCGCTCAGCGACCGACCTCGCCCTCAGGGCCACGAAGGTCACCGCGCAGGCACTCGGGCAGGCGATGGCCACCCTAGTCGTCCAGGAACGTCATCTGTGGCTCAACCTGGTCGAGATGCGTGAGGCCGACAAAGTTCGCTTCCTCGACGCCCCTGTCTCCCAGCTTGGCCTCTTCGGCGACACCGTCGAGGACTTTGCCCAGCAGTTCTCCGCGGTGAAAAGACAGACGGAGGCCATCTCACACATGCTGCCTCGCCGCAAACCTGCCGCCAGGGCCACTGCCCCGTCTGCTCGCCGAGGGCGTCCTCCTGCGGCTAAGAAATCTGCTCCGCCTCAACCCGGGCCCAGCTCTCAGCCCCTGCGTCGAGCACACCGCAAGAAGCAGACGCCCCCCATCTCCCGGACTCCCTCGAGAAGGCTCCCAGGTCCCGGTCCTGAGACGGACGACCCAGCGACGCAGACGTTAGCTCCGGAGGTGGTAAGACCACTCCGTCCCCCGGTGGAGGGCCGGGAGGAGAATCTTTTGTTTCTAAACAATTTAATTTGCCGCCCCCCCTTAGATGGGGTTGCGGTACCCACATTCTCAGTAAAAGAGCTATTTCCTGTGTCTCTGGGTCACCTGGCCCGCAAATGCCGTTCTCACGGCACTTTGCCCTTAGATCCCGACAGTCCTGGCCTCCTGGACACGGACCACCCGTCTTCAGCCCCACGACTGTCCCCCGGCCGGCCGGTTCCGACGAGTCTAGAGGACGCCTACCCAGGACCTCCTCCTCAGTCGCTAACCCGCCCCCTGTCGGGTGTGCGGAGCAAGGTAAGTGCTTTGAGTCTTTTCTCAGCACCTCAGCCGCGGGTCGCCCCGTCGGCGCCCAACGCTGCCCTACCTACTCCGCCCCGCTGCGAAGCCCCGCCGGGTACGTCAACATTAATCGTCCCTTTAGTGCCCCTAGCGCAGAGGTTGGACGCGCGGCTTTCACTTCCCAACCCGTCTCGCTGGCTGGCACGGACCATCCGACTCGGTTACGCAATTCAGTTTGCCAGGCCCCCGCCCCCCTTCATGGGCGTCCGCTTCTCCGCAGTACACGGCGAACACGCCCACTCTCTGCGCGCGGAAATCGCGACTCTTCTGGCCAAAGACGCGATAGAGCCTGTCCCTCCAACCGAGATGAAGAAGGGTTTCTACAGCCCCTACTTCATCGTACCCAAGAAAAGCAGCGGCTTACGACCAATCTTGGACCTGCGAGTTCTCAACCGAGCGTTGCACAAACTCCCGTTCAAAATGCTCACGCAGAAGCATATTTTAACCTGCGTCCGGCATCTAGATTGGTTCGCAGCGGTAGACCTGAAGGACGCGTACTTCCACGTCTCTATCCTGCCCCGACACCGCCCCTACCTGCGCTTTGCGTTCGAGGGCCAGGCGTATCAGTACAAAGTCCTCCCCTTCGGCCTGTCTCTGTCCCCTCGCGTCTTCACGAAAGTCGTAGAGGCAGCTCTTGCCCCGCTCCGAGAAGCCGGCATCCGCATACTCAACTACCTCGACGACTGGCTCATCCTAGCCCACTCGCGAGAGTTACTATGCGCTCACAGAGACCAGGTGCTCAGGCACCTCAGCCGTCTGGGGCTTCAGGTCAACTGGGAAAAGAGCAAGCTCACTCCAGTTCAGAGCGTCTCTTTTCTCGGGATGGAGTTAGACTCGGTCTCAATGTCCGCACGTCTCACAAAGGAGCGTGCTCAGTCAGTGTTGAACTGCCTCGCCGCCATCAGGCCGGGCACAGCGGTCCCCTTAAAACTTTTCCAGAGGCTCCTGGGGCATATGGCATCCGCCGCGGCGGTCGCGCCGCTGGGCTTGATGCATATGAGACCGCTCCAACACTGGCTTCGGACCCGAGTCCCGAGACGAGCATGGCGCCGCGGCACGCACCGGGTAACAATCACCCCCGCCTGCCGACAAACATTCAACCCCTGGACAGACCTCTGTTTCTTACGGGCTGGAGTACCCCTACAGCAGGTGTCCAGACGCGTCTTGGTCACAACCGACGCCTCCAGATTGGGTTGGGGCGCCGTTTGCAACGGGCACGCAGCCTCAGGCCGTTGGAAAGGGGCCCAGCTGCGTTGGCACATCAACTGCCTCGAGTTGTTGACCGTCCTCTTTTCCCTGCGGAGGTTTCTCCCGTTAATCCGGGACGAACATGTCCTAGTCAGGTCGGACAGCACCACTGCGGTCGCGTACATAAATCGCCAAGGCGGCGTACGCTCCCGTCACATGTCACAACTCGCCCGTCGTCTCCTCCTTTGGAGCCAGCACCGACTCAAGTCGCTGCGTGCCACTCACATCCCCGGCAACCTCAATGTGGTAGCGGACGCGCTGTCACGACAACGCTTGCCTGGCGGAGAGTGGAGGCTTCACCCCCACTCGGTTCAGCTGATTTGGGAACGGTTCGGTAAGGCCCAGGTAGACCTGTTTGCCTCCCGAGAGACCTCCCACTGCCCGCTCTGGTACGCCCGTTCAGAGGCTCCCCTCGGGGCAGATGCACTGGCACACAGCTGGCCGGTGGGGCTGCGCAAGTACGCATTCCCCCCAGTGAGCCTTCTTGCACAGGTGCTGTGCAAGGTCAGGGAGGACGAGGAGCGAGTCACTCTCGTGGCTCCCTACTGGCCCACCCGGGCCTGGTTCTCGGACCTCGTACTCCTCGCGACAGCCCCTCCCTGGCGAATTCCTCTGAGGAAGGACCTTCTTTCTCAGGGACGGGGCACGCTCTGGCATCCGCACCCAGACCACTGGAATCTCCATGTCTGGTCCCTGGACGGGACGCGGAAGATCTAGCTGGCCTACCACCCACGGTCGTAGCCACGATCAACCAAGCCAGAGCCCCTTCTACCAGGCAACTCTACGCCCTAAAGTGGCGTCTGTTCGTCAATTGGTGTTCTTCTCGGGCAGAAGACCCACAGAGGTGCGCAGTTAGGTCAGTGCTCCTGTTTCTACAGGAGAGGTTGGAGGGGAGGCTGTCCCCGTCCACCTTAAAGGTGTATGTTGCTGCTATCGCAGCTCACCACGACCCAGTAGACGGCAAGTCTCTGGGCAAGCACGACTTAATCGTCAGGTTCCAAAGAGGTGCCCGGAGGTTAAATCCCTCCCGGCCAAACCTGTTCCCCTCCTGGGATCTCTCGGTGGTCCTCGCCGGTCTTCAGAGATCCCCTTTCGAGCCGCTAGAATCAGCCGGACTCAGGGCTCTCTCTCTAAAGACGGCCCTGCTGATCGCGCTCGCCTCCATCAAGAGGGTCGGGGACCTGCAAGCGTTCTCTACTAACGACACTTGCCTGGAGTTCGGTCCGGCAGACACTCATGTGATCCTAAGACCACGACCGGGCTATATGCCCAAGGTTCCTACCACGCCCTTTAGAGATCAGGTAGTGAACCTACAAGCGCTGCCCCGGGAGGAGGCAGACCCAGCCCTCTCACTATTGTGTCCAGTACGTGCTTTGCGTGCCTACCTGGAACGCACCCAGAGCTTCAGGCGCTCTGAGCAGCTCTTTGTCTGCTTTGGAGGACAGCAGAAAGGGAACGCTGTCTCCAAACAGAGGTTGTCTCACTGGGTGGTGGAGGCCATTCAGTTGGCCTACCACACCCAGGCCGTGCCGCCCCCCTTACGAGTGCGGGCCCACTCCACTAGGAGCGTGGCATCCTCATGGGCACTGGCAAGGGGCACCTCCCTAGCAGACATTTGCAGAGCTGCGGGCTGGGCAGCACCTAACACCTTCACGAGATTCTACAATCTCAGGGTTGAGTCAGTTTCGTCCCGTGTTCTCTCAGGTCCGAGCCCGTAGAACTCGGTACACGTCGACGATCTGACCGGGTGATCCGCTTGTTCCAGCGCCGTTTCCCTCTACCGAGGCATAACAGTGCGCTTTTTGTCCCAGAGGACCCAGGTCCCTGGTTGATTCCTCCCTAGCACTTCGGACCCTCAGCAGTTCATCGGAGGAACGTGCTGGTCCAGTCCACTACGGGTACCTCCGGCTACCCCTACTGGAATAAGTGCTCCACAGATCAGGCCTCCTACGGGACTCCTCCTGTGTGTATTTCCGCGGTACGGTCACCTTACGAGCTGACCCGCGTCTCCCTTAGGCAGCCCTTCGCTGCCCTCCGGTCGCCGTGTTGTAGCAACTCCCCCCTCCTTGAGGCTGGATCTACCACCGCGCCATTTCCTCCCACATGCCCAAAGTGGCCATGTGGTGTATTTTGCCACCTATACCTCCCCTGCTGGGCGGGTGTGGCCTCCGCAGGGTCTTTTCCCCCTAAAAGAATAGGACTTCGGAATAAGACCCCCTTCCCTCGATGCGGTAAGGGCCCCGGCTGCTCTTGCTCTATGCCGAGAAAACATAGAGAGAAAAGAGGCCCAGCCAGGCTTGGCCCGTTCCCTAGTTGGGAGCGTCACCTTGTTCCCCCCTAGGGTAACCAAAAGGGTGCTGACGCTTTTTCGGGGCATTGGGGAAGAGTACGTGCAGCCTGAACACAGTTGGTCGCTTGTGCACGTGCAAAATACCTGCCCGCTTCTGTGTTAGCAGTACACGTACACGGCTCAGCGCATGGCGAGTTTTGAAGTGGACCCCTAGTGTCGCTTCTTCGACACGACGTCGAAGTGAGCGACAGACGGGGAACGTCTCGGTTATGTATGTAACCTCCGTTCCCTGATGGAGGGAACGAGTTGTCGTGTCTTCCCGGCCACGTCGCTGAGCCGAGCCGCTGAGATGCCCGGAACACTCCCGGCTCCTCAGAAAAATCCTGAATGAACGAGCGTATTTCTCTCGCCTTTATATCCGTATCCGGAGGCGGAGTATGCAAATACTGTTCGCCAACTCTCATTGGCCTTTTTTCATAGATCAGAGGTATCTTTCGGCGCTCAAGAGAGACCCCTAGTGTCGCTTCTTCGACACGACGTCTCGTTCCCTCCATCAGGGAACGGAGGTTACATACGTAACCGAGACGTTATGCTGCTCTAAACCAGCCCCAACCAGTATAAACCATCCTAATTGGTGGTTTAGCTAGTCTTTCTAACAGTGTAACATATGAAAAAACTTGATTCCCTTAGCTTCTCTCTGTCGATGTTGTTAATCAGGAATAACTGAAGTGTCAGGTGTCCGGCTCTGTGCTGGGTGTAGTCACAACAAACACCCATAAGGAATCATTTATTGTTTTTTGTGTCACCTCTAGAGGTCATTTTTGCACATATTGATAGTTCCAAATGCTGTTATCAGCACAAAGTAATTAGCAAAAACAATAGATCAGTCAACATCTACAGTAATTGTAAGTTGCTTTGGACAAAAATGTCTGCTAACTGGCTACTACAGTAAATCATGTGCTGATCCATTCTTGTTTGAAACTGAAACATTATCAGCTTAAATCACTTCAAGCTATTTTAAATTGTTCCTAACTTGAATTTGCCTTTAAGGCTGAAGTATGCTATGGTTATCCGTAACATGTAGTTCTGTGAATTCCATCTTCAGCACAGTTCACGCAGACAGAGTATCACAAAGTCACAGGGTGATTATGTTGAATGCTTCAGTAAGGGCTTATGGTCAATATAGTGTATTTTGAAAGGCAAGAACATGCAGAAAAATTAAGCACAAACCAGCTTTTTATATACCATACATATTTCCAAGTTTGTGACTTTGAACTAGTGTCTGAACATGCTGGGTGATTATGATAGCATATGCACACAAATTGACACATGGGGCTATAGATTTATTGTCAAGTATGTGAGAAGCTTTCACACACACACAAAACCTGTCACAGTAACCAAAACACAGCTCAAATATATAATTAATTTAATTTTTTATTTAATTTATTGATCAATTGTCACACATTATACATACATTTCTGCATATATACAGTGAAATTATTTATTTTTCACATATCCCAGCTAAGCTGGGGTCAGAGTGCAGGGTCAGCCATGATTCAGCGCCCCTGGAGCAGATAGGATCAAGGGCCTTGCTCAAGGGCCCAACAGTGGTGTCTTGGCGGTGCTGGGGCTTGAACCCCCGACCTTCTGGTCAGTAACCCAGAGCCTTAACCGCTGAGCCACCACTGCCCCCAGTTATAAAGGTACACTCAAGCGGGTTGGGTACTGGTTAGAAAACCACAGTCTGAGTGTGTGTATGTGCATTAGTCCACATTGTGCATGCATGCATGTTACCTGACTAGGTGTTTAATGAGCAGTTCCAACATCTCTCTATTCCGCTCTGGAAGTTTGTAAACAAGAGAGTGAACCGCCCCTAATCGATAATCCAGATTCTCAGACTCTGAAAGATACACACACACACACACACACACACACACACACACACACACACACACACACAAATAAATAAATAAACATACACAATTCACAAAATGAATCATCAACATAAATGCTGTGTAACAGTCTTTTCAATTGAATAGAGTTGCACCCACCCTGCCATGCTACATTTCACATTCTCTGACTCCCATTTCACTGTGCCAAGTACAAAAAGACTTTGAAAAATGCAGGGTGAAGGCAGTACCAAGCAGAGAGTACATGTCAGTGAACTGCACCACCTACTTTATGACTAATAGAGCTGTTAAAGCTATTAGAGTGTTTGCCTGTTTAAGCAAGCTACTGGTTTCTAGAGGTGTTTGTTTGTTTTTCATGTGGCATTATATGGCTGTTTGCTGAGCATCTTTCAACATGTCTAAAGATAACTTGTAAAATCCTAATATGATCAGCACAGGCATTTATAGTAAAGTCTGGGATAAACAAAGCTTTATCTGAGAAAACAGCCACTGGCTAACTGTACTAGTGTAATTTATGGAAGATCAGTGAAGTGGAAACCACAAGTGTACTTGTGAACTCTATACAGTGATTTGATGAGTTGCAGGCCATTTCAAGTTTGAAAGAATCAAATAAAGTCACAGAAAAGAAAGGAAAAAAAGTGAAAGTGAATGTTTAATAAAGCTTGATTTATACTATGGAAGAAGTAGAACGTTTTCTTCTGGACATACTAAAGCACCCTAGATGAACAAAGCCGGCATTTTTTACTACACATGGCATCGTTTTAAAATTAGTTAGTTGAGGGTGACGTCACTTGGTTTAACGTAATGTTCCAGCCAAGCAATGCAGTTCTTTCCCTCCACGGATCACAGCTTTTAGCACTGCATCGTTTCTTTGCCTTATTACACTTGTAATGTAAACCCCTTCCACTTTTGGTGACAAGTTATCTGACCAATTTTAACGACAGTAACCTAGGTAACAACTCCTCAGCTGTGTAGGGTTTTTGTATCCAATCTTTATCTTAAAGTAACATGGCAGCATTTCATAAACTATTTTTTCAATGTTATTTTTATGAGTTGACGAAACAGTAAATTGAAAATAAAAGCAATACTTTAGAGAAATAAATTGTATTAATTAAATAATCCTTTAAAGGGGTAAAGCATCAAAATACTATGTTGGAAGCAGCCAAGAGTACGGCTAATGAAATGAGAAATAATTATTCTGATTCTTATTCTATAGTAAATATAACTTGATACTGAGCAATGGTATCAATGGTGTCCCACTATTAGGGCTGCCCCCTGATAGTCGACTAACCATTAGTTGATGAGAAGAGTCTTGGTCGACCAAGTTTTGATTGGTCAGATGGTCGAAAAATAAAAGTCGTTAATATAGTATTATAGTAATAGTATTACCGCTGGTTGGACGCTAGGTGGTACTATGGGATAATTTTCGGTAAACGTGTTTATGGTTAAGCCTACACAATAAAGCAAGACACCTTGATTTCAAACTTTTGAAGTATCTTTGATATTTTATATTTATTTTAACTAAAAGTTCAAATGAAACTGGGAAAAATAAGTGCATTTAAAATGTATGTTGTTCAACAGTAGTGAATCTCTCTGGCAAAGAAGCTCCATCTGTGCGTTCTCTACCGGTAGGGTATTTCGTTATCCAGGAAAATATATCATGTGTGTGAATAAATTAGTTTTGTATCCTCCTATATATATATATATATATATATATATATATATATATGTGTGTGTGTGAGATTACATCGGAAACCTCAGGGCTGGGGGATTAGTGAATATTCTTGCTTTTGCATTGAAAATTAAATTATTTATTTAAAAAAACGAAAAACTTAGTTTTTCTAAATTTCTAAATTCAAATTGCACTCCATACGAAATGAAAAAAGCAAATGAATAAATAATAAAGTGATAAAATAATATATATATATATATATATATATATATATATATATATATATATATATATATATATATATATATATACTGTATGTTACCACCTTTCCATTTACCGTCAGGCAAGAATCCATCTAAACATGCAGGTGGAAAATTACTTACACAAATGAAGACATAAATAAAATTATAAATGTAAAAAATAAGAATTATAATGAAGATAATAATCACTGAAATATAAATCATGGTTCGAGGTGAATGTGTTTTTGTATTATTTTATATAGTTTGTATTATTTTACAGGCTGCAGATTGCATTCACAGCGAACTGTTCTGTGGAAATAAAGCTCCTGAATCTCCTGAACTGAGATGTCTGAGGTCATTTGCAGCATTCTCATAAAAAACATTGGAAAACAGAAACAAAGAGTGAGAACCTTAGATGAGTGCGTTCCACTAGACTGTATGCCTCTGTATCAGTGCGTCATGCATGCACATAGACAGCTTTTCTGTCATCTGTTCGTAATAATATAATAAAGAGTGTTTCTTCAAGCGCGTGTCTTTGTGTCTATGGGAAAATTATTTGTAATATTAATTTGATAGTAATAATAAAATTAATAATTTAATAGATTAATGGGAAAACGTGCCAAATATTGTCTTAACATGGTCAAAGGCATCAGCTATTGGCGATCACTCTGACCATCGTCGATTCCGGAGATCAATGTCTGTTTGCTCAACCCGAATGTGCATTTCTCTCTATAAATTAACAAAAGTTCAGACAGTCTCTTGCTGTTTTTCTGACATATGCAGGATCATTTGCTATGGCTCGCTTTGTGTGTGCGCTTGTAAAAATTATATTTTAAAGGCTCATTATTACGGTTTAGTATTTCTCTGTAATGTAGAACAGTGTTAACAATGTTACTTATAACATTCTTTCTCAGACCTGGAACTTAAACCATTTTCTGATGCCCCCCAACATATAAGCATTTAAATGAATTTCATAAACGTGCGACAACTAGTAGACTAATGGCTTAAATGAAGGACTACTAGTCAACTAGGAAAATCTTTGGTAGGGGGCAGCACTAACTACTATATTAGCATATATTATTTGGTCATATTTGGCCAGCTTCTTCTTGTGATCAATGAATTTAGGCCAAAAAACCATGGAGTTTGATAGGACCCACCAGTTGAGAAACACTGTTCTCATTATATCACTGTTGCCTGCGTTTTATTGAAGCAATAAGCCACTTGAGGCCATGCATTATGGGGGTTTTAAACGTGAGAACATCTATGTAGTAAAATCACTATATTACACAGTCCCGAGTGGCTTTAATCAAAAGGACAAAGTAAATAAAATTATCCGGCTCCTTGATTCTGTGTGCGGTAGGGTATTGTGTTTTATGTTTAATTCTGTAAGAATACACAGTTCACTTGAAGTCATATTTTTCCATTATTTCACTGCTGTACTTTGGTCTGCTGAACTAGAGTGACCCATAACAGATGGAAAACACATATAAAAACAAGCATGTGCGTGTGTGTCTGTCCATGTCTAATGATGGGGATGTGCGTTTGCATGTCTGTCTGTTTATGCGTTTGCTGTCATACTTGCTGCTAAGATCAGTTCCCCGTGTAGACCGTAGGTCATAAGCGGTTCACTTAGACTCCTGAAAAAAATACAAACGCACACACGTAATATGTCAAATGGTGAAACATTCATTGTCGATGGTTCACCCCAAAATGAAAACTGTCATCACTATCTCATGTACTTTTTTGGAACACAAAAAGAGATACTTGGCAGAATGCCCAAGATGCTCTTTACCATACAATGAAAGTCAATGGGAAAATTACAATCTTTCAAAGCTCATTTACAGTACGTCTGGTGGCTTTCAAATATGGCACATTAAAAAGTCATTGACGATTGGCCACAAGACATTTCAGAACCATTTGATGTCACCGACTTTAAACTTAGATGCGACATGTCTTGACACGCCATATTTGAATGTACACAAATTAGATTTGGGAACTAAAGTGTACATTTTTTGTAGTAAATATCTGTCTATTCCTTGCAAAAAGGGATCGCAAGACTACAAAAAACACAGTATGGCACATTAACTGTTTTGACTACTTCCATGGTACTTTTATAATTTTGTTTTGTTTTTATCATTTTTGGAGCTTCACATTCTGAGTACCTATTCATTTTCATTATATGGAAAACTGTAGAAAACAGTAGTCAGAACCTAGATGTCAGTCATATGGGTTTGGAACAACTTGAGGTTGAGGAAATTGTGACAGAATACTTATGGGAACTATTCCTTTAAAAATCTAAAAAAATAAAACTGTGTGTGTACTCCCCTTACTCACCGTAGATAGAATTTCAAGGCACTAGTAATGGTCTTAATATCCAAATCATTAGAACTGAAATCTGCATCACCTGGACACTTCGGGTCTAAAGAGAGAGTGAAGGAGATATAAAGACAAGGAGAGGGAGAAAGAGTGAAATGAATGACCTTTCTCAGATGGCTGTTGTTGTTCAGTATGTGGGCCTGTGTGTCGGGGAGTTTGTTACAACTCAAGGTCGCTCTCATGGACGTATATCTCTGCTTTGGTGTTCCATCGCAACGCTACTTGAACGCTACTAAAAAACTCAAAGAGCTTACTCCAGATGGCACAAAAACTTAGGACTTAAGAGCCATTCAAATTATCGTTCACACAAAATGTGAAAAGCTACTTGACATGAGATTAAAGACTTGTATATTAGCTTGTAATTGTTGGTGAGTAAATCTGGTTCAGTAGTTTACAACTGTTTGGGTTTGGACATCTACATTCGCAAATACACCACTGGTCATATGAAATGAGTGGTCTGTATATGCGAAAGAGTGGTACAACTGTGTGTGAGAGCATGCTTGTATGTATTTCCCCATACACACATGGCAGATGTTCTTTTGGCCATTTCCTCACCAAAGAAGTCATTCAGAATTTTTTGTACTTGAATGTTGCTGCCAACTGTCCTGTAAACTCCTTCCTGAGTCAGCCCTAGCATAAAAAAAGAGAGAAGAAGAGAGAAAACAAAACAAGAAAGTAAGAGAAATGTGAAACTCGTATAGAGTGAGAAAATGGGAGAACCTGGCATACCCAAAAAAAACGACAGAAGCGGTGGAATTGGCCCACATTCATTTCGTGCTCAGCCGTCATTAGCTGTAAAATAATCTCAAACGATAGCTTACAGAGTTTATTGATTGTTAATGTACACCATGTTGTTCCAGACGATGGTGCTGGACTTTAACGCCTGGGGTAAATCTGTGTAACAACATACTCAGAGTCTGCCGAACGCATACATCAGCACTTAAAACACAACCGTTTGCACACTCGCCTCCTCTAGTCAATGCTACGGTTCGAATAAAAGCTTCTTAATGGGAATGAGCAACCTCTTAAATCATTTTTGTTTACTGTCTTGCTGTAACAGTATCTAGCGTCGTAACATTAAAGACCAAAATGGTCCAGTGCATTCAACCTGCAGTCCACATAAAATAGAAAATAATGAAAGAGGGAGAGATTGCACAAATGCTTGTCTGTTAGCAATTTATATCTATGTGGAAGTTTTTACCTTTTAAAATATACACACAATGTATAGTATATCGATAATAAACACTGGTATTAGCATGTTTCTAAGTGTGAGTTTCAGATTCTTTGGCCACATCAGCAGCTGGTCAACAAAACAAACACATTCTGAATGTTTTCTATTTACAATTGTCTCAAATGTGCTCTCAGCTCTTGACGCTTAGACAAATGCTAACAAAGCACTGCTGCCCTCTGTGAGGCTTGTCGAGACATTACATAATGGTGACACTGGGCCTCAGAGACTTTTTAGCAGAGATGGGCCACTTCTATTAAAATGAATGGGAGATATTTGAATGGTCAATGGATGTAGGTAGATAGGAAGTTCAGCCTTACAAGTAAAAGAGCCAATCAACTTTTAGATACAGATATCAGCAGCCAATCAACTCAATAACGGATATGCACATTAGTTACCAAGCCGGAAAATTTTGTTTTTTTTAGTGTAATCTTAGGTAAAGAAGCACATTTTGTGATACCTGTTTTTGAAATATGTTCTTTGATCATATAGATAGGAGCTGCACTGTCATGCTGCGTGTTAACACTGAAAATAGCTGCCCAGTAGCATTCCAAAGATGTTGCCAAGTGAACTGACATTCATGAAACATAAATCCATTCTTGCAGAAATTGTTGCAATAAACTGAATACACCAATTTACACGTTACATTTTTTAAGACATTCGCTCTGCTGGTGTTTCATGAATGTGGCACAGTTTTAGTCTTTCCCATATCTATTTATTAAAGTTTGCAGGTTCAGCATATGGTGGCCATGAAGTGCATAAAAAACACAGAGTTAATATTAAATCGCTCACAATGGACTTAACCATTAACCCAGAAAGCCAGCAATTTGAGAATAGGTAAGAAACATATTTTTCCAGAAACTAAAATAAGTGTAACGATATTATGTTAATCTAAGCAATAAATATGATCGCACCTTTCGTTTCCACAACGTTGATGCATTTTCTGACAAATTTGAAGCCCAGGCCATTCAGCTTCACTAAGGATAAATAATAATAATAAAAAAAGAAAAAATATTACACATAAAGAACACAGTTCATCATTACAATATGCATTTCTCAATAGGTTACTTTACACAATTTAGTGTGTTGCCCCTGTTTTGCTGCATTTCTTTCTAACATGGAATTTCTATGTACCATGCATTACTGTGGTTTTACAGTTCCATATTTTTTTAGACATGCACTAACAAAAAAGTACCATGTTACTACCATGTTTTTTGGACATGTACCATGATAGCACCATGGTATTTTTGGAAGAATCTTGAAGTACCAAGTATATTATCAAAAGTACATTTGTATTAACATCTGATACCATCATTGTACCATGTTCTGTCACACTTTTATTTGTATTTTTTTTTTTTTACAATACATGTATCAAGGTATTACAGCAGTAATTTGGACATGCATCATGGTAGCTCCATGCAAATAACATGGTAATGAATATGCTAATCATTTAGTACCTGTACCTCATTCAGTACTATGTTATAGTGCAAAGTCCCATGGTATTACCATCTGATACTATAACTGTTCCATTTACCAACACTGTACATACCCTAAATGTAGAAAAATAGTGATAAATAATAATTTATGAAGTTATAATGATCAGATTGAGAAGAACAGAGCCTAAATGTCCTGTAAGTCCTCATAAATAGATAATAAATAATTACAAAAAAAATTTAAAATAAATGTTAGTAACTTTTTTGATACAAATAAGCATCTCTAATAATATAATACTCCCCTATCCAGATAAATGTTATACTTACTCTCTGCCTGCTTTTGTATTGGAGAATGATAAATCTGAAAAATGTGAACAAAAGAAATGACAGACTCATGAGGTAAATATCAGAAAGATGATCATATACATACAGTAGGCTGACAGTGAGGGGTCTTGAAAGAGGGGTGATAATTAAAAAAAAAAATACGCACTGGTTCTTTCCCATCCATGGCCTCGATCCACTGCTTCCTGTTTGCCTCAGAAATAGCCTGGAGCAGGACAGGGCTGCACCTATGGAAACACAAAGCATGGACACACTGCAATGGATCTCTGAATAACTAAAATGCATTTTCTCCAATATCAAACAAATGACTGTACTTCACAGAGAGCGCAAATGACCCTGAGAATGAGTAAATATCATGGACGTGAGCCTGATGCGGAGTCTCACCTTTCGTTTGTCTCAATGTCAAAACAAAATCGTTTATCAATGGATTCAGATTTACGGCGAATGCAGGACTTCAGTGTGAGTTGAGCTGTGGTCTGACAGAGACACAGAGAAAGAATATGACAAAAAGGGGCTTATACTTTACATAGTAATGTTTATTTCCCATACATTAATCTGTAATAATGTTGTACCTGTTTGGTCCCTGTTTTTTGTTCCATTGGAAACATAATGAATAACTTGTTGTCCTTGAAGTATTTACAATAATACTTCACCCAGGTAACACCCAGAGCCCCTAGAGAGAGAGAGAGAGAGAGAGAGAGTGAGAGAGAGACAGACAGACAGACAGACAGACAGACAAATACAGTATTCATTAACATTTGTCCTGTGTTTAGATGCTGCCCTTTAAAATGCCTTTTATTTTACAAAGAAATATTTTGTTTTATGATTGGATAACTAAATGAATATTCTGGTTTACCTTTAACTTAAAGGGGTCATGATGAGGAATCAAATTTCCCTTGATATTTTGACATATAAGAGGTATTTTGACATTTATAATTTTATTATAAAATATACTGTAAGTTTCAGAACTCAAAACTCCCTTGTCACAAAAAAAAGAGCATTTGTTGAAACCAGGCTGCCAAAAGTACTCCACTTCCTTCATATTGTGATGTCACACTGTGTCAAACATTTGCATCTGACCGCCTCCATAACAACAAATCAACATCTAATTTACTTTATCACTACCGTAGCCCCACCCAGTAGTGGTGAGCAGAGAGATTGCAAGAAGAGAGCGGGTCATTCAAGAGCAGAAAGCCAATAAGGAACAGTGGGCGTTTACTATTAAGTGTTAAAGGAAAAGCAGCACCAAAACCAAGCATTTCTGACAGAGTGAGAATGAGGGTGGACAATTATCATGTTTTACAAATATATACGTTTTTTTTTTTTTTTTGTACAAAAAAACGTTATAAATTTTTCTTTTTTTGTTTAAACACATTTCTTGAAATTTTGCATCCTTTTCTCTAAACGCTATACACAAATCCATAACTTCTCACCCAATTCCCCAAACTTCCTATTTTCATGTCAAATTGAAGCTCTCCACTCAAAACCATTCAATCTTGCTGAAAAACCAAACTTTGCCCTCAGACATGACACATGGCCATCAAAAACACACACACTACAACATAGTCTTACACACTGGTGAGCTAAATTCAAAACAATACTACAAAAAACGGTAATTAGTTATGTTGTTTGTGGTTCTCCCAATTGTGTGCTAACTGTGCTCAAGCTGTGCTTACTTGAGTGAACAATATTGAATGCAAGGGCTTTCTAAATGACCACATGGTGTAGGCAATGAGAAATGAAGGGATTTGTGTGTAGAGTTTTGCAGTGACAGTTCAACAAATCTGACACAAAAAAAGAATGTCATGAACCCTTTAAGTATGGACAACATTTTTGTCATTTTTAAAGGACATTACATCTAATAGCAAACATGCTTTTCCTGAAGAATTGTGTATGCAAGGGCTTTAACAGAAATGCACATTTCTGCTTCTAAACCTTCTAGTCAGCATTAAACATGATCACTTTCCATTTAAACACACTATGGGATGAGTTAAAGTTGTTGTCTATGGTAATCACCATCATCCCACACATGGCATTACACTGGCATTAGGATGCAGGAGCACTCACATTTCTCCTGTACGTAGAGGTATCCCTCCATGGTTGGCTGCTGGCCTTGTCTAATACAGATCTGTGCCGGCTGTTTCATCCTCTTCATTAGCTCTTCCATCTCCTCTCTGGTGCTCTCAAAGTGGTTACGGGTCTACGACAACAACAGATGCAGTTTTGATGCTTAACAATCTGATATAACTACTTATTATGTTGTTGCATTAGTGGTGCAATATTTTCCATTTTCTGCACTTTTCAAACCAGCACGTTGACAATACCACTAGAAATATAATAATTGTGGTGGTGTCTTGGCAAACATAAGTGAAGTTTTGTTGAAACTGCCTGAATTACTTGTGACTATGTGATTTTGATGGTCATGTAAGAATCAAACAAAATAGTAATGTTTTGCACTCATGCAAATAAAACATCAAAAGTGTTTGAAAACTTTAAGGGGGTTACATTATTAAGGTTATATTTTTTCCATCTATTATTGAAGATTAAGCATTTTATTAATTATTTGTAGTAATTTTTTTGAAGAATCATTAAGTGAAAAATATAAATATATATTTCTGACCCATTTTTCTGTGGTGGCGCAAATGAAAATGTTTGTAGGGAAAGTTTAAAATCTGAACCACTGGCTTGACCAAACCATAAAACAAATCCTTATTGTTGAGTTCTGAAAGACTCTTAGGAAAAAAGCATGTGCTAGATGACAACTCACTAATATTCAGAAAGTATATAGACAGAGTTGAGGTCAAACCAACAGACCCACATATTGATCGGCTCATGTTCTGGGGCTCTGATCAAGCGATTATATACATTTAAGGACAGAGTGATTATTGACTGGTGAAGTTCTCACATTCTGTAGGCTGAGCTGAAGCTCCTGCTTGTAAGGAAGAAAGTCCTGCGTCATCTCCACTGTCAGATTATTCAGAGTTAAGATGCTCTGCAGAAACGCCAAAACCTGTCAATCACACACATGGACAAACACATACAAGGATAAACACAACTAATAGGACAATAACATGCTTTAATCAATGCTAATGTTAGTATGAATAAAGTCAGTATGTGTGATACAGTCTAGTTCTCATCCGTGCACCTGCAGATGACTCTACAAACACACAACTGTTACTACAATACACATATGGCATATAAATATAGGAGCGAGTATGTGTGTGAGTGCTTAAGGAAAAGGATGTTCACACGCACAGGCTCCACAACATCAAACTTCCTGTCTTGAACTTGTTGGATCTGGAACACATACTCAACAGACGACTCGTAAAATGCCTGACGCTCCTTACCCAACTGTTCATCGGCCTGCAAACACACACACGTAAAACACACATAAATAAACAAAGCTCCACACATACATGCACATGGTAGACATGTCAAATAGAGATTTTGCTATACTGTTTATATCACAGTACAATATTTGTGTGGTTATCAGTGGGAAGGACTGCTTTATGTTATTTATATGTGAGAGCAACAAAGAAAAGGCAATAATAAAATACAGAACGCGACGTGTCCCAAACAAGTCAAGAAAAGGAAGACCCTGTTGTTAAAGTGTGTTGTTTGGCACAACCCAAAGTTCAGTTAAGTGGTTTGTCGTTGCTGAGCAACATCACAACTTGCTGTCTTAATGTAAATTTCAAATGATGTACCTTCACATTTGTGCACAGATTGCATATTTCTAAACTGCTTCCAAGGTGGCTCATCCGATCAGAATTTTAGAGTCTAGAATTCAGACAGATATTAAAACTAGAACTATATGTTTTGTAAAATATTTTAAGTGTTGCATAGCTGTTTTTGCACTAATGTGAGACTTAAAATGTATTTATTTTTAAAAGAAAAATCGTATCTTTTAGTTTGCTTCCATTAAGTTCTAAAATAAAGGAGAAAATAACTACAATACATTTCCATCAAAAATTATTATACTGTCATAAATGCGGTTAATGTACGTGACAGAATTGTTTTTACCATGATAAAAGATTCTGGTCATACTGCCCACTAGGACTGAAAGGATTAGTCGATATTATCGACAATGTTGACAATAAAAAATTGTCGATAAAAATGTTAATTGTCAAATAGTCGTTTGATCTAATTTAACGTAACATGAGATCTCATATACAAACTGTAATGATGGCGCATGAGAGCAGCACTGCAGCTCGTGCCTGACTGAGGAGAGGAAGAATTACACAGCTCATAGTCCAGATGCACACTAAAATTTCCAAACAGCTACAGGTGATGTAGATTGCAAATTATGAGGGAATTATACCAACAAAAAAAACAAAACAAGTAAATTCATAAGCACACTTGTTGTGGAATAAGTGGAGCCGGAGCTCTTTAAAGGAAACAATCCGGCATTACGTCTTTAATGCAGTTATATTTAATGTGTTATAGCTTTATTAAAGTTCAAATAATACAGAAGTAGATCATGTAAATAACTACTAACTCCAAAACTGGCATTTCTCTATGCAGTCAGTGCCTCTTCTATGAGTTTTGCAAATGTCCCGATCTAAGGGTTGAGATTGAAACTGCACCCGGCTGAGACACATTCTGTCATGGGGCTGCTTGTCCCTTGAATGCGCACGCTTGCTGCAGCTAGATCATAACGTGATGGCTTGTGACTTATTGAATCATAATATATGTGGCGCTTTGCATTTCTTATCGTGAAGAATATTGGCAATATGCAGCTTTATTAATAATAGAGAGTTTATTTTTAGTGAAGAATGGATTTAAGTGAACAGAAAGGTTAGAGAGGAAGTCTTCGCCCCATTATACACTGCAACAAAAAACGTTTATTATTATTTATTTTGGCTTGTTTTCCAATAAAAATATTTAAAACTCATTTAAAACAATGTACATTTACTTTAGCAGCTATAATATTAAAAATGCTAATATTTGAAAATATCTAAAATTCCTTTACAAAGATGCATTCACCTGAGAAGCAGCTTATAAGATGTTTAGTCTTGCTTTTAGAGAATAGATCTTGAATATAAGTATATTTTGTCTTTACTGCACTCGCAGAAGTATAACCAAGAGAAAAAAAACGTATATACAAAATACACTTACTGTATATTTAAGATACATTCTCTTAAGGAAGTCTAAATATCTTGTATGTTCCTTCTCAAGTAATTTTATTTAGTTTTTTTTAGAATATTTTAAATTGAAAACAAGAGAAAACACTTGAAACAAAGGGATTTTTTGCAGTGAATTTCATTACTGAATTAAACATTATAAAAAGTATTTTTACCCATTAATTCAGCATTTGTCTTCTTTATTGTTAGTAAGCACATTCATTTAATCCAACCTTTTAAGTCAGGACACAAGCTGAATAATCAGTTAAGAGCCAATGATTAATCTTTGCAATAATTGGCAAATTGTCGAATGATCGTTTTAATAATCGTTAGATTAATCGATTATTAAAATAATCGTTAGTTGCAGCCCTACCTAGGGGTCTATGTTCATGTTATTTTATCATTCATCTCTACCTCCTGTAGCTGTGTCTCCTTTTTCTTTGATGACAGGTTCACATGTTTGTCCAACTGAGAGTAATACTTCTCGCTCTCCTTTTCAAACTTTTTGCGTCTCTCCTGGAAACACAACATACAAATAAAAATCATAAGTGGAAGTGTTCCAGTGAGCAAACTGTAAAACCCAAGGTGCAGAAATGAACTTTCTGTTGGCTAAACCAATTCTTAATAAAAACAAAACAGAAAAGAGACCATATAAACTTGTAACTGGTTCCTTATGACCAATAATCTCTTTGAGTGGCCATACAGAAACATAACTTAAATGTTGGTGAGATTTCCGTAATGTGAACTGAAGCGCATTGGCTAACTCTGATCCAGCTGAGAGTCGTTGAGATTTTGAAACTTTCCATGTGCCATTTTTTTCAATAAATGATCTTCTTTCCTTCTTAACCGCAATGGCTTTGTAATTCTTCCTACCTCTCTAATAGTTTTTCCATGGAAGCTTCGATAGCTGACAAAATTTTCCATTCTAGAGTGTATCTGTGAGTGGCTCAAACCTAATTCTTAAATTAACATTTAAATTAACTTAAAGTTCTTATGAAAATTCTCTCATCATTTAATCACCCTCATGCCATCCCAGATGTGTATTACTATTTTTCGTCTGCAAAAGAACGATGTTTTGAATAATATTTCAGCTCTGTAGATCATCACTGTACAAGTGAATGGTAGTCAAATATTTGAAGCTCAAAAAAGCACATAAAGGCAGCATAAATGTAATCCATATTACTCCAGTGGTTAATCCATGTCTTCAGAAGTGATATGAAAGTTGTGGGTGAGAAAAAGATCAGTTTTTAAAAGAATATTCTGGGTTCAATACATGTTAAGCTCAAACAACAGCATTTGTGGCATAATAATGATTACAGCAAAAATTTATTTTTGACTCGTCCATCCTTTAAAAAAAAAAGCAAAAATCTGTGGGACCCACTATATATTAGGTAGCCTTAACTACTATGTACTTAACTATTTGATACAATGCACTTATTATGTAATACATGTTACTGCATTGTAATTACATTTAAAGTACTTGCATTTAATTACATTTTTAGTTACACTGTTAACTTTACCCCTAACCCAACCCTTAACCCAAAACCTAACTATAACTCTAACCCCTAATCCTAACCCTACCCTTACTCCTAAACCTACCCGTTCCTCAACCTCAGTAGCAATAAATGTGGTAATTTTACAAAACAACATGTAGTTACACAGTCAATACATAGTCTTGTATTGTATTTATTGTTAGTACATAGTAGTTAAGACCACTTAAAATAAAGTGTGACCAATCTGTGTTCCAGTGAGGCACTTACAACGGAAGGGAATGGGTACCAATTTTTGAATGTTAAAACACTTTCTGTATCAAAAATTTAGCCACAAGACATAAAGGATATGTTTGTACAAAATATTTGATTTTGATAAAATCCCTTACAAACCTTTTCTGTGTAAAGTATTCAATTTAACAACTTATTTACCATGACGATGTAATGTCAACAAACCCTAAAACCCCAAAATTAATGTAAAAATGACAATTTAAACAAATTTTCAGCTCAAATAATACACAAGTTTTAACAGATAAATTAATGCAAGTGCTTTAAAAATAATAAGCTTTACATTTCGGTTTAAACCCTCCAAAAATTGACTTCATTCACTTCCATTGTAAATGCCTTTTTTTATAAGGAAAAGGGATTCAAAATACATTTTTGTGGTTATCAACATTATGCCAAAAATGCTGTTGATTGAGCTTAACTTGTATTGAACCCGGAACATTCCTTTAAGTCCTTTTTTACTATAAATCTCCTCATTTGACCAGCCTCGTCCAGTAGGTGGCAATATGCATGAAGAAAGTGAATCAAATTAAAACAAAAAAGAAGAATGTGGAAGTGAACGTGGAGTTGTATAGAAGAAAATGACTTAAATATTGATTTGTTTCTCACCCACACTTATGTCACTTCTGATTATATGGATTTAACCACTGGAGTTGTATGGATTACTTTTATGTGCTTTTTGTAGCTTCTGTCCACCATTAACTTGCATTTGAAGGACCTACAAAGCTGAGATATTCTTATAAAAATCTGTGTGTGTGTGTGTGTGTGTGTGTGTGCGCTCTTATCCAAATAACTCACCTTTGTGACTCCAATCTGTTCTTTTCTAAACTTTTCCAAAGGTTTAATGAGCAAGTTACAGGCATTCTGGACCTGTAGGAGAGACAATGACACAGAAAAGAAAGAGAGAGTGTTCCTTAAATGTCCTACTGTAACTATAACAGAAAGTCTTGTCCCAGTTCTTATTCAACAGATGCAGTTCAGAGGTTAGGAGCTGTCACAATAAAGCAAGCAGTTTAGCATCCCACTGAGTGACACAATGGCAGGGGCCCATGTGCAAGACCGGAGAGGTATTTGAACCACTGTGGCCTTCTTCATGTAGCAGCAACAGATATTTGTTTCAGTCCTGGCATGTACTTAACTGAGTTATGAGAGTGAATTAAAATGATTTTCCAAAATAACTACTTGAGCATATGCTGTGCACCTCCTGGGGAAGGAAAAGGTCATTTCTGTTTGAATCTGGACTTTCCAGTTATACAGGATTAGATGTTACAGATAAGATTAATGATTGTGCTCAAACCTTGAGGGTGATTCAGGTTAGCGTTTAAAGCGATTCCACACTTAGTTTGGCAGATCAAACTCTATAACTTGGTTTTACGATATAAACCTCTCAATAAAATGAACCAAACCATGTTTAATTGGCCCTCAGTAATGGGATCTTTTCTACAGAAGTTTAATGATTGGCATACAGTATCTGTATGTGCTCTTTGTATACATATTAGATTTTGATTGAATATTTTTAAGGGCATGGAAAGAAATGCACTCTACCAACCACCATCATCCGGCCCTCTTCCACGTCCTGCAGAAGACCAGCAAACTCTCGAAATGACTCAGCTGTGAAAGTAAAAACATGTGGTCACGTAAACACAAGCAATCTAAAAACACAGATGCTGCCACAGACAGCAAACTATTATTTTGATATTAATCTTCTATTATTTCTACAATTAATCGATTAATAGGATAAATAATTTAATTTAATTTCCTGTATTTTATTCAAATATGATTTTTCAAAAAACCTGAAATGATTAAGGGCGTAAGAATTTGGTTTGATTTACAGTACTAAATTCACGATTCTATACTCTCACAAACTTTGAACAAAGCCTGAATTGTGAAAATGTAAGTTTGAATTTATTATTATTACTTTCAGAACATATGCGAAACAGTTTACAACCTTTACTTAAACTTAAAATTAACAAAACGTGCTTATCATTATTGAGTAAAATGACTCATAGGGGATGGAGTGGGTCAAAGAATCAGCCCAGCAGAGGGCAATGGTAATACCAGAATAGAAATATTAATAATTCTGCCCAGCTGAAAAATAAATAATTATATTAGATACATACAGTGTGCTTGTACACTGTCACTGATTACATACACTCACCTAAAGGATTATTAGGAACACCATACTAATACTGTGTTTGACCCCCTTTCGCCTTCAGAACTGCCTTAATTCTACGTGGCATTGATTCAACAAGGTGCTGAAAGCATTCTTTAGAAATGTTGCCCCATATTGATAGGATAGCGTCTTGCAGTTGATGGAGATTTGTGGGATGCACATCCAGGGCACGAAGCTCCCGTTCCACCACATCCTAAAGATGCTCTATTGGGTTGAGATCTCGTGACTGTGGGGGCCATTTTAGTACAGTGAACTCATTGTCATGTTCAAGAAACCAATTTGAAATGATTCGAGCTTTGTGACATGGTGCATTATCCTGCTGGAAGTAGCCATCAGAGGATGGGTACATGGTGGCCATAAAGGGATGGACATGGTCAGAAACAATGCTCAGGTAGGCCATGGCATTTAAACGATGCCCAATTGGCACTAAGGGGCCTAAAGTGTGCCAAGAAAACATCCCCCACACCATTACACCACCACCACCAGCCTGCACAGTGGTAACAAGGCATGATCGATCCATGATGGAAATTCTGACTCTACCATCTGAATGTCTCAACAGAAATCGAGACTCATCAGACCAGGCAACATTTTTCCAGTCTTCAACTGTCCAATTTTGGTGAGCTCTTGCAAATTGTAGCCTCTTTTTCCTATTTGTAGTGGAGATGAGTGGTACCCGGTGGGGTCTTCTGCTGTTGTAGCCCATCCGCCTCAAGGTTGTGCGTGTTGTGGCTTCACAAATGCTTTGCTGCATACCTCGGTTGTAACGAGTGGTTATTTCAGTCAAAGTTGCTCTTCTATCAGCTTGAATCAGTCGGCCCATTCTCCTCTGACCTCTAGCATCAACAAGGCATTTTCGCCCACAGGACTGCCGCATACTGGATGTTTTTCCCTTTTCACACCATTCTTTGTAAACCCTAGAAATGGTTGTGCGTGAAAATCCCAGTAACTGAGCAGATTGTGAAATACTCAGACCGGCCCGTCTGGCACCAACCACCATGCCACGCTCAAAATTGCTTCTGACATTCAGTTTGGAGTTCAGGAGATTGTCTTGACCAGGACCACACCCCTAAATGCATTGAAGCAACTGCCATGTGATTGGTTGATTAGATAATTGCATTAATGAGAAATTGAACAGGTGTTCCTAATAATCCTTTAGTTGAGTGTACATTTAAGTATTTCAATATTATAGGTTTTAAAATAGCATTGTCAATGATTAAATGTTTCTAAATTATTATTTTCAAACAATTGTGTCTGCTTATACAGTAAAACAATGATTGCATTGTATAAATTTACTAGTGAAATCAGACATTACTTGTGGCATTATCTGGAGGACTTTAAAATACCAGGAGCATTAGCGTGCTTATACATTAAATTCAGCATTATATACAGTTTAATACAGTACAATCATCTGTAAACCTTATGCAAATTCACTCTCGTGCTGAAAAGACTCATCCCAGTGCTCACACTATTACATGTGCTTACATGAGCAGGAAAAACAATCACTGTGTAAACGCACCTGACTCAGCAACTGCTCCACATCAAACCGAATGCTTATTTTGATCTTCTATGAAGTGTTTATAAAGTGCTTGTGCGCTCGACAACTTGGGTCGTGTTTTTTCCGCTACACCTTTTTTTTTTTCAAATGAGTTTCATAATGCAACACATTTTTCACTTGTCTGTGAAGTGACGTCACTGACTGGGCTTCTCCGTGCTTACTGCAAATATCCAACTAATTGATAATGAAATTCATTGTAGATGATTTCCATTATCAAAAATTTACGATTTTAACGATTAGTTGTTGCAGCCCTAATACCAACACATTTTTATATGTTCTACATTCACATCTACACACATACTCAGAACAGAACAAAAGTGAAATCATAATGACCATAAAATGATAGAAATAGAAATAGTCAGTGTAATCGATAATTTTTTGCCAATATTCACAATTTTCGACTTATTTATTGGTTATTGGTAAATCTTATAAAACAACAATCAGGTCTTAAATGAAATGGAGGCACAGATGAGCTCCAATCAGGTTAAAACATGGCTATATGCAGACCAATCAGAACTGTCAGTGATATGCTGAGACTCACCAATGTTCATCTCATCATCGGTCAGAGTGTCACCGATGAAATCAAACTGGAATGACTGAAGGGTATGAGAGAACTTCTGCACAGCAAGTGAGTAATCTGGAGGCAACAATAAACCACAAAGAGAACATAGAAAAATCCTTATTTTGGTTTTGTTACCACATATAAATTGCTACATATGAATGAACATCAATGGAAAACCATTTACTGATGCAATATACAGACTCCACACTCTGGAAACTTAAACCCACCCAAGTTTCAAATCCAGCTCACATGAAACTCTCGCGGTTTTACTAAAGACAGAAAGACAACCATGGCCAGGAAATTAAAACACAAACAACATTTCACCATATTGCTTGGTTGCTTGCCATTTAGTATAAGCAGCTATTAATTATGGAGCCTCTGAACAATAAGAAAAGCAGATTTATTAGTAAATGAAATCAGATGTTGTGGAGTGGAATAATGTTTCAAACTCTCTACAAAGATTCACTGCCAGAACATACACAAGACAGGCCACTGTTAGCAGGGCTCAACACTAAGGATTTTATCTACTGGACCGGTAGGGCCAGTGCTTCAGATTTTTACTGGCCCTGGCAAAATTTTCACTGGCCCCAACACAAAAATTACAAATAGCTGTTTTTACCATCATGGCTTTAAAAAAAATATGTCAGAAGATAAATCATTTTTACATATCTTATGTTTTTAATACAATGTCCCCAGGGGCCTGTGGAGCTCAGCAAGTAAAGATGCTGATTACCACCCCTGGAGTCGCGAGTTCAAATCCAAGGCGTGCTGAGTGACACCAGTCAGGTCTCCTAAGCAACTAAATTGGCTCTGTTGCTAGGGAGGGAAGAGTCACATGGGGTAACCCTCCTTGTAGTCGCTATAATGTGGTTCTTGCTCTTGGTGGGGAGTTGTGCGTGAATGTGCTCTACACACGTAATGTATCCACAGTAACGTGCTCAAAAACCACGTGATAAGATGTGCGGATTGATGGTCTCAGATGTGGAGGCAACTGAGATTCGTCCTCCTCCAACCAGATTGAGGTGAGTCACTACGCCACCACGAGGGCTTAGAGCGCATTGGGAATCGGGCACTCCAAATTGGGAAGAAAAATAAATAAATACAATGTCCCCCAAAATGTAATAATATTTATGCTTTATGTAATCCCATATATGCGTTTTACAGATATAAATTAATAAATACATCATATTAACCTCGTCCTGCCATTTACACATGTGCTTATAAGCCAAGAGTTCTGTGGAGGAGATGATGGGTTTTCGGTCACCCATTTAGTCATGCTACTTTTGCCCATGAGTAGTGTTTTCACAAGAAGGATCAAAGATTTAGTCAAGGAGTTAAAGATTTGATTATTGTCTGAGAGAATATGTATATGTGTATATAACATGAAATCAGACAACCCAAACAAGACCAACACTGACTGATATACAAAGAACAAAAACAAAAATGCCTGTATGGTCCAGAAATGAGACATGTAACAGGTGTTTTATGAGGATGATATGAAGTAGACTGTTTCAAATATTCATCTTCACCCTGCACCTGAACAGCTCTGATAATAATAGCATAATAGCCAAAGTGATCTTGCTGCTTTTCATATCAAATGGCATTATCATGTCGAATTAATGATTACATTTTGAAACATTACCTAATTAAATGTATACTTACATTTTAGATATTGAGCAGCTTGTGATTTCCAGACGCTTGTACAACTGGGGTTTAACAAATTTTATTATGTCTCATTTGGCGTTTCTCTAAAAGCGAATTAATGAGAAAAATGTGTTTGTTTTTTTACAGTGGGAATAAAACTAGCACTCTGTCCCTTTACGAGAGCACATGCATGTTAAACAGACTACGCTGCACAGAGAGACAGATTTTCAGTCCTATCGAAAGAAACTGTTGATTTCTTGTGTTCCAATGTGTGGATTACTAATTTTCACCAACTTGTAAAAACAAAAAATGTGGGGATTTCACGCACTGTGAACACGGAATGTGTGGGGATACTTAAATGTTGCAAAACACTTGCACAAAATTAACAGACATCAAACGCGTTCAGGTAACACGACGAAACGAGTGCTCTACTTGCGATATGGTATTTATGAAGATCCGAAATAAACTAGAGATCGCAAAAAAAAAAAAAAATACACAAGAATAAAGATACAGCACGAAATGATTCACGCCACCTTCAATCAGACAATTGACCAAATCATAAAAATAAAAAAAATAAAAACACTTAAGGGAGTACAGGGACCACAAGGACATGCAAAAGCAACAATGGATGTAGCGACGATGTTTTGGACTCGGACACTGACTAGCCTGCTAACTAAAGGGTCATTTAATTCAGCCAGTAACGCTCAAGATAAACAGTGAATCGCCAGTGTCCTCTGAAGCTGATCTCAGAAAGTTATTATATTTGCAAAATTTGTTAGCTTTCATTACAAAATTGTCATCTTATTTTCTGCATTGTTTTGTTCTGTAAGGGGATTTTACCAAGCTTCTCACGAAGTTTGGAAAATCTCACGTCTATCTGTGAAACGGACAATCCTGTAAATAATATTATATGCTATGGCAAAAATCCAAATACAATAATAATAATTAATAATGATTCCACTGTAACCGTTTACAGAACTTAGCAAGTTAATCTATAGTTCATGCAATATAATGTAATTTTTTTTTAAAAATAACGCAATTAATCGCACTTCCCCCGGACCATAATAAGGAAGAGTCCTGATAAATGCAAGCTTGTAGTACAACCTGTTTACTCCTGAGGGCAGTAAGTTAAATTTCAGCTGTATGAGCAACGCACAAGCATGCGTAATGTTCTTGCTTTCAAAACACTAGATGGAGCGCAAATGCGAACTAACGGATCTCAAGATGTATTTAAAGATTGAGTATTAAACTATATTTAACTTGACACAGTGACCTAAACATTTTATGTTTATGATGACGCTAGCCAAGCATGTCTGACGCAGGTGATGGTGCAAAATTTGGAAATTACCCATAAATATTTAATCACAAATAAAATCAAAGACTTCAAACTTATTTAGAAGTACTACCCCACTAATTATTTTCTTGTAGAGAGATTTAATTGTGATATCGATATATTCTGTACATTTTGTGGACATTTTTTATTTATTTTTGGAGTTGTCCCTATTCAACTTGTTTTTGGTCTGATTTCTGCCAGATTGTTAGAGATCATATTATTCCCAGCTTTCAACTTTGTTTTGAAAATGTTTTATTAGTATTTTTTTAGTTATGACATGTCTCTTCATAAGGAATATTATTTGATTAATGTTCTGCTTTTGTTGGCAAAGTTTAGTATTCATAAATGTAAGTATTTTTAATTCAGAGGTTCAGCAATAATAATTTCAAATTTGAGTAACAAGAAAGCTGTAAAGTGTATTGAAATATGTAAACAATTTGATATTTTTATTAAACTGTTTATTTATATATTTTCCTTTTTGTTGTTGTTTGTTTTAATATACCTCTTGGCTCTAGATGTAAAAGTTTTGTAAGCATTAATAAAAAATACAAATAATTGTCTTATGCAGGTGTAAATTGACGGGTCCTTAAACAAGCCCTCATAATAAATCTCCAACTGATTGACAAATTCACTTGTGAAATGGATTGATGTGAACTGTATGCCAATGATTGACTTATGATCAATAATATGGTAGTAAACAATACATTGTAGTCTAAAGTCGCTTTTTGTATTGTCTTATCAATGATTAACTCTTCTATTACTAGAATGTAATGCATTTTAATTATCTGAATATTGTTTATTTTATATATATATATATATATATATATATATATATATATATTTATTAGGGCTGCACGTTTTCAAGTTTTTCATTAACCGTTAACCGAGGCCCTTAACGGTTAATACTCGGTTAACCATAGTGTGCGCCTACGGAAGCTAAAAGAGGCCTTGCGTTATTATTTTTTTTCTGTCTCGTTTTCTCGTGATCTCAACATAACTAAGGTTGTTTTCTCGTGATCAGGACTTAATTTTCTCGTGATCTCGACATAACAAAAAGTTGTTTTTCCCCTTAATTTTCTATACAGTTTTTAATTGACCTACAATGTATGAAGGACAATGAGAGATCCTTGGCAGAAAAGTACAATTTATTATATATAAATGTAAAGTTAGGCACCTTTCACATAGGCTAAATCAAACATATTACTAAACGCCAGGCAGCACATCACAAACACTTAATAAACGCGTTTTCATCAATATAGCAAGACTCGCATTCTTCTGCACTCAACAGGCGTCAAGAACTGCAATATGCGCGCACTCGGATCTAAATCGCGGCTGGCTTGACCGCAGTCATGCAGACGTCCCGGTCCATCAAGTTGGCTTGCAATGAAATTAACCAAACGTTCAGGGTCACTTTATTGTCTACGACAAAGTTGTAGACGTGATAGTCTTCTTCTAAGGTGTCTGACACTAATCTGGAAGTTGTCAATGACATCCAGATATCCTTATTGAAAACAACTTTTTTGTTTTGTCAAGATCACGAGAAAACAACCTTAGTTATGTCGAGATCACGAGAAAACGAGACAGAAAAAAAAATAATAACGCAAGGCCTCTTTTAGCTTCCGTAGTGCGCCAGGGATGGAAATTAACTTTTTTGTCCACCGGCCACTGTGGATTTCAAAATCTACCAGCCACTCAATGTTTTTACCAGCCACTTTCTTGTTTTTAACCGACAATGTGTAACTGCATGTGAAAATTAATACTACAAGATCTACAATACTTAAGCCGTTTATTTAATCTCAAGTCTCAATGAAATACTGGCATTTTCTCTTTCTCTCTTATAGCCTACACACACAATCCATGAACTGATATTCATTTCAGTTCGCATACGAGGAAAACACAATGTTACGGACGTGAGCGCTCTGAAAGCGGCACTGAAAGATGCTTTAAAACTTCCACAGAGACATCAAACAGAAAGCACAAAACCTTTCTTTAAAGTGAATTTCGTTTTGTATTAATTGTGTCTTAATTTTAATCAATGTTTCATCAACCAATTGCCTGGATTTAATAAATAAGAATTAAATATAGCAGACGATATAATCACAAAGCGGAGGCGCCGGCGCGTGAACTGGAGCTCGTCTCATAAATGAACCGAAACTCAGTTTATAAGGTAGCCTTGCCTCACAAATAATTCAAAACTAAAGAAAACAGACACAGACTGCTCTCTGCTTATGTAATCCGTAAGAAATGTGCATTTCTCTCTGGTGCGTTACTGCGAAGACCGCGAGTCAGCATCGTCAACTTCATCTTTGCAAATGACACGGACAAAGAAAAGACTTGTTTATTAATAAATAATTAAAATATCTCCTTGCTATATTTTACATATTCATAATCATTACTTTTGCCGGTTCTTTGTGACAGATTTTAGATTTCTAACCCTAACTGGTCAAGACTACTTCTTGTGGACATTACAAATGTCTGGGAGCGCTCTGGCAGTCGCTGGTGGTGCAAAAATGTATTACAACTAAATTCAATGCACGCCATTGACACCACTTAACCGAGCAAAATGTTTCACTCGGTTACGCAATTTTTAACGGTTAATCGGTTAACCATGGACACCCCTAATATATATATATATATATATATATATATATATATATATATATATATTATTTTATTTTTTTTAATATTTAAAAGATAACTATGTATAATTATATATTGATATGAATATGTATAATCATTATATATTGAATTATTGTTATATGAGGGGCTTTCTCAGTAAATATTTGTATATGCGATTAATCGCGATTAATTAATCGGGACACCATGTAAAAAAAAATAAAAAATATCGATTGACAGCCCTAGTAATTACATTACCTGTTGTCTTTTGCATAGATGTCATCTCTGACAATCTTGTTGAGCAAAGTAATAACGATGGATTGCATTAATTCGAATGTTTAAATATGTCCTCAAAAACAAGAGTAAAAACAAACAATCACACTGTGATGTCCCATGTTTGTTTATGTTTGAGGTAGTCACATGAAACTACCACACAGACAGTAACCCGTTACATCACCGTTCGGCTCTTAGGTCAGTGGAAAATCGCAGCCAGTTTACGATAGGCTACAGATTGCCCCGGCCGTGAACCAGTGGTTCAGCACGTGCTTCTCAGTTGCTTGTCATTTATCACACATTTGTCATCAAAATAATTTTACAGTACACTAATTGCTGCAACATTCTCCATGGAGCAACACTGGGTTAAGAGGTTCCAAAGCGTAGAAAATTCACACTGGGATTTCCATTTTTGTTCTTGTTACTTAAAGAGTTGTGGCCTTTAATTGGTTTAATATTTGTTATAATTGCCTGTTTTACCTTTTAATTGATTCTCCTCATTGATTGGTCCAAATCCTCAGTATTTTGATTCTAAATGGTTAACTTTCACAAAGACAGGCAGGTACAGTAAGTGAGCAGGAAAGACTGCTTTTTGTTGTGATGGATAAATTAAGTTTGCCTTTTTGATTTATTGTCCATGCTCTATATATTTGTTTCCAGTGGTGTAAAGGCCACAAAGAAGAAAAAGTAAATTTAGTTTCTTCAAAATTGTCTTAACCTGACATAAAGCTCCCTTTCTGAACAACAGCCATGTGAGGAAAGCCCTTCATCTTTCTTCTTTGGCCTGTGCCATAGGCCTGCTTGCTCTGTGAAATAAGCAGAGCTAACAGAGGACATGGCTTAAATGATTATATCCCCTCTGATGCAAAGGGCACAAAGAGTGCGTTTGTCTGCATGAGGAGCTGGCATGACAGACTTCACTTTCCAAACCAGATCACAAATCCTGCACTGTTCGGCCCTCTCAAACACACATAACACTCAAAGAGTGGGTAGGGAGCGATGTTACTCTTGTAATGTAGGATGGGGCTGATGTAACAGATGCTTGAATTTGAGTGCAGGTTATAAACTACTAACCACAGCAGAAGCTGAGTACCACATCCTGGTACAAGAGAACTAGACCTAGCTGAAGGAAAGTCAGTGCACTCTGACTAAAAACATGACAAAAGAAAAGTGTTTGAATGTGGGGACGCTAGAAATTGTTTTTGTTATTTGTGGACCAATATATCAACCACAACTTTGGAATCTTTATTAATGTTTTTATTAAAGTATCCTCCGTCTGTTCTCATAGCCACCTAAATAACAAGCTCACTTTTTGTTTTGGTACCGTACTGGTACTTGGTACTTGTTTTGGCACATTTGTGTGAATGGATAGTTCACCCAAAAATTCTAATTGTTTCATCGAATACTGACGCAGTTATTCTGCCTATAATATCTCCAATTGTTTTCCACAAAAAAGAAAGTGATACAGGTTTGGAACAACATAAGGGTTGAGTTCATGATGACAGTTTTCATTTTTGCATGAACTATCCATTTAAGATGAATATGTAGCTCTGTTTGTTCATAAGAGGAGCAATAGATGTCCAAAGAGGTTCCTCATCGTTGGAGAAAATGAATTTCTCAACTTCCTGTGTGAAGTTTCATATCTCCCCAATACCCAGTATATTCCTCAAAAAGTGCAAAACATTAGCATAATCACAGGAAGTAGGCATTTTAAAACCAATGAGTCAGGTCATATGACTTCAGAAAGTGCCGACAGTGTGAAAAACAATTTTCTTGGAAGACATTTCTTTATTGTGAGCTCAGGCATTGCATTCAACTGTCTACCAGTGTTTTCTTCAGGTGTCAACGCCAGATCGCACTGCATATTTGACTGAAGTAAGCCACTGAAGACTTTTTTCAAGACAATGGAATTATCTGAGCGCAGACCGCAGTCATCAAATTACAGACAGTCTGTACACATAAGGTTCAATAAGGAAATCTGCTGTGTAACGGCTAAAGCTATCATCTTCCCTCAAAATAAACACATAAATATACTATCTGCTTACAAGTGTTTTAAGAAAACTAGCCTACTAATTTTATGACTTCCTTTGAAATTAAGGAAGGAAGTTTGAGAAACCTTGAACTTGGAGATAAATTAGAGCTGAATCATCAAATTATTGCTGATGGAGGACCAGGCATAAACTCTTTTATAGCT
The DNA here is from genome assembly GCA_032164185.1 of Moxostoma hubbsi. NCBI lineage: Eukaryota > Metazoa > Chordata > Actinopteri > Cypriniformes > Catostomidae > Moxostoma > Moxostoma hubbsi. Next base: position 26,411,239 of record JAVLUX010000008.1, read on the forward strand.
ACAAACTTGAAGGGTTAGTTCACCAAAAATTTAAAATTCTCTCATCATTTATTCACCCTCATGCCATCCCAGATGTCTAAGACTTTCTTTTGCTGAAAACAAACAAAGCTTTTTAGAAGAGTATCTCAGTTCTGTAGGTCCATTCAACGCAAGTGAATGAGTGCCAGAACTTTGAAGCTCCAAAAAACACATACAGACAGCATAAAATGAATCCACACAACTCCAGTTTCTCATCCACACTTCTGAAGAGATGGATTAAACCACTGAAGCCTTACTGATTACTTTTATACTGCCTTTATGTGTTTTTTGGAGCTTCAAAGTTTTGGTCACCATTCACTTGCATTGTATGGACTTACAGAGCTGAGACATTCTTCTAAAAAACTTTGTGTTCAGCAGGAGAAAGACATGCACATGGTTAAGTATATGATGAGAGAACTTTCATTTTTGAGTGAACAATTGCATTATAAATGAGAATACTACCCACCTGTCAGCATAAACTCTAAGTACGGAAGTCTTCTAACACTGATAGTCAACACGAACACTGGGAAGCATAACTATACAATAATAATTAATGTGCTGTCTATATCTCTAATTACAGTAACATTAGGCTATTCTAATTAGTTCAGCTTCTTATTTTTAAGCAGAAGCTGTCGTCCGAAGACATATAATGTGCAATGTTTGCCGTGACAGCTCAACCACTGCCGTTAATTACCTCAAATAAACAATAGTGCTTGAGCAGAACTGTGCCCTTGCCAACTTTCTATCTCTACAGTGCTCCATCAAAGCACTTCAGAGAGATGCCAAGCCTATAGGGCTGCATCCTACTATCTATCTATCTATCTATCTATCTATCTATCTATCTCTTCACCAGCTGAAACAGGTTTTGAAGGTATATCAGTGTTTTGAATTCTATAGGATCAGATCCTGCACCCCAGTAAACTGTCTCTAAACGTTCGCGTTCAATTGCATTCAATTAGTCTGCAAAACTAAAGGTGCATGCTATAAATAAATGCAGCAGGATTTGAGAACGCATCCCATTCCTGATTGTCTCCTAAGTGCTTGCCAGAATCTCAGAGAGGGGGAACATCCAAATAGATACGCACCATCTGTCACTTCACTCCCTCCCCTTTACAATTCATAATCCCTTTTAAAACATCAACTGTCCCGCAAGTGAAAGCTTATGCAAAAAGTCAATAGGCGCACTTCTTTACTAAAAACAAAACAATGCTCTACTGAATGTGCATGTTCATTCGTTCACCAGGTAGGTTTGGCAAAGGTGGAAACCTCCATCCACATTCCCCAGAGGGCTGTTAAAGACCGTTTTTACCTTTAATCGTGTTGATCACACTGTTCCCGTCCTTAATCACATCCTTGAGGAACCTGCTAGTTCTTTCCAGCTCATTTTCGTAGCATTTTAGTCTCTCTCTGAAATCAGGACTGTCGGAGTAGCAGTCGCTGAACTCGAGCGGAGGATGCCCCATTATCTCCCCTTTGCTGGATCAGTGTAGAGAGCCGGCCTTTTCTTAACAGTAAAGTGCACAAACCATGAAAGGCGTATCTTTTGATCACTCGCTTGTATTAGTCAAGTTAATTAATCGGTTTCGATAAAGTTCCTAATTTTTAACACATTGGATATGCAGTTGCAAAAACTAATTCACCGCTCTCCTGTGCACGCGATGTTGCTGTACAAACTACTGCATTCGAGTGTGATGAATGACAAAGTAGAGCTTAAAAGAACGGATAAAGAAAGTACTCGTGTTTCTATACTTTTCCTTGTTGTGAGAGAGGAATGACTAGCAAACGCGGGCAGGGCCACATACTGAGTACTCCCACATCATTGGCAGGAAATGTGCCTAGATAGATAACCTTAACCGTTTTCTAAGGGACATACAGACTTATTCCTCTAGGGGGCGCATGGGGGCTCACAAAGCCAAATCCTCCATTTAGTAGCGTTCAAATCGCTGGACGTTGTTTTGTTTTACTGCTGGCATTTTGTATTAAAATGTAAAAACGTTCAAATGTGTTCATTTCAAGGATTTTTGCTTTGCAATACATGTTGAAGTCTGCCTCAAAAATAATTACAAATTATTATTATTATTTTTTTTTTTAATAAGGCTAATCAAGTTACGATGAAGGGCTGCGATTGGTCCATCCTGATCCGCGCTGAGAAAAGGGACAAGTATCGAGTGACAATGGCTTCATCGTTCCGTTTTCAGCAGTGGTCCAAACCAAAAATCACAATTAAATAATGACATTGAACTTTTTAATATCAATTGAATTGAAATTACACAATGAACTGTTTATTATAACAGTCTAGGTGTAATGTAGACTCAACGTGCTAGGCCAATCAGAGACAACGGCCGGACCACAAAGCCTCACCTAATTACTGAACCTTCATGGTAATCGCCATTCCAGCCTATTGCTAAACCTCCCACAGATTCTGAACCTTCAAGAGACAGAGTCTGTTTTAAATGATCTATAAACAATTTACAAAGCCTCATATCACTGCCAACTTCTTTTATTCTCACTTTTGAGCATAATTTTGAATTAGTATGTTTTATGTTAATTCTCAGCTCAGTTTAAATGTCATTATTGTCTATTGTGTTATGTCATATATGTTTAAACAGCTAAACGTTTCCACATGGCTATTTAAAGGTGCACACAGTATTTTTTCCTCATTAAAAAAGTGTTCCTCCTAAAGAAATAAATTGTTATTTTGAAGCATATGAATAAAATCATGAGCACTCACACGAGGTGAGGTCTTTAGTCATATCAGAAACCTTATAAAAGCTGTTTTGTTCTGCATGGGGCAGGAGCGCCCTCATGGGGGCTGCCATTTTAAAATAACATGACCATCTGAATACTACTTGCTTAATCTCAATTACCATATTGTTATTGGTCACTTTCACGCTTGAATTAAATTAATCATGGCTGATTGTGAATAGTGAATTTCTACAATGGCATCTGTAATTGAAAACAATTGATTTTGAATGATGCTGCATCCACATCAATAGATGTCACTGAAAGTCCAAGATGACACAAACAATACGTTGTTTGAGTGCTCCTTTAAAGATTCTGTGAACTTTACATATGAAATTCTATGAATTAAAGAAATTAACGACAAGAGCTGCTCCATACTTTAATTGTTTACCTACACATACTTTCAGGATTCACTTTAATTTTAAAGTTTATTGAATTACTAATAAGGAATTATTATGATAAGGCTATATTATTATTATTATTATTATTATTATTATTTGTACTACTACTATAACTACTACTATTTCTATTTGTGAATATGGTATTTTCCATTTAAGATAAACAAATTAATTACAGAATTTTGTTCAAAATTCTTGTTAAAAAATACTTTCCCCAGCTAGCCGACTAACTAAATGCTCAGTTTAATCGGTATTCCTACATTCAGTGAATAACTGATGTATGGTATCTTCCTCTATATTACAGAGCACACGTGTCATGTCTCTGAAAAAAATCTTGAAATTACTTGTTTCACTTGATATATTATTTTTTTTTTATTGAAGTTTAACAATACAAATAGTAAGAACATACAAAAAAGTACAGCATATTAAACAAATTATTATAATGATCTGCTTAATAGCCTAATGGCGTTTTTACGTCACACATCCGATGACGTATCTGTATCCGTGTAAAGATGGCGGAAGTACAGGAGTCCAGCAAGCCTTTGGTAAGGCACAAAACACGCTTAAAAAAAAACCTTAAACGTCTTTAAAACACATTGTCAGCTTTTCCTGTTTTTTGTTTGTATAAGAAGCGACCCTGTGTTGGCATGGATGCGTGAGAAGGCGTAAATCTGTCATTCAAGTTTTGCTGGTGTACATGTAACGCATGTACAGGCAGCTCATCAGAACATTTTCTGCTCATCAGAACCTTTTCCAGAGAATTTACTCCCTCAAACAAAATTTTAAACGTTGTACAAAGGCCTTTTTGACACATTTGCTATTTTCTTTGTGAAACTGTAGTACGTCTTTGATTGCGCAATTCTAGCAAACGAATGTAAACAATGCGAGTGTGGAACATCTGCAATCCGAAACTGCTGACACGCACTGTCTTTTATCATTTTAAAATGTGGAGATATATACTGTGTTATTGTAGGGATTTTCAACCATTACAGATCTCAAAAAATTCAAATGTACAATTTTCAACTGGTAATAATTTCTCCATTATGCGTATGCACTGGATTCATCGCGTAACTGTATTTTCCGTCAGATATTATTTTTAATACGTTATATTAGTTGGATATAGCATGTTTTTATTCACAGTTTCATATGTCAAATTTGTTTCAGACATTTAATAGTGATTTATTGCTCTATAGTGGTTCGATGCGTTTCTCTGTGAAAAAACGGGTCTTCTTGCATTGACCAAACATCTATGCTTCTAGACATGAAGATTTTATTGTATTCCACTGGGTTTGGCAGAGTTCATCATAAAAGTTTGGTAATCTTTTTAAATGGGTGCTGAGATTGTCTTGAATTTAGTCTACAGATTTCTATGGTTTGTCTCCATATATCTGAAGGAACTGTGGATGTGAAATGAGTAGTACAACATTCTATATCCCTCTTTACTGCATGGTAGTACATAAATGTGTGTGACAACAAGCATCACAATCCTGAAAACACATCAAGCAGTTGGGGACCTTTGGTCAGGGGCAATTCACAGCCTTCTGTCCTTGTTGGTTCAGATCAACCTGAACTGCATGCAAATGGTTTGATTTTTCAGATAGTTGTCATAACTTTGTCTTAAAACATCTTTCCTCATGTCACAGTTTGCCGGTTTGTCGGACATCTCAATCTCAGATGACATCCCAGTGGAGGAGGACATATCAGTGCCAGTGGGCTCACATAATACAGATGATGATCTCTCAACATTGGATGAGCCAGTCAAAGACACCATTGTAAGTGAACCCCTTCATTACAGAGCAGTGAAATATCAATATTTTGGCCTGGCTGATTAATCAGCTGATGTTTTGATATTTGGACAATTAAATGTTTTTTAATCCAATCTTTAAGACTGGCTGTTCGCATTGTCATCTTGCAAGTGATGAAATCTTTTTTCTTCAGACAGACTGTGTAATCAATATCTGGGATATCTACATTGGTTTCCATAGTAATGTGTCAGCTTAACTCATGTGGCGCATTACTGCAAACAGCTCCCTTGTTCACTCAATGTCTATTTACTAAATAGTGAATGCGATTATATTGGCAAAGAGTCAGCAAAAAAGAAAATTTCAATCAACACACAAATGTTTTTTGTTTAAAACTATTTATTTGTGAATTGAGGAAATTCAAATTGTGCAAAGTACATTTTTATCTTTTATAAACAAAATTTCTACGTGTCTGTTTTTTTATAATTAAATTACATTATATCATGTTTATAAATCTTTACTCTGCTATATAAATATTAACAGTGGCATCTGCCAGGAAAAACCCAAAACAGTCAACCGTTAAATGAGACCAGCATGGATTTAAAGAGCTCCAGAAATATTATGACAAGCCCCATGTGCATAGTGCAACATATTTACTTAGTCTTGAATCCAGGGGCGTACTGGCCATCTGGGCGATGTTGGCTGGCCAACTGCCATGCAAGTGCAATTATAAAGAAATAATGATCAGGACCAGCCATCTTAAACCTGACACATGAGGCCGTCTATGGCATAAAAGTGCACACGTAAATTCAATTTATAGTAAAATGATCATTAAAAAACAAACATTTAAAAATGTTGCCAATATCAATTACATTTATTTTGAAATTGACTTTGATTTGCAGCGCCTTTTATTGATGCGTTCTGACCATGCAACACACCTGGACCTCATTATTTTACATACAAAGCACAATAGTGGTGACAACCAAAAACAAAATATTGAGGATAAGATGAGCTTTATTGCCGTGTTCTCACTTACTCAAGGATTTTTTTTGGTGATAGGAGAAGCAAGTGCACACAGAATGAGTGAGTTACTGTGAGACAAGGTAAGAGTATAAATAGAAATATAAATAATAGGACATATAATGCATTAAACACCCTGCTATATAATGTTGAGGGGGGTTTGGGGAGGTGTTGCGCAAGCCTATGGTCTGCGTTCCAGGACTACTATTGGGTCCTTGAGTAACATATAACATGCAGGTACTGGCAGCCATTTAAGTTTCCGATGCCCCCTTAGGGTAAGTTGCCTAGGACCCCACAAACACACGGGCTGGCCCTGGTAATGATAATATTGTATTGAGCTGCTGTGTTATGGTGTGTTGTGTTGAGGGCCAGGTGTATTGTGCCGCTCTGGGCCAGAAAGTCCAGGGCCACTTTTTAGTCCCAGTCCGCCCCTGCTTGAAGCCATGTAATTAACAACAGTGCTGTTTTAGTTTAAGCAGTGTTCTTACTCTCTCTTTGCTGTTTTTGTGTCTCAGCTAAGGGATTTGAGAGCTGTTGGACAGAAGTTTGTCCATGTGATGTACCCCAAGAAAAGTTCTGCATTACTCAGAGACTGTGAGTCAATCATTCATAGTTCATCAATCAAAAATTGTTTATTAACAATCACAGATTACATAGCATGTTGGCATTTATTTATATGTATTTATAAACACATTATAGTCATAAATAGGGTTGCAACGGTATAAGATTTTCACGGTATGATTACCGTCTCAGAAAAGATCACAGTTTCACAGTATACAGTATTACACAATTAGAATTATCAGTGAAAACAAAAGGGTTATTTATTTTTGAGCAAACACTTTAGTATAATTGAAACTTGAAACCATTTATTTTATTGAAGTATGTGTAAAAATGTCTCCCTTTTGAAAATAAAATAAATAGAATAAATAAGAAAACTAACAGAATTATAATAATAAACCGAATTATAAACATGATAAAAATAGCATGTAACTATAACATGTTAGTTTACATGTTAAATTAATTACTAAATGAAAAATAACATCAGCTGTGTGAGCATTTGAAGTAATGTCCTATGATTATTAATAATTAACATATACTGCTCCTGTCTGTAGCTTTAACTCAGTGCTTCTCAACTGGTTTTGCTTCAGGACAGATTTTACATTGGACATCAAGTGTCGACCTGCCATAGATTAAACATAACCTGTATTTAATGTATCCTGGGTTGCATTTCCTTTTATGTTGCATCGTTTTGTTCATGGTTTTCCAGTACAAGGACATGCATCAAGTGACATTATTTTTGTTGTTGATGTCAAAATCTGCAGAAAGTTTTCTCTCCCCCTTTAAAAATTGAAGAACATATTTACTTATATGAGCCCATTATTATCCCGTTTGTTAACCAATATTACATATTTATACACATATTACACAGAAGGAAAGGCTCCTCATTATCATGGTTATGTCAGTGTGCTAGTCTTAAATAATAGTAATATAATAAATGACAGTATTTATGAAAAATAAATTCCAGCTGAAACACATCTTGAAACTTTAGCTACAACTGCCACTGTTGATATAAAATGAGGTCTAATAGATTCTACCTTTAGATTATTTCATATGAAACTATCACATTTTTGCAAAATATAACAGTTACTTTTACTTATGTAATATCCTGAAACAAATTTGTAAAGGTGTATTTTGGAGCAGAGCACAGTTGCTCTTTTCCTCCTCAGTACTGTTTGGCATGTCAGGGCTGCTACTGTTTGAGAGGTTTGAATTGACAATCTCCTAGATCTCACTAGAATTTAAATTGGTCACATCAGTTTTGATGTCTGCACTCCGCAATATCGAGGGAAGCCCAGTTAGTTGTTGCACGTGCTCGCCAGAGAGAAGAGCAGATCATGATCGCAAGATCGTTACGCTCGTGCGAAAGTGCAGATGAGAAGTCTTTAGCTGTTTGCAAGATTATCATTAAATCTGCCTCGGCAGTCCTAAATAGTCGATCACTTGGGTGGCCGCCGAAATATCTTCAATGGGAGAACCATGAATCATTGTTCTAAATGGGTGTCATCAGGCTGCTGGCAGTAACTCACACACACACACTCATGTCAGACCACCTCGCCTCGCTTCTCTCTGACATTTTCTCTGCTGCATGTTTGTGTGTGTGACGCAAGTTGATGAGTCTGACAATCGAGAAGGAAAGGAGATCCGCATGTGAGATTCTCTGTCCAGTTGCATTTTTTTCTCAATACCGTAGATAAGCAAATGCACATGGCATGATAACTGTCCATTTTCAGACTATCATATACCGTAAAACCGGTATACCGCTGCAACCCTAGTCAAATGCTACAAGCTCATCTACCCCTGTCGAAATCCATCTAAATCTGTCTATATATGTTCTCTAATTTTTAGGGGACTTATGGGGACCTCTCCTCCTCTGTGTCACCCTGGCGTTGTGAGTATTAAAGGGTCATGAAATCCCCTGTTTCAGCACAGATCAGTTCTCACTACAGTTTCTTTTTAAATTCCAGGGAAAGTGGGTGCGGGCAGCAGCATAGTGAACCCCCCCCCCCAATAGCCTAGAGAACAGAAAACTGCCTTTTCACACTATGATTTCCGTCTTTATTAATCTTCAGAGGATCGGATACAGCAATCACTTTTCATATGAAGTTCTTGAATCTAATATGGTCAACACCACTGAGATGTCTGTGTGTATCCCAGAATGTTGCAGGGTGGATCAGCTGACAGCAAGGAAGACGGCAGGCCACAGTTTGCAGATGTCTTTGTCATCATCTGGTTCGGTTCTGTAATCATCACCCTAAACTCCAAACTCTTAGGAGGAACTATGTGAGTGTTCCGTCCAATTTTGTGTGTATATTTAATTGGGAAGATGATAAACAACATGGATATGAACTTTTCCATTATATGCAACATCAAGACTCTAGGTTGAAATTAAGTTTCTGGTCAAATAAGGGAAAGTGTGTAGTTTTAGATGACGTAACCAAATTTCAAACCATATCATTACTCCTGCTCTTTTAATTTTCTTCTTAAAAAAATTAAATGAGTAGAAAAACCCAAAAATGAAAATTCTCTGATTAGTCTTTTTTTTTCAGCAGAACACAAATGAAGATTTTTTTTAAATGTTGAAGCTCTGTAGGTCCTTGTAATGTATAAGTAAATGGGTGTCATCAGGCTGCTGGCAGTTTTATGATCCAAAAAGCATATTTAAGCAGCATTAAAGTGATCCACACAATTTCAGTCAATCAATGAAAGTATTCTGAAGCAAACTGATAGGTTGGTGTAAGAAACCAATAGAAAACTTGTAGAAAATTGTAACTTTAAAAAGTTGCATCCACCCAGTGCTTTATTTCTGTTAGAAATGAACTAACCCTAGCATAACATTCATTCCTCTGTTGTGTATGAAGCACGTGCTTTGACATCTCTCAGTAACGTGCCAAAACACTTACATCACCGATGCATCAACTGCTGGCAGTAAGCGATTTAAAAAAAAAAAGTTAATAAAGCTTTAATTATCGATTTATTTTTTTTACACAAACCAATCAATTTGCCTGTGAAGACATTAATTCATCGACTGATGTCCTGTGGATTACTTTTATGCTGCTTAAACATGCCTTTTGGACAGTCAAACAGCCAGCCAGCTGATGACACCTGTTTACTTACATTAAAAGGACCTACAGAGCTTCAACATTTTTCTAATGTTCTGCTGAAGAAAGACAGTCATGATGTCTGGGATGGCGTATGTGTAAGTGAATAATGAGAGAATTTTTATTTTTGGGTGAACCAACCCTTTAACTCTTTGTTTGTACAGATCATTCTTCCAGAGTCTGTGTGTGTTGGGATACTGTATTCTTCCTCTGACTGTGGCTATGTTAGTTTGCCGCATTGTTCTGCTGGGGGGCTCAGGTGTTTTCAGTTTTGCTGTCCGTCTCATTGTTGTCACCGCCTCCTTTGGCTGGTCAACATTTGGTAAGGACCAATCAAAATTATTTCTCAATTTTCAGCTATCCTAGAAGTCCAGTTGAGAATTTTGAGATATAGATGTTTTCTATTTGTTAAAGTTATTCGGTTGGTTAATAGAAACTACATTTGGAATCCTAAGTATTTTTCTGTTGGTGCACTTGATGATATTTATTAGCCAACAAGTACCACAGTCAGTGCCTGCAGTGACCACTAGGTGGAAATGTAGGCTCTGATTCCCCTTACACCCTCCCTCTCTTTTCTGTAAACTTCAGTTAGATTATGTTGCTAGCTTCACTGCAATTTTGTTGCTGATGAAACTCATTTTGTCTTTGTCACACACAATCATTTGGGGAATTCAGTGAGTTTTAGACTGAGACCAGAGTTGACCCAGTGACACCGTGTGTGTGTGTGTGTGTGTGTGTGTGTGTGTGTGTGTGTGTGTGTGTGTGTGTTTCATCCACAGCCTCCACAGCATTTCTTGCAGACAGTCAACCGGCCAACAGGAAAGCTCTGGTTGTGTATCCTGTGTTCCTGTTCTACTTTGTGATTGGCTGGATGGTCTTGACATTTTCGCCTTCTCATTAGCATACAGATACCCTACGCCAATTGTGCAACATACTTTAATTCCTTCCCTTAACAATGACCACCAGTAGATTGTCTGGAAGCTTGTCATTGATTGGCCTAGAATCAAATGATGTGGAGCACTTATCAAAGGACAAACAGTGGAGAGTAATGGATTATTGATATCGCTATCACTCCTTCCCATCCCTCGTTTAGTTGGAGTAGGAGAGGAGGACATCAATTATTCTGCACTACTTATTTAACAACAGCCTACGTCACTCTCAGTCCATCAAATTTGGAATTGCGCGCGCGTGTGTGTGTGAGAGTGAGAAAGAGTGGGAGAAATAGAGAATATGTTAGTCTTGATGTGTGCAAATATGTTTTGTTACGTTTGAGACTAGATACTTTGTACTGTGTGTCAGGCATGGCTTTGTGCATAAAAAGCCATGTCGGGTGCATATGCTTATTCAGGCACAGACATGTGATTGTGTCATCATGTATGTAATTGCTTGTGTGTTTGATTGAACAGTGTGCCAGTTGCCTCTGCTAGGAGCTCTAAAATTCTCCTGGAGAATTATTCAGCTATTATCAGGCTGCACATTCACTTCAGAGTTTACTAACAGAGGTCAGGTCTCTAAGACACACTTAATGGCACTGTGCACAACAACAGAACTGGAGATGGCTAAATGTTTTTTCTTTGGTGTTTTCTTTGTTCTGAATGATTTTTGTTTGGACTTAAATTAAATGTAATTTGTTCTAAATGGTGGAGGAAATGAAGACATTCCAGAATGAATTAAAAATGTACTTTCTAAGTGCAGCAGAGATGGGTTCTATTTGTCTGTCTGTCTCTATTTTTACATGGAAATGTAAAACAAGTAGGTTGAATTTGGGAGAAACACATTTTCTGTCTTTCTGAGGTTCATTGATGTGACGCTCATTGTTTTGTGTGGATCAATTAAGTTATTCAAGCATATATTAAAAATAAATACTGTGATGAAGATGTTTTCTGTTTCTGTTTTCCCAAGTCATTTTGATGTTTTTTTTGGAGCTTAAATTAATAATGTCTAAGTAGTGTAAGCACCCACTGACAAAAGTCTTATTAAATGCTGAAAGTCTTCAAAAAAAAGTTGGCTTAAGTAATTTAGAATCATCTTTTATTATTGTCCCTTAATATAAGTGAAAATTTTATATAAAATATTATTAATAAAATTTGAAAAGCTTTTGTCAGCCAAAAAGAAGTCAGGTGGTGTAATCAATATGCCAAATATAAAAACAAACATAAAACAGAGAGCACCCCTTTAGACCCTCATGATTGTGTGAATTTTTTAAAAAATATCAGATATCTTGACATTTTTATGAAAAAGCACAATTTGTTATTTTCTTTTTTTTTGGGGGGGGGGGGTTACCTTGAAGAATATGTATAAAAAATGTTTTTAAAATAATAAAGTTGTGTAAACTCATGTATAATCAAGATGCTATTAAAGTATTTTAATACCTTTTTCTTGTTGGTTACAGTACATGACATTTAATTATAGAAATATGTCTATGAAAATGCTGTATGTTGTTCAAAAAATTACAAAAGCAACATGGACACAAAGATTACCTCTAAGGACCTGATTCTCTCACACACAGTCTTCACCCTCTCTCTCTCTCCATTTGCTTTTCTGTGTGATTGTAATTTTAATTAGAAAGACTTTCCATCTTGTATGCCTAAAAAAAGGCTTTCGCTTCTAATGCATTGCACTTGAACAACAAGGTGTAATTTGTGTGTGTGTGTGTGTGTGTGCCTTTGTTGTATAGCTTTGTATTTTTTCTTGGTGGTCTCAATTGCTTCTTTTGTCAACATCTGCATAGATTAAATGTGGGTGGGTACTTCAAAGGGTTCTCATCAAAACATTCTCCATGTGCAGCAATGACAGTTTTGCATTCTAGCTGTCAGTTTGTCCAGATACTCAGGTGACATTTCATCCCACGCTTCCTGTAGCACTTGCCATAGATGTGGCTGTCTTGTCGGGCACTTCTCACTCACCTTACCGTCTAGCTGATCCCACAAATGCTCAATGGGGTTCAGATCCATTACACTCTTTTCCAATTATCTGTTGTCCAATGTCTGTTTCTTTGCTCACTATAAACTTTTCTTTTTGTTCTATGTTACAGAAATGTTTTTTTTTTTTTTTTTGCAATTTTTCCCATAAGGCCTGCACCCCTGAGTCTTCTCTTTACTGTTGTGCATGAAACTGGTGTTGAGTGGGTAGAATTCAATGAAGTTGTCAGATTGTTACCATCCACACTGTCTTTGTTTGTGTACCTTTTATTTTAAAGCTTTTGGCACCTTTTATGTTCCATATTCTCTTTTCCTTATGCACTCTTATTTTTAAGTTCTGGCACCTTTTACATTCCATACTGTCTTGTGTTCATGCACTCTTATTTTGAAATCACTCTTATGTTCCTGTTTCCCAGTCTTGTCATGTCCTGTTTTCCCTCCATGTTCATATGTCTGGTTTTCATTGGTTCATTGTTTGATTACTTTATTATCAGTTCTAGTTTTGTCATTGGTTTTAGTTAATTGCCTTATCTTGTTTTGAGTTCTGTTTTCCCATTGGCTTTTGTTTCCCCTTTGGTTTTGTATTTAAGCCCTCATGTTTACCTTGTCCTTTGTTGGTTGTTGTTGATGTTTGGTCAATGTTTGATGAATGTCGTCACTGCCTTTCACCGTGTTCCTGCTTCTACCTCTTGTGGTTATTTTGTAGTGTTTTCCTCAGTTTTCCCACCGTGGATATTTCTTTGTTCCAGTTTTTCCCCCTTTGATTTACCTTCAATAAAGGCTGCGTCTGGATCCTCACTCCTCGTCTCCTCATTCATAACAGATGAGGACATGTGAGGCGTCTATCTATCTGATGTGCTTATCCTCTTGTTTAGTTGTACATCTGGACTTCCACATCAATTTCTGTCCTTGGTAGAGCCTTTTGTCTTTGAAGACTGTAGTGTACACCTTTGTATGAAATCTTCAGTTTTTTTCTATTTCAATCATTGTAAAGCCTTTATTCCTCAAAACAATGATTGGCTGATGAGTTTCTAGAGAAAGCTGTTTCTTTTTTTTTTTTTTTTGCCATTTGTGACCTAATATTTATGTAAGACATGCCAGTTCATTGCATATTGTGGCAACTCAAAAACAAACACAAAGACAATGTTAAGCTTCATTTAATGAACCAAATAGCTTTCAACTGTGTTTTTATATAGTGGCAATTGATTTTCTAGGACCAAATGAGCAATTTAACATGATTACTCAAGGATAAGTTGTAGGAGTGATGGCTGCTTGAAATGGGTCTTTTTTCAAATAGTGACGGTGCTGTTTTTTACATCAGTAATGTCCTGACTACACTTTGTTGAATTAAAGTCCCAATTTCCTCCCAAAACTTCAAAATCTATATATTATTCCAAACTTTTGGCCACCAGGGTACATACTCTCCTGTCATGTATGTTAAAGCAATATCACACTTGCAAGAGTGCTGCTTCAACTCTAGGCACAAGGCCTTTTATCAGCACACTTGGAAAGGCCTCTCGTTCAATCATGTTCGAGGACTGTAGCCCTTAATTTGTTTTTATTTTTATTTTTTATAATTATTATTTTAGTTTGTTTGCTAGTCCTAGTTTCAGTTTATGTTTTTTTTTTATTTCAGTTAAATAAAAAGATTAATCTGCTAATCATTTTGAAATGAATAAATGAAAACATTAGTTAACATTAAGAACACACTTTCTCTCTCACTCTCTGTTCACTACCGGATCATTCCGAGAATGGCAGTGTGGTGCAGCTTAGGTGTCTGGCACACCGGTGGAGTTGGTTCTTCTGTGCTGGTCCTGGACCTCAGAATGGTATTGTTCTTGTGAAGACACCAGCACTGGAGCATGCCATCATGCCCTTAGGTTGCTTTTGAAAAGGTGTGCTTTCTGATGTTCCGTGATCGTCAGTTCCCAGAAAGAGCGGAGTCCTCGGGGGTGCCTCTGCAGCAGCCTAGAGCTGGACCTCAGAGAGTCTGGACAGTGATCATTCATTCTGACAGACTGCAGCTGCCGCTTTGGTAATTGCACTCTCAAAACATCCAACAGCTTCGTCTTTACAGAGATCCAACCTGGTCACAACAGTGCTCAGCACTCCCCTTGTACTGCTACGCCTGTGATAGCATAGTTATCTTCTGTTTTGTAGTTTCTATGAACAGGTTACTTTTATTATTAATAATGTGGACGGTTCATGTGTGAGTCCCACCACAAGAAACGCATTTAAAAAGAGCAGCTGCTGCAAAAAATAGCCCTTTTTTTGTAAAACTGTGACATCCTGTGGTGAATATGACTATTGCAAATGGATTCAGAAGAAACATCATATAGTGTGGGGGTGTGAAGGAAAACTTTGTCAAGTGCTATTACACCAAGTGTGATTTTTTTTTTTAGCTGTCAAAATGCCCCGCACTATATTATACCATCTGAAAACTTTACAACCCATCAGAGAGCAATAACACAACAGAAAACTAAACAGAAACTGACATCACAGAAGGAAAACTGTTAACTCGAAAGGACAAACTGAAATAAAAATAGAAACGAAATTCAGAATTCAAAACTAAAATAACCCTGGTGAGAATGTACCTCATTTTATTACATTAATAAAACAGTAATAATAGGGTTGTGCAGGGGCAGAGGAGAAAGGTCACCTTTAACTATGAAAGGACTTTGAAACCTCACAGAAGCTGCTCCAAATCTCCAATGTGATTATTAAAGATTTTTCAGACTCCAGACCTTTCTGCCCCTCTCTTTCTGTCTTCATTTCTAAAATATCAACCGTTTGAGGAGGTTGGCAGGGCAGTGAGGCCCAGGTGAGCAACAGATCTTTTTCACCACTGGGACTTGCAAGGTCTTTCTTCTGTATCCTTATGTTGTGGCTCCATAAGGATAATCACAACAGTTAATCAAAATCCACCTGCCCACTCTGCTATATCCAGTAATTCTGCGGTCAGTGCTAATTCTCATCACCAACACCCAACAGATATCTACCTATGAAAGTGATTATCTG